>OY776111.1:214350748-215018248 GCA_963675035.1 Allygus modestus
ACTGAGGGGTGAGTAACTACTTCATATGCACTTTGTCTGACTGATTGACAGATTTCAGGCCTCATTGTTTGTCATGTTTTGGATTTGTATGTCATTGTCAAGCTGCAGTTATAATGGAGGGCCCATGAGGTATATTGTCAATTGAAAATTTTTTTGTATTTTTAACTGTGAGCTCAATCCTCATACAAGATATAAGATCGTACTCCTAGTATTATGCAATCGAACTGAAAGTATAATTTTAAGAACTGAATATTAGATAAGTCTTTCACAAGTATTATAAAATATTGCCAGTTAAATAATTTATCTCCCAGGTACATGATCCCTGGACTATTGAGATACTTAAGGAATGATTTACTGAGATAAAAAAAATATCACTTACGGGACTACTTGAAACAAAATACATGAGTGAGAGGCTAGCAAGTGAGTTTAAATGATTTATGGCTAATTCATTGTTTTAACTACAAGTACATTTAAAAATTGTTAATTAGTTGTTTAAAATAAAGGTTAAATTGATCTGCAGAGCGTAACTCTTCTGACAAATTATGCAAAGCTAATAATAAACAAGCATCCATAGAAAGTTATAAGTCTTAGAAACATACTTAGCTCATCCCCAGTATCATTTAAATGCAGACAAAATACAGAGTGGTTAAGAAGATTAATTTAGGACATTAGGTGTCATGTTTTATATATTTTATATTGTATTTAAAAACTTGTTCGTCACATACAGTTTCAAAAAGAGCTGTTTTCAACAAATGCGTTGAGACGCTAAACTTGTTCTTTTTACTCTTAGGATAAAAAGTATAATTTTGATGGTGTTTTGCGAATTTACCATATAGGGAAGAAGCTATTACTGTAGTCAGCATGATAAGACCTAGGTCCGGGACCATGATAACTTTTCGTTTTGAGGTCCCCAGATGCCAAAACCACTATTCGTTCAAAACTGTATATATATGTGTGTGTTCGTGGGTGCAATAACTCTCGTAAAAATTGGTCCGATTTTGATGAAATTTGGTACAGACGTGTAAAGTATCATTTATGACTTTAAGTTCGGAAACCAACCAGGTCGCTTTATCCAAAGAGGTAATGGGGGAGAGGGGTTTGTACTCCAAAATGTTTTAGTTCTTTACATATAATGATTTAGTAAATCAAATTTTAGTTTTCACCATTGCACTAGTTGAATCTGCGGTTTATAATTATTTCCTCGAACGATTTACCTTCAGTAAACGCTCTATCCTAACATTTTAAAGAAGTACCTTTTAGCAACCCATGTATAACCCTACCTTAGGGGTTTCTATAGAATTATTAATACGTATAGCTACATTTAAAAATTAATTTAACTCCACTATATTTTGCTGCACCCGTCATCAGCTGATGTATCTGTACTGATAAGCTGTACTTGTTTATATATACATATAAGCAATTAAACAATATGCTGATTATAAATATTTAGTTTTATGCCTTTGGGTACTTTGGTTTTAAGAAAATGTCCTAATGTGTGTCTTTAGTAAACATGGTTAGAGAATTGCTCTCTAAAAAGAGAACCTCATAAAAGAGAATTGCTCAGTGAAAAATAAAAACATTATGGAACCATAATATGCATGACGTGAATGAAATATTGGAAATTTTCCACATTTACAAGCAAAATGCGGACTACATACTTTAGAGGAATTTGAGATTTATAAAGCCCATATGCATCAAAATAAAAATAACATCAGTTTGATTCTAAATGAAAAGCTCAAACTAAGATTCCACTACATATTCAACACCATATTAAACAGACGGCGGAGGTCAACGCTCATTGGTCAGTCTACTGGTGACACCGACAGCAGAAAACCTCATTAGATTGTACAGTCTGCTACTTGACCGTGACTATGACGATGCGTCCGACCGATGTGTAAGATAGGACTATCGTTTTGTTTCAATGTATTGTGTCATGTAATCGTATGTTCGTACGTATGTGTGTATCCTAACTCATGGCAATGGCTGATAATCAACTGATGTGTTATGCAAACCGATACAACCTGTTATGCAAACCTGATGTGTCTGTCGAACCGATACATGTACAAATTTGAACCGGTTTCGGACAAAAGGTATGTAAACAAATTTTCATATGATTTATGCGTAAACACACCTACGTATAATTTCCCCGTAATTTAATAAATTATTACTAGAATAACTACTGGTTACAACTGCATGTCTGTATATATTACTTGAGCCAGTTAAACAGGCAGTTTTAGACATTTAACCTACAAATGTCTAAATTTATTACATATCAATATATTTAATTACAACACATTCGTCAGACAAAACAATATTTGTATTACTGTTGTGATAAACTAAACATACATAATTTTACCATACATACATTAGTCCATAATGTTTCTGTCTAAACTAGTGTAAACCAATGCATATTTTAATTATTTCGCTGTTATTTCTTTTATAGATGTTTTCCTTTCTATAGTGTTATAACATTTACCATTCATCAATGTAATATTGGGTCATATGATGATAAATAATTATAAACAGATGGTTGTTGTTATTTTTGTTGTTGTTTATTATGTTTTGGTTATTGCTTGAGATGTGATAAAAAATAATTGTTTCTCAGTTTGTAGCTTTCTTTATTTGAAATAAGTTTCAAATATCATATTGGTGACGAGAATACCTAGAAGAAACCAAAATAGTGATGAAGACAAATGTATTGGTACACAAAATGACTTGGAGAGAAAAAGGGAACGATTTGTTTTATACCCATGTAAGAGTGAACAAGCCACTTCTGAAGAGAATATTGACAAATTGCAGCGTGTCTGTCGGATAAAAGGGCTGGGAGGTTCAGATGTGCACAGTGAGGAAGGACTTACTGCTGGCGTATATGGGAAGTGAACCTCTACCGAAGCTGCAAAACTATTTCATCCCGAAGTCACTTGACTCTTGTTCATATGATGAGATAAAGAGAGCCTTTGTTACTATTTATGGCACTAGTCAAACAATATTTTCTTTTCGTTGTGAATTTGAAAGAGCAATTAGAAATGAAAATGAGTCTTTCACAGAATTCTTTACTCGATTAAAGAAAATGAGCAGGGGCTGTCGATATGGGCAAGGCTTGAACGAACGGATCCGAGATCGTTTCGTCTCAGGCGTTCTCAACGAACAACTGGAAATAGAAGTAAGGCATCGCTAGCCGGATGGTATGGAGACTGATGGTAACATTGTAACAGCGGAGAGGATGTTCCAGTTGGCCAGGTCTATGGAGCAAGCTAAAAATGAAGTGACTACTTCTCCAGCGTCTACTATATGTCCAGTGAAGAAACCTCAGCTAACCTGGAATAGGAGTAAATGTGAGTACTGTAGAAAATATAGTTGTGTGAAGGAGAGATGTCCAGCAAAGGGTCAAGAATGTAGGATATGTCATAAACTTGGTCATTTTGAGAGGGTTTGTAATCGGAAATCTTTTAAAGAAAATTGATGACAACTGTGACGATATAGAATATAACTCATGTGAGTTTGAATCTCACCTTAACGCTGTAAATAAAAGCACAAACAAAAACCCCCGAGCTTCAATCAAAGTGGTCATTAATGGTCTGCCCTGTCTTATGGAATTCGATTCAGGCGCAAGAATATCTACCATTGGGCAAACGTTGTGGCACAAACTGGGACAACCCAAGTTAACCCCACTATCTGGTTTGACAGGTTACGGGAAAACTCCTTTAGCTTGTTTGGGTGAATGTTATGTTTCTGTGAGACTAAATAATGAGACACAGAAACTACCAGTCGCAGTAATGGAGCAAGATGATACTTCTTTATTTGGAATTCCATGGATGTTATCATTTAGAATGGAACTTCCATTTGGAATTTGGAATCATTTGGAATGGAAGTTTCAGTTAAGGCAAACAACATAGTGCAAGAATAAATACAAGTTTCCAAATAAGAAATCCAAACTTTGGTAAAAGAATTTGAGAATGTTTTCACTGATGGTTTAGGTAAGATTGAAGGAGTAAAAGCTAGAATAAATGTTAGAACAGATTTTACACCTATTGCATTAAAAGACACAATAGTGTCATTTCCCTTAAGGAAATCAGTGGAGAATGAACTAAACAGACTTGTTGAAAATGGAGTCCTTGAAAAAGTTGATCCGAGCGAGACTTCAATTGTTTGGTCAACCCCAAAAGTGAATGTAAACAAGGGTGGAGGAGTAGTTAGAATATGTGGAGATTTCCGAGTTACTCTTAACAAAGCAATCGTACCTGAAGTTCACCAAATGCCTAACTTTGCTGATCTTACCAACGAAATAGCAGGAGGCCAGTTGTTTACTGTCATTGATTTGAAAGATGCATACTTTCAGTTAGAAGTTGCAGAGGAAGAACGTAACTATCTTATAATAGCTACTCATATGGGCTATTTTCGTTACAGACGCCTGGCTTAACTGATGCTCCAGCAAAATTTCAGAGATTCATGGAAAATCTCCTCAAAGATATTCCTTTAGTTGGTGTAAACCTAGATGACATAATCGTGAGTGGAAGAACCAAAGAAGAACACTTCAATAATGTTAGGACTGTATTAAAGTGACTTGAAGCTGCGGGTATCAAAGTAAAGAGAGAAAAATGACAATTATTCAAGAACGGTGTGAACTACCTGGGGCATAAGATTGATAATTTTGGAATACATCCCACAGAAGATAAGATGCGGGCGCTAAAGGAAGCCAAGACTCCAACGAATAAGAAAGAACACAGGAAGTTTTTGGGAGTAATTAACTTTTACGAAAAGTTCATTCTCCACCTTCATGGACTTAGATCAAGATTGCATCGATTAACAAGCCCTAAAGTATCGTGGGTTTGGAATAAAGAAGACCAAGAGGCATTTGATAGAGCACGCAACTTACTCGCTGAAGATGCTTCAGTTGCCCCTTACAGAGATGACCTGCCCACAACACTGTCCTGTGGCGCCTCTGAAGTAGGTTTAGTAGCGATTATTTTGCAAACGTACCCTGATGGTATGGAAAGGCCAGTAGCATTCGCTTCACGTACTTTACAGGAAGCTGAGAAACGATATTCATCCATAGACAGAGAAGCACTTGTCTGCGTGTTTGGAGTTGTAAAATTTCACCAGTACTTATATGGTAGACATTTTACATTGACTAGTGATCACATACATACCTATGGAGAGAACTTTTGGAGTACATCAGGATTTGACGAAGACAATGAATAACAGATTGGTTCGATGGGCTATTTTCTTAAACAACTACGACTTTGATAATAAGTATATAGAAGGAAAGAACAATGTGTTGGCCGATGCGCTTTCTAGACTGCCAAGTGATAGCAGGAGTCCGTCTGGAGAGGAACTGTCTGTAAGGCTACTGGCGCAAGAAAAAATAGATGATTGATGATTTTACATCTGAATAACTGCAAAAAGAAACGAAAAAAGATGAGGTATGCAGGCGAGTTATGATGTATATGGAATCAACATGGCCACAAATATTACCTAATGATTTGTTGCATTTATCTCCTTATTTTCATAGACTGGAAGAACTTTCATCTGTTAAGGGAGTTATGATGTGGGTAAATAGAATAGTTATTCCACAAACTCTTTAAAAGAAAACACTACGAGTTTTACATCAAGGCCATCCTGGAATTGAAGCTATGAGGGCTCTGTCACGCTACTATGTTTGGTGAGTGAAAATAGACGAAGACATAGAGAAATATGTAAAGTGCTGTAAAGGATGTCAGGTTAATCGCCCACGAGAGCCGGAAGTACCTCTTTATCCCTGGAACATACCTGATGGTCCTTGGGAACGTTTGCAGCTAGATTATACAGGTCCTTTTGAAGGGTCTTATTGGTTGGTCGGTATAGACGCATTTTCAAAATGGTCTGAGATGTCAATGGTCAGATCGATTACAGCCACGAACACGGTGAGCAAGTTACGAGAATGGTTTTCTCGCTATGGTGTTCCAAGGATGATCGTTACCGACAATGGAACTCAGTTTACAGCTGATGTATTTCAGAGGTTTTGCAAAGACAATGGGATAAAGCATGTACGCAGCACACCGTACCATTTTAAAACTAATGGACAGGTTGGACGGTTCATAAAAACTGCAAGTCTAGGTATTTAGCCAGCAAAGATGATAAGGTAGATGCACAGCAAAAACTCTTCAAACTGTTATTTGCCTATAGAAATTCACCCCAGAAAACCACAGGACCACCTGGTGGAAAACCACCTTCAGAACTGTTCTTTGGGAAACGTCTACCCTCTCCATTAGATAATTTAAAACCCACTATGAAAGATGTGATTGCGGAATCTATTTCAAAACAGCAGAAATATCATGATGTGAAAGTACGACTAAGAGAATCTTTGGAAGGGGAAGGGGTCTGGCGCAGAATGAGGTCGGCGCTGGTTGGACTCCAGGTGTGATAAACTCAAGAACTGGTGAGCTTTCCTACCAAGTAAGAATTGGAGGAGCCTTAAAAAGGAAACATGCAGACCAAGTACGCAAGAGAAACGGGGCGATGTCTGAAGGGGGAGAAGTGTAATATTGGGTCATATGATGCTAAATAATTTAAACAGATGATTATTGTTATTGTTTTTTGTTGTTTATTATGTTTTGGTTATTGCTTGAGATGTGATTAAAAATTATTGTTTCTCAGATTGTAGCTTTCTTTATTTGAAATAAGTTTCAGATATTGTAATCACCCTTCACACACGTTGTGTCTCAGCACATCATACAGATTTTTACTATACATGAATTTAATGATTTCACAGAAACTTAAATGAAGACGAATGGTCTTGATCCAAAGCATTAATTGCAATTAAAACAACAACTGTAACTTCAATAATAATATATGATATAAAAATACAAATGCCTAAATATATAAAAATACAGTTAAATTGCAATCCATAAAATAAACTATAAACTAAATATTTTTTATTGTGTTCTTATTTTAATATAGGGCTTCTGCGGAAACACTCAACACGATGAACTATGACTATAGTATGTTTTACATCGTAATATTTGAGTGAGGATACCACTGCTCAAACTTAGCAATCCCGTAATATGATTATACTTTATTTGTATCAGACAATCAACAACTTTCTGAACATGTTATGTTTATTCCTTCTTAATTAGGATGTTCGATTTAATTTGCCTAGCTTATCGTTTACTCGTTATAATTACTAATAATTTTCCTCATAACATAACTTTATGAAGCGATTATGAACCAGCAAGCACAGAATATAAACTTAGCTTTACAGTGTTACCGCAGTGGCGGGCTTAGCTTTACTTATAGTAAAGCTAAGTCCGCCACTGAACGGTGGGCAAGGAGCGAATCTGCCGCTAAAAACGGCATAAAACTATAATACGCACTTTTAAAATACACTTTATATTTAATAATTCTCCTGAAGGTATTACTCAATGGTTCTGAATCAAAGCTATTATTGGCTCATGATGGCTTGCTAAGACCTTAATTTTTTTATATTTTATTTTGAGAATATAAAAAGCATATTTATTAGTGAGTATTAACAGTAAGTAATATAGGAACCGGGTGTCCACAAAGTAATGCACCCATTTTAAAGCCAAATATTTTATTTATGGTTATACTTAAATTATATACAAATATATTTCCAGAAAGAGAATTTTCTCAAGTTTGTTACATACTTTATCAGTTCGATGTGCTTTATCAGTTCCTTGCTCGGCATAGTTTGAATCGTAAATCGACCTCTTGCCACACCTTTGACAACATTACTGGAGTCACAGAACCAACAGCCTGGATAACTCTCTGCCGTAAGTGTACGACATCCCTCATTTTCTCAAGTTTGTTACATACTTTATCAGTTCGATGTGCGCTCCATGTTCATGTTCCTTGCTCGGCATAGTTTGAATCGTAAATCGACCTCTTGCCACACCTTTGACAACATTACTGGAGTCACAGAACAAACAGCCTGGATAACTCTCTGCCGTAAGTGTACGACATCCCTCATTTTCTCAAGTTTTTTACATACTTTATCAGTTCGATGTGCGCTCCATGTTCATGTTCCTTGCTCGGCATAGTTTGAATCGTAAATCGACCTCTTGCCACACCTTTGACAACATTACTGGAGTCACAGAACAAACAGCCTGGATAACTCTCTGCCGTAAGTGTACGACATCCCTCATTTTCTCAAGTTTTTTACATACTTTATCAGTTCGATGTGCGCTCCATGTTCATGTTCCTTGCTCGGCATAGTTTGAATCGTAAATCGACCTCTTGCCACACCTTTGACAACATTACTGGAGTCACAGAACCAACAGCCTGGATAACTCTCTGCCGTAAGTGTACGACATCCCTCATTTTCTCAAGTTTGTTACATACTTTATCAGTTCGATGTGCGCTCCATGTTCATGTTCCTTGCTCGGTATAGTTTGAATCGTAAATCGACCTCTTGCCACACCTTTGACAACATTACTGGAGTCACAGAACCAACAGCCTGGATAACTCTCTGCCGTAAGTGTACGACATCCCTCATTTTCTCAAGTTTTTTACATACTTTATCAGTTCGATGTGCGCTCCATGTTCATGTTCCTTGCTCGGCATAGTTTGTATCGTAAATCGACCTCTTGCCACACCTTTGACAACATTACTGGTGTCACAGAACCAACAGCCTGGATAACTCTCTGCCGTAAGTGTACGGCATCCCTCATTTTCTCAAGTTTGTTACATACTTTATCAGTTTGATGTGCGCTCCATGTTCATGTTCCTTGCTCGGCATAGTTTGTATCGTAAATCGACCTCTTGCCACACCTTTGACAACATTACTGGAGTCACAGAACCAACAGCCTGGATAACTCTCTGCCGTAAGTGTACGACATCCCTCATTTTCTCAAGTTTGTTACATACTTTATCAGTTTGATGTGCGCTCCATGTTCATGTTCCTTGCTCGGCATAGTTTGAATCGTAAATCGACCTCTTGCCACACCTTTGACAACATTACTGGAGTCACAGAACCAACAGCCTGGATAACTCTCTGCCGTAAGTGTACGACATCCCTCATTTTCTCAAGTTTGTTACATACTTTATCAGTTTGATGTGCGCTCCATGTTCATGTTCCTTGCTCGGCATAGTTTGTATCGTAAATCGACCTCTTGCCACACCTTTGACAACATTACTGGAGTCACAGAACCAACAGCCTGGATAACTCTCTGCCGTAAGTGTACGACATCCCTCATTTTCTCAAGTTTGTTACATACTTTATCAGTTTGATGTGCGCTCCATGTTCATGTTCCTTGCTCGGCATAGTTTGAATCGTAAATCGACCTCTTGCCACACCTTTGACAACATTACTGGAGTCACAGAACCAACAGCCTGGATAACTCTCTGCCGTAAGTGTACGACATCCCTCATTTTCTCAAGTTTGTTACATACTTTATCAGTTTGATGTGCGCTCCATGTTCATGTTCCTTGCTCGGCATAGTTTGTATCGTAAATCGACCTCTTGCCACACCTTTGACAACATTACTGGAGTCACAGAACAAACAGCCTGGATAACTCTCTGCCGTAAGTGTACGGCATCCCTCATTTTCTCGGAGTATACCATGTTCTTAACATATCCCCAAAATAAAATATCTAATGGCGTTATGTCCGGGCTTCGTGGTGGCCAAGAAATTGGTCCTTCTCTTCGAATCCATCTGTCTTCAAACCTGTTGGTCAGAGCTTGGTGCACTCCCTCCTTGTAATGAGGAGGAGCTCCATATTGCTGAAAAAATAAGAGGCCCTCATCTTCTTCAATTTCATCCAACTGTGAAAAGACATACATAAACTAACATATCACCATAAATACCGCCATTTATTGCATTCTCAGCAAAAATTAATGGTCCACTAATACGATTATGCATCAAGCCGCACCAAACATTGATATTCGGGGAATTTCTTTGATGCTCGACAAATTCATGTGGAGGCTGTGAACGCCAAATTCGAAGTTGTGACGGTTGAATATTCCACTAACGTGGAATGTTACCTCATTAGTAAAAACTTTGTTCAAAAAATATTCCTCATCAGAAATTCTTTCCATCATAGAAACTGAAAAGTGAAGTCTCCTGATTTTAACATTTGGCTTAATTTCATGCAATAGTTGAATCTTATTAGGAGTTAGACGAAGTCTTTTACGAACCACTTTGTGTAAGGTTGATTTAGGTAGTCCTAACTGCAAACTCCGCCGCCTTACTGACCTCTTTGGACTGTATGAACACGAAACGCGGATTTATCAACGGTGTCTTCGGAAACTCGCGGCCTTCCATTTTTCTTTCGATCTAAAACACGATTCTATAAATCCCTTTAGCCACCGACGAATAGTAGTTTTATGTGGTGTATTGCCACCAAACACACGACGAAAATTACGGTGAACTGTAATAATTGAACCACTTTCAACTAGCCAAACTAGGCATTGTGCTGTCTGTTGCGGCGTCGCCATTGCTACTGCAAAGACACGCGTAAAATCGTTAACAATGGGTAACAACAAACAGGGCCACCAACCGTTGCACAATAAACGTAAATTACCCTAAAACAAAACTTGGAGTGTTATTCTTCACACAAAATTTATTATCAGTGTTCTCCGTCCAAAATTGTGGTTGCAGGGACTTACTTTGTGGACTCCCGGTATTTTGTGTTATAATAAGTTAGCAATAATATATTATTACATTTATTAATATTCCCGAAATGTGTAATTATTAAATGTATTAAAATATTATTTGTATGGTTATACTAACGTAATAGACTCATACATTTGTGTTTCACATTCAACGGTTTTGCAGTTATCACTATACGAAAGTAAACATGTGTCCTGGAGACAAAAACGTGCTGATAAGCAGACGATGTTGACAATATATTTCAGGAAATATTCTGCTTACTTTACAGGTACAGTAGCAACAAATGTATTTCCCTGCAGTTATTAAGTGTTCATCCATAAACTCGACAAAAGAAAATTGCCACTTGAAGTTCTATTACAACAATAACGGCTTACAGTTTATATAAACAATATTTTAACCCTTTTTAATTTTGGGATGTGTAAAATAGCTACCATTAACTTCTGCTATTTGAATATAATGATATTGCATAACATGAATTTTTAATATTAATATCGATAAATATCCCCCTGAACACGTTTTGAGGGGTCGCTAAAATCATTATATACATATGTGTGTGTGTGTGTGTGTGTGTGTGTGTGTGTGTGTTCCCACTCTAACGGTCGCAATTTTTGTCCGATTTACTTCAAATTTGGTAAAGACATCCCTTTTTATAATCAGTTGGATAAGTTCATTGGACAAAACAATAGAAAAACTCTAACCCCTTTTTTGGGATTTTAAGTTTTATAATTTTGAGTTTTTGGGCCCAAAAAGGGCCAGAAAAGCCCCGGATGTAAAACTAATGCTTGTGAAAAGATGGAGACTAATGAGGCAAAACTTCTAAGCCATCTCTCATCATTCTAGCTCAATTATTTACCGAGTTATTAAAAAAATGTTAATTGTCTTAAGACAGTACGTTGTCATATGGGGATTTTACACCGGAAAAGGCTGTTTTTCATACCTTTATGTAGTTTTATCACCCCCAATACCTCGACCAACTTGTTATCCTGACTATACTATTCCTAACCTTATAATATAATTCACACCATTGCCGCATAGTGAATTTAAATATAACCAGAAGAATCAGAACAGCCAAAAAATAACATTTTTCAATTTTTCAAAAATATTTTACCAGTGTTAATTAAATCCTTTATTAGATTTTTATAAAGGTTTTAATGCGGAAATTCACTTCCCTAACGTCAGCGTGCTGCGTGCGAACTCGTTATTACTTGATTAGAACCCTATAAATAAATCTTCCGTGGAGGAAGTGCTAAAACGCTAAATTGTGCTACTTTTACTTTAAAAACTCTAGACACACGATTTGATTTGTTATATTTGAGAAGCAACGTTCATCAAAATCAGATAGATTTATCTTACTCATTTAGAAGGAAGCTACAACAATCATTAGAAATTTATCTAAGCTTACATTTGATCTATTCATTCACAAACACGTCAGTCAAATGATTACATTTTACCAGAAAAATCTTCGAGATAAATATAAAGCACATGCTCATAAGAACATTTTATTTCAATCATTTTGGGTAATAATTAAGAATCATTTGATTGGAATACTTACCATGTAGTATGCACAGTACAGCTATACGAATTTATGTTTAGAAGACGAACGTTTAGTTTAAAATTGATAAAATTGCGAGGTTCAGAATGTTACACAACATATTTGGTCGTTTTCTTTGTGCCTTGGGCAAAGAAAACTGAAAGCGTTTGAAATTGAATAGAGAGTTCCATTTAGAGAAATTTAGATTGTTCCATACTAAAATTTTTTTAACCAAGTAATTATCCATCAGTTACAAGTATTGCTTGTACAAGGGGTCGAACTTTGCTAGACTAGGGGCAGATATTTTATACAAGAAAGGCTCATAAACGTGATCGTTCTATGTTGGAAGAACCATTAAAAAGTATTAAGAGTTCAATCAACAATTATTTTCAAAAAGTGCTTTTTAAAATAAGTTCAAGGAATTATGTTCAGCCTTAACGTAGTTATTTAAAAATGAGTCCAATGTAATAAATAATAATTTTCAAGTTAATTATTTCACAACAATTTTTATGAAATAAAAGCATTACTTTTTTGTGTAAAGACGTAAAATATCAGTTTCCAATTCATCCCTAAGAGGTAGTATTCAATGTATTAATTTTTACTGTGTTCAATTTAATTTTTCGCATATATTGAGCTGTGTCAACATTCTGAAAATTACGTACAATTCCAGCAATGCATCAAGGCACTGATGCAAACTTTAATTTTTTTATTCGATAGATACAGTAAGTACAAATTTATAAAAATTTAAAAAAGTACTAATTAATGTGAAAATAGATTAATGTTTGGTCTCACGTGCGATTTTATCTACTGTATAAACTGTTTATATTAATGACATTTATTTAATAATCACAAAATGATAAATAACTGTTACATAAGTTTTCACAAATTTAAGCTATGGATTAACGTATTAGTTTGTAGAGTGTTACTCATGAGTTGCGTTCAGTAGCAGATAGCCGCCAGATATATCAGGTGAAGTTAAATTGCTGCAAACTGTCTCTCCAACTCTGCCCTTCTAGTTCATTGTCTGCTGCTTGTGTACTGAACACATATATGGTAGCGAATGAAATGCATGTTAATTGTACATAAGACATAACACGAATGTGGACACAGAATACATTTAAGTGTTAAGCAAATTAACATGCATTTCATATGGAAAAACAATGTTTTTTGCTGATTGCAGAAAAACTAAAAGAGATAAAAGGTTGGTGTAAATTAGAAAGTTGCTAGGATTTACAATACATTTTCAATGGTATGCTTTTTGACATACGCTACCAATTGCCTTTTTGAATTTTGGGCATTTAGGTATTTTCAAAATAAATAATTTTTGACTTATAGATTTCCTCAAAAAAGCCTGTCATGTAGCATACTAGAGTAAAGCTGAGTTTATCGTGAGTAAGAAATTTAGGTCGGATAAAAGATACGAGCAATGGTTTAGAAAATACAGGCTATTCCGTAAATGACAATATTTTACACAAAAATGGCCGCCATTTTGAAACGAATAAAGATAAGTCAATTCTGTTTTCTCTGAAATGTTTATTTTGACGAGACCTTTAAAATGATGTATAATATTCCCTATGTTTACATAAGAAAAGTTTGAGATTCAAACCCGTGACCTTCATTTTTCAAACATCCTGTACATAGATTTTGATGAAAATATTTTCAATAGATAGCCCGTATGTGTTTTAGTTGGAAAGAATTTTGTTTGACGACTTTAGACCAAACCGTTCTCCCGTTATACATGCTGGACGGGTGGTCTGACTCACCCAGTATACATCAATTTTATTAAATAAACAGGTACTCTTTATTCAATCTAGTTTAACTACTGAAAGGCAAATAAGCGGAGCGAATGCACTCTCCATGGTAACCGACTACGATTTACCCGGGCGGGGCCGGGAGCTGCAGCTTATAATGTAATATCCAACACCGAGAAACATCCCGATAATTCTGTACATTTTAACTAATGAGTAAAAAGGTATCAATTTGTCTAATGGACATGTAATTAATATTACTATGCATCGTATTAAATATGTACAACCTTCCTAACTTGCATATAACTCCCAAATATTAGGAACTGAGACGAATGAATATGAACGAATACTGAGACGGTTATAAAACCCAAAGTGGTTATTGCACACGATTACTTGTATGTGAATTATAAAAATGTTCATATAATATTCTTTGACTATTTGGCCATCCAATACTTGATTTACTCTGATTTAATTACTTATTAGTATGTGTGTTTCTTTCTATGTCCCTTAAGCGTTCCTATACCATACATCCGATTGCGATGGAACTTTCCAAGGTAATCCAGGATAACCCTAAACATGTTTATAGCCAATAAAAATAGGTCCTAAACCGTAAGAATCTTCTTTAGTGGACTTTGACATTGCAAGTGTTGACCTTATGGAGTAGTTATTTTTTCCATAGCAAAAGGAAAAGGAATATGAGTCAAGAAATAAAAAGCGAACTCCTACAAATCCATTAGAGCTCTGTCCCCCTAGCCTAAATGTCACCAAGTTAATATTATAATGAATATTATTCAATTAACTGATTGAGCTGAAAGTTAAGATTAAGGAAGATACAATATAAGTCTACTAATTGTTCTAAAATAGTTTAGGGTTCCGCCCCCTGACTTTCAAAGTACTTATTTTAACCAAATCACACCTACTACTGGACTGATGGATCCCAAATTGGTTGAAGATAATTGGTTCAAGACATAGGCTTAATCCTCATAAAAAATTCTTTAGAACTCTACTCCACTGGATTTTAATATAACCATTACTCGACCAATTGAGCTGAAATTTGAAAATAAAATGGATAATACAACAGAAAACATAGAAGATATCCCATTTCAAAAATTCTTTGGGGTTTTATCCCACTGGCTTTTAAATTTATGTGTACCATGTCACAACTTATACTTGACTTACGGAGCTGATGTACGGTACGAAGGAAGATAATACTCTCAAATGATCCATATAATTATAAAGAAATATAAGGCTCCACCCAACTGGTCCTTATTATTTACAAATTAACCATCACGCTCCAATTTTAAAGTCCACATATAATCTTGAAATGGTTCAACATTATGTATTTGTTTAATTTCAGGTACATACTGATTACTCAACATGACAACAAACATTTGAACAAAAACACAAGTGCGGCGAGTATCCACGACGCCAGCAGGCTGAGGTGTGTGGGTCCTTGGCGTTATATACAACAAAACGATTATTATTCTCAGCGCAGCTCGGTATCCTTATGCTATTTGTATCATTCAACGAGTATCCCCATCGACTATGATGACTGTTAAAGACGCCAACATAAACAGCAGGGTGTTCGAAATTTGGAATAACCGAATTTGACAACTGGTGATGGCTTACAGACATTAGGCCTAATCATTGTTGTTTCAGATATTTTCACGACAAAAATGAATAGAATATAGAATAGAATGTTTTATTTTCTCATGATACATAACAAAATACATAGTTGTAACTTTGTTTAAAATTATGCAGCTTTTTTGCAACTTAAAATAAATAATTTTACTATTATCAGGCTGACATAATATACAAATAAAACTAATGAGAAAATAATAGGGCCCCTTAAGGGTAATGCCTGTTTTGAGGTTCCATCACTTAAATTAAAATAATGTAAAGTAAAGTAAGCGAACATAAATTATCTAAATATAATAAACACAATTGTCTCAGACAAATTAAGTATATCAAAAATCAATAACAAATTAAATATTTTACGTGCCATATATTTACTGACATAAACACTGAAATTGAGCATGAACTCAATGCATAAAAAGCTAATAACAGAAAATAAATAAAACTTTATTTGTATATTAATATAATCTATCATAAATTTTAAGGTTTGCTCTTTCAAACCGCGCACCGCACTTGTGCCACCAGGTGGCTCATGGCTTGCCTCCGGAGTTGGTCTCCCCAGGTACCGACAAAGCTCATTGAATGCAATGCATAGTCCCTGTGTGGCGGAGTCCTCCAAAGTGAGCCCTTATGAATTTACTAAGCTAAAATATTAAAAATTCTGTATTTTAAATAAAAATTAATATCTTGTAGTTGAAATAACCAATTCCTTAATCTACTTAAACAAATTATAATATTAGATGCATTCTTTATATATTCAGGAAATTTACTAAACAGCTTTGGAGCCATAAAATTGAAAGTTTTTAAAAATGTATTGGTTGGCTTGGGAATAAAAAACTGGTTAGCTTCTCCTATTTTTTTCTATATTAATTTTAATTATTTTTCCATTCATTCATTTTACTGCAAAGATAATGAATACCCAGCACCTTATTTAAATCTATATTATTTACTATATCAAAAAAATATTTATTGAACTCATTGGATACTGTCAGCGAACCCTTAACCATAAAATTATTAATTTATAATTTTAATCCTTTATCTTTAACCACTGATTGACCAGTTATCTCATTTAATATTTTCCAAGTTGCATTAGAATTACCACTACACTTTTCAAATCTTTGCTTGTAATAGCTATCCTTTAACTTTTGAATTTTAGTATGGAGCTTATTTATGAAATTTCTATAATAATTTTGTAATTTTTCAGTATCAGGGTGATTTTTTACCAATTTAAAAATAAGATTTCTTTTCTTAACTTTAGAGCAAATGAAAATTGTTCATCCACAGCTTAATTATTTTTAATGTCTTATAATTGCAATTAATTTTTACTCTGCTTTGATCGATAAAGTTCTGTAATTTATTAAAGAAATCGTCAAAGACAGTCGAAGCATCAGTTGCGTCATACACAACAGACCAGTCGGCATTTGCTAACAGCTGATTGAGCCGAGCGTAGTCAGTGCGGTAGTGTGGCGAGGGACGGGTGGGGTTGACCCAGGATTTCCACTCGCCGCTCCCGCGCCCGCCCTCCACGCTCACTACAACTCTATCAGCAAGTGACCAGTGATATCTGCGTGAATAACATACGCGACCACTTTAATCCTGCTCTTTTGCCCTACTGTTGAGAACCCGTAGTATATACACGTTTCAGATTGACCTGTTATTAGTGTAGGTTCATTACTTAAACTTTCCAGACCATTACTTGCCAACAATGATTTATAATTATCAGTACTACTAAAAATATATTTTTATTATTGGAATAGTATTTATTGGAATAGTTTTATTATTGGAATAGTATTTTTAGTATTGGATTTCTAAAAATACTATTCTTATCAGTAAACAAATTTCTAAATTCATTGTTAAATAAATCTGCCGAAATAAAATTATATCGATATAATGCTGCCCTATAAAACTTTTGACCGGAAAACTGGTATGATATTAACAACGCATCTGCTGTTTCAGATTCTAACTCTAAACAATTAATACCTAAGAATGTATTTTTTAAATAAACAACAATGCCTCCTGCCCTATAATTAAATAATTAAATATATCGCCATCAAAACTTTTGATGCAGCCTGATACATCGTTGATGTCCTTCCTAACGTATCTTGACAATCACTGTGTCATAATCACTGTGTCCTATTAAGAAGTTAAATATTATATATAAAACAAAAATTTTGGTTTTTGAACACTAAGTTGGACACACTGTCTGTCAGGAAATATTTTAATAGCCTCTTGACCTATCTAGTGCAAACATAAAATAAACGGTACGAGATCGTGTATTAAAGAGACAGAATGGGCGATAACTAATGGGATCGCTTGTACTAATTTGACCTTGGTAGAGGAGCAGATCCACGAGACCCTTGCAGTAAAGCAAACCAATTAAAAGACACCCAAGACAAACTAGATTAAACACGTAGGACATTCGCAATGCAGCGTAAAATTAGTTCTAAAACTTTTCGCTGATTCTAGGCGTCTTGGCGAAAGTTATGTATGTTAAAGCATAACTTAAAACAGCTTAAGCAGATAAAAAGCTGTGTTAATTTTGCCAATACTATTTGTTTTTATTTGACGTTTGCTATTACATTTTAAAACGTGAACTAAAACACATGCGTAATTTTTATATTGACGGTACTGCTTAGAAAGGATAAAGTTCGAATGACACTTTAATTCGTAGATAATTCCCAAACAGTATAGGAATACGATTCACTGCCAGTAATTGATAAATTGTTCAATATTTTAGTGTTTTTATTGTATAAAATCGAATAATAAGTTGTTCATATTAAAATTTGAATTTATTATTAATTTTGTATTTAGTTAAATACTTATGTTAGGTAAAAAAAATAATAATGAACTGTATACTAAGTAATTTACAGTAAAATATTTGATTTATCTTTAGGTTTGCGGGTACAATTTGGAATACTGTCTCACGTGCTAGTCGCGAATAGGAATATGTTCATAATCAGAATCAGAAAGTTTATTTCCATAAAAAATACAACATTGAGTCCCAACCACCACAGCTATTTATCCCACAAATAGCTCTGAGCATACTTCTGAACTTAAAACACTAATAATCTAAAACCTTCAATCTGCTTGCGCCGTTGGGCATATGGAAATACGTACTCACTCACACATACATACACATACACACTATTTTAGTAAATGATGGAATACTTTTTGTAATTTTTACTCAACAACCAACGGACTAAATCAGATTTGATGACATTAATGTCTCTTGAATTTTCCAAATCTAAAGGCAACTCATTAAAAATCTTTGGAACTATATGACTTAAAGTATTTTTACCATATGTATTACAATATTTTGGCAATTTATATTTCTCTAGGGTTCTAAACATGTATTGTTCTTTTACGTTTGTTATTTTAAAATTGTGTTTGTTGTAAAATATTTTGATGATTTTATATTTGTAGAATTCACTTGCGTATAGTGTACTATACCTTTTGAATATACTGGATAGCGTATGCATTTCTGGATATTTTAGTTTAGAAACCATTAATAAAGTTTTCTTCTGCAAAGATTCTATACGACCTAAGGAACACTATGATACAGAACCCCAAATTTCTACCCCATACCGAATTAATGACTCAAACATTGATTTATATATTATAACAAGAGCTTGATAGGGGAGCGTTTTCCTTAAGTAAAACAGCTTGGCAGTGGTAGGTTTAAGTTTATTTAAAACCAAGTTTATATGGTAATCCCAATTTAATTTAGAATCTATGATTACTCCCAAATACTTAGTTTGATCGACTGACTGTAACTTTGGACACTGACAGTTATTCAATTTGTAATCTTTAAGACAATGACAATTGTGACTTCGTATACCCGGGGCATGCGGTGGAATATTATGGGTCGAATGAAAGTTCAATACAGTACAACAGTTTGTTTAGGGTTTATTACTAGTTTTTTATCATGAGCCCACATATTTAATGCATTAAAGTCTTCCTAAATAAGTTGTTCTGCAATTGTAAAATCTTTATGTGAAGTAATTATTGCAGTATCGTCGGCGTACATAAATAGTTTTCCTTTGAATCCACTTAATGCTAAACTATTTACATATATATTAAAAAGAATCGGTCCTAGCATGCTTCCTTGTGGAACGAAGACTTTTGAAGTCATTGGCCTGATGATGACTGGTGTGACTGGTCGAAATCGATAGCCTAGTACCATCTTTTATATATGTTTACCGTCTGTATGTGAATCGGTATAAGTGTAAATATATCTTATGTGTTGTAAGACGTCTTTTATTACATCCCGTAAATAATAACAATACGTAATATGCTAATAAAAAAGTTGTCTCTGATACCTAATACTACAATATAAATTTGTTATTGCTTAAAGTGGCAGTCACAATATATACCACACAGCTAGTCTGAATAATTATAGCCATGGTATTAATCCTCGCTTTGATTGGATATTGATATTTACTGCTCTAAGCCTGCTGTAAGGTTCTATAGTGGGACAGTAAGACAATTGCTGTCTTGATTACCAAAGCCGTTAAACAGATATAGGCCAGCTATAATTTCAGTTTCGCCCTACAATATTCAAATTCAGAGTGTTTCCGAACCCTCCACCAAAACCTCAGAAATGTAATCCTGGGGTAAAAAAAAACAACAAAAGAAAGTTGTTAACAACAAGTGATATACAAACCTATATGTAAGGCCTATCTCACGCCATTTTCAGTCAGTAAGTTTATTATAATCAATATAAAATATATTAGGGACCACTTGAGACACTGACTCGAAACTTAGCTCGTGTATTTAAATAACGTAGTACGAAATTGTTATTCAATTTGAAATTTATAGCTTCCACCGTTTCGAAATGACGGCCATTTAAATATTTTAAATATTCAAATACTGAAAACGAAATTGTTTTCAAACGAATCAAGGTATTCAATAAATGTTCAGTTTTAAGAAAAAAATTGTATAAAGATTTAAAAAATCACTTCAATAGCTGAGCAATTGAAACTTTTACAAGTAAAATCGTGCAAATTCCAAGTAAATTTCCAGACATAACCACCATATCATACACCACTCATATCAATTGGAATTGCTCAGCTATGGATTGAGTGATCCTTAAAATATTAACACCATATTTTATTTGCTTAACATATCAAATTGTTTTAAACGATTTGCCGTTTCCAGATACTACGCTTTGCAATATTGAAATTGCCACAATTTTTAAACTTAAAAAACTATAAATGTTAAATTCAATATCAACTTGCCCTAAACTACACACATGCGAAAAGTTTCCAGTCATTACTCCAAGTGGTTCCTAAATTATGCTGTATTGATTTTGAACAACCAAAATGGAGCAAGATAGGTCCTATGCATATATAACATTTCTATTTGTTTTGACCCCAGGAACAAGTTGCTGAACTTTCGGTATAGAGTTTGGAAACAATAGCAGTTGGTATTTAACAGGGAAATATATGTACTTACAAGTTATTAGTAACATTTTATAAAAATACAATATCTGTAAAATATGATACACCAAACAGTTAATACAAAAAATTCGAAAACTGTCTGAGCGATACAATATGACGCATTTTCATTGTCTTTTATGCTGTCTAAAATTCTTAACTCTTTATTAAGTTATAAGATTGAACGGCATTGCTCAACTTCAATCAAGTCCACCAGTTGTATAGAATACATACTCGCTTCGCTCGCTGGGGGCTCCGCCCCCAGACCCCTGTGTGGGGCTTCGCCCCCAGGTCGCTGT
This sequence comes from Allygus modestus, assembly GCA_963675035.1. NCBI lineage: Eukaryota > Metazoa > Arthropoda > Insecta > Hemiptera > Cicadellidae > Allygus > Allygus modestus. The sequence continues at coordinate 214,372,004 of OY776111.1, forward strand.
TTGGCCTCATGTTGAAGTGGTGTTGTTTCAAATGGCCCAGAAGCCCAATAAGACCACTACTTATACTAAAAACCCGACAAATCAGCAGATATTTAAGTATAAGACCATCCGTTTGGCTGCTAGAACTGTTTAAACAACACTACATTCTGATTGTTTATAACCGGTATTATGAATTGTTTTGAGGTTATTAAAACCAAACAAATTATGCTTGGGAATTTTCTGTGAGGTTAAATGGTGCAAAGCACATGCATGCCAAATCTCACGTCTCTAGCTCAAGTATTATTGGTGTCACGTGCATGTCCAATAATATAAATTGGCACAGAACCCCCAATGCATTACTACTTATACCAAGAAAACGGTCATATCTTAAGATATTTAGAATTATTCATTTTTCGACAAGTTTAATTCATTAATACTGGTCATATGACTGCTGCTATTTATTAAGTGTGATGTAGACATACTGCGTGCCCAATATTAGTCCTCCATCAAGTATACTAACATGGTAGGAAATAAAAAACTGCCACAAAATAAAAGGAGACGAGATACGACAAAAAGTCATAGAACCAAATTTGTAGATCGTCTAAAATCCGTGTGTCGTGGTGGTCTCCGTTTCTCGATAGGACCAACCGTTCGGCCGCTTCAGCCACAAAAAATGCACCATTTTGGAGATGTTCAACATTTCCTCCATTTTGAATTTTTTTGATGAGGTTAAAATAAAAAATTGTAACTTTTTGGGATTTTCCTGGGGGTTACAAGGTACAAGCTACATACATGCCAAATTTCAGGTTTCTAGCTCCTCTAGAAGTGGTCTAGAATTCGTATACCTGAGTGAGTGAGTGAGTTACACATGCGGCTGTATAGTATATTAGATTAGACTCGCTTCGCTCGCTTGGGGCTCCGCCCCCAGACCCCTGTGGGGGGCTTCGCCCCCAGGTAGCTGTTTAGCCATGTTTAATGTAAATTGGTTCAAATTCTAGTTACGACTTAAATTCTACAACTATTCCAGGGCTTTGATTATTTTTAAAGGTTTAACATATAAAATCCGGTCAACTGCCTGTTGATGAATACTACTTGGCATGGCGACGTAGTATGTTAAAGTTTAAGCCTCCATGTATTACCTAAGTGCTTGAAAAAAATAATACCCTCAACTGATGACTTTGGGTAAGTACAGGCCTTCTGCAAAAAATATGGCATGATTTATAAAGGATTTCACCCTCGACAGAGCGCAACATAAAAAATGTACCAAAAAAAAACAAAAAGTCTACAAGAGCTCAAAAACTTTGATTTTTTTTGGTTTTTAAGATACTTAATCTGGACGTGGTAGTATTGCTTGGTACTAATTGTAATATAGGAATACTGTGTGATAGGTATTAGGCCTCTAAGTTCTATATTAGAGCGACAAACCATTAAAAACCACAAACCAATTTGTGAAAAAAGTTTAAATTTAAAAAATCTAGTGCTATCTAAGGGTTAAAGGGGTGAGATACGGCAAAATGTCATAGGACTAAAGTTGTAGTTCGTCTGAAATCCGTGGCACGGGGTGGTCTTCGTTTTTTGATAGGACAACCCATTTGGCCGCTAGAGCTCAAATAAAAAAAATACTTCATTTTGATTTTTGTATTCACAATTATTTATTTAGTTGAGATAGTTCAAACTAAAAATAGTAGGATTTGGGAAGAAAAGGTGCAAGGCACATGCATGCCAAATCTCACGTCTCTAGCTCAAGTATTATTGGTGTCACGTGTATGTCCAATAAAATAATTGAGACAGAACCCCCAATACACCACTACTTATACTAAGAAAACGGTCATATCTAAAGATATTTAGAGTTTTTCATTTTTCGACAGGTTTAATTACTAAAAACTGGTCATATTTTTCGTGCTATTTACTAAGTGTGATGTAGACATACTGCGTGCCCAATATTGGGCCTCCATCAAGTATATTAACGTGATAGGAAATAAAAAACGGACAAAATATTTCGAAAATATGCCGAAATTTAAAAAATCTAGCGCTACCTAAGGGTGAAGGAAACAAGATACGCAAAAAGTCATAGGACCAAAGTTTTAGATCGTCCAAGATCCGTGTGTCGCGGTGGCCTCAGTTTCTCGATAGGACAATCCGTTTGGCCGCTACAGCCCAAAAAAATGCACTATTTTGGATAAATTCAAATTTTCCTCCATTTTTAATTTTTTTATGTGGTTCTGATTAAAAATTATACCTTTTTGCAATATTTCTGGTGGTTTTAATGGACAAGCTACATGTAGGCCTAATTCTACGTTTATAGCTTGTCTAGAATTACCTGAGTAAGTCGATAATGCAGATTGTCCTTTATGGAACAATTAGGGTTTTTAATTTTTTTGAGGTGTTTACATATTAAAATATGTTAGTTTATAGTCTAATTCATGAAGGGTAATGTGTAAACATATTGTGCGCCAAATATCAAGCCTTTATATACTAAATTAATGTGATAGGAAATTATAAACATCGAAAATGACCGTCGAAATTGCCTGAAATTTGAAAAATCTAGCGCTACCTAAGGGTGAAGGGAGCGAGATACGACAAAATGTCATATGAACAAAGTTGTAGATCTTGCAAAATCCGTAGCACATGGTGGGGTCCGTTTTTCGATAGGTCAATCCGTTCGGCCGCTAGAGCTCAAAAACTGTAATTTTAAAATAAGCCTTTTTTGGGGGGGTTTTAAATATTTTTTTGGGGGGGTTATGATAAAAAACTGTCAGTTTTGGCGATTTTACTGGGGGTTACAAGCTATAAGCTACCTGCATGCAAAATTTCAGGTTTCTAGCTCGTCTAGAAGTGGTCTAGAATTCGTATACCTCAGTGAGTGAGTGAGTGAGTGAGTGAGTGAGTGAGTCAGTTACACATGCGGCTGTATATATATTAGACTCGCTTCGCTCGCTGGGGGCTCCGCCCCCAGACCCTTGTGGGGGGCTTCGCCCCCAGGTCCCTGTCGTAGTACCTATGGCACATGGTTTAATTACGCTAATAATCCGAGGTTCTATGTATACTCAAAATATAAAGTAGACTTATTGAGTGAACAAATTAAGGGCTAACAGTACAATATTAGAGTATATAACAATTTAAAAATCGCTCCGCCCCCAGGCCCCTATGGGGTTTCACCCCCAGGTCGCTGTTTGGCCACAATTTAATGTAAATTGGTCCAAATTCTATTTCAGACCTAAATTCTACAACTATTCCAAGGCTTTGATTATTTGTAATGGTTTAACCTATAAAATCTTGCCATATGCCTGTTGATGAATACTACTTGGTATGGAGACGTAGTATGTTAAATGTTAAGCCTCCATGTACCTCCATGCCTAAGTGCTTGAAAAATGTATACCCTTAACTGATGTATAATGAAGCCTTTAAAAGGCGTATTTTTGACCTTATAAGGGATACAGCCACCGTTAACAACCTGAATTACAGTACTATGACTTAGGGTACCTACAAGCCTTCTGCAACAAATATGACATGATTTATAAGAGATTTTACCCTCGACAGAGCGCAACATAAAAAACGTACCCGAAAAACACGAAAAGTCTACAAGAGCTAAAAAACTTTGATTTTTTGGGTGTTTTAGATACTTAATCTGGCCGTAAGAGTATTGCTTCGTACTAATTGTAATGTAGGAATACTGTGTGATAAGTATTAGGCCTCTAAGTTCTATATTAGAGCGACAAACCATTAAAAACCACGAACAAATCTATGAAAAAAGTTTAAATTTAAAAAATCTAGCACTATCTAAGGGTGAAGGGGGTGAGATACGGCAAAATGTCATAGAACTGAAATTGTAGTTCGTCTAAAATCCGTGGCACGTGGTGGTCTTCGTTTTTCGATAGGACAACCAGTTCGGCCGCTATTTATTTATTTTTGTATTTATTTTGTACAAGTAGGATTTGGGAAGAACTGGTGCAAGGCACATGCATGCCAAATCTCACGTCTCTAGCTCAAGTATTATTGGTGTCACGTATATGTCCAATAATATAAATTGGCACAGAACCCCCAATACACCCCTACTTATACTAAGAAAACGGTCATATCTAAAGATATTTAGAGTTTTTCATTTTTCGACATGTTTAATTAATAAAAACTGGTCATATTTCTGCTGCTATTTACTAAGTGTGATGTAGACATACTGCGTGCCCAATATTAGGCCTCCATCAAGTATATTAACGTGATAGGAAATAAAAAACGGACAAAATATTTCGAAAATATGCAGAAATTTGAAAAATCTAGCGCTACCTAAGGGTGAAGGAGACAAGATACGACAAAAAGTCATAGGACCAAAGTTTTAGATCGTCTAAAATCCGTGTGTCCCGTCGGTCTCCAGTTCTTGATAGGACAATCCGTGTGGCCGCTACAGCCCAAAAAATGCACTATTTTGGATATATTCAAATTTTCCTCAATTTTTGTATGTGGTTCTGATTAAAAATTATACCTTTTTTGAAATTTTTCTGTAGGTTTTAATGGACAAGCTACATGTAGGCCTGATTCCACGTTTATAGCTTGTCTAGAGTTACCTGAGTAAGTCGATAATGCAGTTTGTCATTTATGGAACAATTAGGGTTTTTAATTTTTTTGAGGTGTTTACTTATTAAAACATGTTAGTTTATCGACTGATTTGTGCAGAGTAATGTGTAAACATATTGAATGCCAAATATCAAGCCTTTATATACTATATTAAAGTGATAGGAAATTAAAAACCACGAAAATAACCGTCAAAATTGCCTACAATTTGAAAAATCTAGCGCTACCTAAGGGTGAAGGAAGCAAGATACGACAAAAAGTCATAGAAACAAAGTTGTAGATCTTGCAAAATCCGTGGCACGTGGTGGTGTCCGTTTTTCGATAGGTCAATCCGTTCGGCCGCTAGAGCTCAAAAACTGGAAGCTCAAAAACCCCCCCCCCCAAAGCCTTTTTTGGGGGGTTTTAAATATTTTTTTGGGGGGGTTAACATACAAAACCGTCAGTTTTGGTGATTTTCCTGGGGGTTACAAGCTATAAGCTACCTGCATGCAAAATTTCAGGTTTCTGGCTCGTCTAGAAGTGGTCTAGAATTCGTATACCTCAGTGAGTGAGTGAGTGAGTGAGTGAGTGAGTGAGTGAGTGAGTCAGTTACACATGCGGCTGTATATATATTAGACTCGCTTCGCTCGCTGGGGGCTCCGCCCCCAGACCCCTGTGGGGGGCTTCGCCCCCAAGGCGCTGTTTGGCCACAGTTTAATGTAAATTGGTCCAAATTCTATTTAAGACCTAAATTCTACAACTATTCCAAGGCTTTTATTATTTTAAGGTTTTAACCTATAAAATCCGGTCATAAGCCTATTGGTGAGTACGACTTGGCATGGAGACGTAGTATGTTTAATTTTAAGTTTCAATGCATGATTCAGTGCTGTGTTTCAATGTTGTTCAGTGCTCGAAAAAAAATTAATACCCTTAATTTATGCATATTGTAGCCTTTATAAGGCGTCTTTTGAACCTTATAAGGAATACGACCACCGTTAACAACCTGAAATACTATGACTTTGGGTTTATAAAATCCTTCTGCAGAAAAAATGGCATGATTTATAAGAGATTTTACCCTCGACAAAGCGCAATATAGAAAATATACCCGAAATACACGAATAAATCTACAAAAGCTCAAAGACTTTGATTTTTTTGGGTGTATAAGATATTTAATATGGGCGTGTGAGTGTTGCTTGGTACTAATTGTAATGTAGGAATACGGTGTGATAAATATTAGGCCTCTAAGTTCTATATTAGAGCGAAAAAAACATTAAAAACCACAAAAAATCTTAGAAAAAAGCTTAAATTTAAAGAATCTAGCGCTACCTAAGGGTGAAGGGGGTGAGATACGGCAAAATGTCATAGAACTAAAGTTGTAGTTCGTCTAAAATCCGTTGCACATAGTAGTCTTCGTTTTTCGATAGGACAACCCGTTTGGCCGCTAGAGCTCAAATAAAAAATACTACATTTCGATTTTGTATTCCCAAATTTTCTTTTTCAGATAGTTCAAACTAAAAATAGTAGGATTAGGGAAGAAAAGGTACAACGCACAAGCAAGCCATATATCACGATCCTATTTAAAGTATAAATGGTGATACGTGTATTCTAATTAATAACAATTGTTCCGGAACCGGCATTTCCTTACTACTTATACTTAGGAAACGGTCAAATCTATAAAATTTAAGAGTTTTTTTATTTTTTCGACAGGTTTAACAAATAAAAACTGGTCAGATTTCTGCTGTTATTTACTAAGTGTGATGTTGACATACTGCGTGCCCAATATTAGGCCTTCATCAAGTATATTAACGTGATAGGAAATAAAAAACCGCCACAAATTCTCAAAATTTGAAAAAATCTAGAGCTATCTAAGGGTGAAGGAGACGAGATACGACAAAAGGTCATAGGACCAAAGTTGTAGATCTTGCAAAATCCGTGGCACGTGGTGGTGTCCGTTTTTTGATAGGACCATCCGTTCGCGCGCTAGAGCTCAAAAACTGGAATTTTAAAATAAGCCTTTTTGGGGGGGTTTTAAATAGTTTTTTTAGGGGGGTTAAAATAAAATATTGTTAGTTTTGGCGATTTTCCTGGGGGTTACAAGCTATAAGCTACCTGCATGCAAAATTTCAGGTTTCTAGCTCATCTAGAAGTGGTCTAGAATTCGTATACCTCAGTCAGTCAGTCAGTCAGTCAGTCAGTCAGTCAGTCAGTGAGTTACACATGCGGCTGTATATATGTTAGATTTATCAAATAAACAATGACAAAGGAAATAGATCTAATCTGTATAGATATGGTCTGACATTAGAGTTTTAAACGTATAATATAAAAATAAGAGTTATTATTAATTTTGTATCGTAATCTTATAAATTTATAACAAAATAAAATGGGAATTGTATTGATTTATTTTGATGCCTATTAAAAGTGGTTGACACTTTTTTTAGAGACGCTTTATGGTATAAATTTAGTTCAACGGAATGAAAAACAATTAGTTTTATTTTATAAATTAACGAATTTTAAGCGTTCTTGTAATAAATTACTGCTTTGGGTGTAAATTGATTATCGACTTTAATTATACTTTATTAAACCTACTGATTGTTTTTGATACGTTGCATGTTTAAAGAATCTCATGTAAGAACAAACGCCGGTAATTTGAAAAAACTAAGCTCTGAGTAATGAAGAATAATTGTAATATTTTGTGGTAAAGGTTTTGTCATAAAAAGGGGAATTATGTTGATTGAGCAGAGCAGCATATCACTGCGCTTGCGGAGAGTGAGAGTGAGTGTTGTGCCGGTAACGGATAATTCGATAAGGTGACAATTGAGTTTCGCTCCAAGCTCAGAAACGAGGAGTCTCAAAATATGATTGTCATTTAATCTTAAGCCTCCACTTCATATTTATGATGAAAATTTACTAACAGATATTACCTCTTTGCCAACTTAAATTGCCTTTGTTCTGACAATATTAAAATATAGTCACAATTTGAATTTTTATAGTTTCATGAGAGGATCCCTTACTAAAATCACTTAATGTATTTATCCTTTTATGTCCCTTTGTACAGTGTAGGTGCATTAGTTGTAAAAAACCCGGTCTATTCATTCTTTTATGGCAAAAAGTCATACGATTAATATGATTAATGATAAATATTAGTCGCACTAGTCGAGCTTCACAAAAAATAAGTTGTACATTCTATTTTTGATTTTGTGACTGTACAAATTCATTGGTTTGATTATTGATTTAGATGTACACCACTTTATTTAAGGGTCGTTCATTAGAGTAAGTCGTTCATCTATAGGTCATTGCTCAGAGAAGCCAGCTGAGTGCCAATTTTAATGATTATTTTCTTTTGTTTACATTCATAGTCCTGAAAAATATATCATGTTGTACATCTCAAGATGAAAGATTAATTTTTATATATGTACTGGTCCTCCGATTATCCCCCATGATATAACCCATCTAGTCACATTGCATACAATTTGAAAAGTAAATTTAGCTTAACTCAATACCATAAACCAGACCTCAAAAGGACGTAACGGATAAAATCGCAATTTTAAAATTGTGCAAACAGATATTTGAAAAGTTTGACTAGTTGTTATTTTGTTATGATGTTGGAGATCGAGTTTGAAGTATTGTGGCCTACGAGTTAAGTAATTTTATTAAAAGCTTGAACTATGCTTTTAATTAATATTTTATTCTTACTCCTTGAGGTCCGTAAGAAACATCGACAAACTTATAACGTATTGCTTAAGCTTTCTTAGGCTAAAAATTACACTGAATTAAAAATACAGCAGTCCTACATTAGTAAGTAAAACTGGATCACTGCTGTGATCGAAATACTGCAACAGTCTATTAAAGGTTATTGATTTAGACGTACACCACTTTATTTAAGGGTCGTTCATTAGAAGAAGTCGTTCATCTATATCAACAAAACGAATTTATGCTAATATTCTTCCAACGATCGTGTTATATAGCTATCCAAACATTGTTTTATAACCCAAAATTATATCCTTCCTAGTTCCTTTCCCATATTGTTCATCGAATTTGACAAGCAAATTGCCAAAGTATTAAAGATGTAAACTTCGTTTTTATAGAGCGAGAATCAAGAATTTTTTTATTTGTCGTATAACTATACAAGTAGCATTGACAATAGTCTGTTGTTTCAGATAAAAAAGGTAAAAATACAAGATAAACTAACACATAAAAAGAAAAGAAAACAGTTAAAAACTAAACATTACTCTTGTCAGTTAAAAACTCCTGGACGCTGTAGTACTCTAAAATTATTTTAATTTACCTCTGAACATTCTCATATCTGACTCTAATCTAATAACTAAGGGTAAGAATAAAAGATGCTATCAATTACGTCAAGAGAGTTAGTTGTTCACTCTAACTATGCTGGACAGCACACAAGTCGAAATCCATACGTTAACATGCATATTCATTTTACAGAAATACACTACGTAGAGATTTAGTAATTGATACTAGCAACTCTCTCAACCATTTTGTTTTAGTATACATTTGCTTTTTTCGAATCTATTTAATTTGTATGTCATACAAGAATATTTGTTATTTTTTTAAAATTATTTTTTATTCACAATTAATGAACCGTTCCGACTTTTCCCCACTGGACTAATCTAAATTGTAATTCTGTGATAATTTTTAAAATAGTATGGATATTAACAGGAATATTTAAAGAATAAAACTTTACAAATGTACATAGTATATATATATATATTTCAAAATACAAGTCTCGCTAGGGATATGTGGCGAGGCAAATGGGTTTGGGACGTGCCTGGACTGCTGACGGTCTTCTTACCTAAAGTATAAAAAGGGCAAACGAGAAATAGAATAATCCTCCATAAAACACGACTAATTTAGCAAAGTATGTATGTCATCACTTTTGCGAGGCCTTAAAACTGTTTTTACCATAATTTATATATATTCAGGTTTTCCGTTTTAACGTAAGAATTTAAACCTTTAGTAGATTGGGTTGTTTATGGTGATTGGTAAAATAAAGTTATTTTTATTTAAAACATGGGTTGGTCTTACGAAATTACATATCTCATATTTAGTATTCAAAAAGTTAAAATATGCAAATATTGGTAAGCAATTTCAATAATAAATATCAAACTAAACTGACGACTGATTAAAGTTTTAAAATTAAAATTATAGTAAAATAGTAAATTGAAATAAGGATGAGTAATAACAAATCTAGATATCAAAGCCAAATCTAATGACACCTTAATTAGAAAAATCTAATGAGAAACAGACGCAATATTATGAAGTTTTTTAAAAAATAAATATACTGTGACTATTTATAATTAACTATGATTTAGATTTGATTTATTTGTAAAGCCCCACTTACATTAAACATTTCCCTTGAACAAATTTATGAACTAAGCTCAAAGCTGTTTTGAGCCTAGCTCATAACATTGTTGGAGGCTATTTTCACTCTCCCCACTCACGCCAACATTTCCGGCCAATAGCGATATGCGGATCACGTGCGGAACGTTCGTGCATCAGACCGTTCGTGTGTAGACCCACTGGTGTTGCTACGTATGTTAATACGATGCAACGAAAAAACTGTTACAGCTTGTGTTCAAACTACTTTACAAACAAACAAAAAAAGTTATATTTTCATACATTATTTTCCAGTAAACTATAGCTGGATTTTTTTGATTATTTTGAAATACTGGGGGAAAGAGATAGAAATAGTGGAGAGGGGAAATGCTTCCCCCTCTCCAGCATTACCTGTAGAGGAAGTTAACCAATCACGGTCGTTGCACACTCACCATTGGCTAAATCAGTTGATTTGTTTTGATGTTGTTGTTTTTTTAGTACAACTGTTTCATCACAGGTCTTATTTATTGGATAATTGAACGAAGTGAAAGTATCCTTATACTCAACTTTACTGCTTAGACTGGTAAGAGAATCAACTCAACTGGCGTGTCTGTGACCACAATAACTCGAGAATGCCTCCACAGTTAAACTTAAAAATTTCCAGAAAAACCTAACCTCGGTCAAGTTCGTTATTCAGATAATTTAGTTCAGTATTAATCAAATTATCTTAAAACCAAATTTATTTTTTTCTCAATACGAATAACATTGGAAGCCATTTTAGTGGTACTTGAATCGTTAAAATTTAGCCGATGTCTATGTTTCAACAACAGAGTAACAATAGTTAGTTTACTAGAGTATACTTTGTTATACTGGATAACAACAGTTTTTTCACCAACAAAAAACACACAAGAGAGATAAATCGAAGTATATTTTTAAGTTGTGGGCATATTTATTATTTTATAAATTATTAAGTGTACGTTTTAAAAAAAATATCCATACAGTTAATATTCTCTTAGTACGCCTACTCTGTGTAAATATCGTCAGTCGGTCAGAGGCGAAGATTGTAACAGTGGCAGATCGAAAAACTCAAATTAACTTTTTGATGACTGTAGATACTAAAATATTAACTTATAAAATAGTTTGTTTTATTACATTTTCTTAGACAATTGGTAATATTGTGATTGTCATGTGTAAAAAGTATATAAAGCCTCAATTTGTCTAGAAAGCGTTGATGAAGTTAGTCACAGTAAGCGAACAACCTTAAAATTTATTTCGTAGGACAATTATTTGCTAGGTTATATTTTCACTAAATTAAAAGCGAACAACCTTAACATATATTTTGTGGGAAAATTATTTGCTAGGTTATATTTTCACTAAATTAATAATACAAATTGTCTTCATTACCTAAAATACATACCAGTAATAGTAGGTAACCACAATAAAAGCTATAGATTATTCTATAGCCTTTTTCGGAAGCCTTTTTCCAAACAGCCTTTTTCGGAAGGTTATCTTGAATGATTTGACATAGCCTAGGGTTGGATTACAGTAAGAGTAAGCCGAATTAAACTGGTAATACAACTTTTGTAAAATACTTTAAACACATTACCAGTAATGTTGTAGCGAACCAAAACAAAAGCTTTAAACTATTCTAACCAAACTAAGCCTTTTGTACAGGTTATCTAAAATGATTTGACAAATCCTTGGTTTGGATTATATTGAGCTGTTTTCATCATAAACTTGGAACTATGGCTATAAAATGTAGGCCTATACACTTAGGCTACTTGCCATTTTAGAAGTTTCATGTACGTTCTTGGACCAACCCATGTTTGTAACACCGCCCACGAGGTACTTCTCAAACAATCAAAACTAACACTTTTTCAACAAATTTACTTTATTCAACACACATGATTTTAGGTTTACAATATCGCAGTTTGAAATTGAAGTTAAATTACTAAGGTTTAACAGTTAAAATTTAGAAAACGCCAATTAATAAAATGAAACAGGGAGAGAGAGACACGACACGTCTTAATTAATCATCAACAACTCAGCGACTGGGGTGAGGTCCCGGCTTTGTTCCTCGTTGATGGAGGGCCCTCGACCAATCATAGCCGTCCTCAACGCGTGATGTCACGGGGCTCACAACGCAGTGCGCTTGTCTAGTGCTGCGACCAAACGATTCATGTTGTCATTACACAAACTAAGTGGTCATAGAAGCGAGCCAGAGACGGCCGTGGAGATGTGACAACTGCTGACGCTATCACATTCCACGCCTCGACGGCTCCGCTCCGAGCCGTGGTCGGATTGAAGTTAGCTCGAGACAAAATATTCTGTCTTCTAAAAGTTGATCCCATATACTTCTTTTGTACCAGCCAACTCTTCAAAATGAAATAATGAAATTAATGTTAAGAGCACCGTTCCTCCTTTTAATTATGGATTTTAGTGACGGTAGAAATTTATTTATTAGGAGCGGCAAATTGTATTATTTAATTACAGTGTCGTATTAATGGCTTTTAACAGTCTAGGGATTTTGGGCCGTCACACCCCCCTCACCCTTAGACCATGCTGCCCCCAGCATGAGGTTACAGCAGATTGCCAAGTCTATCCCCTCACAACTCCTTAGGGGTACGCATTTGTCTACGGTTGGCTGGTCGTTGTTCAACAGAATTTTGCTCCCGGGCAGCCAACCTCAATCCTTCCTGCTTAATTCACTGCGTTGTGTTTTTTTTTTTTTTTTTTTTTTTTTTTAATTTTTTTTCAAATAAAATCATATTGTCACTGGTCCGCGTGTGTCTCTCCCTTTACAAGATATATCTCAAAAATATCTCAATCAAAACATCTCAAAAGTTAAAGTTAAACAAACAAGACTACGCACAACAAAAAAAACTAAAACATCTCATTTAACAAGGGCAAAAGTTACCTAAAACAACAAACACAAGTCCCTTCCTCTTAATTAAATACATCCCAAGGGTTACTGAAGGTAATCACCTTGGGTACACATATCCTCATGGACTATCAACAAAGCAACACGGAAAATGTTTGGAGACATGAACTGCTGCCAATACGGACTATTGGACCTGAACTCAATTACTCAAAATGTCTCTTCAACTCATCCGAGCAAAACATAGACATAACTAACAGTAGGACAAAAGATTGCTGAACCGTTCCACCACCTACAAGTATAACCTTTACCTAGGCTATAGATCACTTAGGAATAACAGAAGTATTCCTCCCAGAAAAAAGACGAACCGGCAAGAAAACAGAAAGAGGGGGCAAAGCTCCCAGCCCAGCAGGTTACCGTAGGACACCCTAGGGTGTTACTGCCTGGGGATCAATGTTACAATGGAGAAGAAGAGAAGATAACTGGCAGTGCGCACTGCTGCGACTGCGGGGAAGGGGCTGGGGCCAAATCCAGGTGTTCCCCTTCCCGAGTCGGGGGGGCTGGTGTCAAAATCCAGTCGTTCCCCCCCTTCCACTCGCTCCACCACCGCGAGGGCAAGCGTGATGGCCTTCTCCAAACAATACGAGTTGCCACCCCCGCGTTCTAGACCCCTTTAGTGTGTCGAGGAGCTGGTGTTCAGCTCCGATACCCCTTTTGGAAGAATCAAAACAAAATCCCCATGAACATAATTTACATGGTAGTGCGACTGCCAGTAACCTCGGTGACGGTTCAGCAAACTTATACAGACTAGTAGACCCGCCGTTGAGTGTATGAGGTTGAGTTTGGATTGGTTTCGAATATTATTCTTTACACACCGACTTTGAATGGGGCCGGAAAAGTGCAAGACAATGATTTACGGTGTAAAGATATTAATTTGGAGCGCTACTCGCTTGCTATGGTGAAGCCGCACAAGCTTTCACTCGGGGCCGGTCATCACTCTGTCACCCCTACGGCTCGGCTGGTCTACCTGTCTCCCACACTACTTTTATATTTCACAATAATTCTTATCATTCTTAGAATCTCACGTTCCCAACTAAACCCTACTACTACTTCAATGAAACTCATATTAACTAAACGGAGAAAACAGTACATGACAATTCGTAACATTATCCTACGTTGAGACTGAGGTGCAGCTTACAACCTAGAATATACACTAGTATATCCACAAACACATGTATGATACATACTCATAAAAAAAATAAAAAAAGTTGCTCCGTGCTAGTAATTAAACATCCATAAATTTGGGGGTTGGATAGCCCGCCCACTACTAGAAGCTCAGACATCGTGAGACCCGTGCCCTAGCAATGCTTGGGAGCCGTTATACTGTAAACGCGGTGGCCTCTTCGTCGCATCACTATCCACAAACCGTCCTGAGACTTGCTCAACAGGCACGGGGGATTTCTTTTACATTGTTATACAAGGTTATTCGCTTCACCACTGCGGGTGTTTGTCACTCGGACTCAGAACCTTAAATCTACTCACAACCTTCGACTAAAACTAATGCTACGGCCACCGCTTGGTTTTAATGGAGCGTGCGTTAAATTCGCCTCGTCTACCTCTGGTTGCGAGGCAGACCCACCGTTCAATCAATAAAAAAATAAAAAAACAGAATTGGCACCTCAGCCCAACCATCCTACGATAAACCCTCGTTCAGTAGGTCTGGTAAGGAAACATCTCTGTCTTGCTGATGGGGTCCGGAAAATCCCTCAGCAAGGCATTTTGCAGTACTCTTGACTGATTATACACTAACTATACGTAAATTTTTCTTTTATTTAAATTTTGAAAACTCATTCTGGCTGGATCCCAGGTGCCTACAGTCCAGTCAGGGAGTTGAAGGGAAGGGGGTATTAAGGGGGTGGGGAGTGCTAGCATTACCTTCCTGTGGACACCGAGTTGGGCCAGTGAATCCTTTACCCTTCTTGGGATATACTACTACCGTTAGTTGGATCGCTTCGAATAATAAATAAAAAAAAGTTACCATTACCAGCCCACAAGTATTACACCATTATTAGAAACACACAACAAAACATACCGGTATGCAAGATTATTAGCGCTACACATACATATACAACTACATAATACACAAATAGGCGTTCGCACAACAATCAGAGGGGGATCCCCAGTCCTTTCGCCATCGCGTCCTCGCGGAGTCAAGTCCAGAGGTACTCGCTTCTTCACAGCGTAGTACGCGACTTCTTGATCGCGGTCGAAAGTCTATGTTCCTTAATTATACATCACTTACTCAAAGCGTCCCGGGCCCGTAACTCACTCCTCATCACCGTTTACCGCGCAGTCAGCTCGACACTAGCTGTGCTCGTGGAATTGTGTCCTGTGTCCCGCGTAGACTCTGTTACTGGCTCAGCACGAGGTGCTATCTCCCCGTGACTCTGGAGCGGAGACCCTGTCTGCGCAGCCTGCGGGCGCTGATCGCGGCTTCCCAGGGCGGCACGGAGCAGGTCAGCAACTCGAACTCTCCACCTTAACATGAGAACGACAACAATTATCGTCACGACCAAGGACGTACCTCCAATTACTGTATTCTTAATCAGTGTGCGCCGATGATAGTGGGACCTAAGCAAGTGGATTGATTCCTCCAAGGAATATTCCTTGACACTTAGGGTGCCCAGCTGATCATCTAGTCCCTGCAGGACCTTCAGGGTTTCGTTCATGTCTTGGGCCAACAAGTTTTGTTCGTCACGACTGTATATCCCGTCTACCTCGGGGAAAACTATCTTTCCAAAGTTTCGGGAGTACAAGGAGCTGCCGATAAATCGGGCAGGCACCCTATACCCATCAGCGATCACGTCACATCGATCCCGGTTGGGAATCTCGCCCACTCCTCTCAAAGTGAGTGTGCTAATGTTCAGACCGGATTTAGGCCCGAAGCAATTAAGCACTACTTTAGCCTCTTCGGAAGTAGTGTAAAGCCAGCGGGTTGGGGTTCTGATCAGCACTGGGGATTTTAGACCTGTTATTAATTTTCGAGTGCACAAAGTTATTTCTTCCTTCAACAAAAGCTCAACTGCGCAGTTAGGCCGCTTGTGCACGTTCCAGAGCACGTCGGACAACGGGCACACTGCTAGTTGGCCAAATTTACATTCTCTAATGTAGTGTTCGGGTTCGTATGCTGAGTAAGTCTGTCTGTCTTGGCTAACCATTAATTTCTGTTCCTCTACTTCCCATTTTACCCATTTTTTTTAGAGAGATGTCAAAAACGGGATAAGCTACTACATTGTAAATTTCATACACTTGATTATCACTTTTCAGGGGTAGCTTGATCAGCACCCTCAACTGTGTTGTTGTAGCATAGGATTTAACTATTGCAAATTCATAAAAGCTATGAAGGTTTTCTAATTTTACATCGAGAAACAATTTTGCGGGAGGGGGCACTACTCTTTCCACAGATTTCAGAATTTCTAAGTATTGGTGGGGAGGTAAAAGGTTACTAGTCATTCTTTTGGCAGCAAGATCTTCTACTGCCTGGTGGAGCCTGGTCATTCTTTGCACGGCCAAATTAATTGCATCCTTAACTTCTGATAGAGCTGAGTTTAATTTCAAGTATTGAAAAAGAGTTTTAAGCTGGTTAGTGTAAATTAATTCTCTTATGTAGTTTCGGGCCATATTTTCGTGCATCACTTGATGGTATTCTTTCAAGGTGGAAATGATTTTATTTATTGTCTTTGAATGATTGGCAATTTCGGTTTGCATGTTCCCTAAAACAGTTAACTGTTCTTGGGTATCATGGAAAGTATCCTCTGTCATACTGGTTACCGTATCTATTTTTTCATTAATTATCTCTAGATCACTGCTAGTTAAGGTCCCAAAGAGAAACTTTAGAACGTGACCACCGGCGTCCACCAGACCACGCTTTTGCCGGGTACGAGGCAACAGAGTGATTAAGTCACTCGTCTTACCCACATAGTCGGCCACCATCTGCTGCAACCCAGTGTACTCGTACCGAAAACCCACTTCCAGTCCGTGAACCGGAGAGTGCACGCTGATGTTCTGCGTCAAGAGATCCTGGAAAAACTCGTTATACTGACCTCTCACCTTCTCTAACAGTATACTTAGGTTCCGATTTTCCTCTTCCACTTCGGTCAGGTTGTACTGGAGCGCCACGGTCCAGTAGCTGTCTGTGAGTAGCACTTCTCCCTCCTTCTCAAAGATGACGCCTTGGCGGAAGCTTAGGGCACCACCCAGGATCAATAAAATGCCTAAAGGGCCTATAACAGATAAATCCACGCATAAATTAACAGAACAGAATTTATTAACTCACCATCCCCAGGCTACATAGCGTCTAACCGCTAACCGCTCTCTACAACGAAGCTCTTCAAAAATCTAACGAAATCCCCAAACCTCGCGGGTTCTCGCCTATTTCGTTTCGGTCGTTCGCAAGCTGAGGGTCCGGCTGCCACCTCTGCAGTATTCGGAGCTCCTTCCGGCTTATCCTCTACAATTTCCCCCGGTACACTTTCCACTACTTCTTTGTCACAGGGGCGCTGTTCTCCCTTTTTCTTTGTCGGCTCGGCCGGAAGTCGCGGACGTTCCCTACATGGTTTGATCCGATTCACGTGCACTACGACTTCGCGTTTCCGAATTCTCAACATCACGTTTTGGGGAGAGATTACCTTCACGATCTGATATGGTCCCTTCCACAACTTAGACAATTTCTTCACGCGGTGACGACCTATACTCGGTACGTGCAGCAGAACATACTGCCCTTCGCGGAATTCTGTAACCTTGGCCTTCTCGTTGTATCGACGTTCATTTCGGCCTCTGGCCGTGGCTTTTCTCTGTGCGGTTACCTCGTAAGCTTCCGTGAGCTTTTCCCGGAGGGCTTCGATGTGGTTGTCAAAAATGTCCGTCTCCTCCGTGATGGCCAGGTCCGCTTCCATAGGAACCTCCATCTTCCGCCCGAAGACCAGCTCATAAGGGGAGTAGCCCGTACTCTCGTGACTCTGTGAGTTGTAAGCCATCGTAACATAGGGCAAGTATTCGTCCCAATTGGTTTGATTCCGGTTGACGAAATGGCTCAGCATTCTCACCACGGTAGCATGGACCCTTTCCAGCCTGCCATTGCTCTGAGGGTGAAACCCGGTAGTTTGGATTTTCCTAACGTGCAGGAATTTGCACAAGTGCTTAATTAAGTCAGATGTAAAGTTGGCCCCTTGATCGGTTACCAACGACTTAGGCACGCCAAACTTAGTTATCACTCTCTGGACCAACGCTCGAGCAACGCTCTCTGCGGTCTGGTCCGGCAATGGAATGAACTCACAGTATCTCGAAAAATGGTCCATAACGCTCAAGATGTAGACGTTGCGGGATTCGCTAAGGGGCAGAGGTCCTACTATATCCGCTGCGATTACCTCAAAGGGCTCTCGGGGTTCATTAAAGATTTCCCCTAGAGGCGCTTTGACTCTCCCGTGATTGGTTCGCTGACTACAACTGCGACACGTCCTAACATAGTCCATCACGTCCTTTTCCATGCCTTTCCACCAAAATTTCTGTTTTACCCGATCTAACGTCTTTGCTACCCCGGCGTGTCCGGTGGTAGGCAAATCGTGATTCAGCCTAATTATCTCTGGCACGAGGGAAGTCGGTACTACAATTTTCTTTTCGCCTGAACTTAATCGGTACAAAATCTTTTCGGGGCTCATCCGGAAGCTCTTTGCCTGCTTCAAGCCTTGAACAACAGGGTCTTCGCGTTGACGCGTCCTGAGCACTTCAAGATCGACGACAGGGAGCACGTCCTTCTTAACTGCCTGCACGGCTCGACTCAGCCCATCTGCGTTGGTGTGTCTCTTTCCGGCTTTGTGTTCCACCGTGAAATCAAACTCAGCTAATCGCAGTGACCACCTCATCAGCCTGCTGCTAGGATCTTTAAGAGAAAGCATCCATTTCAGAGCAGCGTGATCGGTGATGACTTTAAAAGGGCGTCCCAACAAGTAGCATCTAAAGTACTTAGTGCTCCAGACCAAACTAAGCAGTTCACGCTCAGTTGTCGAGTAATTTTTCTCGGCTGGAAAAAGGGTTCTGGAACAGTACGCTACAGGGTGTTCTTGACCATCTATCTCTTGCGAAAGGACCGCACCAAGGGCAAAGGTGCTCGCGTCAGTGGCCAGGATAAATGGCTTACTGAAGTCAGGATATACTAACACAGGTGCCGAGATTAATTTCTGTTTCAGTTGGTCGAAAGCTTCTTGACACTCCGGCGTCCATGCAAACTCGCGTCCCTGTTTCGTTGCCTCGAAAAGTGGCTGACCAATCGTGGCGTAACCATCGATGAAACGTCGATAGTAGCCAGATAGTCCCAGGAACGACCTGACGTCCGTCACGGTCTGCGGCACCGGAAAATCTCGCACTGCTTTGATCTTTCCCGGGTCAGGTTCCACTCCCTTTTTGTTGATCACGTGGCCGAGATAGTTTACTTCGTCGACCACAAAGTTGCACTTACTAAGCTGTACCGTCAAATTTACGCTCTTGAGCTTGGTGAATACCTCCCGGATGGCCTCAATGTGAGAGGGTAGATCTTTAGAAAACAGTATTATGTCGTCGAGATAAACGAGGCATTTCTCTCCCTTAAGGCCCATCAGGACTGAGTCCATCAGTCGCTGAAACGTGGCGGGAGCAGTGCTCAGGCCAAAAGGCATGCGCTGGTATTCGTAGTGCCCACCAGGCACGTTAAAAGCAGTTTTTGACCGACTTCCTTCGTCCACTTGGATCTGATGATATCCCGATCGGAGGTCTAGGGTTGTGAACATCTGGCAGCCTCCCAGCGAATCTAGGGTTTCCGTGATATTGGGGAGGGGGTACACGTCAGGGGTGGTTACGGCGTTCAACCCTCTATAATCTACACAAAACCTTAATTTAGGGGTACCATCAGGGGATTTTTTTGGCACCAGCACCACAGGAGAGGCCCACTCACTCTGACTTGGGACAATGATGCCCTTGTCCAGCTGATCTTGGATCAGACCGTCAAGTACTGCCTTCTGGTGGTACGGCACACGGTAAGCTTTCTTATAAATGGGCGCGGCGTCTCCAGTACGAATAACATGCTTGACTGCTGAAGTGCAGCCTAAGGGTTGATCTTCACTATGAGCGAGCACACTACTGAATTCCATGAGAGTGGTCTTCACGAGGTCTCGCTCTTGACTTGGAAGATGCTGGAGCTTCTCGCTTAAGCACGCCTCAAGAATAGCTTCATCAGCTCGGCCTACCATCCCTACCCTTGCTTGTGGCTTCCGGTAATTCTGAAGTGCGATTTTGCGTATGATGGAGGCTAATTTTAATTTTCCTTGTTCGTTAAGGTGCAGCCCGTGTCTCGTGTACAATTTCCGGTTCAGTTCCCCCTTTAGATCTAGAAATTGGATTTCCCCCTCTTTTTGCTTGGTCACCTTTTCGACGATGGCTTTGAGTAAACCATTCGCGTCGCTCAGTTCGGACTTAAGGTCCTGATCAAAACGATCAAAAATTGACAAAACTGATATCCTTGCCTTCCATTCCCGCGGTAGGGCGACAAAAGCCTGCTGCAAGGTTAATGGGTAGGGCGCGGATTTATCAACGTCATTTGTCCCTCCTATAATAATCACGGAATCGTCCTCGTTCAGGCGGTTGACTACACTCCCCAGTTTCGATGTTACTTGTTTTAACCTTCCATTAGGCATGAAAAAGACTTCTACTTCGATGTTTCCGGGCAACCTTTCCGATAGTATTTCTTGCAAACCACGACCGTGGCTATCAGCCAAAATCAACAACTTTTGACGCTCGGGACCCATCTCCTTGAATGAGGCAAGGTCGCTGTCGAGCGTCCCTAACTTCAGGTTCTTAGGCAAAGTTAGCTCTTCGGCACTTACGTTTACAGTCTTAACCCAGCAACGATTTTTTTCTACCCTTGTCAGCGTCCGAGCAAGATAAACGCCGTGCATGATGAATTCGCATGGTTCGATCACTACTTCGAGGCCCTCTAATTCGTCAGATCCGGTGGTCAAGTGACTAGTTTTGACTTGAATAATCTTTTCGCAGCGTGGCGGAATTTTGACTCCATTGCAGCAATAGACATAGCGTTGTGTCGTGGTCTGTACAGCGCTAGTAGAAGGGCGGTTTGGGTCCGGCACGGTTTCCCCTTTCCTAATGCGGTTTAACCAAATTTCTTTTCCGAATAACCGGAGCACACCCCGTTCTACGCTTATTTCCCCATTACCTTGTCCGAAAATATCACAACCTAACACGGCTAGATAACCCTTAGGAAGATTCCCCACTACGAAATTTCCTGGTACCTCAATCCCTGGTTTTAGATTCAGAGAAACCCGCTGTCGACCGTATGTTTTGAGTGTTTTTCCTGAAATGCCCTTTAGCACCACGTCTGATTTTACAAGGGGAGAGGAGGATGCTCCGCGTTTCAATAGGGAAACCTGCGCTCCTGTATCAATTAGGACTTTTCCCTCGGCATTCTCGATCTGGCCTATTGCTACTAATTCGTCGACAAGTTCCCGGACTACTGGTACCGTTCGTATTTCTCGCTGTGCAGTGATGTTCTCTTTTGCGTTGTTCGTTCTGATCGTCGCCTGTCTAGGTCGCTGTGGAGCAGCTCCCTCTACTGTCGGGGTGTCGTGGCGGCGGCCCCACTTACCCCGGCCTCGTTTCCCGAACGAGGGCCGCTTGGGTTTAGCCTAACCCGACAGTCGCGCTGTATGTGCCCTGCTTTTCCGCATCGCCAGCATGATATCCGGTTAGAGGGTGCTTCTCGCTTACTCCTGCAATCCCGAGACACGTGTCCTTTCGCGTGGCAATTGAAACAAGTGATATCAGGGGTATCGGCTGTCTGGAATACCCTACGTTCCGGTGGTGCTCTGGTGTTCCCCTGGTTTGTTGCGCGGCGCGGAGCGGTGTAGGCTAAGTCAGGTTCAAGTACTGCCACGTTGCTTGTGGCACCGCGCGTAGCAGCGGACCGAAGGCGTCCCGCTTCCGCCTTTCTGCCCATTGCTCGCAGGTGTTCAATGGATTGTACGTCAAACATAGCTAACCGATCTTGCAACTGAGGGTGGATGTTGTGAAGCATTTGTTTCAATTTTACTTCTTCGGATACAACCGATGAGAGACGACCGTACAGTCCCTCCATGGCGGCGATGAACAGGTCGATGGGTTCTGTTTCGGCTTGGACTCGGTTAAAAATCTCTTGCTGCAAGTATATGTCATGGTCGGGATGTTGGAAGACCAGTTCCATATCCTTGCACAGCTGTTCCCAGTTACTGAGACGGCCTATCGTGGATCGATACCACGTCAGGGCAGGCCCAGTGAACAAATCCACTGCCGAATCGTAGAGTTCCGCAGTAGTGACTCCTCGGGCCCTACGTAACTCTTCTACTCTCTGCAAAAACGCTCCTACACTCTGCGATTGACCGTCGAACTGAAGTCCCCACTTATAGACCGGTACGCTCCTACTGTGCGATGGTGATGCTTGCGACGAATGCGACATTGGTACGGCGTTGACGTGCAAATTCGGCGCGGGCGGAGCAAGCCGAAACGCGGGTGGCGCTACTACACTGGCTTGGCTGGCTGCTACAACAGGGGGACTACTAGGTGGCGGCGCCTGTGCTTCTCCCAGGTTCACATTGGGCCGGTTAGTCTCCGGAGTTGGAGGGTTACTACTTGGATTACTACTTACTGCGGCCAACGCTAAATCTTTTTTTTCTTTGGCCGTTTCACACAAAGCCTTAGCCCTATCCAATAGTGCGTCGTGACGTCGTGCGACCGAGGCGTCGCCTGTCGCCCCTACTGGGATTCTTTGCACCCGCAGATAGTTGTGCCAGAATCGCGTTTGAAGGCGCTGGCCTTCGGTATCTGTATAGTCCCCGTCGTATTCATTCGCGGCTGTAGCGAACGCGTCTAGTTTTTCTTCACAGGCCTGCAGTTCCGTCTCGATATCAAGGGAAGCTAGCACAGTCTGATCGATCGGTGTGTTTGATTTGAAACATTTTGTTAACCGTTTCCTCAAGTCATCTGCACTACCGGCTGTCGATTGCCCGCGGATTTTCAATTCATATTGGTTCTCTTCCTTATTTAAGAAATAGGCACTCATGTTGTAGGCCGAAACTAGATTCCAAAGAGCAAACGAACAGTGCATCCACTAAAGTATTTTCTTAATTTCGTCAATCACTGGTATAAAATTCGCAAAGTCCCACTTATAATTTCCAATACTTTACTGAAGTAGTCATCAGAGGCTCACACGCCTAAGTCCACACGTTGTTTTGTTTCTAAAAAAAAATTGAAAAAAAGTTCAAAGTCCCAACTTGAAGTTCACTAAAGTACACTTAAGTCCCAGAGTACGATTACTCTAAGTCCCAACACGGTGAATTATTCCATTAAAATCACCAATTTAATTTCAAAAATATCACAAGTCGTTTGTAGTATTCAGTGAAATTTTGAAAAATTCGGCTAAGTCCTTAGCTCAAAATACACAATAAATTTCGAAAATTACTGTCGAACGCCCATTTCCTCACTACTATGATGGTTCACGTCGATTATTTCTAAGTCCCGATTTATTTCAATGAAATGTCACAAAACTCCTATTTCACCCCTACTAATGCTTTGTTTCGTCGAGAATCCAAAAATTGTTTTATCCTTTATTATTACCTTTAAACCATTATTCTATAGTGAAACTATGCGATCCTTCCTTGATTTGAACTCGTAACTACGGCACAGAGGAAATATCCATCAGTGGATAGTGAAACGAAAAAATATAATCTAAGTTGAAGTTTAATAAATTTTATATAAATATTTTTCAAAAGTGATTACTATTTCTAAGTTATTTACTTTATTACTATATTTTAATTTCCTCTTACAGCCACGCAGTTACGGCCCCTCAAGTTACCGGTACCTTTAGGATCGCATGTAAGGTTCACAAGTGTTAATTTCATGCAAATAAACTTAGGTTAATTTAGAAAGCATTTATTCTAAGGTTAGTATAATTAATAAATCCTACAAACACCCGTTCTTGAACAAACAATGTCAAATCACTAAATAAAAATATAACTTGCTTCAGGAATGACTATCTCATCTATAAACAACAACAAGTGTGGGACTCTGTTTAGATTAATCTATACAGACATCTGTTTACAAACACAGGCAAACACCACTGCCTTGTGCATCACGGCGTCACTGCCTCGTTACGATAATCGTCGCCCAAGTCGCACTTCGGACAATTCGGATTAATTTACAATATAATATTTCTTCAATTTAATTCCCAGATAATTTATAGTTTCACTTTAATATCGTCCTCCTCCCTGTTTCAGGATGAGTTGCAATTACTAACTCATTTATGCTTCAGTTAAGCAGAAGCCAAGATGGCGGATTAGTCTACACAAAGAGACGCTTTGTTAATTGCAAATGGCGGCTCTGAGCTCTTTGTAACAATTAATATTCTGAAAATGAAGTTTTTATAAAATGAAAATTACTTTACTGTGAGATTTAACAAGATTGTTGGATTGAAAATTACGAAAAAAGGATGCTTCTTATTTTTAAACTGAATTAGAGTGCTGTAATTATTCTATGCATTGAACAAATTCCACTTACCTTGAAAATGCATTTCGGCCGGTCGATCGATGTTGGCCCGTGGAGAATTTGGAAGCGTGGGAAATTTAAACTCAACAAGCTTTCGGTATTTTCGAAACCGACCCCACACCTGACACCAATTTGTAACACCGCCCACGAGGTACTTCTCAAACAATCAAAACTAACACTTTTTCAACAAATTTACTTTATTCAACACACATGATTTTAGGTTTACAATATCGCAGTTTGAAATTGAAGTTAAATTACTAAGGTTTAACAGTTAAAATTTAGAAAACGCCAATTAATAAAATGA
The DNA here is from genome assembly GCA_963675035.1 of Allygus modestus. NCBI lineage: Eukaryota > Metazoa > Arthropoda > Insecta > Hemiptera > Cicadellidae > Allygus > Allygus modestus. The sequence goes on from OY776111.1 coordinate 214,396,660, forward strand.
AACAGGGAGAGAGAGACACGACACGTCTTAATTAATCATCAACAACTCAGCGACTGGGGTGAGGTCCCGGCTTTGTTCCTCGTTGATGGAGGGCCCTCGACCAATCATAGCCGTCCTCAACGCGTGATGTCACGGGGCTCACAACGCAGTGCGCTTGTCTAGTGCTGCGACCAAACGATTCATGTTGTCATTACACAAACTAAGTGGTCATAGAAGCGAGCCAGAGACGGCCGTGGAGATGTGACAACTGCTGACGCTATCACATTCCACGCCTCGACGGCTCCGCTCCGAGCCGTGGTCGGATTGAAGTTAGCTCGAGACAAAATATTCTGTCTTCTAAAAGTTGATCCCATATACTTCTTTTGTACCAGCCAACTCTTCAAAATGAAATAATGAAATTAATGTTAAGAGCACCGTTCCTCCTTTTAATTATGGATTTTAGTGACGGTAGAAATTTATTTATTAGGAGCGGCAAATTGTATTATTTAATTACAGTGTCGTATTAATGGCTTTTAACAGTCTAGGGATTTTGGGCCGTCACATGTTTATAGAATTTAATTTCATGATAGCCTAGGCTATTGCAACAATGTATTGAAATATCATTTTGTAAAATACAACTGTTGTTAAATACTTTAAACATTTCCAGGAATGTTGTAGCAACAAATACCCCCGTCGCAGCAAACCTGCATACTCAGCGAATTTACAATGAATATATAACATAACACGTTAAAACACTTAACAGGATTCTTAAGAAATGTATTCACAAACAAGCGAAATTTAAAATATTAATTATTCCCCATAAGAATAACATTGGGGATGAGTACGCAGGTTTGCTGCAACAAGGCACACAAAATAATGGGTTTTTATGCAAATATCAATAGAACTCATCTTAGTGAAGTCACATAACAAGTTTCATCCATATACATTGATAAATAAGCGATATATAACATTTTAAGTATTTTCCATAAGAATAACATGGGGACCAAGTACCTAGGTTTGCTGCTACAGGAACCATAGGCGAAAAATTGATTTTTTGTGCAAACAACAATAAGCCACAACCAGATCAAGCCATATACCAAATTTCGCCAGTGTATGTTCATAAATAAGCGAGATATACAATTTTTCGTTTTCTCCATAAGAATAACATTAGACAACGTACTGTGTTTAGCAATTTCAATATCTCGGTAAAAAATTAACGTAGAGCAATGATCAAAATACCAAATTGTTTGTTTTTTTAAGCTGAATTCAATGGTATAAATTAAAATTTGATATAAATTAAAATTACATGTGAAAACCCCAAAAAACACATTTTTGGGGTACAAAACCCCCCAAAAACCCCCCTTTGGATAGTGCGATTCATTTGGTTTTCGAACTCGTTCAAATAAATAGTACTTTACACATTTTTACCAAATTTCATTAAGATCGGACCTTTTTTACGAGAGTTATCGTGCTTACGGACACACATATATATAAATATATATATTCATACATATATATATATATATATATATATATAGGGTGTCACAAAAAAGTGTGATGGGCAGTACAGGACCTAATTCTACATGCAAAAATAAGTCAAAAGTGATGAATAACATTTTTTGGATTTCGGCTTAGTTTAGCCGTAATCCGCCATTTTGTTTTTTGGGGAAATATTTATTATTTCAAAAACCCAATGAGATATTTTTACGAAACTTGGCAAAAGTGTTTACACTAAAGTAACTAACATTTGTAAAAAAAAAAATATTTTTTTACCTTTCCAAATTTCAAAATGGCGGCCATTTGAATTTTTTTATGCCAAATTTCATGAAAACCGGTACCTAAATCAAAATATTTCAAGACACAAAATTTTTTGTATTTATTATAAAAAATCCAACAAAACAAAAATGAATAAAATCGGTTCATAAATAAAGAAGCTGTGTTTATTTTAGTAATTTAGACTGAAATTACTTAATTATATTACATAAATTATTACATTACATTAAATAAATTTAAAAAAATAAAAACACTAAAATAAACACAGCTTCTTTATTTATGAACCGATTTTATTAATTTTTGTTTTATTGGATTTGTTATAATAAATACAAAAAAATTTGTGTTGAAAAATTTTGATTTAGGTACTGGTTTTCATGAAATTTGGCATAAAAAAATTCAAATGGCCGCCATTTTGAAATTTGGAAAGGTAAAAAAATATTTTTTTTTTACAAATGTTACTTACTTTAGTGTAAACACTTTTGCCAAGTTTCGTAAAAATATCTCATTAGGTTTTTGAAATAATAAATATTTTCCCAAAAAAACAAAATGGTGGATTACGGCTAAACTAAGCCGAAATCTAAAAAATGTTATTCTTCATTTTTGACTTATTTTTGCATGTAGAATTAGGTCCTGTATAGCCTATCACACTTTTTTGTGACACCCTGTATATATATATATATATATATATATATATATATATATATATATATATATATATATATATATACATATATAAAAATTTGAACGAAAGGTGTTTTTGGCATCTGGGGACCTCAAAATGAAAAGTTATCATGGTCTCGGGCTTAAGTCTTACCATGAGACTTACGGTAATAGCTTCTTCCCTATAGGGGAAATTCGCTAAAAACAAATCTTTAAACTATTCTAACCAAACTAAGCCTTTTATACAGGTTATCTGAAATGATTTGACAAATCCTAGGTTTGGATTATATTGAGCTGTTTTCATAATAAACTTGGACCTATGACTATAAAATGTAGGCATATACACTTAGGCTACTTGTCATTTTAGAAGTTTCATGTACGGACTTGGGCCAACCCATATTTATAGCATTTTTGTTTCATGATAGCCTAGGCTGTTGAAACAATATATTGAAATCTCATTTTTTCATCTAAATAACTGGACCTGACGACTTATTGTTAATCCTTAAGGATATATTGACTTGGCCTATTGTTAACATTAGTTCATATAGGAAACTCGCTGTTCTCTTAAAAGTTAAATTAACCACACTGCTAAAGTCACTGCTTAGCCCAAAATACTCTGTTTGTTCTAAGATAACGCACCCATGCCAATCCTAACAACAAACCATGCCTGAAATCTTCAATTTATTTTAAAAATAAATAAATTTACGTATTTACACAACATTTACTTTGATAAAAACAAGTGATAAATGTATGTATGTTTTTCTACGGATAAAATTTTATGTCGGCGGCGGGATCCGAACCTACGACCTTGCGCTTCAAGAGCCAGTGCGATACCCTCTCAGCTACCGAGATAATTGATTCTTAAGGGAGAAGTGACTAAAACTATAGCTAGATAGAAATAAAACCCGGATTCTGGCGGCAGTTAAATGATAACGGAATGTATTCTGATGATGTTACTCAAATCAGATCTTGTAGTTTTTATGAAACTCGATTTAAGTTTGATCATGTGTTTCAATTATCCTTATATGCGAGGAATGAGCGTACACCTAGTTATTAAATAAGTTCTTTTTATAGTGTCGCAAATCACAACTCCTGAACCTATTAATTTGTACATGTTAGTCAAAATAAATGGTTATACCTAAACAAAATTAAAAGGGAATTGATGCGAGAATATGGAATGATTTAAATCCAATTTAATGCCGTAATTAACAGCTGTTAGTTACACTGGGAAAAGCACATTTTTTCGGCCAGAACAATAAACTGGATATAAACAAAATATTAAATTTTAAACCATCTGTTGAGTTTTCTAACAATCGTTGAGTTTACGATCGTAATATATTTGTAACGGTTCATAGCACAATCACAATTATAACATTAAAAAAATAACAAGTTAATCCAAACAATCTAGTATAGATAATAAACCCCTAACCAAATCATTCCAGGATACAAAACCTTTTCAAGACAATCAATACAATGTTATGAAAGTTGAATTACATAAATTTCATAGGGTTATGAGGGAGCAGCTTTTCCATGACCATCAAACCCCCTGGGATATTACCCCCCCCCCCCATACACTTAATAACAACGCAGCCCGCAGGCTTTTTCGAAAAAGCCGAACTGGTCAGATTTCCCATACACATTATGCTCGAGCCGGTCAATCCAGGGCCGGATTTAAGCATAGGCTACAAAGGGGCCCGCACCACACAAATACCATGTGCAAAAGCCTTAAAGAAGCATGTCAACTAGATATTAGTATATAAATACAAAAATAGCTGAAAACTCAAAACCTCTGAGAATCATTGGTTTGAGACAACAACAAACATAATCCTGTAACGTTTGTTTATACAGTTAAAATGTTTTCAGCCGATCTTAATAACAAATGAAAGCAACTGTATTTTTGAAACTCATAACTTACTTAAAAATGTAAAACCAGTGAAACCGAACATAACAAGAAATTAAAAAGAGCCCTTAAATGCTTTAAAAAAGGAATAAAACCTAAAGATTTTACCTGCCGACAAAGGAAATGCAACTGTGTTAATAAATAAAGTTAATTATTCGCATCAAGTTCAGGATGTTCTTAAAGCTGGAAAATACACACTACTAAAGAAGGACCCAACTAAAAGTTATGAAACTAAAATCGAAAAGACTCAGAAATCACAAGGATTTTTTTACAGACGCACAGCGCAAACGACTTACACCACACCACTCAAAAACTCAACACATGTATTGGCTACCAAAAATACACAAATAAGGTGTTCCTCTGAGACCCACTGTTAGTTCAAGAGACTCCCCAAGTAGAGAACTATGTAGATTTCTCCTGCCCATACTCAAACCTTTGTCAGTAAATACTGATTCACATGTAACAAACACAAAGCATTTTGTAGAAATCACAAAATACATGCAAATTTCAGACAAGGATATGTTAGTTAGTTTTGATGTTGAAAGTCTTATCACTAATATCCCCGTAAACCAAACACTAGAAATCATTGAAAAACGGTTACACAATGACCAAAACTTGAACACAAGAAGCAAAATCTCAGTAAATGTAATTATGGAATTGCTTAAATTATGTACCGAGTCAAATTATTTTGAATTGGAGGGCCAGATCTTCCGTCAGGAAGAGGGAATGGCAATGGGATCGCCTCTGTTACCAATATTTGCCAACATATTTATGGAAGAATTCGAGTAGAAAGCTATTGCGTCTGCTGGTTTTCAACCAAAAAAGTGGCTGAGGTACGTTGATGATGTCTCTGCAGTCTGGAATCATGGCGATAAAAAGTTAGACAGGTTTACTGAGCATTTAAATAAAGTTTCACCAACAATTAAACTCAAAACAGAAAAAGAACAAGACAAAAACTAGCATTTTTGGATGTAAATGTTGTTATAGATGGTATCGCTCTTATAACAGAAATTTTTAGAAAGAAACACACACACAGGTTGATACCTCAATTACAAATCAAACCACTGTGAATCAGTCAAAGAATCAGTAGCTTATTCTCTTTTCGACAGGGCCAAATCAGTTTGTTGTGAAAAGAAAACTTTAGACGCGGAGCACAATAAAATTTCACAAGAGTTACAAAACAATGGTTATCCTCAAAAAATAATTAACAGATGCAAAAAGGAAAGGGGGACGAAGCCAAACACTATTCCAAATGTGGATAAACCAACAGCTTTTATAACATCCCATATGCCCCAAAACCGCCGGAAAAAATAAGGCGAGTTGCCAGAAAATATAAGATCATAACAGCTTTTAAATCGTCAAACACTTTGAGACAGCAACTAACTAAAGTAAATCAAAAAAATTAAGAACAAGCCTCAAAAAACGGTATCCACAGTATCAAATGTGAATGTGAGGGTGAATATATAGGACAAATTAAAAGGCCGCTAAAAGTTCGTATATACGAACATAAAAGAAACACAAAAAATGGCGAAACAGTAAAATCTAAATTGGAAAAAAACGCCTGGGAAAATGATCATAAATTTAGTTGGGTAGAGGCAAAAATTATTATACATCATGAGCCTCCCTATTATAAAAGAAAGTTTGTTTAGGGGCATTAACTAAATTATATGAAAATCCGATAAGTCAGAGTAGTATTGATGTCAGGCCACCATGGGTTCCCTTTATTAAAAACTATTTCAGTCGAAATCACCCCACAAACACATGCCAGTTCCTTGTGTTTCAGTTGCTCCCGCGTCTAGAGTCCATCCAGTGCAACTACGACACATGTGTCCGTGATCAACCTTGGAGGCATGCGGTAATCTCTTTGAGAATATCGTGCGAGTGCCCGTGTAGCACTCTAGGAGGAATCGTGAAGTTTTTGGTTTCCGTGTCATGTTCCCGTCGACACAGACGGGTGGGTAGCCACAGCTGTGTCCTCACGTGCCCCTGGCGGTAGGTGGGGGTAGCGGCTCTCTCCCCTCCACTACCACTAGACACTAGTCGAGTGCGCTATCTGATGGTGAGCGGACATGAGAGTGATGTTGCCCGGGTTTGCCGTCAGCTTGGAGGCAACGATGCAGAACAGGTAATGTATAGTCAGTTTTCCATTTGTTAGTGTGTGTAAATGTTGTGTTAGTGTATTGTTTTTTACTTTTTGTATATGTATTTGTTATTTTTGTGTTAGTGTAATTAAAATGTAAAAGAAAAAATTAAGAAATCCAAAAAAGTATAGGTTAGTTAGGTGTAAGAACTTGATATTTAAATGTAAGTAGGGTTCAGTTGATAACGGGAGGAGTTTCCTTACCTCCCGAAACGTAGCGTAGTTTTAAACACTAGAAGCGATAGGTAAAGTCCAAATAAATCAATAAATAAATTAAATCAAGTTTGTAAATCCACAAAACAGTTAAAATAATACCTAGTTGAAAGGCGAATTTGTTGTATTTGCAACTGTGAACGAAAAATAACAAGTTAATCGTCACTACGTTCCTTACCAACCTACCACTCTAGTGGCTAGATTGAGACTTAGTGGGAGGTTGATTCGTCCTCCCTTACATGCGCGAAATACGTATTTTTGTCATAACAAATATAACCTAATTCATACATCAATAGAGTACGAGTAATTATATCATGATATATATTTATAATACGATATAACTGTTTAATAATAGTTAGTAAAGTAAAGTGCCTATTTTAAATTTGCTGTTTTATGTTACACTTTACGCTGTGCTAGTCTGAGAATTGAACGAACTTACCAGTGGACAATAGCCTTTGGTTTTAAGGAGTATGCTTAATCTATGGTAATACGTATTTACATATTTGTACTGAAGAGGAAGAACGAAACAATTAGTTGCAATGCAATCTCTCACTAGGAGCAATGGGAGGATATAAACCATATATAACCCATCAGAATATCAAATCACGCTGCCACCCTACACATGAGGTTTGCTTGGTTAAATATTATCTTAAAATAATGACGTATGAACCTGACCTCTTTAATGTGCAAGTTATTTCATTAGGATTGCTTCCACTTCCCGTTCACTTTAAACTTAATTAATTTATAAAATCATAGAAGGGAAAGTAAATAGCAGGACAATATAAATGAAGATATTTTAGATTATTGGGATGTATTTTATGTTAAATCAAACTATATCAGGTTTGTGCGATGGATACTTTAAAATCATATAATTACTTCATTTATATACAAAAATTCTTCTCTCTGGCTAAGTTTTGCTCTAGATTTGAGTGTTTTTTGTTAGCTACTCAACTAAATAGATTTGATATAGAAGGATTTGTAAAATGCTTGTGCATCCGTGATCAAGTGTAAGTAAAATTGTACAAATTGAGATAAACTCGTAAAATGTCATAAAAAGGTCCATCTTGATGTAATTTAAATATTTATATTTTGGATCACTAGGTTTGACTATATGAACGGATTTTAGGACGGGGAAGAGAGTTTCTTGATTGTTTAGCACGTGAATTTGCTTCCCGAAGAATGAAAATATTTAATACGTTGCAGGTTGAACCCCAAACATTTTTATTTTCAAAAATTATACTTAAAAATCATTATTTTCTACCACTTGTTATGAAAAATTACCCAATTATTATCACCTTTGGAATAAGGTAAACACCTTTCTGACAATTAATTGTTATAATATTGCTACGTAATAAATTACATATTACAGTTCAAAAAAAGAATATAAGTTTGATTAATGTTTTGATTAAGAAATAACTAATCGTTAAAACAATAGGAAATAGAGCAGTCAAAATTGTCTTAAACCATTGTCATGCAATTCCATGTATATTAATTCTTTATAACAAATAACTATCGGCTTCCCTAAAAAAGTGCCCAAAATGAGTTTTACATTAAATTCAAACTATTTATTAACTCATAACATCTTACAAGTTTACTAGGTACTGAGACAGGAGGTTCGTCATGAACTAGGAGTTACCATACTAAATATAGTTACTACAACAAAAGTACAACTTAATTTAAAAACTATAACAATATAAAGTTTAGGTATGAGAAATATATTATTTTTCCTCACCAGAAACAGTGTATATAAGCCAATCATATTATGTAAATCACCATATAAAAATTGTAATTAGGCTAGTAAATAGTTTTAAGATAGTTCATAAAGTAATAAAATTGCTTCAAAACCTTATATTAATTTATTCCAAATCATTACAGTGCTCTAAAAATCCAAATTAAGCTCTTTAACAATTAATATAGTGCAACCAGTGAAGTGAGTATCAAGAGCTGAAGAATGATTAAATGTGCAATGCCAGATGTTAATTATTGTAAAAATGCCCTAAACTCTCTCTCTGAATGTAACCGACCTAGTGATAGCATACTCCAAATTTTGACCTTAATTTAAAATGTGATTTTACCCTGTAAATTAGTATTTTGGGTACTAATAACCCATATGTTTAATAGAAGAAGAACCAAAGGCATTATTTAAACCCTTTTGTTAAGGCTGTGAAGAAATATAAGCCTTTGGTGAAGATATAATAGGTGGTGAGACCAACCATTTTCTCCATTGTAAAATCAGATGTGGATTTGTAATAGTTACCTATAAAATTAATAAAATACCAATCCACTAGACTTTTATCAATCAACAGATTAGTAAGAACACTTTTTCTATATTTAAAATTTCATATAGAAGGACCATTTATTGAGTTAAATTCAATTTGAACAGTTTTAAAATCAATTAACAGTGGCCCAGAAACCACATTGTCAGACAGCATTGTTGGAGGGCTGCATGGTATTTAGAAGTGAACATTATTTACCATCCGACTGTTATGAGCAAACCTTTTAATCTTGTAATACCAATTCATAAATATTTACTATTTTATCCTACACTATATCAATAAAATAAGAGTTTAGTTATGAAATACAATCTTAAGAATATATTCGAAGCCAGCACGACAGCCCTCCCCGAGACAGAATCTTGTAACCCTGAGCTTAACAGACTATAATTCAAAGTAATCCAAATACCTCAAGTAATAAAACACTCCCTATCATTGTAAACATTTATTATAAATCCCTTTTTTATATATCAAGTTTATCATTACCGTAATTTCAAGCAATAAATCTAGGTTTATCTTTGAATCTTGTGTGTAATTTATTCAATGGTAAAGACGATACATGAGTTTGTAAAACATTGCAGTGAGTCAAATGCTAGGCTAGGTAATCCATTTAAAGAAGACAGTTGCCGGAGAAAAATAAGATATTACTAGTAAATTATTAAAGATAGACATGTTTCCTTATTTAGTCATTATACAAGAATCATAGGAGTTTTTTATAAGTTAGTTTTCCCCCTGCAACAACAAACACAGTCAGAGAGAAGTGTGTGTGTTTACAATTAATTAATAACTTGTGGAAACTTTTCAAGAGCATATTTTTTAAAGTGCTAGTGATCAGACTTGTTGGTAATTTTTAAAAAATTTTGATGGCCATTTAATTTGGACTGTTTTCATAAAAAGAAAGTCTATGGTGAGGGAATTGAAATACATGTTGATGACGTGTGGAATAATTGCTAGTAAATTTAAACTTACCAAAGCTGTCCAGATTACTGTACAGAAATTGAACAATTTCAAACATGTATAGGATAGTCATGGTTAGAATACCCAATTCCTTGACAAATTTCTACAGCTTGTTCTTTTTGAAATCCTAGTAATCGTCCACACAATCGATTTATGTGCATTAAGACGTGTTTTTGTTTTTGAACTGAACCCCAAAGTACAATTCCATATCTAATTATAGATTCGATATAGACATAATATACCAATTTACAAATATCAGTAAATGTTGTATTAATAATGATACTTATTGCATATCGAAAAGAGTGAAGGTGTTTTTGTTAAAAATTGAATGTGATCATCCCATTTTAATTTCGAGTCAATATGTATGCCTAAAACCTTATGATTGTCCACCAAATTCAATGTGTTGTCTTATAAAGCATTTGTATTTGTTTGATTGTCGGTTTTGACTTTGAAGTGTATTATTTGTGTTATTGAATTATTCATCAATAGAACATTTTTCGAGAACCATTCCTCTAATTTTTTTTGTTTATATTTTTTAAAACGCGTAATTGGTGAAAGTTGGAATTTGTACTAAAACGTTCGTGTCATCTGCATACAATAAGAGATTCCTTGATATATGAATATCTATGTCATTAATAAATATCAGGAATAACACGGGGCTCAAGATGGAACCTTGAGAAACACCATAAATGACCTTTTCCCATCTTGACAAGAATTTTTTATTATTTTTGAAAATTGCAGTACGAACAATACAACCAAAAACCTCAAAAAAGTGTCATTGTTTCGTTGTCTTCTATCTTTTAGGTAGTTTTAGAGTTTGAGAGGCTTTACTGCCTAGCACTACTTTTTAAGTTTACAGATTAACAGTTTTTGGTCAACACAGTCAAACGCCCTGGATAGGTCACAGAACAGTCCAGCAGTACCCTGCATCCCATCGAGTGTCTCTGTGACCATGTTGACAAATTTTGTGAGGGAATTTGTGGCTGACTGATTTTTTATAAAACCTAATTTCGATTGGAAAAATAAATTGTTGCTTTCCAAGAAATTTGTCAAACGGGAATCAATTGCTTTTTCAAAGATGTTTGAAAAATTGCTAAGAATTGAGATTGGCCCATAATTTGTTATATTTGTTCTTTTTCCTTTCTTAAAAATTGGTTTCCTTCTGATAGTTTAAGTTTACCTAGAAATTGTCCTGTGATAAAGCACTGTTTGACTATCATACTAAGACCCGGAGCTATTAAGTATTCTGAAATTTGTATGAACATTGTTGGAACGTCATACCAACCAACAGTGTCAGAATTGCTTAAACTACGAATAGTTTACCCTATTTCTGGAGCCTGTGATGGGTGAAGGTCCAAAAACCCGGTAGGTGGCACAGTCAGTGACGCATCACAAGCTGTTAAAGGAGCAGTTTGGATGCCTAAAATATCAACTGAATCAATGAAATGGCGGTTGAAGCGAGATGATATAATTACGGTATCTTTAATCAAACTACCTTCAACTTCTAATTGTATTTTCTCCATATTTTAATTTTTTTTTAATCATATTTCCTTTTTCACAACAGATCAGGTGGCTTTCATTCCATTTTTCAAATTAAGAATAAAACTACTATTTGCTGCCCGCTTACTTTGATTTACAAGACCTTTTAACTCTTCTCTACAGCTTATGTAGTCTGACCTGTATTTGTCACTATTTAATTCCTTACATTTTCTATACAACAGATTTCTCTCATCAGCTAACATTAATTTTATCATTAACACAAAAAGCCTTAGATTGTTTCCTACCTTTGGACAGTTTTAATGAAAAAGATCATGCATAGTTGTTATAAATATATTTATAAACCAGTCATAACTATTATAAGATGAGTCTAGAATTGTAAAGTTCTGACATCAGAGTTGTCAAACGGTAGAAAGCCCCCACTCCACGCGAAATTTCGGGACTCGTAAGTAAAATTAATTTCAATGCAATACGGCCCGCCAAAAACAACACGATAATTATGTACTGCTGTTGAACACATGACTTGTAAATGCGCTCAAAAGTAAAGATTTAGTTTAATTTGAAAGCAAATGTCAAGGTCACCGGGACGGTTAATACGGATGGTAAAACATGCAGTACGACGTCCATCGTACTTTTTGGAGGGTATATTATGATTGATTTTTGTGGGTATTTTTTTAACTGATCTAGTATATAACTGACAAAAAGGCACTTTATTGTATTCTCATCAGATACTGATTTTGGAATCTTACACAAATGTCAACAGAAGGGGTTGGAACTAAACGTCCAAAATCCAATTGTTTTGGCTAAAATTATAAAAACAAGTTTGGAAAGTGGTTCTTTAGCCCTACATCTGCCCACTCTAATAAAATCGTAGATATTTGTAAAAAAAACTTTGTTTGGCACAATTTATCAATTATTATTTTATAAGATTATGATATTAAATTTACTGTAAGCAGAGTGAATTCGACACGGTGAAATATCAGACGAATGGCGGACGAATCCGCATGATTAGCCTTACTCTTTGTCTCAGACATATTAGATTCACTTATTTAATATCCAAGTGCCGAATCCTTTAATCTCATCGCCTATATTTTCAAGAAGGTTTGAGTTTGAATCATTTGAATGGGTTTGTGCCAGTTATGCACATTCGCCTATTTGAGTACGGTGGTTGAATTAGATAAATTCAATTTTTCGACCCTGCAAGTCTGGAATATGCCTAATGCATAGTTGAGTAGAAACAAAATTTAAATTTGTGTCCATGCGCAGGTTTCTGAAGCTGTCGTATGACCTATAATTATAAATCGTGGAAACAAAAATCGATCTCAGGTAGGTTCTTCCTAATCCACTTTACTTGGTATGATCTAAGTTTTCAATACAATGAATTACTGACATACATTCTTAATATTTTTATTATTTTAGGTACAGTGATATTCTATTTAACCCTCAGTGGCACTTAAGTCTCTGTATGAGAGGATTTCATTTGTTCAATATAACATAAATAAACCAACATGGGTAATGCCTAGCAACTAACAAGAGTAATGTATGCTCACTGATTCACACATCAGTCATAATGTGAATTATAAGTTAACTGTAAAATAAATACCCCCGTGGCAGCAAACCTGCGTACTCAGCGAATTTCCAATGCATAATATATGTCTTAAACCACATAAAGCCGCATACCAAGTTTCATAAAAATATATTCACATGTAAGCGATTTTAATTATTCTCCATAAGAATAAAATTGGTAATGAGTAAGTAGGTTTGCTAAACAAGGAACACAAACAATTAGTTTTTATGCAAATATAAATAGAATTTAAATAGACGAAGCCACACACCAAGTTTCATCAATATTCAATCATAAATAAGCGCTATATAACATTTTGTTATCCTCCATAAGAATAACATGGGGGCTGAGTAAGCAGGTTTGCTGAAAAAAGGAACAAAAAATGAGTTTTTGTAAATATTATAATATTATAGTATAATATTATAATTGTAAAATGTATAATTGTAAATATAACCCAACCAAGTGAAGCTACATACCTAGTTTTATTAATTTATGTTCATAATTAAGGGAGTCATTACATTTTACTTATTATCCATAAGAATAACATGGGGGCTGAGGACGCAGGTTTGCTGCTACGGGAATAATCACCAAAAAATCAATTTGTTGTGCAAATATCAATATACCAGTACTACGTGAAGCCACATACCAAGTTTCATCAACATACATTCATAAATAATTGAGATATCAAATTTTATTTATTCTCCATAAGGATAACATTGGACAACGTACTGTGTTTAGCACTTTGAATATCTCTGCAACGGTTGGGCGTAGAATCACAATTTAAACACCAAAATGATTGTTTTGCGGAACTGAGCAGATTGGTAAAAGCAAATGTCAAATGTGAAGTTTACATTAAAATAAACTGAGGAAAAGCCAAAAACCTGTTTCCCGTAAGATTAACATGGAAGATTTTATGAACACGATTTTGGATTTTCTCCGCAACCACTTAAGCTAGGTTAATAATTCAAAATACTATATTATTTGTTTTTTAAGCTCTATAACATGGTCAAAATCAAAATTAAGTTTAAAAAAAAATTAGGGTGAAAAATGCAAAAAACTGATTTTCGGAAAATTTAAAACCCCCATAAACCCCCATTCTTTTCGAACATAGACATGAATGTCATTTTACACATTTGAGCCAAATTTCATCGAAATCGGACGTTTTTTACTCAGGTTATCGCATTCACGGACACACACACACACACACACACACACACACACATAAATATATATACATATACATATGTATACATTTTAACAAATAGTGTGTTTGGCATCTGGGGACCTCAAAACAAAAAGTTATCATGGTCTCGAGCTTAAGTCATACCATGAGACCTACGCAATAGCTTCCTTCCCTATAGGGGAAATTCGCTAAAAAGCTATTAAATAAATTACACCAAATATTTCTATATTAATCTTAACAATACTATAAAGCTGTTGAGGTAATTGTCTTTTAAACGATGATCTCAAGAAAATGAGCGTCTTAATGACGTTAAAATTCTATTTCACTGGAATTACCTTTTACCGCCCTGTTGTCAATTACTATTATATTCATAGAATGGGTATTATGCTGCGAGTATTTTACAGTAATGATGGTATAATATATATAACTTTAATTTGTATCTACGTCGTTCCGGCGTTAGACACTAATTTTGCAATTAACTTGTTTATAAACATTTTCAAGTAGCATTTTTTTCTAATACTTGTTTTACTATTAATAAGTGTTTTTTTTACAGATACGAGCTATTAGTAGCTAGATATGTTCCGTTCTTAAAGCTAGTGTTGTTTAATTCACACACTGTACTTATTCACTTTTTTGTTGTGCATTTTGTACGTTAGAATTATTATATTACAAAGTTAACTAAAGTTGGGACTTTCTTGATTTATCTTATCATACATAATGTTACTGCTTAACTGTAATTGGTTTTAGGTGATATATGTTTAACAATATTAAGAATAAAATAAATATACAGGGTGTCTCAAAAGTCGACGACTAAACTTCACAGGCTTGTTATATGGACTATTTCCAACAAAAAATGACAAATAAGTTCATATCATATTTGTCATAGTATACGAGCTATTGACGTTTTTAATCTTTTTTTTATAATCTGCGTTTTACAATCTTATAAGTTATGTTCAGGCAAGACAATATGCACGTAGGACCATAACACTTTTACTCTGTATAAAAATGAACAGTAAATATACAAAAATGCAGTTTTTAGGAGCTTATTAACATTAAAAACACGGATTAACGCAATTTGAATTTAAATTTTACATTTCAAACTAATTTTTTAACTATTTTACAACTGTGTTTCCCGCTACAGTTTCTGCCTTAGAGAGTGATCTTATATCTTAAAACCTTTCTCATTTAATGGAGATAATAGTATTAAGATATTAAAATATTTAATTTCATAATTTCAGTATTGGCGTATTTTGTTTAATTAATACACATTTTATGAAATTAGCCATAATTTAAAATATCAAATAAAATCAGAGTAATTAATCCTAATTTGACACAAGTAATGTAATAAAATATAAAATAAAAGGCAAGTTTATAAAAAAAAAATTGGTTACATAGTCAAAATCAGCTATAATTTTTGAATCAGCTGTTATTATTGAATCAGCTGTGTCAATTGTTGAGCTACTGTTTATTCAAGCTCATTGACAGTAATTCATTGATAATCATTGTTACAGTTTTAGTTGTGTTTCCTGTTTTGAAAAATATTTGTTTTTTGGGCGTTTTTTTTGTTTGTAAAACGCTTTTTATCGTAAAAAGGGTTTGTCTGTTTGTTTTTACAATCTGTTTTATGTTGCATTCCCATTATGTATTACTCGGCTAGGGAATATGCTGACATGCATTTTTTGTATGGTTTTAGTGATGGAAATGCACATGCTGCTGCAAGGGAATACAGAGTTCGGTATCCTAACAGACAACGGTTCCCTGATCATAGATAATTTTTGTATGTTCATAGGTGTTATGAGGAAGGTAAGATTCCTGGTTATACTGAGCGGTTGGGAAGGCGCCGTATTGACAATAATGATGAGATTTTGTTGAATATGGTAGAAGATGACCCAACTACAAGTGTACGTCTGTCAAGAGAGACTGGAATATCAAGAGCGTCAGTTCATAGGAGCCTTAGAAGGAACCAGTTGTACCCTTATCATGTGCAGAGTGTCCAGGCTCTTCTACCTACAGATAATGCAAAAAGAGTGAGGTTTTGCAGAGAGATGCTAACGAGAATCCTAGCTGATCCTAGATTTTTCAATAAGATATTGTGGACCGACGAAACTTGTTTCAAAATAACAGGAATTTACAATATTCACAACACTCATTACTGGTCATATGAAAATCCCAAAGTAATAAGAGATAGTCACTTTCAGCACCAGTTTGGAATAAACATATGGGCTGGTATCGTTGAAGGTAAGTTGGTTGGACCATTTGAGTTGCCAGGGAGGCTGAATGGCGAGAATTATTTGAACTTCCTGCAAACCAACTTTGGAGAATTACTTCAGCATATCACACTTAACACCCGCCAAAATATGTGGTTTCAGTATGATGGCGCACCAGCTCACTTTTCTGTTGATGTTAGGCAACATCTGAATGCAGTGTTTACAGACAGCTGGATTGGAAGACTAGGGACCATTCTGTGGCCACCGAGATCACCTGATCTGACTCCTATGGATTTTTTCTTGTGGGGGTACTACAAGGAAATAGTTTTTTCAACTGACTGCCAAAGTGAGGATGAACTAAGACAACGAATTCCACATGCAACCAACATTATTTTAAATAACAGGCATTCCATTTGGTCTCTGAAGAAGAACTTTATTCGTCGTTGTCGGCTATGTATCAGGGAAGAAGGTCGTAATTTTGAACATTTATTGTGACACTTAAGCTTTAGGAAAAGAAAACGTGATATCCAGTTGACAATGTGTGATAGTGTCAAGATATGGTTTTTATAAGTTAATTCGATATTACTTATTTTTAATCAATGAACAAAATGAGTACAATTAATTGCTTTTAATTAAAAAATATTCCATTTTTTTTAATAAAATTGTCTTTTATTTAATATTTTAGTACATTATTCGTGTCTAAATAGGATTTACCATATTTTTTGCTCCTATTTTAAATTATGGCTAATTCCAGGAAATGTGTATTAATTTAAAAAAATACGCCAATACCCCAATTAGAGAAATAAATGTTTTAATATATTAATACTATTATTATCTGAATTAAATGAGAAAGTTTTTAAGATATAGAATCACTCTCTAAGGCAGAAACTGTGGAGGGAAACACAGTTTTAAAATAGTTAAAAAATTAGTTTGAAATGTAAAATTTAAATTTAAATTGGGTTAATCCATGTTTTTAATGTTATTAAACTCCTAAAAAATGCATTTTTGTATTTTTAATGTTTATTTTTATTCAGAGAAAAAGTTTTATGGTCCTACGTGCACATTTTCTTACCTAATAATAATTTATAATATTGAAAAACGTAGATAAAAAAAATTGTAAAACGTCAATAGCTTGTAAACTATGAAAAATATGATATGAACATATTTAACATTTTTTGTTGGAAATAGTCCATATAACAAGCCTGTGAAGTTTGGTCGTCGACTTTTGAGACACCCTGTATAAATAATAACCAAACAAATATTATATTACGGTATCGTAATACATTATTATTAAATTCAAATTACAATTAAAATACAAAAAATGTGTAATTTAAATAAATCAACCTAATGTATTTATTTTTTCAGTAATTTAGAGCAATAAGTTATGTTAACTGTGAACATTTCCCAAATCAAATGTGACGTGGCATTAGTTATGTCAGGCTAAAAGCCATGATTCCTATCACCAATTTGATTAGTATGAGGAATTCATTAATAGGTCCATTATATGGTAATATGAAATTCGTAAAATACGGAAACATTATCATACTCAGAATTAACATCATTGCTTATTTTAGCTGTTGTATAATTTTAACTCCTGTAACGTTTCTCGATTATTTTAGAAATACTTAAGCATCTCTAACTGATTTACTACGATAGTTTTAATACAACATTTATATTATCTATATAAACCAAAACGATATAGTAAAAATTTTATTAAGTAAACAATTTCTGATGTTGATCAGCATCTCGTATCATTTGTGTACAGCACATCCTATAAATTAATAGCTATGCATGCTTTTGTCTAAATGACAATGTGGCGACGCCCGCCGCGGGCCTTGATATTATCTTGATGCTACACGCTTCCCCCCATCATATCATCACCACCATCAACGTTGTATACGTGGTGAAAATAATGTTTAATTTAGTAAAGCAAAATCAGTATAGTGTAGTATAATGCAGAGTCTTGTTCTTGTTATTTCTGTGCATCTATTTTGCATTTCCATAGCTGTATGTAGAATGTAGTTTATTTCTTTTATTACCAATTTTTATAGTTACATGGCTGTTTTAAAAACAATGGATTTTGTTATATTATGAGGTGATTTATATAAAATAATAAATATAATGTGTACTTTCTAACTAAATAAATTTGTATAAGTAAATGTAAAAGATGTTTAAATCGAAAATACTTTCAAACGCAGTTGAGAAATATTTCCAGTTTTTAGTCTGAGAAATTAAGGCAAATATTAGGAGAGATATAAGAGAAATAAGATGTTCTTTGATGCCGGAAATTGTCTGTAAATTGTCCCGGACTCAAACAATTACCTCGACAAAACATTTGCATCTTCTTAGTTTAGAGATGATGCAGATCGTTTAATTTTCGTTAAATTTGTATTAAAATAGTTTAAACCTCCATACAGCTGTTAATCTATAGTACAAATATATTAGTCTCCTGCTGAAAAATTAGACGTATAAAGTACCATAAAATACCTTGCAATTTGGTTAATACTATTTATGAGAATACATATAAAAACTATTATTTTGTAATGGCTTACAGTGCATTTATGTCTTTATAAAAAATATGTACTGTACTTTACGTACAAATATATTTTCAGAATTTTAACGATTAGCTTTAAAATATTATATTTGGAACATTTAAACCCAGTTATCTTAACATTTTTCAGGGTGTAAATCAAGAGAGTTCAAAACGTATTAGTTCATAAAAGTATGCTAGTTGTGTCCAGCGTTCTTAAGCAAACACGACAAAAGTAAAAAACTATTACTCAATTTATCATTGTCAGGTCAGTCGTTTATCATCAAGAGCTCTGGGCTATTGAAGCTCTCATGAATTAAGTGAGATGGTACAAATTATTGCATTGACAAACTTGTGTCTTCCAATTACTAGAAATGGACAGAAAATATTAGATTATACATATTTATTTGCGCAAAGAAGAGGGTGAATTGTGTTAGAGTTGATGCAGTAGCTCCTAACTAATACATTTTGTTCTCAATTCCATAAAACTACACAATTTATCTTCATATACATCATACGCCATATTTAATTAATATATCTATCTCTATATATATATATATATATATATATATAGATATATGCACATCGTTGATGGTCACGACGATGCTCTTCGAATGATGACTTATATAAGTTTCTCATTCTTAAAAATTCTACATACAAAAACAAACTATTTAATTCAAAACATAGTGATTTGTATGTGGATTTTTTTACATAAAAAACTTGTACACAAAAAGTACCCATAGAATATTGGCATTGATTATACATCCTACGGAATAATGTTTATTTATTAATTATTTATGTTTTAATGATTTTAAGTGGGGCATTTAGGTGTATGATATACTTACTGGTGGTAATATACTAAAATAAATAATTGGACAGCTTTGACATATTTACGTATTTTGTCATATAACTGGGGGAACATTTTATTTTTTCTCAGAAAGTAATATTTTATAACATTGGAAGAATACAATAATTTTTTAATAACTCTTTTCTTACCCACACTGAGTTTATTTTGATAAAATGTTTATTATTTAGGAATTTGAAAGGTTTCTTATTTTACGAAAGAGGGCTTTGCGGGTAATATTTCAGTTAAAAAGGACGCATTCTTGAAGAAAACCCTTTAAAAGGATTAATTTACTTGATCTTTCTTCAGTTAAAATTTTTTAAACCACAATTTGTTTGCGTTATAAATGTAACTTAAACAGTGATGGGATTTGAGCCCATTGTAAGGTCAGAAAAAGTGTGGCCGTGGTTGTCACCTGTGGCCGTGTGTTATTATTCGTACCTGTGTAATGACAAGCACACTGGGATTTTTAAAGAAATTTTTGGCCTATACACAGCGGTTAAGTTTACAAAATTAACAACAGCTTTTAAAATATTAACGATGAAATTACGAAAATTTAATATATATTGTATTTACATTAAACCAGATATTACTCCACAAAATTTTGAGAACGATTGCTCCAGCAGTTTTTTTACAATAAATGTTTAAACTTCACTTTTAATGCGGACCTTTGGAAATCCCGGTACATTTCATGGTTATTACTAGATAACAATTTTTCGGCTTGACCCAAATATTTTTTATTGTAATCAAATTAAGTATATTTAAATAAGCTTCAGTGTAACATTTATTTCGTTCAAATCGGTTGATCCGTTCCAGATTAAATATATGGGTTCAAACTAGAGGACACATATTTTTCCCTCCGTCAGCTAATACCTCGGCTCGGCTGTCCTCCAAGTCCCAACGTCCAAGGCAGCACTCGCCGCGCCAGTCGCCACGGAGCATAATTGTGTCTAAAAGGAGGGTTGGAAGAGGGGACGGTAGCTGATGCATTCGCCGCTTGGAGCGCTACGGTACGCTAGCTGACGACGCTCCAACTCGGTGCGTTTCAAACTTCAGCCGATAGAATGCACCAAAGGAGGTCGCCAAGGTCGGCTTCATAAAGCAGCATTACTAGGTTAATCTATTCCGTAGGGTGTAATCAATGATATTGGTCTTGTACTGTAATTATATAATGTTATGTTCACTTCTTCGTAATGACGGTTATACTACGTAAAATAGTACTTATATTTTATGAGACAGGATGTCCTCAGCTACGATACGAGCGACAAGCGACAAGCAACATGGGCGACGTCGCCTACGTTTCTCGGTGCATAAATACTATGATTATTGAGTGCAGCTGTCTTAAATATGAGTGATAAGCGGTACGCGATGGCTTACTTTCTTGACCATTGCTTGACGTCACTCATATTAGAAGAACCCCACCAGTAATGCCGTGGCTACGACACAACCAATATACCACGAGTGATAAGCTACAAGCGATATGAGCGAAATAGGCGGAAATCGTTAAGCGATTCAAATGGTGAAAGAAATTAGTGACACACAGTACTGAACACGTAGTAAGATCGCAATATTGAAGATGATGTCAAACGAAGAGGTTGTAACTTTTTATCTGAGGAAATATTTAATATTCCAAGATATTTAGGCTGGGAAATAAAAATACCCCGTCGCAGCAATCCTGCGTACTCAGCGAATTTCCAATGCAAAATATAAGTCTTAATACACATAAAGCCGCATACCAAGTTTCATAAAAATATATTCAAAAATAAGCGATATATCAAATTTGAATTATTCTCTATAACAATAACATTGGGGATGAGAACGCAGGTTTGCTGCTACAAAAAACATCAAATATAGGGTTTCTTGTAAATATCAATATTACTCAACTAGGTGAAACTACATACCAAGTTTCATCAATATAAGTTCATAAATAAGCGATATATACCATTTTGATTATTCTCCATAAGAATAACATGGGAGATGAGTACGCAGGTTTGCTGCAATAAGGAACACAAAAAATGGGTTTTTATGGAAATATCAATAGAGCTCAACTAGGTGAACCAACATTCCAAGTTTTATTAATTTATGTTCATAATTAAGGGATACATTACATTTTACTTATTCTCCATAAGAATAACATGGGGGCTGAGGACGCAGGTTTGCTGCTACGGGAATTATTGGTAAAAATCGGGTTTTTTGTGAAAATAACAATAGACCACAACCAGATGAAACCATATACCAAGTTTTGTTAAAATACGTTCATAAATAAGCGAGCTATAATTTTTTTCTTATTCTCCATAAGAATAGCATTGGACAACGTACCACTGTGTTTATCACTTTCAATATCTCTGTAACCATTTGACGTAGAGCAATGGTCAAAACACCAAATTGTGCGTCTTTTTAAGCTGATTCCAATGGAGGAAACTAAAATTTGAATTTTTGAAAAATTATATGTAGAAAACTCAAAAAACCCATTTTTGGGGTACAAAACCCCCCAAAATACCCCTTCGGATAGTCCGATCTGTCTGGTTTTCGAACTTAAAGTCCTAAATGCTGCTTTACACGCTTATACTAAATTTCGTCAAAATCGGATTATTTTTACGAGAGTTATCGCACCCACGAACACACACACACACACACACACACACACACACACACACACACACATATATATATATATATATATTAAAAATAACTGAGTGATTAGGGCTACTAATATGTTATATATATATATGTATACAGTTTCGAACGAATGGTGTTTTTGGGGTCTGGGGACCTCAAAACGAAAAGTTATCATGGTCCCGGGCCTAGGTCTTACCATGCCGACTACAGTAATAGCTTCTTCCCTATAGGGGAAATTCGCTAAAAGAAGGTGGCTGGGTGTCTACCCTATTATTGGAAAAAGGAAAACACATGGTGAATACCAGCAACGTTTTTATGACTTATTTATTAGTGAATTTCCTTTGGAAAGTGAACTATTAGCATGACCCGCACGGTGAAACTTAAGCCCGGGACCACCATAGAAGTTCCTAACGTGACCCCCTGAACACGTTTTGGGGGGTCGTTCAAAATTTTATATATATATAGACATATATATATATATATATATATATATATATATATATATATATATATATATATATGTGTATGCACTCTAGCGGTCGCATTTTTTGTCCGATTTACTTCAAATTTGGTAGGGACGTTCCTTTCTATAATCTGTTGGACAAGTCCGTTGAGCAAAATAATCGGAAAACTCTAAACCCATTTTTTGGGGATTAATCTTTCAAATTTCGAGTTTTTGGGCCAAAAAAGGGTCAGAAAAGCCCCGGATGCAAAATTAATGCGTAGACAAAGATGGGAATTAGTTAGGCGAAAGTTTTAAGCCCTCTCTCGTCATTCTAGCATAAATATTTACCGAGGTATTTAAGAAAATGGGTATTGACCAAACGCAGTACGTTGTCTTATGGGGGTTTACATTAGAAAAGCCTGTTATTCATTTGTTGGTGTACTTTTAACATCTCCAGCAACCTCACGCCTACTTTAAAGCCTGACTGGACCTTCTCCTAACCTTATAATGAACAAAGTTGTATTCCCAGCATTGCAGGTAAATAGAACCAGGAGCATCAAAACAGCCAAAAAATCAATATTTTCAGATTTGAATAAAAATTGGAATAATTGTATGTTTTAAACTGATTTTGAGTTTTTATAGTTTTTTATGTGGAAATTCACTTCCCTCACGTCAGCGTGCTGCGTGCGAACTCGTTTAACCATGGTTTCGTCTGGATCATGCTAATTACAATTTTAGGCAGTGAGTCCGTCATTTTACGTTCTCCTAGAGTTTTCTTAATGTTTGGGATATTAAAACCATCCACCTCAAGACACATTTTGCAATAGACTGAAGGTGAAGCCGTGAACCACTTCGGCAACATTGAACATTAAATGCAGCGTTCGGTAGTTTGAGTGACGAAGAGCGAAGGTTATAAAAGTCGCCCATCACATAACACTTGACCCTCACATTGTAGACACTTGTTCTTAATTTATATGGTATCTAATGCAGCTAGAACGTGAGGGATATCGCTCTTGTCTCTATTCGCTTATTACTTGTATTGTAGCCAAGGACAAAATGTTTTTACTGTCGCCAAAGTCACTCACTAATCCACCTTTAGTTTAATAAAATATGTGCACATGAGTTAGATGTTTGTAGTGTTCAAAGGGTTGAGTTCAAAGAACAAGGAAGATGTACACTTATCAGCACAACATACACTAAAGCAATGATTACACACATTTAACCATACCAAGGAAGCAATGGATGAGGTTAGAGTCACTGTTGGCATTCCTTAAGTTGTAATTTCCACTAACAAAAAAAGATCAACTACCTTTTTGCCTGACATGATCTTTGAATCTGCGTTCTTACCACGTGATCACTATGGGTGTCACTCGTTTTGTTTGCTCGTATCGGAGCCAAGATCTAACAGGTTTTAGCTGTTAACGTATTTGGCTATTACGTTTAACATATTTCTTACACTATTTTTTTTTAATAGATTGGGTTTAATTTTAGAGATTTTTTTTATATAGAGGCAAGAATCGATGGTTTGTAGTATGTTATAGTAGTAAATGCCGAAACGATGAGAAAGGATTTAAAACTAAGCTGTAAAAAGGGATTAAAAATAGCTCATGGTATTTAATTTGAACCTATATGTAACGTTAAAATAAACATATATAAAGAATTAATTTTTCAATTAAAATTAGCTTTGTAAATAATTTACTGAACAAGTTAGTTGAACATATGGCTGTGCGTAAATACTCTGCTATATTGATAATATCACACTTAACCTTACTTGAGAAATATTTAATATATTTTTAATATTATTATTGCTTGAAAATCCTACATTAAATTAGAGGTCCTGGCCTTATGACTCAGCTCATTAGAGTGGTGCAGAGTAAAACACACATTTGCCAGTTGTTGCATGCGCATAAGCTTTCCTTTTATTTAACCATAAGTGTAATCCAATGTTGCATACAATGCTATATTTTATTGCAGAAAGAAAGCAAAATTACAAAAATACTAAGTACGAGTAAATAACCATGTACTAAACGTATACATATAAGCACGTACATGCTAAATAAGGAAGTAACAATGTTGGCTTGTTAAAGAATATTCTAAGAATATTTCAAAAATTTGTAATTTAGTAGTGGGAGATTAACTTAACAGGAGATATACAGCCGAAAAATATTGGAATTAGAGAGAATCAGGAAGTTATCTGAAAAACTGTACTTGGAACAGATGGAAAAACGATTTCAGCCAAATTTCACTGTAATATGATTAAAAGATATATTTCGATCTGGTTGATATGATTAGTTTACGCACTACTGTAGCGGTCATCTAGTATGTGGGGTTTCTACTTTTATAGATATACCTACTACTCTAGCAACAGTTGGGGTTTGTAAACTGTTCCACCGACGTGACGTTAACTGTGTTCCGGAAAACAATAAGGATCCTTAAAAGGTTTAGGTTGCTTAGGCAGAGTTTGCTAGATCGCAGAGGCAGAGGCGATCCGTGACGAACATAATCTGCTAGGCCGATATCAAGTTATTAAACTATAACCCATTAACCCAAGTTATTAACCCATTGGCTTACCTGAAATTTGCCACCTGACAAACCGTTCAGTTTCCTAAGAAAAATTACATAAATGTAGACTTTTACTAAAACTGTCACTATAGCAGCAATTACTGCTCAATTTACTCAATTTTTGCACTAATCTTTAGATAAATAAATTATCTACAAGGAGAAAATACCTTTGACAGAATTTATGTATGGTAAGTATTATATATATATATATATAGTTTATAAAAACATTAATTTTAAAAGGAGTTACATGTAAAAAAAAAATGTTTCAGCTCAACAACTATTATGTACTTGTAGGTTATTATTTTTTTACATGAAAATAAAAAATGTTAGTAATACATTTATATTTGACCTAGATATAACATATTTTCCAAAATCATATTTTTCCGTAATTTGACCAAGTTTCCCCAAGTATCGGCATATGCATAAAAAATACATACAAACAAAAAATGAAAACAAATTAAAATCACAAATGAATAAAAAAAAATAATAAAAAAAGTGCTATCACGAGTCTACTCGGGGTTGCACGTCCGGGCTACTTTCGGCGGCCACGAGTATACTCGGGGTTGTGAGCCAATGCCTAACTGCTGCCGATCAATTGGAGCAAATGAAACACTGCTCCCCAACCGTGGATATACTTATTGGACTTATTTGCTTCAGTGTAGCTTGCAACAGAGGTGGCACCACTAAACCGCGTGATCAAAATCAGCCCTATAACGTAAATAAATGGAATGATAATGTACCAGTTTTTTCATGGCATGGTTGAAATGTTTACATATTTTAATTCAACCTGATTATTCTTTCGGAGGGGAAACCAAGAGTGTGTTCAACAAAAATAATGTTTTATAAATGAAAGGTATTTAAATAAACTATCAATAATTCAAACACTTTAAATAAATGTAATCATGTGAACAAGGTATTCATAGTTAAACTTTCAACTTTAAATAAATCATTTAGTTATATATCCCTTAATTTTTGTATTATTTATCGTAGGTTACTCTTATAATTTAAATTGCATTTCCAAATATAAAATTTCAATCACTGTTACGCATGTAGAGTACATAAACACATACACCTTTAGAGTAATTATAACTTTCCCATATGTCGGTCAAACTTATAACTTTTTAAAATCAATATATATTTTTAAGTTACTCTAGTAATTATATTACAAGACATATATTGACAATTTAATTTAAATACCTTTCAATTAAAAGTGAAATATATTTTCATTGAACACTGAACAGTTTTTGTTTCTGTAACTGTGTCTGTATATTAAAACATATGTTGTTTACCTGCAAAAACCACGATGAAAACGGAAAGACAATATAACCTTTATCTTGAGAGCCATCCGCCTAACAATGTTATCAGATGTTATGGATCGTAAAGACCCCCTGTAGTCACATGAAATAAGTCCTTCTGCGAACATGGCGCCATCCACAACTTTACAGCCCCTTTTTATTTACTTTCGAGGTTAGCTTCTTTAACCCATTATTCTATATATTTATATACAAGCCGGACTTATTCTAAGAGCAATCTTGCAATCTTGCAATCTTGCTCTTAGAATAAGTCTGGCTTAGATCTCTTAGATCTCTAAGAGGCTACTTAACCGATTTTAATGCTTGATCTGTCAATTGAGAGAGGTCAAGGTGTGAATTCAAGGACTTTCCTTAAATATACTTTTGTTTTAAGTACTCCAACCTATAGCCCTTTAAGGCATCGATGCAAATGTCATGAAAGAATACAAATCTTTATATTTTACATTTTTTGACTGAGACTATTAAAATACACAGTCGAATAGCAGGATCAGGTGGTACATTCGTTATATAAATAAAACTACTGCTGGAATGATGACGCAGTAAGCGAAACATGTTATGAGGGATGTTGTAAATGCATAAGCAAGAGAAGAGAACTTGGTCAGGTTTGAGTAGAATGT
Organism: Allygus modestus; assembly: GCA_963675035.1. NCBI lineage: Eukaryota > Metazoa > Arthropoda > Insecta > Hemiptera > Cicadellidae > Allygus > Allygus modestus. The sequence goes on from OY776111.1 coordinate 214,423,936, forward strand.
CCTACTACTATATATTGATAAAAAAGCAGCTTTTTTATAGGAGCAAGATAAAAAACTACTGAACCAATTTGTATGCATGATGTGTCAGTTAAAAGGGATCCTCCGAATTCATTTGTATTGCTTTGCCCCACAGCCCTTTAAAAGCTCCAATGGTATAAATGAATACGATTGTATATTGTTTAACAGCTGTTGACACTAACAAAACACAGCACATCGGCACGAAAAGATGTTGCGGACATGAAATAAATTATGACTATTGGTATCGCAACGCAGTATACACAATACGTGATGTAGATTCAAAATCATGAGAAGAACATATTCTCGAATTCAAGCATTAGGTTCTACTAGTATCCCTGAAGTCTTTATAGTAAGACATAATCGTGATTTGTTACACGTTAAACAGACAGAAGAAACGTATTTTTATTCACTGAACACACTAGATTTTTTTTAAACAAATAGTTAACATTCAGTATGTATCGTTATGGAAAAAGTATTTGTACAGCTATTTTTTTTCATAATTATTATTTATAATCTTTAATTATGATTTTGTAATACAACTTGACTGACCAACTTTTAAATTTACTATCTAACTTACTATTGCTAATACAAATTCTTAACTAGTGACTCTGATTTAAAATAAAGTATGTTAATACATTAGACAGTTTTCAATTACCGATACAAAAGTATTATATTTATTTCATTAACAATAATAGTTGTAAATGTAATACCAACCTATTTCAAAACAGCTGTGACAGTAGAAGTAAATTAAAAACTCAAAGTTAATTACGATTTTAATTGGACAATAGACAAATAGACAAAGCTCATTATTGACATATTCCTTAATAATAGTTACAGCGTCAACAAACCGAAGGATTAAGAAAGGATAAAAGACAAGGGCTTACATTTCATGTTCTGATAAAAGACAATCAAGAGAAAATATGTCAAAACAAATTAAGTAAAAAAGTCATGCAAGTTACTGTTAAAAGTTTCTTTGGAAGAATTCTTCAATAGAGTAGTTTGGACGAATGAATTTTTAAAACTAATGTGTAAAAATCAATGGTTTTTAACTGTTTGCTGATTTAGAAGACAATAATGATAATGGTGTCTTAAGGTGTATGTGTATATAACATGTTGTTCCTTGGCGTTGTAAGGAAAATGCTTTCTCAGGTCCCTGGTATGACATCGCTGTGAATATGAGATAATAACCATACCATTCTTGATATTTATGACACTGACGTTCAGTTTATCTAAGAGTTTATTTCAGTAACCTCCTACATTCCCTAATAGTAAATCAATTGAATATACTTAAATTAATAATAATGTTCAATATATCTTTATTAAACTATATATAACCAATGTGTTACATACTAAATGTTTTGATGTTTTAGTTTTAAGGTTCAATGTTTAGGTAATTTAACCATCGTATTGTTGTATTACTAACTTTAACCAATAGTATATGGAGGGTCCGAGCTTTGCTCGGGGAAGGCCAGTCAGTTTGATTAGATTACTTGGAATAATATTTCACCACTTCCCCCTACAGATTATCAGATTGTTATAGCTCATTTGCCACTCGACACTCAAGCTTTTATTTATAGCTCAATGTCCCTTTGTTTTATTTCAGATATGACCACTCTATATATATACAATCTTCACTTACCAGTTTTAGTCACTGATCTCAGGAAACCACATGTTAACAATTATAAACAACATGAGTATTACTTTGACATTTCCCTGGTTGATTATGAACAGCTGTTACAATTATTTTGTTTCAAATTTAAACTCCATAAGCCCAAAGTTAATTTTTTAACTTTTATTTTTTTACATTATTTGATTTTCCCTGGAACGATAACTGTCTAGTACTTATTTTTATCCCAGAAATTAGTTATTTCCAACATTTGAAGAAAATCGTTGGTGCCGATTTTGAGATCAGAGTTGCAAGCAAGCAAGCACGGACGCACGCAAACCTTACTCATATTAGAGCATAGGATTAGTCGTGCTTTGCAATTTCTTGGTTACTCTACCCAACATAACTGTCGGACTCCATTAGGACAAAAAACAAAGAGTTTATGTATGTAAAGTTTACCCTACATTCGAAATTGTAAAATTTTAATTTTGTATATGCTTAGCAAAATTACGTATTCCACAAACAAATTTGCAGATGAATTTTCTACTCTTTTACAACACCACCTCAATTTAGGTTAAGAATATGACATATCAGTAGCAAAGAAGGAGCACAAATAATTTATTCTTGATTGTTTTCTCGTTTTAAGTGAAAGTTACTTCTCAGAATCGTCAGAATTATTACAGACAATGACAGTTATATCGATTATATGAAGTTCACAAAAATAGGCTTGGATAATTGTAATTTGGCCATTGCATAATGACCTGTACCTACAGACATATAGATAAGAACCTACAGACATATCCCTATTATGCCGAATTCGGTCAATGCTCGAATGTTCTACCTATCTCTCGTAGGGAGCGCAGTAAAATACCTACGTTACGACGTGAGCATTTTATTAGGATGCCAAATACCCACGTCGCTATGTGGTTATCATCTTTAATCAGTTTCCGAAGTAAATTAGTTATTCATCTGTTGAGCATTTTGATAATAACCACGCTGCGGTGCGAATACTCGCTTTGCCCAAACCGTGACAAGGGAATTATCAATTTTTACAACCAAAGTAAAACTGTTTTCCACGGCTGGGATGGACTTGGCCTTACGTAACACTTGAAACACGATGTCTGAGCTCTTAAAATAGGCTGTAAAAGGTTCCTAAATAATATATGACAGGTAAAGTAAAAATAGAATGCTGTTTTAACACAGTTTAATCTCCCAATAAGGTTCCACATGCAGGCTAAGTATTAGGTTATTCGATATTTAATTTTATGTTGGTCTGCAAGATATGATTAATTAGTGAATTTCCTTTGGAAAGTGAAATATTAGCATGACCCGCACGGTGAAACTTAAGCCCGGGACCACCATAGAAGTACCTAACGTGACCCCCTGAACACGTTTTGTGGGGTCGTTCAAAATTGTATATATATATATATGTATAGACATATATATATGTTTGCACTCTAGCGGTCACATTTTTTGTCCGATTTACGTCAAATTTGATAGGGACATTTATTTCTGTAATCATTTGGATAAGTTCGTTTGGCAAAACAATCGGAAAACTCTAAACCCCTATTTTGGGGATTCATCTTGCAAATTTCGAGTTTTTGGGCCCAAAAAGGGTCAGAAATGTTCCGTATGTAAAATTAATGCATATAAAAAGATGGAAATTAATGTGGCAAAAGTTTTAAGCCCTCTCTCGTCATTATAGCATACATATTTATTGAGTTATTAAAGAAAATGTTTATCGACTAAACACAGTACGTTGTCTTATGGGGATTTTACACTAGAAAAGCCTGTTATTCCTTTGTTAGGGTATTTTTATCATCCACAGCAGACTCACGCCGACTTTCAAGCCTGTCTGGACCTTCTCCTAACATTATAATGCACAAATTTGTATTCCCAACTTTGCAGGTAAATGAAACCAGGAGCATCAGAACAGGCAAAAAATCAATGTTTTCTGATTTGAATAAAAATTGGAATAAATGTATGTTATTACACTGATTTAGAGTTTTAAAAGTTTTTAAGTGGAAATTCACTTCCCTCACGTCAGCGTGCTGCTGCGAACTCGTTTAAATTTAAAACCTTTATTAGTGGATTTCCTATGGAAAGTGAACTATTAGCATGACCCGCACGGTGAAACTTAAGCCCGGGACCACGATAGAAGTTCCTAACGTGACCCCCTGAACACGTTTTGGGGGGTCGTTCAAAATTATATGTATATAGACATATATATATATATATATATATATATATATATATATATATATATATATGTATATGTGTTTGCACTCTAGCGGTCGTATTTTTTTGTCCGATTTACTTCAAATTTGGTAGGAACGTTCCTTTCTATAAGCAGTTGGACAAGTTCGTTTGGCAAAACAATCGAAAAACTCTTAAACCCCTTTTTTGACGATTAATCTTTCAAATTTAGAGTTTTTGGGCCCAAAAAGGGTCAGAAAAGCCCCGGATGTAAAATACATTCTTGTAAAAAGATGGGAATTAGTGAGGCGAAAGTTTTAAGCCCTCTCTTGTCATTCTAGCATAAATAATTACCGAGTTATTAAAGAAAATGTATATTGGCTCTTCACAGTACGTTGTCTTATGGGGTTTTTTCATTAGAAAGCATGTTATTCATTTGTTGGTGTATTTGTATCATCCCCAGCAACCTCGCGCCTACTTTCAAGCATGACTGGACCTTTTCCTAACATTATAATATGCACAAATATATTCCTAGCATTGCAGGTAAATGAAACCAGGAGCATCAGAACAGCCAAAAAATTAATGTTTTCAGATTTAAATAAAAATTGGAATAAATGTATGTTTTACGCTGGTTTTGAGTTTTAAAAGTTTTGTATGTGGAAATTCACTTCCCTCACGTCAGCGTGCAGCGTGCGAACTCGTTTTTATCACGAATCCGTTATACAGATTTTTAACTGGAAAATTTTAATATCTTTTAAAAAAATTCCAGTATTCTGCAATTTTTATATTTCTAAATGCCAGTGCCAAGATTGTTAAAGCATCATGTTCATGAGAACTTGATTCAAATCTTGTTTGTTTGCGTTACATAGCCATTAAAGACTATCATATGTATTACATGACAAAGAATTACTATCACTCAAAATATTTAAAAAATGTATAAACATGATGATGTGTTATAAGTTTTAGAGTTTCAAAAGTCTTCATTACTTTCATACATCATAAGACTGTTCGTTTTAATATTAATTTTAATTTAAGAAACGTATGTTGAAATTGAGTCGGATATGTTTTCGAAACTGTTAAATTACAAAATTACGTTTTTAAAGAAATATCATGGATAGCTTTGTTTTACCTAGAGTTTATGTAAACAAATGTACATTTTTAGCGAATTTCCCCTATAGGAAAGAAGCTATTACCATAGTCGGCATGGTAAGACCTAGGCCCGGGACCATGATAACTTTTTGTTTTGAGGTCCCCAGATGCCAAAAACACCTTCCTTTCAAAACTATTTTATATATATATATATATATATATACACGTGCGTGTGTGTGTGTGTGTGTGTGTGTGTGTGTGTGTGTGTGTGTGTGTGTGTGTGTGTGTGTGTGTGTGTGTCCGTGAGCACGATAACTCTCGTAAAAATTATATATATATAACATATATTACATATACATTTACATATATTACATATATATAAAACATATCTATCTATATATATATATATATATATATGTTACATATATATGGATATATATACACAGTTTCGAACAAATGGTGTTTTTTTGGGGTCTGGGGACCTCAAACAAAAAGCTATCATGGTCCCGGGCCTAGGTCTTACCATGCCGACTATGGTAATAGCTTCTTTCCTATAGGGGAAATTCGCTAAAAATGTACATTTGTTTACATAAACTCTAGGTAAAACAAAGCTATCCATGATATTTCTTTAAAAACGTAATTTTGTAATTTAACAGTTTCGAAAACATATCCGAAACATATCCGTTATATATATATATATATGTGTGTGTGTGTGTGTGTGTGTGTGTGTGTGTGTGTGTGTGTGTGTGTGTGTGTGTGTGTGTGTGTGTGTCTGTGAGCACGATAACTCTCGTAAAAATTATCCGATTTTGATGAAATTTTGTATAAACGAGTAAAGCAGCATTTATGACTTTAAGTTCAAAAACCAGACAGATCGACGTATCCGAAGGGTTATTTTGGGGGGGGGGTTTGTACCCCAATAATGGGTTTTTAAGATTTTTACATATAATTTTTGAAAAAGCCAAATTTTAGTTTTTCCATTGGAATCAGCTTAAAAATGTGCACAATTTAGTGTTTTGATCATTGCTCTACGTCAAATGGTTACAGAGATATTGAAAATGCGTAACACAGTACGTTGTCCAATGTTATTCTTAAGGAGAATAAGAAAAATTGTATATCTCGCTTATTTATCAATTTATCCCGATGAAACTTGGTATATTGCTTCATATTGGTGTGGTCCATTGATATTTACACTAAAAAACATTTTTTGGCTGATAGTTCCTGTTGCAGCAAACCTGCGTACTCAGCTCCCATGTTATTCTCATGGAGAATAAGTAACTTGTTCTCTTCCTTAATTATGAACATAAATTAATAAAATTTGGTTTGTGGCTTTACCTTTTTGAGTTATATTGATATTTGTATAAAACCCCATTTTTGTGTTCCTTGCTTCAGCAACCCTGCATACTCAGCCGCCATGTTGTTCTTATGGAGAATAATTAAAATGTCATAAATCGTTTATTTATGAATGTATATTGATGAAACTTGGTATGTGGCTTTATGTGGTATTAAGATACATATATATGCATCGGAAATTCGTTGAGTACGCAGGTTTGCTGCTACGGGGTTTTATGTTTATTAACAATCATCATTCATTTACAATTGCAATACCCCTACCCTATCACTATACCATATAACTATATGTTTGTTAATTAAAACATTAGGACAACTAACATTTTTTTATACAACAGCACAGTTCATTACGGGTTTATTTAGCTTGGTTTATTAGCATTATGGGTTTGGTTTTACTTAGCTTTTCCATTTCATTATAAGAACATGTGGCTGCGTAGTTTCGGACGTTGCGCTGGAGTGCTGAATGTCAAAGGCTTTACTGCTTTACTGTCTTGTCCTACTCATCTTCGCCTTGAAAACAGCAATTCAGCAATCGGGAAAATTAAAAATACTCTCTTCGCGACGTAGCTATTTCGTTATCCCACAACTAGAATTGGGTTATACTTTCGGACATTGTCCGAACTGGATGGTTGGGTGGAACACATAAAATATAGTACATTAGCTTTATGAACTAACAGTCATTATTTGCTGGGTTTCCTTTAGATATCTACCATAGAATCGTTTATTTTTCTTTGCAGAATATATTTTTTACTACTAATGCAATAAGAAGGTTATTATTATCCGGTAATTTTACTGAATAATGTACATGTGATTTATTTAAAAGTTATATATAAGTAACATTTTTATAATATTGTTTATACAATAACAACGGACAACATTGTTTATACTAGTTTACTTTAAGCTTGTAAGGCCAAGTCGCTAAAACATTCTGTTTGTGTCTACGCCAAAGGAGGGTACTTAGATTACCATATATATTGACGTTTAGACAAACAAATTACGGGCATCATTGAGGTTCAACGAAGTAAATTTTAACCGACGATACAAATTTAGTGCAACCCCTACCTTTCAGAGTAACAAATCTTTTCTTTTCCTCTATGGAAGGAGTACATTTATACTGTACATCCATTGCGTTCATTAGGATCTCTAAGTCATAAAATCACACATATATGTAAAAAACAAAACTCATAACTATGCAAAAAGACGGTGGTCTTTAAATAATGCTAGTATAGTCATGTTATACAATAAAAAAAATAAACATATGTGCATTGCATGATTTTAAGTATATTTTAACTAATATTACCAAAGGATATAAATGCTAGTAAAAATGTATTGCCATAGAATAGGTTACATAGTTTGTAAGTAGATACTTTACTTATCAATTATTACTACTAAATGAATAATTAATTGAAGTGGGGAAGATGACCGATGATATAAAGAAAACAATGGAACGAAAAAACTTTTAGTTTTCGTTATCATTAACATTAACATCATTATGTTTTTCAAGATAAGACAAAAGATCTGCTAAGCAAAGAAAATCTACAACTAAAAAAACTTGAGTACTCAACTAATTTATAATGAGAGGTAATGAAAAAAATCCAATGTAGGTGGAGATTAAGACCATTTAGAGCCAGTGCACCTTTTATATGACACCATTTGTTCCTAACAATTACGATCTTCTGTTAATCTTCACTCAATCTCAGATGAATAATCCTAAAATATTTTGTTCACATCGTACGACATTAGCAATCTTTTTTTCGGATTGCTGTTATATTATATTTAATCACGTAAATTTAAACCCATAGTGAATTATAAAATTATTTAATTGTTAATAACAAATGGAAAAATAAGAGGTTTAAATGAATATTTGAATTTACAGTAGTAGAACTCGTCAGTAGATACTCTATTTAGGTTATTTCGTTTTTCAAGAAGTATGGTAAGTACATTGATGGTGAAAATACAGCACTGACGGATACGACGGATTAGAAGTTGAACATCAAATATTGGTAAACCTTAAAGCGTTCTGCAGAACATTTATTGATATTTTATATGACGTGTAACATTTTCTATTGCCATTGACATATCTTTAAAGATAGAGAACTTACGTTCAACTGTAACGTATTCATGTTTTATTTAAATGTTTGGTACATCCGGTTTGTTTTAATTTTGTATTTACATTTATTTGTATATCAGTTAAAATTGAGGATCAGTAAAATAATGGTGACGAGTCATATGTTTATTTCATGTTTGATTAATCTCCAAAGAAATAATAACATCAAATTATTTGAGCTGTACTCACTCAATAGGTTTTAAATGTTCCAACTGGCTACTGCAGTTCCGGTCCGTACATATGTTTCAATAAGATTTTGATGTAAACTTGCATGATAATAACGATGTTCTATTCATGAAACATAACATAGCTCCACCATTTAGTTTTAAGTCAATATTATTAAATTACTTAAATTTTATTATTTTTATACTAATAAGTTATAATTATTAAATTGTCTTAAATTTATTATTAACGAATATAAAGAGATATAAGTTGATATAAGCTAACAAAAATGTCTTGTGTATAAGATAATCATGTTTTAAATGAATTAGTTTATGGATGGATATAACAATACACAGCGATAATATTAAGGGTAGAAAATGATTCAGTTAATCGATACTATATGATTGATTAATACATTAGTAAAGTTTAGTTGCGCACCTGAACCAATTGAATAATTGCTGATAGGAAGATAGCACAACAGCTAAAACCTGGTCATAACTCACAATATTGCTATCTCATATATGTATATCCAATTAGTATTATATGATGTATTCATTTCCATACATTGCCACTGTATAAGCGTTAAAGTAAAAAGTTAAACCGTTGCTGAAGCAATAGAATACACATAAAGCAAAATTTGTGGTTATTATAATGAATTTTAAACACATGTAATATTTATTTTTTTTATTTAGTTAGGCACAGTAGGTGCATTTTACATTCATATACATACCTGATCACAACTTAACATAATGATGTAGATGTAATCATGTTAATAAACAGAAAAATGTAAATGAAACAATTCAAAATGTATTAATCTACCTATCTTGGTCAATTTATAATTATTGACTCATTTACCTAACCAAAAGTATCATAAACACAATTCAGTAATACTTTTAAAAACCCAGTTTTGGTCTAATGGACATTTAGAAAAAAAATAATACACTCTAAATCAAACATGGGATAAAATAGTTATATAAAATATATTGAATCCTGTGGGAATTATATTACACTGAAAGAAATAATAAATTTGAATTTATCTCACGTTTTTATAATTTGTAACAGTAGGTAATTGAGATATAAGTTAAACTAACATTTAGCTGTTACAATTTTCAGAATGCTGCCCAACTACGCGGGGAGGAAGATAGTCCCTTTAAAGCCCACTATAAGTAGCAAATGACTCCGTAATGCCTCTGAATTTAGGTGACATTTTTTAGATGAAGTCAACAACTAAAAGTAATTTTGTATTGGCTATATAATATTTAATTTTTCAATGTGCCGTTTTCATCCTTTTTGATAGAGGGTCCTCTGTAAGTGAATTCTTAAATATTATTTACGATAAAATGTGAGCTTTTTCATCGATATTTTACTTAAAACGTATATGACTATCAACTATTATATGTCATACTCCTTTTATACAAATATTTTACACTATCATAGACTTCTTAAAAAAATCATTATGGGAAAAACTAAACTTATTGTTTACACACCTTACCTAAACTAGTTTTTAAAAACCTATCAAAATTTTTCTTTTTAGGTCCAATTTTGATCATGAAAATAGATAACAAAAATTAGAAGCACTTATTGTTTTATGCACTTGTTATATGTATTATCGTTTATTAATCTAAAACAACTAATATAATATTAAACCTACTAACATCGTTGTTTAACTATTTATCTTAAGTTTAAAATTAACCCAACCATTCAGACAAAATGCACTCAACTGCGGCAGTATTACCTCTGTGGGGAATGAACTTTCGCTATAGTAAAAATAAAAATAAACAATAATAACTTAGAAATAAATGTAACGTTCAAATTTAATTCAGTTATTGTCAGAACTGCCTTTAATGCTTTGGCGTACTTGATTATTTATATAAATGATATATTGATGTCCAATTTGCCTAAGGCTATTTGTTACTGTATTCTTATATATATATATATATATATATATATATATATATATAAACAAACTTTGAAAACCACAGAACGCATAAAGTAAGATAACCGTGATTATGGTTGTTTTGGCATTTATTATTGAAAACTAAGTTGGTTATGCTCAACTTTATTTATATTAAAGCACTAGTAAATATGTATTATGAAGTAAAGACCCATACTCCTGCCTATTAAAAAATAAATATATTAAAACCAATAAGATAACTGATAAATTCAAAAGACGATAAAAACAGACACAAGTAGAGGCAATATGGGGAGTCTGGGACAGCTGAAAAATAATTGTTTTTAAATCAGAAGTGACGTTTGAGTGACGTGGTGATGACGTATGTGTGACGAGAGGGTGTGATGACGTCACGGCGATGACGTATTGGTGTGACGATACACATACGTCATTGGATGTGAGGTAATGTGAAAGCGGGTGGATTTATATTCGTTAAGAAACTGTTTAAAGTCGAGAGAGAGGTTTGAAAATGAATTTGGTGGTTGCTGAGTGTCAAACGATTGAACAAACTGGTGGCCTGTAAAAAGGCCGTTTGTTACATTTATTTAAAATCTTTTGGTGTGACGAACGACATACGTTATTGGATGTGGGGTAAAGTGAAAACGGATGGATTAATATTTGTTCCGAAACTGATAGAAGTCGTGGGAGTGATTTGAAAATGAATTTGGCGGTTGCTGAGTGTCAAACGAATGAAACATCTGGTGGCCTTGAAAAAGGCCGTTTGTCACATGTCCTTAAAATCTGTAATTTACACAAATATTGCATAAATCTCAGTTGATAGACCTCTTCTGTTGATCTTAGCCTTCAGCGCAGCGAGATATTCCATCCGCCGAGATATCGCCGGCCACTGCTCTGGAAGCATCGTCGGTTGGGCAATGTATGACATGATCGCCTTTATCTCATTGAAGTGATTTTCTTGTAGTTCGTCCTCAGACATAGTTGAAATTGCTCTCATTCTCTCCCCATGCTCCGCAATCAGGGTGATCTCCACCAACTCTTCGTCGCCGATGTCTTTGGACCACAGAGTAGATGCAGACATCGGTGGCACCGGTGGCGGATCGGTGTCAGACGAGAGGATGGTAGTGAGGATCAGACAGACATGATTTTATTACTTGTTTATGCTTAGTCATCACGAAACACTGACAAGTAATTGGCTAAAAATTATCCAATTAAATGTAACCATTTTATAGAAAAAAAACCTAGAGTCATTGTTACTCCCAAGTGGGTGGGTGGTTACGGACATGTAGAAACAAGTTCAAGGTCATCGAAAGTGGTTTTTAAAAAAAAGATTTGATAATTTATTTGTCAAAAATTACAAAGATTTAATCAAGGCTTACATAACTTATCTTTACAGCAAACTAGGTATATTGTATTAAACATTATTTCCTTCTTTGTACTTTGGAGGTTCTTGTGGTTGGCTTTCTTCTTCGTACTTTGGAGGTTCTCGTGGTTTGGTTTCTTCTGTATTTTCGGATGTGGCATTCGGAGACCATTCAGTGGGTGATTCAGTCGTCTCCGAATCGCAGAAGGTTGTGCTGTCGAATTCAACAGTAATCTTCATTACCATCGGAGGATGTTCCGTCATCAAATGCAGGAGTGTTTCGTGAAGTATTCCCAAATCCACTTCGTCTTGCATCACCAGATGAAACTTCATTATGTTGATGGGTTAAGTTCGTTCTTGACGGTACGAGAGCTGATGGAGAAATGATAGCTGATCACTAGTACGGGTTCTATTTATGTCAGAATAAAATGGTGGGGGTAAGTCCGACACTTTCAAAACTATGTCAAGGTCACAGTGATGAGTTTTTTAAAAATATAATTACATGATACCTAAGTAAAAATAATACATAATTAAAAAGGTAAAATAATCAGAGATTACAATGGAATTTTACGCTATGTACAAAACTATTTTACAAAGTATTGTTAACATGGATTGTTATTTCTGTAGAGTTGTTTCCAGAAGGTCCATGGGAAACTAAATACAATACGCCGGGCTTGACAGAATCCAAATCTTCGTTCATAAGAACATTAACTAATCTTTTCGGGAGGTAAACTTGGAATTTAGGTTTATCTTCTTCTTTGTAGGGTGAATCTCCAAGAACAGCTATAACTGCTTCACCAACTGATGTATCCAACTTTTTCATCGAATGCACAGCATAATGTTTTTTCTCTTGAAGTTCGCTACATCTTTTTGTTGCTAGGAGATCGGATTTTGAATGTTGGTTGAATTTTTCTGCAAGAGATTGTAGTGGAGAAGGTGATGCCATTGTGGAGAAGCTGATATGATTCTTTTGCTAGGTGTTGTATTCTGTAAGAGATCTTGTGTCCAACTGATATTACGGAGGTACGTGCATGGGTATATGTGGATTTCCCCCTCCACCGGATATAAATCGGCCTACTCTGTATGCTCGTGACAATGCACAATTTGCAGTTTTATGCTGAGGGCTTTTTACTCCGATGCAAAGACCATTTAATTCCGTTGCAAATTCCTTATCCAACACAATATCCGTCACATTTGAAGTACTGTACATTCTGATCCACTTTGATTTTTCATCCCCAGTAGTGTAGATTTCGTCATACTGTTGACAATAATGGTACATTATGCTATCCAGCTCTTTGTATTGTGTAAATCCTTCGTCCCAGGTGATGTGATGAAGATACTTCATTAACCATTTATTGGTTCTAGAGCTTTTGCTATTTAACTTCTTAAAAGGAAAAGGCGGCTTAAAAAGAAAATAGTTAATGACATTAGTAGATATGTCAAAAAAAGCTAGTTCTTTTATGATATATTTGTCTTGGTTGTTCCTGAACGCTTGAAATTCTACTACGCACTTTTTGGACATTCTAATATTATAATTAAAACAAATTGGTTTGTCCATTCCGTATCAATGTAATTTTGGTTCTATGAAACATTTCTCACTGCAGCAGTATGTATTTATTTTTGCAACTGTTAACTGATGGGAAGCTTGCAATCAACTGCACTCATATAGCCCCAATATTGTCATATATATATACGGTGAAAATAAGAATAACATGTGGAAACCTGAATTGTTTCAAGGTCACGTAAATTAGTTTTTAAAAATGTTTAAGTGCTCCCAGCATGAGCACTTTGTTGATGCAATCTACCGTATAAACAGTCAGAGTTTGCTAACATTCATTCGCATTTAGTGTATCTCTCTTCTACACATGTACCGTTACATTTCATACATTGATATTTCAATTGTAGCGTTGACGTGTTGACTTGAAAAGATTCATGTAGAACTTTTTGTTCGTAGTCCGCAAATTCATTTTTGTTATCCTCGTAACACTTTCGACAAATCCTAAGACTATCTTTTTCATAGAAACATATTAAAGCCGTCGCACAATTTTTATAATGTTCATTCATAATTTCTTCAGCTATACTTTTTGGTAGTTGGCTTACAATTTTTTTTAAATCATTCGTATCCTGATATTCTTTGAGTAACGCTTGTTTCCACAGGTTATACTCCTCCATTTTTTGTTGAATCTACGAGAGCGCATGAAGTTGGTTTTCACTGGGCAAGAGCTGGAGTTGTTCTGAGATGGGGTGGGTGGTGTGACAGCTATTTATACTAATGCAAACCTTCATTTCCTAAAAATTAATACTCTATTGCAGTAACCATAGCATTCACATATTCTACATGCTATTCCGTCTTGTTATTACTTTTGACTCTACTTCTATATCCACATCCCAACTCTTCCTGTTTGCACAATATTGTAGTAGACATTCACGAAGACCTTTGCGACATTTGTTACAATATTTTATTATATCGTTATACAGTCCAAATTTCACACACATTTTAGGACAACATGTATAACAGTGTTGGGATTTGTACAATGTGAACGTTTCTCGTGTTGGAGTTGGAAGTTTATATGTTTTACATCGACATTTACAAATACCATAACTTTCACATATTTCACAGGCTAATCCGTCTACCTCTAGTTTCGGTCGCACAAAACACTTGTTTTCACAACAGTATCTTTCCATTTTATGAAGTTTACTTAAGCATGTAATAAACAAGACTGAGTAGGATAGGTACTGTTTGGAAGCTTGGAATCAACTGCACTCACACAGCGTGAGTATTTTCATATGTATATAGTCAGCGAAAAGAAGAATAACATATGCAAACCTGAACTGTTTCAAGGTCAGGTAAATCTTTTTTTAAAAAGTTTTAGTGCTCCCAACATGAGCACTTGCTTGACGCAATCATTCAAATAATTTTACACTTTTTGTTTATTTGAAATATTCTCCGGCAATTCCTTTGTTGGAGAAACTTTAATTTTGGTTCCTTCACTTCAAAGTTTATTAAAAAAGAATCCGGTCCTTCTGTAGAACGACACCTCTTGAGGCAATCTGTTGTATATAGAATGATCTATCGGGCCATAGATCAGTGGTAAAACTGGATGTGTGTTCACCGAACTGTTGAGGTAATCAAAAATAAGTGGAGCATATGTGACGAGTTGCTGAATGTATCTGATTATTACTGGTGTTAGATTCGACAGGACTTGAAATTCTTCCAAAGTTAAAAGGATTTTCTTATTGTGTTTAGAAAGATCTCTAAATCTCACAAATTGAGTACCTCGAAGTCTGATGTTGTCGATTTCTAAATCGGATTCGTTAAATCCAATTGCAGTTTTTCGTCCTGTCAAGTTGTTGTATAAGTAGGCTTCAATGATAGATACGTGTTTAGTAAATTTATCCCACATGTCTATCGTAAGTAGCAATGAGGCTTTCCCACAATGGTTAATTAGCACAGCAGGATTAAAGTTCAAAGATTTGAAAACACCAACAGTAACAGTTTTATCCATGTTTAAATTCAATGGATACATTGCGCGTAAAAATACATCAAATATCACATCCATATTTTGTTCATCATATTCATTTTCACATCTTTTCCTTTTCCTCTGATCATTTCCTTCGAAAGTTAGAAATCCTGAGAGTCCAGCCTTAATCTCCTCAGTAGTTGTTGTGTCTTTTTCTGCGGACTCTTCTACATTTTCAGCTGGTGTTGTATTAGTTTTAACATCATCATTATTATTATTATAAGGTGTAATTGTGTCTTTGACAATTGGAAAAGAAGTGGTTTCCGTAGTTTTTACAGAGTCCTCACTAGGATTACCAGGTGGAATTGTGTCTTTGTCAATTGGAAAAGAAGTAGTTTCCGTTGTTTTTGCAGAGTCCTCACTAGGTTTTGTGTTTTCAGGTAAGTCTTGATTCGACGTTTTAGATGCAGCTGTCACCTCTGTTGATGCAGACTCGAGCGTTACATCTTCAAGAATATTAGATGGCATACTGTCCATTTTAACTATCAATGTTGTCTTGATGTCTGCAGGTGGTATACTGATGTCCTCTCGCAGAAGAATCTCCCTTTTATAAACTTGTGGCGGGGGTAAATATATGTAGGTGCTGAATAATGTGGTAAAAACATCTATATTATTCTTCTAACCACGCCTGTTAGAGGGGTGTACGTTACGATTGTATCATGTAGTATCAAACAATACGCTGTTGTTGGTCTGGAATATTCTCTTCCAACTCAAACTCGATGCGAATATCTACTGTTGATGATTTAATTGATTCGTTTTGTTTTGAACAGTCTATGACTGCAATTGGTGCGAGACTCTTGAATGTTTCAGGGTTGAGGAGAGGCGAGTTCGTCCTTCCATAGTATGACGATTGAAACCTAGCATACATATCGTATAAAATACCATATCTGTCCTTAGAAAACATTACATTAAGACTGTCATAGGGAAAGAATTGTGAGTTTAAAAACAACTTAATATTTGAAAGTTTACAATGATCAAAGCTACTGGCATTAGCTGTAATATTAGATCTTTTATTTGTTTGCAGAGCAAAAATAACATATCTAGGCTTTTCTAAATTACTCGAAGTCTTCACAGCCCACGTTTGACGTTGAGTTTTAGGCAAGACAGGCCATTCATGCATTTCCCAGCTTCTAAAAGGAACCACAATATCCCTATCAGAGTCCAGAATCCGTAATAGACTTACTCGTCGTTCATCGGCCAACCGTACATGAGGTACTCTCCAAACTATTTTATCTAACTTCAATTTCCATTCAAGTGTTGTGGGAGTTGTTCCGCTATCAGCTTGTATAATATCCACATCAGAGGATGATCGCAGTAAAACCAATTCTTGTTTGACATTAATTATTATTCTTCTGTAGTCTTCAGCGAATCCTAGTAAGAGCCGCAACGGAACGCAAAAGTCGAAATAACCACTTGAATTAGGTAATATTTTGGTCGTAGTTGGTAATATCCATCCGGCTGTTTTTAAAGCGTTCGTTTCATTAGGTGATAAAGAAACCAACCCTTTAAGCGTACTGCTTATACCGACTTTTTTA
Organism: Allygus modestus; assembly: GCA_963675035.1. Taxonomy (NCBI): domain Eukaryota; kingdom Metazoa; phylum Arthropoda; class Insecta; order Hemiptera; family Cicadellidae; genus Allygus; species Allygus modestus. The sequence continues at coordinate 214,440,792 of OY776111.1, forward strand.
GTCGAATCTACTACAATGCCAGATATTTCGTACCGGATTTCTTCAAACAAAAAGGCCATTGGATTATTTATGAATGGTACTTTTGATGTTGTATTTTCATATTTTTCCAAAACCCTTCCTTCAATATAAATATAGCTTTCAGACGGTAAAGTATATGCATCTTGATGTTGTATTGGAATTCGGATCTCATCATTATTTCCTAATTTCGATGAAGCGTAAGGGTTGTGAGTGTGAAGCTCCTTCTCCCACAACGTTTCGTCGAAAACCGGTCCATGTTTTATATCCAGTATGTCCATTATCATTGACTCTGAAACCAAGTCCTTCTAAAAATTTAATGTTCTCTCTAGTTAACTTCTCTACGTTAGGAGATATACTAGAATTGTCTGATGTTTGTTTAGTGTTATATGTAAATTCAAGTCCCATCGTTCTTTTACGGTGCCTGTCTAATGTGTAAACGTACAGTAATAATTTCTCCTCTGAAATCCACGATGTCACCGTCTTGATCTAGTACGTTCAATACGATGTCTGAAATATGAGTGGAGTTTAATGGAAGATATATCAGATTATGAGGTTTTTCAATTATCTTAAATCCAGGTGGAACGGTTGGATAAAACGAATGTAAAATATGTTGGTTCGATCCATCTTTATAAGCCCCTTGAACTATGTTACACGTGATATTTATAGTATTAACTTTAATTATGTTCACAGTTTTTGGACTTGTATGGTAGATATTTGGTTCAAGAACCGACTTGTATAATGGGAAACCAAGTAAAGGACCAATCGATGCTGGTAGAGTGAAATCCATATAAAACTTGCATTTTATTTCACTTCTTAAATTGTTATTATTCGCTCTTAGTTCAATTACATCCTTTCCTAACTTATTTTGAAGTTCTCTGTTTATGTCAGCTATTTCATAAGCACCAGTTTTAATCTCAACAAATTCACGTACATCAGCCAGACCTTCAGTATTTTTCTTTCTCACGTAGTGAAATTTATTATTAACACCTTCTATTATGTTTGGGATTGAGTTGTAAGTAGTAAAATCCAAAAGTGCAATTTCCCACTGTCTATCATCTCTCAGGTGTAATGGTGGAAATAATGTACTTCGTAAAGTTTATGTTGAACCACTAACTGTTACAGTACAAGACGACATCTTACAGTTGACTGACACTTGTAGCTAGAAATTCCAAACATAAATGTCCACATACTGACGTGTCTTCTCTTTGTTTTCTATCATAATTGAAAACTACGTTAGGTACTGCACCGAAATACACTTGTAACTCTTTAGGAGGTGGAAGATTCCCAAAACTGTCGAAATAAAAAACAGAATCAAATATTTTCTTATAACAAACCCAATGTGTCCCAGCACCATTAGCATAATCAAAGTTTACAATTGCGGCTTCATTTTTCCAGATTTTTCTTGGCAATCCGTTTCGCATGAACACCCCTCTGAAAAAAGGGATTTTTAAACATGATGCATACCGTTCAAGTTCCTCGTTGTTCAAAGGTTTATTCGGCAAAATTAATTTGTTTTTATTTAATATGCACGGTATGGTCTTAGGTATAATCCTCTTCCGTTTACCTTTTTTTTTTGAACATTTTGAACACTTTTTTCGCTTACGATTAACTCTCTTATTAGTATTCCTTCTTTTACTAGTGCCCCCACCGGAAATATTTCTTCTGCGACGTGTGTTTGTTTTTCTTCTCCTCGATCCTCCTCCAACTGCTGTTTTGGCTTTCATGGCTGCAGTTACTGCTAATGCAGCTGCTCGTTCACCAACACTTGCGTCACTTGATTTTACTCTCTGCCAAGCTTTTTCAGCAAGAGCTCTATCTGCAATTGATCTTCTTTCCGAATCTGAGTAATTTGAATATGCAATATCGTGTGCTCTGCAAGCTTCGTCCAATTTGTTTATTCCAGGATCTCCTCGTACTAAACGCTTTCGCAATTTCGTACCTGGACCACAATACTGATAACCTCCAGGCAAATGTAGCTCAATTGGAAGTGCGTCAACAGCTGTGTTTATTAATGCACCTGTAGGTAAAGTGGAAAATGCTTTTTTAAAAAGAGACACTGCGCTACTAGTGAGTCCTCGTCCTCTTTTCATGAGTGATAGTTCACTACTGAACGTCTTACTTTCATGTATGATAATTTATTTTTGTTTTAACACCTTACTTCATTAGATTACTCTAACGTCTGGCAGTGATAATGACTCTTCTGCATCACTGTTTGTATTATATATTGCGTTTACACTGTTTGAAGGTGTTCCCCGACTTTCCTTCTTCGAAGAGGTGAAAAGAATCACCATAGACTGTAATTTGTCGATTTTTTGGTAAATATCTTGTTTTAATTGCTTTATTTCTTCCAAAACAAATCGCCTATTCACAGCATCTGTATCTTTTTCTGCAATTGCCACATGTATAATTCTTTTATATTTAGCATCAAACATGGTGTCATTTGTCTCGCAATTTAATGTAAATGTACGAATTGTTCCAAGGTTTACTGCTTCATCTTTGTTAATAGGATCTGCAATATTGCACAAACGTTTCCTTCTTAGATCATAGTTTCCGTCTCGAGTCAACTGAAAACCTTCTCCAGGTGGACCTCTCAAAACCTCTCGAACCAAAGAGCTCTCATGACGACCGAACTTATCAACACTCATCTTTAGACTGAATACTTAAGCTATGTATCCCCGACCTTTTAACTCTTCCGTTAAAGCAATCATTTCGTTATCCAATCCGTTATGCCCAGCCTGTATAGATTCATATATTAATCGCATTCTGTCAACCAGCTTATTCACATTATTATAGTATATAATATTTGTATCATACACCGATTTCATCGACATTCCTTTACCCTTAGCCTTCGGACGTTTTCCTCTAATACTAGAAAACAGCTTTGAAATAACTTCTCTATACTTTTCCGATCTATTTCTATGAATAGGTGTATTATGTGAATAACCTTTTCTATGGGAGTTGGTTAAAATACATATGTTTTTAAAATCATTCAAATCCTTCTTAGTATATTTTTTTGGAGAGGGTTTAAAGATCAATTCAAACAGTCCAGCGGTACCCTTAAAAGTTTGGTCTTTAACTGTTATATTATCTTTGTCATCTATCTCTAGCATACTATCCCCCATACGAAGACCGTCTTTTTCCAAGCGTGCTCCATACACGTGGTATTTACTCGATTTATGTGCACCATGTAGCATTTTTAGTATATAATTTCGTTAAAGAGGTCCTTTTTTGCCAATTTCTTTACTTAAAATACTAATATTTGTGGGGGATTCTGTTGGTTCTAAAGGATCAGTTTCACCTTCAATGTCGGATTTACTTTCTTCTTCATCTTCTTTATCTTCTTATTCTTCTTCTTCTTCTTCTTCTTCTTCTTCTTCATCTTCTCCTGAACGACTCGTTCTGCTAAATGATTCTGACCCAGATTCTGATCCGTATGTTCCTGAAGTTTCATCTTGTTTAACGATCTTTTTATCTCGTTCTTTTACTTCTTGATCTAGTAGAGTCGATTTGGTCATTTTATCATTTATTTTATTCAGGGGTTCGACAATGGGCTTGAAGGTTTCCTCCAAATATTTATTTCTAGCCATCAATCCTTCTTTTAGTAGCAGGTTTTTCTTCCGTATTGAGTCACTTAGGACTTTTATTTCACTAAGCAACTCCTCCTGGTTCGACATTATTAGTTCCGACTGTTCTCAACGCCTTCACCACAAATACTGAATTTGTTATAGGCAGAAGTCAATTTAATAAAACAAATCCATCGAACCCTATTCTGTAACGACCATTTGTCATAGATCTTTCTTTATCTATAACTAAAAACCCATATTTTTCTTTCCAAGCTTTCCCACACACATCACGAAATTTTTCAAATGACATATCTGCACCAACATGATCGTTGTATATATGTTTGAGATTTTTTTCATCCTGCTTGAAAACAATTAAAAAATTTACGTTGTCTCTAATTAATTGTTTCGGGATTTTACTATATGTTTGACCTATGTAAATAGAGTCAATATGATTATGTCTACCCATAGAGAAGTATGTTCTTATCCTATCATGATTTTCAGAGGAAACATCGTCAAAAATAAAAACTGAATACGGTTCAGCATTGTTAGGCTCTATAATCTCACTACTTGCGTCAAATTTATGCAATGAAACATCGGGTACATCATGCAAAATCTTTTCCAATAATAAATATTTTGGTTGATTCAGAGATTTGGAAAAAATATAAACATTATTGAAGCTTAAGCCGTTTGGTTTTGTTATTAAATTAAAAACAACGTTGGTTTTTCCACAGTTTGAAGGCCCACTAATAATACACCTCATTGTGTTAGGCAATAAACAGCCATGTTTACTTACCTCATTATCAAAAATATCCGGTGTTAAACAATCAATATTGTTAATATCAAGTCTTTCATTCTGGCAGATAATTTCCATAATTTATTTACTGCATAAACAGTCTTCTCAAATGCTGTCCCGTTACTGATTTTTTATTTAAAAGTAGGTCCTTTTTGTCTATCCAAGTATCTTCGCTCTTGTCAAATCCCAACCATCTCACTAAAAGTTTATTACCTCTTTTTCTTAATATCTTTTCAACCAAATAAACATTGCCAGTCTTGGATTTTAACAACTCATGTCCGTAAAACCCTCCCTGCAGTATCTCTCCTTTAACATCCTTTAAAATATAAGTTTCAGGAATAGTAGGCTGTACTCGATGCACTGTGAAAACCTCGTTTGTCCAATTCGGAAGGTAACCTTTGGTAAATATCTGTTTATATTTACATATCCTCATATTGTCTCCTATTGCAAATTTTTTGGGTGGTTTCTTATCTAATATTGGTTTGGTACTTTTCTTTATGCGTTTCAAAACTTTAGATTCATTTGCTTTATTCACCTGATTTGGTTTCATACCTATTGTACGATGTTTTTTATCATTGTAATCTTTTATTAAAGTAGGAAGAATATCATACCATACATAGGTGCCTCTTTCTGAAAATTTCTTGTACATTGAAGTTTTCAAAGTGCGATTGAAACGTTCTACAATAGCGGCTTTCTTTTCATTATAAGTTGAATAATGATTTATTTTATTTTTCCTCATTAGATCAGAAAAATCTTTGTTAAAAAATTCTGTACCATCGTCTGTCTGCAGATTTTTTATACGTTTCCCTATCGCCTGAAGTACTTCTTTCATTGCTTCTGTAATAGACGATCCACTTTTGTTTTTCAGTGGAATTGCACTGGCTACTTTTGTAAAACAATCAATAACCGTTAAAATGTACCTAAAACCTTTATTAATCCTACTGTACGGTTTCATTTCTACAAGGTCCGCTTGATATAGGTCATGAATGCCTTTCACGACCGTTGATCTTCTAGGAAAATTTCTTCGAACTGGTTTGTGAAGTTCTTCAACGATGGATTTTCTCTCGTCCATCGGTTCGCTTTATCCTCCAATCGTTTAGTAACTGAACTATAAAACTGTTTCATTTATTAAAAAAGGCTAAATGTTAAATAAGTAATGTAGTTTTTGCTAATTTAAAAAAATGCTTATTCTAAACACACGAAAACTGGGTCAAGGCCACTGAAGTGGCTTTTTAAAAACTTTATTTAACATATACTTAATTAATTAGCATTTTATAGATCTTCCACCAGTTTACTTCTCAGGATGATGATGCACTTAATCAATTTATGTTAATGAATAATGTCCATAAGGAAGTGTGTGGATGTTGTTTTGAAGGATCACACGTTTGTCGTCTTTGTCTGCCAATGACTTCTTTTTCACAGTTATACTATATAAATTATGATTGAAGCTCCGGATTGTGTTAAAAGATGCACTGTACCCAACTCTTCTGAATAAACAGTTGTAGTAATGTTCAAATTTCATTTTTTTCATTATGTACATCTTTTTTATTCCTTTTGCCTTCTTGATAATCCCTGCTTCATCCTCATCCGCTGCAACTGTTGATGTGACATTCGCTGTTCTATCTGTCATTAATTTTAACGCGTACATCTTCGACATGAGGGCGACAATTTCTTCAAGTGGTACTCCGCAAGTTTCATCCTTGAACTTTCCTAAAACCTTCTTGTTAACAGAGTTGTCGTATGTCGGATGGTTGACTGGGTAGTCGGAGAAGTCAAAATCATTCCTGTGAGGAAACACTCTAAGGTCATCATACATGTCAAGTGTCTTGATCCAATATACGATCCCGTCAGTGTCCATGTAGCTAATTCCAATTCGATCTCGTCCATAAAAGGCAACCATCTTGTTGTAGTGGAAGTCGTACATATGGGTCTTTGAAATATCAAGTATACACATTCCTACATAAAGAGGTCGATCCATGACAACATTTGTTTTGTTCATGCATACAGCTACAAGATTTTCGTTTATTATGATAGATGTTTTGAAGTTAGGCTTTTGAACTAATTTTAACATTTTCTTTTCATCAGAAACAAGTTTCAAATTCATGTGATTCCTTTTGTTTTCAAGACATTTCCCATAGACGGCGTTATTCATCAGTTTGTAAAATTCTTTGTGAAAACTTGATGTGGAAGCTGCTCTTCTTGAAGTATTCGATTCTATATACGGTTTTAGCCAGGTCTTTTGTGTAAATTGAAGCACTCGGTTGATTTTAACAATTTTGATTCCTAGTTCAATTGCTTGCTGTACAATCCAATAATGTGCAATGTAATTAGATTTATTTTCAAGTGTTGTCATCAACTTTGAATATTTGCCTCCTGGAGGAACCTCGGACCTTGGTAATAGAGGAAGGTCATAATGATGGTCGTGAAGGTGCTGAGGATACTCGAAGTCAAAGTCCAATATGTATCCGATATCGCTGAACTTCGGGATGCTCATAATGTCTCCTAAAACATTAGAATCAACCCAACAAAATCCGCCAAAAGGTAATGGCATTGACATGGCGTATCCATAAAGGTTATTGGCGTCGAAGTAGCCTAGGTAGACTGATTCTTTAGTGGAGTTATAATTTTGAAGATGTTTGTTATTGGCTTTGACATATCGTGTGACCGATTGTGTGAGCCCTCCTCTAACACCAGCTTCAACCATAAGAACCATGTCAATATCAGTTAAAAGTTGGAGTTCGCATTTAGTTTCCTTCATCATAGCTTGCCAAGCCAGCCCCGGAGATGTGAAGTAATAGAAACAATCCAGTCCGTAAGCTAACAAACAGGAATTTCTAAATTCCTCCATTACATCACAAAGGAGAGTTACATCAAGTTTCACATAAAAATCATTATAATCTCCGAGCGTCGACATATTAAGTTCCTTCCATACCTTGAAAGCATGCTCATAATCTTCTGGATCTACTGGAGATTCATTGAGTTTACTGTAAAACATTTCTGGTGGAGGTAACGCAGTCTCGTCAAATCGAGCAAGGGAATCTATGTAGTCGTACGGGAACACTCCTTTTCTTAATACGAGCTCCATCTTATATTCTGGAACCAGCTTCCTCGTTTAAATTAAGTCATCTCTTTCCAGATTCTTAGAGAGTGTCATCAAACTGAATGGCATAAACCTTAAGGAATCTATAAACCTTAATTTTATATTTTTTACTTTCTTTGAAAAACTAATAAATTTTTCTGTCGTTTGAGCCAATACGTCAATTTGTCCTTTGTCTCGTCCAAGTTCTGGAATAATAAAGTGTGCGTCGTATCCACTTAAATTGTGTAATACAACCGGTATAAAGTTAGGTAGCTTAAAGTTGATATTGCAGGCGTTACAAGCTGCTCCTCTATAGGCTCCTGTCAAATGATCATGGTCACGCACTTTGATGTTGTCCTCAGAAAACTCCTGTTTACACAAGTAACAAATGTCCTCCATTTGATGACATAGTTCTTGAAGGTCAGTGAGATTTTCCATAGGAACAATGTAACTGTAGAGGGTAGATACTTTTTTAGCAATATCATATAGATCATCAACAAATCGTGTTGCAGCTTGCTCCCCACGGTAAAGCTTTGGCTCCGTTGGAATATCGTAGTGCCGAAGATGCTCATATGAAAGTGTTGATTTTACCAAAAGACAATAGCTGTTTGGCTCGTGTTTTTGGTATTTCCTACTGTCTGCTGCGTCAGGATCCACATTTTCCACTGGTATCAATGACGATTCAAAATCTGCGTAAATTACAATTGGGATGCGATACTGGTGATGGATATTTCTAAACTTTAGAATAGAACTATTCAGAGTTGGAAGGATAACTTTTGCTGCTGCATGATCTCCACAAAGTTTAGAGTGTTCCGTCAGCCAACTACGACCTCCTCTATTTATAGAGATATTTTTAAAACAGAAACATCTTTTACACACTGTTATTGGTGACTTTCTTTTGGTGAGCTGATAGTGAATGAGCTTAGTGAAATCTTTTATGTACACATAATGTGAAACAGTTTCATCTTTTAGTAACAGCAAATCAGTATGGTCAGTCAATTCACGTGGTACCACTTTTAACGGGTACACATTGTTTCTTCTGTCCAGTCCAAACACGTTAACAGATACACCTGCATTACGTTTTTCAAAACTTCCTATATCAGACAATGACACTGGGTAGTTTAATCCATTAAATTTATATCTACCATTTAGTTCTTGATATCTTCTATTCGGTCGTTCAGGATGTTGGACACCTTCATGAACAAGAAATTTCGCCAACATGGAATATCTGAAACATTCATTGTCATTGTTTTGAACATTAATACATGATTTATTATCTTTAATCTTTGCTGGCAATGGAATAAAACTGCTGCCACGTTCACCGTATCCACGTTTATGAACTCGTAAATCCAGGTTGTTTACATTGAGCAAGGACCATCCGGATCCACGAGCTTCATGTTCAGTTATTTTAAGCACCAATTCTTGTAAACATTCATCAACTATTTCATCTAAATTTGACGTCTCCATGATAGTTCGGTTTCTAGAAAGAAACCCTCTGTTGGATATTTCTCCTTCTACATTATTAAATGTTGTGTCCAATAGTAATCCAAATTTAATGACATTCAAACGGTTAAGTTCATAATTTAATTTTGCAATTATAACATCTTTAACGAGGGTCAGAAATATTTGTAGTTCAAGTGTATTGATGTTATTTATTCTGTAATGTCGAACAACAGATCTGTCAAACGCCTCCACTAAAATGTTGACTCCCAACGTTGCATCTTCGTTCGCAGTCCCTCTAGAAGTAGAGGGTGAGGATTCATCTTCAGGATCCACTGAGTTTTGTTTGCTAGGAGGTGCATATGCAATTACGCTTGGTCTGCTCTGCCGTGTAGAGTGTTCAGTGTCAGCAAGGAAGTGTAAGAAATCGGGATGGTCTTCACAATCGGATAATGCATTATTAGTAGCATTATGGTAAATTTCACAGTGATATATATATAAATCCTCATTTATGAAATCTTCATTACAACGTTGACAATAGTACATTGTGATTGAATAAATTTCTCAGTGTGTTATAGACTGCTCCAAAAGTAGTATTGAGAGCCATTTTTCACATGTTCTAGTTTTATAGCAAATGCTGACCTCAGCATTGAATTACTATTGGTTTATATTTTTGCTAACATCATCACTTTCATTGCCATTGGTTCATTCATTTAAAAAGTAAACATAAATGAAATTATAAATTAGTATTGCTATAAGCTTACTAACCACAACATAATTATGGAGCAGCCTATACAGGCCCCAGATATATCCTCCACAACACCACCTTTTCAATTATCATTTACACCCACGGAAAGACAAGAAAGTGATGATCAACCAGTACAGGTTAACGTTGTATCAATCAGAACAACTATCCAATCCAGAGAAGTAATGGCTGCATTAGAAAGATTAGTAGGGGCAGATTATCTATCAGATGATGACATCATTGTTGAACAATAAACCCTTTATACAGTTGAAAAACACATCCAAACAGCCGTTTTAACGGCTACCATTTTTTCATTCGTTTATTATACTCTGCTTGTGGCTTTTTTAGTTTAAGGGAAAAAAAACATTGCGAATTCGGCTGAGTTTTAAAACGATTGAAACAATTGGTGGCCTTGAAAAAGGCCGTTTGAAACAGACTTCTCTAATTAGTCGCTCAGGTATGCAACGCCATCATCGTCTTCCTCACCACTGGAACTATCGAATAGTCTCCGCCTTGCATCGGGAACATCACGTAGGACAGGAGTCCTGTTGTCATCCTCATCTTCGGACAGGAGATAACATTCAATACTGTCGGCGACTGACTCCGGATAATCCTCGTGAAGAACAAATGCTATTGCATCTTCTATGTCAGAGACATCTAGTGATGATGTGTTGTCATCGGAGTTGGTCAGGTCTTCGGAGTCGCTAGTATCTTCAATCTCCTCCACATCTTCCTGTAAGACATTTTCAATTATTTCTCCAATTTGCTTCCAGTGGTGAGGGATGTCTAGTGGTGCCATGATGGTAGATAGGATATGAATGACCGGTGACTACTATTTACCTTTATTTATAGGGGAATTTTGTGATGAGCAAGCAAAAATAAACAACGAATAAGAGCATTAGGTTTTAGTCAGTAAAAAAAGTGCTAAGTTATGGTAGAAAAACCGTAAACATAGGTTTTGATCTCAAAAAATGTGTATATATATATATATATATATATATATATATATATATAGAGAGAGAGAGAGAGAGAGAGAGAGAAAGAGATACACTTGTGCATACTTAATATCATAAATTTCAATTGTTAGTTGAGGTAAAATTAAGAAACCACCATGTGTTTTGTACAACTAAAAATTTTAAAAACCATGTGTTGCTAATTATTAATTTCATTATTAGTAGAAACATTAATAATCGAAAAGATAAATAATTGGTATGGTTCAAATAAGACGCTTAGCTTAGTTAAAACGAGTGAAATTCATGGTGGCCTTGAAAAAGGCCGTTTGTAGTTGCCCTCAGAAGGTGGAGTTTGAGATGGCGTTGTGGGTCTGCAGGATACGTCCTCAAGAAACGATGACGGTGAGAGTCACCCTTTGGCCAAGCCGCAGCAAACGCTTCAGGTCTTTGATGACGTTGGTCTTGAAGGGTAAGTCATCTTCCAGAGGAGTAGGCGCCATCCAGAACCCTACGTCGGACGTTGTCAATTTAATAGTAGTCGCTCGGAAGTCGGCCCTGATACTGTCTAGAGCCTCAGAAACTCTCCACAAGTCGCATTCTTGAGTTATCTCCGTCGTCCAATAAATCGGAACACGGAGGTAGAATGTTTTCAGCCACAGAGGAGAGCGTTTAACCCTTCTCGCTGTTTGGTGGTGAACAATCTCGTAGACCATGTTGTCAGGTAAACGTCGCAGATGGATGTGATCAACTCTACAGAACGCCTCTATTTATAGTAATAACTACTGCATATTCAGCAGTATCTTATCTTAACTGCTGACAATGCTTTTCAGCAGTCTCTTATCTTAACTGCTGACAATGCTTTTCAGCAGTCTCTTATCTTAACTGCTGACAATGCTTTTATTATTTTCAAGGTCAACCTAACAAACAAACAAACAAAATATTGTTTTGAATGCAAAGAATCGATGAAACTAGAGTTGTAAATATTAATTCAGTCTGCAGCCTGCATTATCAGTTTATTTCATCTCATAATATACTTTGTTTGTGAAAAACAACAGAGTTAGCACACTGTGAGTACTATAACGAGTGAATCAATTGCTGGCCTTTAACAAGGCCGTATTTGAATTCTCCGCCAAGGTTTACGACTGGTCTCGACCGTTGTTGACTGTAAGAAAAGCTACGCAAGGTAGGTTAATTATGCTGTAGGATTGTGCATAATATACTTTGTTTGTGAAATACAACAGAGTTAGCACACTGTGAGTACTATAACGAGTTAATCATTTGCTGGCCTTTAAAAAGGCCGTTTTTGAATTCTCCACCAAGGTTTACGACTGGTCTCGACCGTTGTTGACTGTAAGGAAAGCTACGCAATGTAGGTTAATTATGTTGTAGGATTGTGCATAATATACTATGTTTGTGAAATACAACAGAGTTAGCACACTGTGAGTACTATAACGAGTTAATCAATTTTTGGCCTTTAAAAAGGCCGTTTTGAATTCTCCACCAAGGTTTACGACTGGTCTCGACCATTGTTGACTGGAAGGAAAGCTACGCAATGTAGGTTAATTATGTTGTAGGATTTTACATAATATACTTTGTTTGTGAAAGACAACAGAGTTAGCACACTGTGAGTACTATAACGAGTGAAACAATTGGTGGCCTTGAAAAAGGCCGTTTCTGAGCTGCTGATCCAATCTAGACGCACTCCCACATCGCCTTTGCCAGTTCGCCTTTGCCCGCCCTTTGAAATACTAAGTATGACCCAGTCTTGGGTATTGGTTGCAAATATCCAGGCAGTCTTACCTTTAGGATTCTTCCGCTGTTTTCCAAAATTACTTTGCGCTCTTTAATTTGTAGGAGTTTATATTTTTTGGAAACTTTCAATCTTCGGAATTTTCCCTCCTGAGCTATAGTTTCAAAGTCAAAACTAGATGCTGGCGGCTTTTTCTCTGCAGGTTTGTGTTTAGCGCAGAACGTTTCTCCTATTTTGCAGAAGACTGCACACACTTCACCCTTCTTCGGCCCTCTCTTAAATTGGTGGGTACACTTGGGCGCATTTCTTACCCGTGGTGTCTTCTTCAATGATATTCTTGGTGTGCTGGAGGATGAAGTTGCCTTCGGTACGAAGGGGTCATGTTTTGAAATGAATTTCCTATTATCTTCATCCGATGACTCTGCTGTCGGTGCTCCAAAGTGCAGGGGACTTGGCGGCGAAACCACGCTTGTGGATGTAGAAGGTGCGTCCGGCGGATCGAAGATAGACTTCACCTTGTTCTCAGCCAGGATGGATTCTACAGCTGCAGAAGTCTCAGAAGAGTCCATGACTTGGAGATCAGATCAGCAATCAGCTCAGTGGAGGAATGAGGAAACATCGCACTACTCTCTCATTATATAGGCGTTGCTGACACAGCACTCTTCTCCTATTGGTCAGTTGAATTTAAGTACTAAAAATGGTGGCCTTGATAAAGGCCGTTTTTATGTTCCAATCTTGGACCGACTGTGCCTCTACGTTAGAAACTTGCAAATGTTTGTGTTTGAAAGCAATTTTATGTTTTACTCAAAGCTATGACTCTTAAGCACCATAACATTTGTTTTTAGGTACATTAAACAAACTGTGTTGACTGAATAACGAACAAAATTCTCGGTCAAAATATATTATTTAGAGTCGGCAACTACGTATCTCCAATCTTAGCCCGACTGTAACTCTATGTTAGAAACGTGGAATTGTTTGTGTTTGCAAACACAACTCATTTTATTATTTACACCAAGCTATGGCTGTTAAGCCCCATAACATTTATTTTAAGCGCACTAAATAAACTGTGTTGACCGAATAATGAACAAAGTTCTCGGTCAAAATATATTATTTAGAGTCGGCAACTACGTACCGTACAGATTACCAACACCCAGTATGTCACGGGACTTATAATAAAACTTTGCAAATGCATGAGTTCAAAAACGATTGAAAAATCTGGTGGCCTTTAAAAAGGCCGTTTTTTGAGATGATCTAGCGACGGACCCATTCGGCCTTCCCTCTGGGATACGAAGGGTCCTCCCCCGGCCCGTGAATCTTCAGATGCGTCGACTTCCACGGCCACTCCATTCTCCTTGTCAGGCGAACTCTCGTCAGCTCCAAGGAACCAACCTCCCGCAGAGTAGCCTCACCATCCTGGCGTACGAAAAATAGCAATTCGTACAGGCCGGGTTTCATCCGCCACAACCGTCGATTCTGTTCGCCATGGCGTAGTTGCCCAAGTGGAGTGTAGAAGCGCCGCTCCAGCCTCTGAAGCTTTCGCCGTGGAGTAGCCGCAACACAATCCATTACAGTGACAGGATTGCTCCTTGCCACTGGTCTCGGAGCTGGACAGTCCAAAGCGAAGTGAACACGCCTCTGCGAGGCTCCTGGACGTTGACGAGGCGGCCGGAGTGAGGATATCGGTGCTAGTGGAGCCCGTCGCTCAATCATCTCAGCGAAGATTTCTTCCACCGTAGTTTCCATCTTCTCTCCTCAGCGCAAGCAGGATGTCCTGAGCCCCACTAATCATTGGTCTCTAAGGTGCGACGCTACGTACCGTATAGGATACGCTGCAGGTCTCCTGTTGGTGCGCACTAATAACACTGACTCAGCGTTTTATTTAGTGGCCTTGAGAAAGGCCATTTTAATTATTTAATGTCCCAGTCCAAGCGCTTACCCATTTGAACAAACTATGTTGACAGAGGAACGATTAAAATTCTCGGTCAAACCATATTTGTTGAAGTCGGTAACTAAGTACCGTACCGTACAAAATACCAACAAACTTTATTGAAACCTCATGGGACATATAATAAAACTTCATTACAGCAGGAGTAAGACTGGGGGTAAAACAAAATATATGTTTTACGCTACTGAGTGTCAAACGATTGAAATTTTTGGTGGCCTTTAAAAAGGCCGTTTTTATCAGTGTCATTGTTTACAGTGACACCCATTGGACGGTGACACGCCGACGTCGTTGCCCATCTTCCGGCTTCCCGACCTCCAAGTAGGTCTTTAATGTCTCGTACGGTGGCTCAATCACTCCATTCGGCAGGTAACTTCTAAAGACAAAGTTGCGGTGGCGCAACAAAAGCTCCCGCGAAGGCTTGTCCCATCCGAGCAGACAATAAAGTCCCGGCTGCAGTTTCCACAGGCGGTGGAGCTTGAACCCAGGGAATGCCGGTTCGAAGCTCGGCCGACGAATCTCCCTCGGCTCATCGATAACAGGGATCTGGGCCGTATAGTTCTTCTCAGGTTCCAGATCCCTCGTCTTGTCCGAGAGAATTTCTCTAAGTAAAGAGAACGGTTCCCGGGCACAAGTCGATATGTTTACCCTTCGAGGCATTACATCGACGGGTCTACTCTTTGACGCTGGTGTTGGAGCCGGGCGTTGACGAGGCTGCCCTGTCACGGACTCGCTCTTTGGGGCTGGGATTGGAGCTGGACGTTGACGAGGCTGCCGGAGTGATGACCGAGGTGTGACACTGTGGGGCCTGGAGCTGGAAAGCTGGAACGATGGTTCCCGACGAGGCATGTCAAACATCTTAGGCCGGGTCTGCTTCCTGAACATGATGCGTCCGTAACGAAAGGGTGAGCAAAAGTGATTCGCTTAAGAACAGCGGTATACTCACTAGCACAAGCCGGCTTCTCATTGGTCAAACAGTTCAACCAATGAGGTGAGGTTATTTTCTGCTGACTCAGCGGAAAAGTTCATAAAACCGGGACGCTCGTTCCACTCGAATCATTCGGCATGCAGACACGGGACCAGTCCAGAGCAGCTCCAGAGAAGCGGGGCACAGCGGAGATCATCGGAGAGAAGCTGAACATCCACGGAGGTCTCCTAGTACCGCAATCCCTGCAGTGGTACCCCGGGCTTGGAACTTCTGTGATATAGCGAGCACCACATATGTAGGTCTCACTTGCTATCGGCCGGCATCTCTACGCTGATCTCCGCCGGGTCCCGAGGCGGAGTCAACACCTTCTGCGTCACACAAGGCCTGAGACAAGTCCCCCTGTGTGGTCAGCACTGCTCCGGGCGTTGGGTGAACAGTGCGGTGGGCAATGGATCTGGATTTCGTTAAGCTCAGCGCCGATCTCTTATTCTTCTCTGTACAATCCTTTTCTGTCTTGCATGGCTTCGCTGGTTTCCCACTAACACTAACACAATTTGTTGATTTGTACAAGTTAAACTCTGTCCCTTACCCTATTCCCATCACAACCCCAAAAACAAACCCGGGTGGTTCGCGCAGTGTGGAGTTCTGCGGTCCACCCATACCCTAAGCAGTTCAATCGGTCGGCATGGGCAAACCGCCACGAATGAACCGCGGGGGCCTGGGGGCGGAGCCCCCAGAAAAAATTTTTATCTTATCTAAGATCTAGATCTAAGATAAGATAAGATAAGATAAGATAAGATAACACAAACCGACGTAAATGGATGGTTGGCCATTTCAAGTCGCAAACCGACTTAAATGGACGGTTGGCCATTTCAAGTCGCAAACCGACGTAACTAAACCGTTTCTTAATATAAATCCACCCGCTTTCACATTACCTCACATCCAATGACGTATGTGTATCGTCACACCAATACGTCATCGCCGTGACGTCATCACACCCTCTCGTCACACATACGTCATCACCACGTCACTCAAACGTCACTTCTGATTTAAAAACAATTATTTTTCAGCTGTCCCAGACTCCCCATATTGCCTCTACTGACACACTATTTTTAAACTTATAATATTAGGAGTTTGATTTGTTTACTTTGTGAAGTAGGTTTTATAATTCAAATTTCTTTTAGAAGAGACATCAAAGAGCGTCTGTTACAAAGAAGAACTTCTTAGACAATCATTTGAAGTGCTCTAACATTTTGTTTTACTTGCTTTATGACGTTTCTCTATAAAATAAATATCTTTGAGTTGAAAATTTTTCTTTAGGTATTTAATTGGTTTTTCCAGTTGTAAGACATTTCTGATCCTCGATAAGCTGTAATTTTAATTAATTAAATTTCACAATATTAGTAAACATTATTGCAGATTTTAAAATGTTGTTTCGTTGTAATGTTATCAATAGTAGTTTCTCAATATAAAGAAATAAGAAGAGCTTTAAAAGACAGGTATTTATTATGGGAATGATTTGTCTTTGTTATTTCCTGGCATAAAAAGTTGAGATGATTAAGATCATAAATTTTAAATAACTCCCATCATCCTGCGATAAGCCAAATGTACACAGTTTATCTTTAGTTACTCAGTTGCATACAGAGTTAACATAAGTATTCTTCAATATTAATATCCTAAATAATATGAGACTTAATTAATAGAATAGTTTAATTACTGCGTAGTTTACAACCAACGATAGAATGCACGTGATCTAAATATAACAGACGATAGTAGAGGTAGCCAATAACATATCCTAGTTGAAAATTCGTGATGAGGTAAAAAAAGTAAAATATGTTTTTTCGTCATACTTCTTCAAAACCAGATGATTTCAGCACGTGCGTTGGGATGCTAAAGTGATGGTTATTTTTAATCTTAGGAGTAACAGCTGTTGACGTCGACCGAAAAGTATCATTTTGGTGATGTTTTTCGTCCTAGGACTAAAAACATCATTGGATGACATTTTTCGGTCGCGGTCATCAGCTCCTAATATGAATTATTCAGCTTGCCAAAAATGAAAACTTGTGTAACAGCTGTTTGTTTAGAGTAGCAAGAAGACCAATACGGAATCAAACTATAAATGGTAAAAAAGTAAACAACATTTAATTTTGATAAATTGTTATATTAATATTGTTTGCAATATGTTGAAAAATATAGTTAGTTCATCACTAGGACCAAAAGTGACGCTTTTCGATCCGAGCTCAAGTTTAACGGCCGAGGCGGATTCGAGGCTGGAAAATGAGCGAGGGAACGAGGGAAATATACTATTACAGCACTATTGTTAAAAATCACGTTGTATTGAGTGTTGTGAGTATGAATACTTTTACAATTTCTTTTCCGTCTAAAATTGTAATCGACAATGGTGGTAAGTATGGTGATTGTTTAGAAATGGCACTACACCTTTTAACAGCTAAGAAGGCGCTGGTGTACCATTTTCTTTGCTTAAATATTTGTCCTTTGAAAATATAATGGTAGCTTTGTTTTATTTAAGGAATTCAGACTGAGACAACAAATTTATCTTTATCCAAACCAAGAACCCAAACGTAAATCATTTATTAAAAAAATAATAATTGGTATATTACGCTAAAATGGTAGAAAATATGTGCAACTTGAAATGTAGAATGGCGTGCATAAAATTAAGTTTGTCCTTTGTAAATATAATGGTAGCTTTGTTTTATTTAAGGAATTCAGACTGAGACAACAAATTTCTCTTTATCCAAACCAAGAACCCAAACGTAAATCATTTATTAAAAAAATAATAATTGTTATATTACGCTAAAATGGCAGAAAATATGTGCAACTTGAAATGTAGAATGACGTGCATAAAATTAAGTGATTAAATTAATTTATCTTCTTTATATTTTACATTGCCGTGTTTCCTTAGGGAAAATTCTAAACTTGATTTACTATACGCTATTTAAGTACATGCCATCAGTATGACAAAATAATTCACTTACCTTATTCAGCAATTAAAATGACTCTGAAACATAAACAAAACAACAAAAAATAAATATATACGATAAAGAATGTACTATTTTTATTTTCCTAAAATTTCATCCAGATGCAGAAGAATTTAATGGGAGGTTGGGAAATTAAGTTGTTTTAAATTAAAAATAATAATAGGGTTTTTTAAATTTTAGCTATCGGTGACTTTGCTGAGGATAGCTTGCTGGAGTTGTATAAGTAAACACTGATAACTTTTACACTTGTAGTCATTTCAATAGGGTCCTTGTTTTGACTCTGGGTCAGTGGAAAACTGGGCTCGGGGAAGTTCTGGTTACTTTGTGTCAGCATTGGTGTCTTTTGTAGGTTTAAGAAGAGATATTACGTTTTCAGTATAGAGGTTTGAATGTTGAATAATTGTTAAATAATGTCTCCCGAACGACTCGGCGAAACGTTTGCATTACGCTATGTATGAGCTTCCGTGTTTATCCGCTTATCACTTTGCCGTTGCTACTAAGCTTTGTGTTTGATTGGATAAACTTGTTAATAAAAACAAACCCGAACCACTGAAATCAATAAGAGAGTAGGTAGGAAAAGTATAGAATAACAAAGAATAATCGATAGATAAATAAATGTTATGCTCACTAATGTATGTAATTTGCAACGACATCACAAATGTGAACAATGACCACAATGATCAAAACAGACAGAACATGCAGACAAAACAATGACAGAAATATGCACATTGATAGGCTGACTGCTCTAAGACGCGAGAAAGGGAAAAAGCATTGCTGCATATTCCAGGTACTAACTACCGCAAACAGGGTTATACAGACAAATGCATTTTGGACCCGAACAATCACGTAACCACAAACTAATAATATAGTGGCATTAGTCTTAGGTAGCCCAATTTAATACTTTGCCTTGTAACCTTGAAACATATATTTATTTGTAAAATTACTTGCTGAACGTTACCTTGTCAGCCTAGTGATAAATCAACACGGAAAAAATAGTGTGCAAGCATTGATGTAACATGAAGAAAAAATGACATGAAAACTTTGGTACATGTTATAACATTTCATCTGCTATAGAAAAAGGTGTCACATGTTTGGTATAAATAGTATTGAGAAGAAAAATATATAATGGTTGTTTTGAATCAGATAACCTCATAAAGTATTGATGATTCACCAAAGGTTCTATGGCAGTATTTATTTTTAAGATTATAAGAAATAGTTTAAGAATCAGACGAAGTGAATTTAAATCATGTTTAGGAAGCTGCTGAAAGGTGCATGGCAATAAGGAGGGCAATCAGATTTTACGTTTTTCCGTAGAAACGTTTGATCCATAAGTTTCTTTCAGTTGTCTTTTTCAGACGAATTTATTATCATTTGCTTGAAATCTGGACACTATTTTACTCCAGAGTTTTGAATAAGAAGTACACATTTTATATCTCTTAAAAAATAAATAAATAAATCTTTATTTTTCCACACAACGTAGGATATACAAGTATAACACAAAATACAAATTATTAAACTCATCCTAAACAATAAAATCAGAGTGACCTATAAAACTTAATTATTGTGTAGAAAAAATAGGGCCCCTAAGACACAATGTCTGTTTAGGGGTTCATTTATAAAATAAACAAATTATTTATGAGTTTAGGAGCTGCAACAAATATGCTTTAAATTCTGAGTACACGCTATTAATTCAAATGAAATCTTGTGCTCTAAGTAAACAACTTGATCGCAAGATTAATAATCCAAATTAAAACACTACACTACTTACCCTAGCACAATTAAATAAAGTCTGAATGTCTAATTTTATATAATACTTAACTTCAAAAAAATAAAAATATATTATTTTGTATAAGCAACTACAGTTAAACCTAATTACAAAAAAACACCTCTACCTCACTAGCTACAAGCAAAAAATTAATTAATTTAACACAATAAATCTTTGAAATTTGTTTTACATATCTAACTTATTATATGTAACAAATTCTCAACATTTATAAAAGTTTACAACCATTTTTTAATTTCTTTGAGACATTTTTTGTGATTTTAACATTACTTGGAAGTTTATTATAAAGTCTTGGGGCAATGAAATAATATGTCTGGGTGAAGAATGTTGAAGTTAGTTTAGGCACATAGCAAAGACTTTCGTTCCTCAATTTTAGTTTGCAGTTATCCTCATTATTATTACATTTTGAGTTAATGTGATACAACTTCAATACTTTGTACAAGAAAAGTGATCTTATAGGAAATACATCTAGCTTTTGAAAACATGGATATGAGGCATCACACTTGGCTTTCCCACAAATCATACCCTAGTCTTAGTTATTCATGCATATACTGTGATAGTAAGTTTTTGTGTGTGTTTTTAAGAAACCCTTTAATCCAACTAACACAATAGAAAGGTGGAGAACATAAAACGTGTAATGAAGTTGTTCTACTCTTGACTGCCAATACTTCTTTATAGTCCAGGCAAAATAGTACAAATAGCAGTATAAAAATCATGTAGTTCAAATTGTTTTGGGATGTGTAGGGGTGGATCCTTTAAACAACGTAACATATGTCCCGTCGATTTCCGTTGCCACGGGGGGTGAAAAGGGGTTTCACCCTCCCTTAAAAGGATATTATTTTCAGTTTTTCGCTTATAACCTGAAAACGGTTAGTCGTACAAAAATTTTATAAGATGGCAAAATGGAAGAAAATATAATTTAGTATAAGGAAAACTCCATAACTGTGATCATATATGTCATATGATGTTTGATTTAATATTAAACCATGTGTTTTATGTTTATTATGTTTTGAGTTTATGTAAACAGCTAGTTACTTTTTAGTCTAAACTTACAATTAAATGGTATAAAACTATGTAATTGATCATTATTAGACATGGTGGGAGCGGTAGTTATTTTTTGATAATGCCAAGAGCTAAAAGAAACGATAAACAACCATCCAGTAAAACTAATCAGCCGTCAAATACAGAAACATTTGACGAACTGCAGGACTCAAGGTCTAACAAGAAAACAACCTCAGCAATCAAGTTTCAGCATCCAGGATGTTTTGATTTTAAACAGCCAGAGCTATGGGAGAAGTGGACTAAACGATTTGAAAGGTATAGGCTTGCTTCAGGACTAGACTAGGAACCTGAAGAAAAACAAGTAAGCTCTCTTATTTAAAGTATGGGCTCAGATGCTAAATATATCCTTCCATCAATACACCTCTCACATGATGAGCAGCATTCTTATAATATAGTAAAGAAGGCCTTTGATGATATATTTATTGTTAAAAGTAATGTAAGTGTAATATATGAAAGTGCACAGTTAAATTGTAGACTTCAACAACAAGACGAACTTTTTGACCATTTTTTAGCAGACATAAGCTCTATGGCTGAACATTGCGCATTTAGAAACCTAAGAAATGAGCTTTCGTGCTCGAATTGTTGTTGGTATCACAGATAAACATTTATCCGCTCAGTTACAAGAAGATTATAGTTTAACCTTAGAAAAACCCATTCAGAAATGCAAAAAAGAGGCTATCAGCAAACAATCGGCAGAACTAGAAATCATGTATTGACAGAAACATGCTGGAGTTGATTAAATCAAGTCAGAACGGAAACATTTTAATTTTCCATTTAATAAAGTACCATATTTCAAGATTCAGGTTAAAGATTATTGCTGGAACTGTGGAGAGTCAAAACATCCACGTAGCTCGTGTCCTGCTAGAGTTGTAACCTGTAATTATTACAATAGAACTGGCCATTTCGCTCGGCACTGCAGAAGCAGATCATTAACACTTAAGTCTGCGGGAAATGCCAAGAATGTAAATTAAATACTACAGTCAGCAGAGTCAAGCTCTTGTGAAGCTACAGTTGTATACTTAGGACCGGTAAATGTTAACTGCAGCAGCTCCTCTCCGTGGTATGTAGAAATTTCCATTGACAGTCATGTAGTGAAAGCTAAAATAGATTCAGGGGCAGAGGTATCAGCTATTCCATCAAATAATATACAAACAGACATGATAAAATCAGATCGTATACTAAAGAATGCAGACCAGAGGGAATTAAATGTTTGGATGGAATTGCAGACATAACGTACCCTGGGAGACAAATAAAAGAAAATGTTTCTGTTGTTTCAGGTTTAAATGAACCACTATTAGGAATTCCTGCTATTCAAGCTTTGAACCTGATCTCAATAACAACCCCAAATCAGACTGTAGGGCTTAATTCTATTACAATGGAATAGCTATCCAGAGCTTTTCTCAGGCCTAGGTAACATTTCGGGATAATATAAATTTGAATTGGTTGAAAATGCACAAACATATTCAGTGAGTGCTCCAAGAAACATATCCATTCCCCTACGTCCTAAAGTAGAAGCAGAATTAAGTAGAATTTTAGAGTTAGGAGTAATAGAAAGAGTGGAGATTGGTGTGCACCAATAGTACCAGTAATAAAGCCCAATGGCAGCATACGTTTCTGTGTTGACTATACAGAGCTAAATAGAAATGTTAAGCGCCCCAAGGCTATTTTACCAGATGTAGAAGAAACACTTGGCCAGATCAGGAGGTCTAAGATATTTAGTAAACTGGATGCCCAGTAGGGATTTTGGCAGATACAAATATCACCAGATACAGCCGAATTAACAACCTTTATGATTCCTTTTGGGAGGTTTTATTTTAAAAGGTTACCATTTGGAAAAAAAAGTGCACCTGAATCTTTCAGAGCTTAAATGTCCAAGCTTTTAGTTGACATTAACCGAGTTCTGTGTCATATGGATGACATCCTTATCCATGGCCAAACTCAAAAAGAACATGATTATAGGTTGGCTCAGGTGTTACATCGTTTGAAAGAAGCTAACGTGGTACTAAACAAAGACAAATGTTCTATTCCACAGCCATCTGTGAAATTTATAGGTAACGTGATTGACTCTGTCGGTATAAAAATTTATGCTGATCGGATTAGAGCGCTTGAGGAACTCTCATGGCCCCAAGATATCGCAGGAGTTTGCCGTTTAAATGGTATGCTAAATCAAATGAATAAGTTCATACTAAATTTAGCTAATACAACTGAATCCTTCCGTGATCTTGCTAGGAAAAATAAGTAATTTTGTTGGACTCAATAACATCAGTAGGCCTACTCGGATATTATAAAAAAGGATAATTTGAAAATCCAAAAAGGAAAATAGTAAAAGGATCAGTATCTTTAACTAAGTATAACTTAAAAGCAGACAATATAGTAATAGCCGATTCTTCAGCTTATGGCTTGGGCAGAATGTTACTGCAAATTGAAGAAGGTGTTCCTAAAATAGCAATTTTTGCTTCAATAACTTTGCAAGACTGCGAAAAACGATATGCCCAAATAGAAAAAGACGCCCTTGGTTGCACTTGGGCAGCTGAAAAGTATTCAGAGTTTCTAATTGGTAATAAATTTAAATTTCTAACACACCACAAACCACTTATTCCTCTTCTTGGAAGTTAAGATTTGGATACCATACCTACTAGAATCCAAAGATTTAAGGTGCGACTCATGAAGCTTTACTATGCTATCGAGTACATTCCTGGAATGTTCACCGCAGATACTTAACTCACGCTCGTATTCCTGACTCTACTGACGAATTTACAAACGAAGTAGAAGCTCATATAAAATTAATTTCCTTAAACTTACCTGCTACACAATCTAGATTGGAGCAAATAAGAAAGTTCAACATAAGTGCCAAGAGTGCCAATTATTAGCCTATTTTACTGAAAATGGATGCCCTAGATACAGAAACGATGTTACTGAGTGCCTGAGAAATGGTATACTTTCAAAAACGACATATCAATAATTGAGGACCTAGTATGTTCAAGGAAAGAATAATTATACCTTCAGAACTTAGACATTATATCATAAGTAAGCTACACGATGGTCATTTTGGAATCACTCGCACAATTATGTGAGAAAAACAATCAGTTTTCTGGCCAGGAATTACTACAGATCTCAGCAACTTGATTGAAAATTGTAATACTTGTCCGAGGTAAACCAAATTTCAGAGGAAATGATCCAATCAGACACACCTGACTATCCATGGCAGAAGATTGCAGTTGATTATTTTGATTTTCTAAAAGGCAAATACTTAAATGTTGTAGACTATTATTCACGATACTTAGAAATGATAAATGTCTGTACGATGACTGTGGATGAATTGATAAGAAAGACGAAAGCTTGCTTTGCTCGATATGGAATCCCTGAAGTCGTTGTGTCAGATTCAGGATCCCAGTTTACAAGTGAAGTGTGGCGTTCCTTTTTGCGGGTGACTTTGAATTTAAAATAGTTACTTGCAGTCCTTTGTACCATCGGGTGAACGGAGAAGCTGAGAGAGCAGTCCAGACCCTTAAAAACAAAGACCCAAAAATTGACCTGCTAGATTACAGAACAACCCCAGGACCTTTAGGATATAGTCCCTCAGAACTGCTAATGGGAAAAAGATTAAAGACAAGAGTGCCTTCACTAACAAAATAATTGAAGCCAAGGATGGTTGATCACAAGCAATTCAGAGAATGGGACAAGCAATATCGTAGCCAACAAGTTGAGTCCTTCAACAAACGACCTCGAGCAAAACAAGAAAGACCCCTAATCGTTGGTTCCAATGTGTATATTCCCGATCGGAGAGCGGAGGGAAGGATTGTTGAAAATGTGGCTTCAAGATCTTATACGGTAACTACAAATGACGGATTACTACGTTGAAATGGAGCTATGTTGAGACAATTGCCAACAGGAAATGAAAGAAAAAGATCTTTTTTGGGTGTATAATAAAACCTACTCAAAGATTAATGTTTTATATGAAGTATAACAGAAAAAAAGAAGGAAAAAGGAGGAAGGGAAGACGTCATGTGATGCATTTAGTCTTAAATCATGGGTTTTATGTTTATTATGTTTTGAGTTTATGAAAACAACTAGTTACTTTTGTCAGTCTAAACTTACAATAAAATGGTGTAAAACTATGTAATTGGTCATTATTAGACAATATCTTTAATAGTTTTAGAGATAGATGCCTGCAAAAATGGATAAACTTTAAACGAATTTGTTGCACCTCACGTTTTTTTGTCAAACTCGGTCTTTAGCTTATATCACCCATAAGATTTACAGAAATTTTGTCAGAAACAAATTTATGAGCATTCTTAAAAAACAAACATACTTTCTGAGTTATCTTTAAGTGGTCAAAACATATTATATTGTCAATAGTATTAGGAATTAAGTATAAAAAATATAAATGAGTATTTTTTTGCACAATCTCGAGATTTTCCATTTATATTTAAATTTCTCTCACTTTGGACCTCCTTTTTCAAACATCAAACCTATTGCAATAATCATCATTATTTAATGCCCTTCCTGTTGTCCTTAGAGCAGAACAAGATTTTTTTTTTTAAGAAAACTTGAGATTTTTCTTATTGAAATGTGTTTTTATTCTGTACAAGACTACATTAAAAGTAAATAAGCTAGCATAAGTCTTTTAATCTTGGATTATTAAGACTTTTCTTTGTATTCTCTTGTTGATGTAAGCCAATGTATGTATTTATGTGTTATGTCAAAATAGGATAATTGATTTCATTTTATTTGAGGATATTAATTTATATTGAGGCAGTATTTTATACAATACATTAGTAGTGGTGGGGCGGGGCGGTTCGTTAAACTAAAAAAAATACCGTTAACGATTTAAGTTAATTAAAATCACTTATTCAAATTTTAAGTATATATTGACAATACATATGTATAAACAATTTTTGTGCACCCGGATTTTTACAATAAAAATAATGTAGGTAAAAATATACTTTGAATGCACTATATTCTATATTATATGCACTATTCATTTTTTTAATTACGCGCTCATATTCTCTCCAAGATGAAAGGTCATATTTCTTTGCATACTCGGTAAGTTTACGCCACACATAGTCGTTTTACATTAGACAACATCAATATGTACAATAATAAAACATTTCGAACGTAATAATTTAAACGCAGCGAAAAAATACCCCCCTTCATGCTACGTCACCGAGTTTTTGATATCTGAGCAGAATGAAATCGCCTACTTATTAAATTTCCTTCATTCTCAGCAGTCGCATCTGTGCTAAAGGGATTTCGTTCTGATTTAGTCTACCCTAATTTTTTCGAATACGAATATAAACCAATATTTTGACTAAGACTTATATAGTTTCAAGCATTATTACACAGGAATAGTACAATATTTTAAAACTGTACACAAATAAGTTTAATTTTAAATAGCATTCGTTCTTTTCTTTTATGCATAGTGGCCATATTCGGGACGATAATTTTTCGTTCTGGTGACAGGGTTAAACTGCCCACACGGTCATTCATTGTACTTTATATAGGAGAGGGGTTTGCTAAGGTGATAAAGGTTTCAGAGTTTCCAATAAAGCAAGCTGAGCTGTGTAAAGTTAGCAGTTTGTTTTAGTAAGCAATATTGTATTTTTTTAATAATGTTTGACACTGGAGGGGCAATAAATAAATAAAAAGTAAACTTATGTAAGAAGGGTATGCGCCACAACACATTTAAAGAACCGACACATACAACAATTACGAATGGTGTAATGTTTAAATAACACACCCATCACACCAAACCTGCGGCCTTAGTGAGTTTATAGTTAACAAATATATAACCTCAACATCACATAAACCTATTTTCCCCAAAATATATTGAGAAATTATCCAAATATAACATTTTATTTATTTAAAATAAGAATATTACAAAGAGTTGCAGTAATGGGAACGAAACAAATTCAAATAAGAATAAAATATAACCACATTAAGGAACATGCCAGGTTCATCAAATTCACAAATATTTACAATTAAAAGAGACATGAACATGTATTTACTCCCCATAAATATCAAATTGGTTAACCCAATGGTCATATGTTTACTAAGGACAGTGTATTCAGATTTGCTGTTTTCGGGATATTTTTTGCGGATATTTATATATATATATATATATATATATATATATATATATTTATATTACAACCAGATGAAGTCACATACCAAGTTTTATGAATATATGATCATAAATCAGCCAATTGTAAAATGTAACATGTAACTTATTTTCCATAACAATAAAATTGATCAATGAACTGTGTTGAGCACTTTCAATATATAAGTATTCAATTAACGTAGAGCAATGACCAAATCACGGTTTTTGTCAGCTGAATCCAATGGTGCAAACTAAATTATTATTTCCAAAGAGGTTATGTGAGCAAAAAAGAAAACATCTTAAAAACCACCTAAAAGCGTCTTCAGATAGTGTAATATGCCTGGTTTTTGAACTTGTTCGAATACTTACTACTTTACTTGTCTAAAATCATTGTAGTTGAAATTGAACCTTGTTTACGAGAATTATCACGATCACGAAAATATATAAAAATCCAAACGATTGGAGTTGTAGGCATCTGGGGATCTCAAAACTAAAATTTATCATTGCCCCTGGCTTAAAATCTTACCATGCTACAACCTAAGGTGATAGTTTCTTCCCTTCCCTATAGGAGGAATTCTCTAAATTATTAAATACCTGGGAATTCAATACAAAACCTAAAATGTTTCACTAAAACTGTAAATGGGTGCAGTTCCTTATCTGGGCTACCATACTATCGAATGAAAATATCGAAGTTTTAACAATCTATATATATATATATATATATCGAATAATTAACCTGTATTCGATTTTTAATAATCAAATGTTTTTAAACATTTTTAATTAAAATTGTTTATTTACATTATTTCCTGAAAAGTTCATTATAGCATAGTCTTGTAATACTTGCTTAACTTTTTCAAGACTGCCGGTGGCGTTCAAGAAATTATTGGAATAGTTACGATTCGTTCCCCTTAACAAGTAGATATCCTAATATTAATGTTTTTCTGAAGTATTTTTTTTATTTTCAGTGTGAGTATGAAATAATTCTAATAAACATTGAACACTATGGCGTTTAGTTTATAGCGCTGTCTAGCAGGCTATAATATTTTCTTGACGATAAGAAGTGGTCTTTATAAAATAAATGTCCCTCGTTTTATTTAAACAAACAAAATAATAAATTTATTTCTTTGTTTAATTTGATATATCAGAACTTAACAATTTGAAAAATTTAAAACTTGGTTTTACTTGTCTATCCTTAAAGTTTCAAAATAAAAGTTACTTCTTCATTTATTTTGATTTTACTGAACTTTAATAATACATATATCTTCTTTCAGTAGGCCTACTTAATAAGTCTGCTGTTAGATTATCTTCTACCCAATAATAAGAAACGCTTTGAACCCTGAAAAAGAAGTAATTTTTTTACAGACTAAAAACCCCTATTCCCTATTTAAAAATGTTCCCTATTTTTAAAAACAAAATGAGAACTGGAGCGATGATTTGAACAATGACTCTAAATATAAAAAAATCAATTTGTATCTGAAGACATTCACGTCTCGCAGGGTAGCCTCTGGACATTAACTGCACTTATGTAGCAAGTAAAATGCCGCAGACCCCAGACGAGGGTGAATTTATAAGCATTGGACCGAAGCTTCCAGAAGTCGAGAATGCTGGCCAATGACTCAGCTCCTGTCCCTTCAGTCCAAGCAAACAATTCAAATCAGCGTTTCCAACTTCTTTCCGACCTGCCGGTGCATGAAAATCGCTAGGCTGCCCAGACTTGCAAAATCAGCTAGCACCAGCAATTCTTATTTTCCTGTTTCTAATTTCACTTCATAAATGTTTTTTTATTCACACCAAAAAACTATTTTATAAACAATTTCTTTACAAGTTAATAAATTTAAAAATGTTAAATGAAATTATAGCCTATAGTGTTTTAATTGAAATTAAAACGCTATAAGTTCAATGCTCCACATGTGTAGCATGATGGATGTATCCATCTCTGTATATAATATATAGTTTTTGTAAGGTAAATTTTGAAAGATTAATCGTGATGAATTTAAGTGTAAATGAATGTTAAGCTGTAAACAAGACACAGGCCAGCCTAAAACTTGCATTTTATGAAACATGATAATGTTTTCTATGATTTATCTTATGGGCCTTATGGCCCCCTCTAAACAAAATGATCAAATATTTAAATGGTTATATATTATTTACAAGTACCTACATAAAGCATCATAAAATTCATACTGCCATAACTTCTTACCAGGCAACTAATGTTATCGTTGTAAATAATTACTTGTTGTATTTATAAAATATAAAATAAAAACCTGATATTCAGAACTGTCGTATTCTCAATGACTCTAACTAAAGACGGATACATATATTTAAAATTTATAACAATAAAACACATTATTCCTTAGGGGGTTTAATAAAATAAATCAGATACATGTTGCATGAACCTGACAATTTTTACATATATACAATATATATGAAATCAGGAAACAGATAAACGTAACAGTAAATAAAATTTAAATCACAGTATTATCTTAACAATTTATTTCGTTATATTATACTAGTTATGTTATAATTGTATACTATATATTTGGCATAGATATCATACAAAATATACAGAGTGTTACAAATGTAAACTGATATTTTACCAGCTTGTTAGCTACCTACATATTTGTTTTGCTATAAAGGATGCTTTTTATTAAAATGTTCTTATAATCATAGCTCCTAAATTGCTCGTTTCCTATTGAGTTTTTTCACTAAATAGTATATATTATATCTAGAACTGTTCGACCAATTGATTTCAAATGTTGTTTAGTTCTTTACTTGATTGAAACCTAATTACGGTAAAGTAATCAGCATTGAATTATAATTCGTTAATGGCGGCCGTTCACAAATAAAATTAAAATTACAACTCAAAAACCGTAAGTTATCATGCAACTTCAAAGGGCTTGGTTGTGGCCCATTTAATTTCCTTTCGTATGGCGAAACCATCATAAATTTTGGAAAAAATATAAAAGTAATACAGCCCTAATTATTATGCAGTGTTGCAAATAACAGCTCAAGTACGTACGTATTCTGTAATATACAGTTTCATAATAATAAACTTTCATCATTTGTGTGACAATTTTGCCGGTTTTTTATTCGAAACTTTTTTTATGGCAATTTTACAGTTTTACGTTCCTGATTAATGAATAAACAGTAAAGACAATTGTTTTTATTGTTACTGTAAATGCTGTAATGAACACACTTACAGAACATCAGTTCATATTTTTTAGCACCTAAGCGGGTTTGATGCATTGGGTCCAGTTTCAATAGTTAAACATTTTAATTCACTGATATAGCCTAATTGTAAGTAGAATAATTTACACAATAATAGAATTTGTTGTTTTAATAGTACCTAGGTTACCATTTGTTCAAATTTACTAATTACTTGCATATTTGATTTGTTTATTCTGTGCATGTACTGATTAGGCTATATTAATTAGGCTATATGTTCAATATTATATTATATTGGATTTTTTTGATTGGAAGAGTAAAATAAATTCAGAAGCTAATATTACCATCATATGATTGATCAAGAAGGTATTTTTATATAGGTTTAAGTGGCATCAATTCGCTTTTATTAATTTATATTATGATATTATTACAGTATTTTAAATTATTTATTATGACTAAAGATTAGACAAAACGTAACAAATATAAATACTAAAAGCTGTTTTTTTTTTCAAAGGGAAGTATGTAATTTAGGTCAGGAAGTGCGATATACTTTATCTCGTAGTCAGTCATTAATCACGAGCACAGGTGCACAGCAGAATCCAACCAATATCTAATTTAAGAAGTACTTAATTGTAACTTATCAATCGGATTTTCGTACAAATATCTCTACGTTATCTTTATATAATTAAGTATTCGGAGTAATAGTTAAATGCCCACTTTGCAGCTAACACGCATATCAAATCTTAGGTCATTCATCAAGAGAATAAAATGTCTAACCAATAGATATAAATGCCATTCGTCCACATTTTAAATCTGTCCTAAGTTTCCGAACTGTTTGAATAAAAATATATCTATAATTATCGTACGATAATTAGTCAACCATACATTTAGTTTACGTTTTATTTTTATATAAATGTGAATCAATGAGAGCAATATGAAAAAAAAACGCAATGCTATTAAAGTATATTCATAAATATGGAAAGGAAAATATTTCATTAATTTCTACAACATTACCATTAGACACCCTACTAGATGTGCAACGAACTGGCATATAGTAATGATTAAAAATACAAATTCAGTTTTTCAAGCATATTCTTAAGGTAGAAACTGTATTATTTGATCTTTAAAATACGTTCGCCAAGACTGGATCTGTTATGAAAGTTTCATTTCTAATAGACACATAAACGTATATAAAATCTAAAGGATATATGATTAAGTACAGCTAACGTGATGCTGTGTTTTAAATATTTGATCCTCAAAACGAAGGTGATCATGATGCTGATCCTAGTTTTTACCTATCCTCTTTGGCTAATGTTTATTTTTTTTTTAAATATATGCTCAAATGTCGGATCTGAACATTTTTGGAATATTCATCAACAAGTTCTAGCACATATTTTAATCGTAATAAGCTGTTATTTTTCCACAAGTTCCGGTAAGGAAATACGGCGAGGCAAATGGTTTTTGAACGTGCTTTGATTGCTGATGCTCAACTTACCTAAATATGAAAAGAGACTACTTAGAAAACAAACCTTTTCGGCTAAATGTATTAAGTATTATATGAAATATGTTCGATATTTTAAAATTATGAAACTGAAAATATTGCACAGCTGGGTTATAAAGAATTCCTTTGGCTGCACTATTCACACCGATTCACGTAATCATTAACCCAGCGAGACTAAACAGAGATCACACTGGGTAAAACGATAATAAAATCATTAAGGTTATACTCCTTAATTGGTCCGATCTAAGTTATTCACAAGGTTATACACAATTGGTCCGATCTAAGTTAATCTCCTTTCACTTTGCTGCGCCGATATGAAAATAACCTGACTGACCCAGACACAGTATTCCCTGTGAATACTTACTTACTTATTTTTTTGGTTGAATGTATGTATGCTAAATAGACTAATTTTACCACTTCATCTTAGATGAAACAAATGACACCAGTTGGAATTCAAGACTAGTCCTTTAGATAAACACAGGCGTACAGATAGACATACTTTCCTGATAAATATTTTATTAATACGTTATAGGGGGATCTTGAAGACAAGCATGACTGGTAAGACTCGCAATGTCTTACTCATGGTATTTTGGGGTGATCCAACTTTTAAATAACAAATAAAGTAACTCAGTATAATAAAAAGTTATTGTATGTATGAATATGCCCAAGATTGCAATGGTTGATCGGATGGAAATAAATGAAAACTGATATGAAAGTTGAGATAAGGGATAGTCCTTTGCATCCTTCCAAAATAACAATTGTGCAGAGTCAATCCGGTTTTTACTCTCTTTACCTTGCCCTTCATTTCAGTTTTTTGAGGAATAATTAAAAAAATAAAAATGTTAAAGATGTCCTAACTGTTACATCAGATGCAGCCAACCAAGCACAACAGCTATTTCTGCACTCTCAGACATCGGGTGACACTTTCTGATATGTACAACATATATTTTACTGAACTTAGTGTAAATAACTTCAGTCAAGGCTGCAGTGGAGTTAGATTCTGTAAATTGTCTTGTATAAGACACATATAATACACATATATTCTTACATGTTGTTAAATTGTTACAATGATAATTTCAGTATTATGTGTTGTTGTATTAAATAAAATATTAATGATTTAACAAATTTAAACAATTTAACATTATGATAGTTTATATTGTACTTTCTATTGTAACAACGTAAGATAATGTTTCGTCTTATGTTACGAACTAAACATATAGTCTAGGTATCATTTATTTAAGTACATAAGATTGGCCAAAAATTCTGACCGACATATTTTTTTACCTAAATGTAACCTGTTTATTTCTCAACAACTAAAATATTTTGGTTATTAACTACTAATTTCTTGTCAAAAGGTCATATTTTTAAATATCGTGTTTTATAATTTGTGTATATGGTAATCTGAGCGTTTTCCATATACATAATAAGAATAATATGAAAAAAGGCTGAAATGAGAGAAAAGTTACGCGAGTTTTCATCAGACTGCATTCTTTAGCAGAATTTAAGCCGCGTTCCATCGATGAGTAAATAAATTAAATAACTGGCCCTGCCGATAATACTTAAATATTTATAACGTTAAAAAACAATGAAATCTATGTTTTGCATTTAGAAATATGTTAAGGTTTGTATAATATCTTACGAAAAGTTTTCAGTTGAACGAAATTTTGTTTTAATTGTTTCTTGCTTGGTCTTTGAATAGTAAATCACAAAATATGTTATAATTGGAAAATTTCGTGCAGTGGTTTAGTAAAACATTCTATTTCTTTCTTTCCTTAATTATTTTCAGTTAGTAAAAATGTTAAATTACTTAATTAAATAAAACAAACCCACCCACCCCCTCCCGTAAACATGGTTCACGTAAATGTGTGTTCCAGTTCAAGAACTAAAATTCTCCTATAATCGTGTGTTAAAACGGCGCAGCACAAAGTAAACTGTTATTTTGTAAAGGTAATATTGAAATTTATTAGTTGCGTATTAAATAAAAGTTAGTAAAATATATGTATGGAAAAAAGCAACACCCCTCTTAGCTACTGACATTATACATAGCCTAAGAGAATTTAGCTTTACGTCCACCGAAGTAGAATTGGGGAAAACATGGTCGTTTGCCCAGTGTTATTGCGGCCTTACCCAACTTCCACTTTTTATAAATATATATACAATCAACTGTGAGGAGTTATGTGAGGGTTATTCACTAATTTGTCAGTCGATTAATAATTTTTTCTACATTGGAAAGTTTGGAAAATACAACACACTATCCTAGTGAAATTGCGTTTGCAGTGTGTATCCCTTGGTACGTCAGTCCGAGCGACGTCGGTCTTCAGCGATGATGTATAAGGAACGAATACATATTTCTAAAGATCTTTCATCCAACTTCACTACAAACCATAAAGCATTATCGCTTCGTTATGGGGTTTTTGGAGCATGTGCTCTGGGAACGATACTGCTAAATTATCCACTGAGTGGGTGTCAATGCGATGCATTCCACATTTGATAATTACTAATAACTATTACATAAGCCTTTAGTTCATGAATTTTACACATGGGAATATTCCGACTGTTTAGACTGTTTAGACAACAAATGTATACGTGTTCCGTACTTTATATTAGTTGATCAGAAGTTGTATTTTAACTTTCGACAAGTAGGCTTCTTGGAGGGGAGGTCAATATACATGCAAATTCTGAAGTGGGTCTTATTCGACACCGTGGAAACTCAAGCAGAATACTCAAGTAACCTGACGAAACCCTCAAAACCAGGGTCTGCGTCGATACAACTTTGATTACAAGGAAACAAAGGCCCTTCTCTGGAAAAGGCAAATTGTGTTTTATAAATTTGGTAATGCTATAAGGACTTATTTCCAATTTTACTATTCAAATTAAATTAGTAGATATCCTTCTACTTAACACTTTAAATAGCATAATTAATTCTGTAAAATGTGAATCTTTAAGTTAGATATATGTATGTTATTACCAAATAAATCAGTTTGGTATTAAAAGAAAACGTATAGAATCAAAGCGAACATTCAGAGAAAAATCATTCGAATTAATAATTCTGACAGGCTGGCAAAAATATTTTGCCTAAACACAGCCAGGTGGCATTAGCGCCGGCGTATTCAGTCTAAAGGTTGTCCGTACTTGACGCTCTGCCTGACGTTGAACAAAATGTATCACATGAAAGAAAGAGAAAGAAAGAAAGAAAGAAAGTATTTATTTCTATTCAAGTACATAACATAACATTGAATTCACTTATTACATAAATAAATAACAAATCAATAAACAACAAAATAATTCAACATAGAGTCTTAACCTAACAAAACAAAAGATAATTAAGTGCTAGTTAATAAGTAAACAAAGTACCTAAACAGAAATTAGGTCCCCCAAAGGCGAACCTGTGTCGGGGTGACCATCATTTTAATAAGAAAGGGATGCAGGCCGGTGCATTACAAAAACTGAATTAACAAAGTAACAGTAATGACAATAAATAAAAAGTGCTAACTATCGTAATAAAGAAACATAATGAGAACGAATAGAAAGCATTTATTGATAAGTTAAGTAAATATTGTCTTGAAATACACACAAGGGACTGTGGACACTTAATGACCTGTGTATTTAGGCATTCGTGTATGTCTATCACATTGTTTAAAATAGCAGATATTTGTTTTAGTATTTTAGTAAAAACTACTCGAGAAATTAGAGGTTTTAAACAGAGAGGTAAAGCACCTTAATAGAGAGAGAGGCTTAAAGGACCCTTTTACAGTACTTTATGAGAGCTTTTGATAATTCCTCCTCAGAGATCTATTATCATGAATCATAGGTCTACGGTTATGTAACCTATACCTATACAATAAAACACAACTCGTCTTGTAAAACTCAATTCGTACACTTGAATGGCAAAAGTAAATAGGCTAATGCGTTCAAAACTTAAAAAATGTAACATTTCAATAGTCAAGTTCTTTGAAAGTAAAATATAAAAAAAAAAAAAAAAAACAAATATAGGATAGAACACATTAAAGCGATAGATTTTCCTATTTTATTTTTAAGATTTTGTAGCACTTTACCACCTCTCGTGTTTAAAAACGATATACTGCTACGTTATTAAACATAACTTTGCCTAATAACAATTTAAATAATAAGAACAAAAAATAGACTAGTTAGATATAATTTGCAGGTATTTAAATTTAAGTACGTTATCATTATACTTACATCCAAAGATGGATGAGTGGTTTTGTTTTGTTTCTCTTGAGGAAGAAGATAATGTTTTTGTTTTTATAAGCATCAGTCAACGTTGTTTGAGCTCAACATGCTACTAAAGCCTGTAGGCAAGTCTTGGAGGATGCTATTACATTTACAAAATAAGCAATATACATTATACAAAATATCTACTTAATCATTAACTACATTTGTCTGATGCGACTAGTTGTTGAAATGTTGTCTGTGTTTTTGGAGTAGTGTTTAGATATGGCATATCGTATACCAACCGTTAATTTTGGCATTTGGAGTTTATTTGAAACTTCGTTTATAGTAGTCACAACTAGTTTTTTGAATTTTCACCAATCAAATAAGTACTTTATGTCATTTCACAACAATAAAATTTGTGTGAAATACATTATTTGGTCTCCTGTCTCTGCTATACACAACTTTCAGAATGCATTTTGTAATAATATAAACAAGGTAAGGTGTGTTTAACATTTCGAAAATAAAACTTTGGCTAAACACTTAGACACCTGAACCAATTGTGTAATGGGTTTGGCAGAAATGTCACCACATATTTTTATAACGTTATACTAATTTTCATAACATTGTATCGATATATTAAAGTGTAAGTATCTTTTACAAAAGATACACTGACGGCACTTTGATGGGCTTTAAGAAATTTACTTTTATACTAAGATGTGCTGAAATAAATAGAATGTAGAATTCTGTTTGAGATAACGACAGCTGTTTATTACCGCAGTACGGTAAGTAAAATTTGTTTAGTTAATTGTAATGGTACAGCCATTTTTTAATCATATCCACCAATCGATCAATTCACTAAGACAGTCAAATAATTTACCAAGACGTACAAAAGTTTCGCATTCGTTGTAAAAACGAACCGTGTTAGTAAAAAGACTTTCTCAAACGGGGTTCCATTTCCATATTTACATTTGAAGACCTTTCAACGCAATCTTTAACCCCTAGGACATAAATAGGTCTTCAAACCAACTAGCTGCTTTAGTAACAGGTTGTTTATACATTGAATAAAAAATTGCCATCAGAAAAATTGCCTGAGTAGGAGTCCTATTGGCAGAACCGAAAGATGGGTGTCTCGACTTTACTTATAGCGTACAAATAGCTTCTTAAGTAGGTTGTAGGTATGGCCTGCCAGAAACTGGCAAAATAACAATATAACTTCCCCATGACCACGCTGGACTATGGTAAGACACCCCCAACTGGGCTACACATCAATCACCCTTTGTGTCTGCATATGCCACCTCTTGTGCCACAGCTGCCCTGTGTTAACGCTTGCCTATGACTCAGCGTATTCCATATTAGGTCCGCGCTCAGTAGGAAGATGTTCCAGCGTTCCTGAGATAGCACTCTGGTCACAAAAATAACTGTGCCCTTGGATACTGTTCCGCAACTGCGAGCGACTCAAAGCACGCCCTGACACTGGGCCTACAAGAGACGCTGTTAATACCTGTCAGATAGAATGGTGCCAACCCAGAGTTCAGCGCGAACAGCAACATGGGCTGGGTTGATACCGTAGACACGTTTCCAGTTGAACGCACTTTTCCTCCGATATTTACCATCAGACACCTGACCTATGCCACTAGTCGAGGGTCTTGTTGTACGCCAAACGGATTTACTCCCAGAAGGAAAGCCAATTGTCAAGTGTGACTCCCAGGTAATTCGCTACTCACATGCTCTTAGCAATCACCTCGGACCAATCATTGGAAAACAGTAAGAATTCTCCATTTAGGGAATTTTTGTATACCCAGTTCCGAGTGGTTATGACCACCGTGACGTCGCCATCGATGGCGTACTCCATTAGGGACAATGAGGTACGCCATACAGTTTTTAAAATCATTTAAAATTTTAAAATCTTTATATATCTTACAATCGGAAATTTTTTTAAGATTTATCTGAACACTAAAATGTGTATTTTTAAGCTAAAAGATATTTTCAAAAATTGACAAAGACCACTGAGCCCATATCATAATAATATGGAATTTTAGAAACAAAGAAGTGGTAATTTCTGGTGACTTACAAGTAATTTGCACGGTTTTACTCATAACAAATGAAATAGCTTAGCTATAGGTAGAGTATTCTTTAAACATTGCATACCATATTTTTGGCTTAAAATGCCAAATTGTTGAATAACCATGATTAATTTTTAAAAGATTTGCCGTTTTTAAGATAAATATCAAGCATAAAACATATAAAACGCGTGCTAAGTTTCAAGTCAGTACATTAAGGGGTTCAAAATATGGTGTATTGATCAAACAAACACAGCCACTCAGACGGGTAACGGACCGATATAGCGATCCCTATGTTTATATTAACCTCTTTTGTTTATTTTGATCCCAGGAACAAGTTCCTGAAGATTCGGTAGAGAC
The DNA here is from genome assembly GCA_963675035.1 of Allygus modestus. Taxonomy (NCBI): domain Eukaryota; kingdom Metazoa; phylum Arthropoda; class Insecta; order Hemiptera; family Cicadellidae; genus Allygus; species Allygus modestus. The sequence goes on from OY776111.1 coordinate 214,479,206, forward strand.
TACGGAAACACCCTGTATATTAATATTTAAATATACACTATTTTATAAAGAAGTAAAATAAAATGTGTTTGCAATTATTAATCTTGTTTCGCTTATATAATAATGAAAAATCAATGTTTTTGATTGATTTTCATCAAAATACATCTCTAGAAAATATTTTGTAGTTTTCACAGAACAGTATAAAACATAATTTTCTTTGAGTTCAATCTGTAAAAGCAATATAATTTATAAAGAATAAAAAGAACAAAACTGTTCTGAGTCAAATGATATTATCTCAAAGAGGGGTTTCTTGTGGATTTGATATTGGCAGCATGTTATCTATGTAGCTAGGGTACTTTTCTTTCTCTTAGTCGAGAGTTCTTTCGATAACATACGTTATATTATGAGTAAGGTAATAAACAAGGTGAAGATGTTTTTCTCTAGGCTTCAATGAATAGCAAATAAAATTTATTTTATGTAACTTGTTTCAAAATCTATTATGTATGTATTATTAATAACACGTTAATTATTTTGTACAATAACTATCCTTTTTAATTATCAAATTTATATTCTACTTATGTACATGTTATTTTTACCTCTCAGTTTAATGAGTAGTTCTGTAATTGCAACGTCAAACACAAAATATAAATCTATTTATTTTGCTCTCTTTCGCCATTCAGGTTGGGGAAACTAACTTGTCCCGTCTTAGACGTTATTTTTAATAAGCTCTGACCGATCAAGTGAAATAGAGTTTATCCTTTAAACCGTTTAAACATAACACTGGGGAAACTAAATATATTTTAGTCATAAAACAGTTTCTATAGTTTCGAAGAAAACAGTCTACCTTCGTGACTTTTCCAAAGTGCTTAAACAAAATGCCTGAATGCTTTTAAATCGGTAACTCTTTAAATTGAATCGTTTTATATTGCTTACGCACTTTGTCCATTAATATGAATCCGTCAAACTAGGAAATGACCGACACGATAACAACTTACGCCAGATTTTCAATAAAGGCACCACCTTAAAATATAACTAACTGTTAAGAATATAAAATAATGAATACCCAATTTTATTATACTGTTCTAGGTAGATAAAAATCCTTACTGGTTTACTTTTTAATAAAAAAAATCTAGAAAATTTCAAAACGGAACGAAATCAGAGACAATTCTGATTCGTTATCACGAGGCGCATAGTGTATTAATTTTAATTTTTTTATGAATTCATGTGCTACAGTAGTTTACACATGTAATACAGCAGTAAAAATATAACTCAGATTCAGAATCAATCTTGTATTTGTATATCAATCTAAAAAAATAATTGGGAAAACAATTATTTTTGTCACTTTTACTTTCATGGATATGGGTTATAATACTATACTAGATTGTAACTTTCGTGTGATTTTTATGGAACTTAAAATGGAGGTAAGTAATTCAAATACAATTCACTGTGTAGAGAAGTATGTGTTATTGTAAAATCATCTATAGTTTCTGTAATATTTCCTTTCACTGCTTATAACATAAATCCGTAAAACATTATGTTTTAATTCGTTATCATAACATTATTTTTTAAATTCATTATCATAACATTATTCCTGTGACCCTTAAAACGAGTTCGCACGCAGCACGCTGACGTGAGGGAAGTGAATTTCCACATAAAAACTTGTAAAACTCAAAATAAGTGTAAAAACATACATTTGTCCAATTTTTATTGAAATATGAAAACATGATTTTTTGGCTGTTCTGATACTCCTGGTTTCATTTACTTGCAAAGCTGGGAATAACATTTTGCGCATTATAAGGTTAGGAGAAGGTCCAGACAGGCTTGAAAGTATGCGTGAGGTTGCTGGGGATGATAAAAGTACTCTAACAAAGGAATAACAGGCTTTTCTAATGTAAAACCCTCATAAGACAACGTACTGTGTTCAGTCGATCCACATTTTCTTTAATAACTCGGTAAATATTTATGCTAGAATGACGAGAGAGGGCTTAAAACTTTCGCCTCCCTAATTCCCATCTTTTTACATGCATTGATTTTACATTTGGTCCTTTTATGACCCTTTTTGGGCCCAAAATCTTGACATTTGAAAGATTAATCCCCAAAAAAGGGGTTTAGAGTTTTTCGATTGTGTTGCCCAACGAACTTGTCCAACTGATTACAGAAAGGAACGTCCCTACCAAATTTGAAGTAAATCGGACAAAAAATGCAACCGCTAGAGTGCAAACACATATATATTTATATATATATATGTCTATATATAATATATATATATATATATATATATATATATATATATATATATATATATATATATATACAATTTTGAACGACCCCCCAAAACGTGTTCAGGGGGTCATGTTAGGAACTTCTATGGTGGTCCCGGGCTTAAGTTTCACCGTGCGGGTCATGCTAATAGTTCACTTTCCAAAGGAAATTCACTAATAATGCCAAAAATACAGATTTGTGAAATGGGTCTATTCAAGTAATAAATTAACAAACACGTTAGTCATTAAGGTTCATCTAAAATAAACGAATAAATGGCTATGATTAATGTTATATATGTAAAAATTATATATATAAAAACATATGGCTTGTGTTAAAACCTGGTAGAGTTTATCAGTGATGTTTCAACCTTCATAATTTATGGCCTTTAATCATGCGCTATGTACTATTTTCTTCAAAACTTACCGAAGTACCAAACCAACCTCCAAATACCTATACTAAAATAATAGATATGTAGTAATACATGTAGGTTTATTTTTATAAAAAAAAAAATACTGTAGTGTGCAATAAAAAAAAATAGAGGTTGAACAACGCAACGCATCCTTAAAAATTGCGTGAAGCAAAGCAACTCCAACCAATCTAAGTTTGCGATACTAAATCGAAAAATCTACACATCTGTTTACATTGCTTTTTATGATTTTTTTGCTGTTTATATTGAAATAGATAGTGCTTTTCATATATTCAGATGACTAGGAGTAATATAAAAGTCATTGGCTTCTAAATTAATTTGTAAACTGTTTGTTAATCATAAATTATTTTCATTTTCAAGTTACATCCCGACATGCATGTCAATACAAATTACTCAATATGATTGAGTTACTTTTTTCGTCTATCGTAATACTTTCACGTAAACATTTCACTTATCACAATATTTTGACATTGCATTAATATTTTACAAATGTTTGAGAAATAAAACTGATTACTGGATGATTTTGTATCATTAACAAAGAAATATGGATCAGTTATTGGAATACATGTTAAAATAATATTTTCCTAAATTCTATGAACTTAAAGTCGTAAAAGTATTATAATTTTAAACGCCCACAGAAAAGACATTCAAGAGAGTCTGTGAAGAAGACGTTTAGGCAATCAAGTAAAGTGCTCTTGCATTTTGTTTCCCTTAGTTCATGACGTTTATATTTTTTTGAGTAAAACACTTTTATTCTACTCAAGCATTTGTTGAAAATACTTAAGCCACATAACGTGACTACAAGAAACTAAACACTAGTTTATAACCAAGATCATATTTACCATCGACATATAATGTATACTTACCTTTAACCCTTACTTTTATCAATTTTTTATTTCAGTCCCATAGAAATGTTCATAAAGAAGCGATCTAAAGAAGTGATCTTAAAGAAGCATAACATTATGAGGACTCACCGGTAATTATACCAGTTACATTATGAACCAAGTCAAAGACATTAGACATCGAAATATTAATTTCATAATTTTGTTATTTTATTTTTTTATATGAAATAAGAATGTACACAAATGCTGTAAACAAATCTACAAGACTATATACAATTACCAACCACGACATTTGTATACATATTAGAGCATATCAATCGACACGTAGATTTATTGTAATATTAGAGTACTTGTATTTTGAACTGATGTTTTTATCTCACCTGTACAGTAATAGACTCTTCGTACCATTTAGTTGTATTACAAATTATCCACCTTCAAAAATATCCTTGAAACATGTAATTAGTTTTGTTAAATACAAGTAATAAACATATGTAATTGGCATAGTAAAAAATACACCCGTCGCAGAAAACTGCGTACTCAACAAATTTCCAATGCATACATATGTTTCTCACAACAACATAAAGCCACTAACCAAGTTTCATAAAAAATCATAAATAAATAAGTGATGTATAGGATTTTATTCATTCTCCACAAGAATAACATTAGGTCTGAGTACGCATGTTTCCTGCTACAGGGAACACCAAATTTGTATTTTTTGCAATTATCAATATAACTTAACCAGTTGAAGCTGCATATCAAGTTTTATTAATTTATCATCATAATTAAGGACGATATAAACCTTTACTTATTCTCCATAAGAATAACATTAAGGCTGAGTATGCAGGTTTGCTGCTACGGGTATAATAAAAAAAAATACATTTGTTGTGCAAATATCAATATACCAGTACTACTACGTGAAGCCACATACCAAGTTTCATCAATATATATTCATAAATAATCAAGATATCAAATTTTATTTATTCTCCAAAAGGATAACATTGGACAACGTACTGTGTTTAGCACTTTGACTATCTCTGCAACGGTTAGACGTAGATTCAAAATCTAAACACCAAAATGATTGTTTTGTAGGGTTACTCATTGGTAAAAGCAAATGTGAAGTTTACATTAAAATTAACTGAGGAAAAGCCAACAACCTTTTCCCCATAAGATTAATATGGGAGATTTTATGAGCAGGTTTTTTGGATTTGATCCACAACCACTTAACCTAGGTTAATAATTCAAATTACTATATATATATATATATATTTTTTAAGCTCTATGAAATGGTTAAAACCAAAACTGACTGTTTTAAAAATGTTAGGGAGAAAAATGCAAAAACTGATTTTTGGAAAATTTAAAACCCCCATTAACCCCCCTTTCCCATGGCCCGATAATTCTGTTTTTCGAACTTAAAGTCATGAATGTCACTTTACACATTTGAGCCAAATGTCATCGAAATTGGACGTTTTTACTCAAGTTATCGCATTCACGGACATATATATATATATATATATATATATATATATATATATATATATATCAATTTAAGAAATTAGTTGCAATATTTCGAGATATTCTCTTTATCAAGCACAAAAAATGAATATACGTATATTTACATACATGAATTTAGATATATATAATTGTGAACGTGTAGTGTTTTTGGCATCTGGGGACCTCAAAACAAAAAGTTATCATGGTCTTGGGCTTAAGTCTTACCATGAGACCTTCGGTAATAGCTTCTTCCCTATAGGGGAAATTCGCTAAAAATAGGAAGTGTTGTCCCAAGGATATGATGGATAATATATAAATCTTCAAAAGCTCTGTGAGTTAAATGTCATTCAATTGGCTTTTGACGAATTTGAACTTTTGAACTCTTCCCTGGTTGCCCATGAAGCTGAACTTCCTTTGTGCCTGTAATTTCCTTCAGCTATACTTTATCTCATTTGTATGCCATTCAGATGTTTAAAATATCAGCCAGTAGACATTATAAAAGCATGTTTTTGTATTATATGAAAAAGTAATATGTTTTCCCAGCTAACCACGGCAATGTAGTATAACACTAGTTAATTAGTTACACAATTAATTAGTTTTACATGTAATATTAGTATTAAACAAGTTTATTCTATTTTCCTTGTCATACATGTATAGTAAATCTTATTACATAAACCTTGTTAGGACTTGGTGATCAAAAAACTTAGTGATCATTATGTTTTGAACATGGTGTCTCAAAATATACAATCATAAAGCGCAGTTGCGAAAAAAAAAGAGTTCGCACTCGGCACACTGACATGAGGGAGTGAATTTCCGCATTAAAACTTTAAAAAAATATAATAAAGGCTTTAAAACAACACTGGTAACATTTTTGGCTGTTCTGATGCTTCTGATTATACTTAAATTCATTATTAGGATGACAATGTTGTACAATTTAAGGTTAGGAGGAGGTATAGTCAGGATAAAAAGTTGGTATGTAGATATTGGGAGTGATAAAACTACATCAAGATATGAAAAACAGCATTTTCCAGTATAAAATCATCATAAGAGAATAACTGTGTTAAGACAATTAACATTTTATTTATTAACTTTGTAAATATTTGTGCTAGAATGATGAGAGAGGGCTTAAAACTTTCGCCTTACTAATTTACATCTTCTTTCATGCATTAGTTTTACATTAGGGGCTTTTATGACCCTTTTTAGGCCAAAAAATAAAAAATTTTAAAATAAAGTCCCCAAAAAAGGGGGTTAGAGTTGCCCGACTTGGCCAACTGTTTCAGAAGGGAAGGTTTTCACCAAATTTTAGGTAAATCCGACAAAAAATGCCTCCGCTAGATTTTAAACACACACACACACACACACACACACACACACACACACACACACACACACACACACACACACACACACACACACACACACACACACACACACACACACACACACACATACACACACATATATATATATATATATATATGTGTGTGTGTGTGTGTGTGTATAAAGTTGTTAGCGACCCCCCAAAACGTGTTCAGGCGGTCACGTTAGGTACTTTTATGGTCGCGAGCCTAAGTTTTACCGTGCTGGTCATGCTAACAGTTCACATTTCCATAGGAAATTCACTAATGAGTAAAATTAAATTATGATAATCGAATCTGCATTTTATTAACTAATTGGCTAACAGGATTAACTGAGCACAATGAGATCAAGAACGAAAATATTACGAGATTTACTTTTAAACATATATTTATTATTTAAATCGATTTAGAATTTATTTTAAATATACTATTGCAACAAAAAAAAACAATGTACAGGAAAGCCATTTAACGGAATTATCACACCGTTATTGTGTAAACTTACATTTCCCAACATTAATGGTTAATGAGAAACTCAGTTTAATGACACAAGGAACAGGAATGCTGACTTCGAGTTGATTGTTGAATATTTTGCACACATCGAGGTCACGTTGTAAGTGAGTTTCACTACAATGGTTCCACAACTCTCATATCACGGGATTGGGATTTGCTGTTTAGATCAGTATTTCGTTACACATCATCTGCTCAAATATTAGCATTTGATTGAATTTAAATCTCACCTTAACATTTTTTAATTATTACAATACATGTGTAAAGAATCGATTTTAAATTCAGACAATCCAACTACGTCTATTGATCATATTTTCGTGACAATGAATCTGTTTTTAAATTTTAAACTGTGAAATTAAATCACAAAATTCCAATAATAATAAATAATTTATTATTATTCGAATTTTGATGATTTTATTTCACAGTTTAAAATTTTAATTGATTTCCAATCATTAGCTCCAAGTACATTATTATTGCATCTTTTATTTATAATCTGTTATCCCCTTCATGGGGCTTGCCAAGTGGCTCTTTTCACTCATTCGCCTCCTCTGATGTTTGCATCTAAGAGCTACCCGCATTATAGTCATACACAAATTCAATACATTATACATTCAAAAGTTTAATATAATCAATACATTGTTCTATAAGTATAATTTAGTACAATTAGAATGCAATATATTTTACCTATTTTATATTACAGCCTTAATCACTATGTTTGGTATTTAAAATGAGGTGCAATTTTGCATGCATGAACCTGAAGTCTATTAAAACTACATTAAAGATTATTAAGTTATACATTTTAATGTTAAGCCTTAAAAAAATACTACAATTGAATGTATTTTAAGCAAGAAAATTTCAAAAATATAAAAATGTTGCCTTTAGTTTATTTTATTAATCAATAATTTGATGCTAAGATACCTTAAATTTGGCATACAGAGTATTCCAGAGCTCTCTGGAATGAATCAGTAAAAACTAAACCTTGGCTCGAGAAAACAATATTTTTTTTATACAATCACCGGATTTCTTGCTACGTACGGTGCCTAGTTTCCTTCTTCTACCTGTATGTATTTTTTACATAATCCTTCGTAGATCAAGAATACTTTGAGAAAGTAACTTGAAATGTAGAATGGCAATTCAAAACTGCAGTTCGAACCTCGCTACACAACTTATGTTTTTCATTACAAACACCAATTAAAAATATCGGATGTTTACAAGTATTCAATTCACTTTTCTCAAGAGTGGTAAAACTAACATAAAGTCATCCAAATTTAATTTTTTAGCCATATCCAACTACACCTCAAATAAGTAATTCTAATGAGATATAAATACAGTATTTGGATTCTTATAATTAAATGCGATTTAAATAATGCAATTTAGATTTCATTTTCAAAACCACTGCACTGTGTTTATTTTTTATTCAACTGTCTTATAAGAGTTAACACTGGATTTGGCATTCAAATCTGTTACAGTTTTAATAATAAGCGTAAATGCATTTTTTAAGATACTAATGGTTAGCATATGTCTTATTTGAATATCATATTTATACAATACCCCCGTCGCAGCAAACCTGCATACTTAGCGAATTTCCAATGGAGATAGAAATGTCTTAATACTACATGAAGCCACTTATCAAGTTTCATAAAAATATATTCACAAATAAGCGATATATACAATTTTAATTATTCTCCATAAGAATAACATTGGGGCTGAGTACGCAGGTTTGCTGCAAAAAGGAACACAAAAAATGGGTTTTTATGCTAGTATCAATATAACTAAAGTAGGTGAAGTCATATACCAGTTTTTATTCATTTATATTCATAATTAAGGGAGACATAGCATTTAATTATTATCCATAACAATAACATGGGGATGAGTACGCAGGTTTGCTGCTACGGGATCCTTTGATAACAATTTATTTTTTTGAGCAAATATCAATAGACCACAACCATATGAAGTCATATACCAAGTTTCGTCAGTATACGTTCATAAATAAGCGAGATATAAAATTTTTCTTTTCGTCCATAAGAAAAACATTGGACAACGTACTGTTTTTAGCACTTTCAATATCTTGGTAACCAATTGACGTAGAGAAATGATCAAAATACCAAATTGTGTATTTTTTTAAGCTGAATCCAATGGTGAAAACTAAAATTTGAATATTTCAAAAATGGTATGTGAAAAATTCAAAAAACCCATTTTTGGGGTACAAAATACCCCTTCGGATAAAGCGATCTGGCTGGTTTTCGAACTTTAAGTCATAAATGTTGCTTTACACGTTTATACCAAATTTCATCAAAATCGGATCATTTTTACGAGAGTTATCGTGCTCACGGACACACACACACACACACACACACACACACACACACACACACACACACACACACACACACACACACACATATATATATATATATATATATATATATATATACAGTTTAGAACGAATGGTGTTTTTGGGGTCTGGGGACCTCAACACGAAAAGTTATCATGGTCTCGGGCCTAGGTCTTACCATGCTGACAACGGTAATAGCTTCTTCCCTATAGGGGAAATTCGCTAAAAACAAAACGTAAATGATAACGTGAAAATAATTATTGATTTTTCAGGCAAAAAGAATAGCAAATGTTTATTTTCCTAAAAACATTCAGTTCAGTAAGAAACGATAGCCCAGAAAAGTAATGACCATTACAGGTTCGTTATCCTCAAACAAGGGTAGGTAACCTTATAACGGTCGTGTTGTTTGAATTGGAACTAAAATTTACGTTATGTATTCCTTACAAATATTGATATTGTTGACATTAACTATCACCATTGGGATACATTTACATTTATTCATCATTTGGATAATCCAATTGCACAACAATATTTATATAACGTATGGGCTGTAAAAAACACGAAATGTACTAATCAAGAAGTTGTTTATTTACCTTACTAATGCAAAATGTTTCACTTTGATTTTACTGTTATTTAATTTACTTTTAACTACCCCTTTAATAGTGTGTTGCGATTTTTATCTTAGAAAATCTCTCGTACAACGAATGCAAGATTAAATTTAGCATTTATATTAAAATAGTTTAAGTCAAATTTAAGTTGTTATGTAAGTATATAATAAGTCGTTTGCTTATTGTCAAATGAAATACAACCAACTAATCTCATGTTTATTCACATTTGGTTTGACTAATAGATTACACTGCTCAAACTCGATCATATTTTTGTCTCTTTCCGAAGTATTTAACACCGTTAAAACTAATCATAGGTATTGCATATTCAGTATTCAGTATATTCAATATTCGTATTATTTCAATTAACTACCCGTAATATAATTTGTTCTTCCTGTTGCCCTGTGTTATGTCAATGAATCAACGGCTATTTTATATAATCGGTTCAACCGATTGGTAATATTATGGACAATTTTATTAAAAATGTGTTACTGAAAACTACAAACATAAATATTTTATAATATCGACATGTTGACCTTTTTAATTGACGAATAACTTGTTAAAATGTTCGCGACGTCGCCGTCGTGTCGTGCGTCCGATCAGTTACAGTGACGACCTTTTTACGTTTTTTTTGTACCCCACATCAGGGTAAATTACTTAAGTGTGCCATGCGCCCAGTTGGGTACACGTGTCAAGTAAATGTACTAAGGTAAATTTTTACCCAACGATCGCACACATTTGACGAGTGACATAGAAAACCAACACGACATTTTATTGTAAAAAACCTGACTAGACTTTTGTACATGAAATGATACCGGCATATTTTTTAATGGAATCCGATAAACACATTAAGAAAAACTGCTAGGTTTTTGGTCATACTCTATGTAAATTGGCCCCGTGAGGGAAAAGAATCGGGGTTGTCACTGGCGTTGGGATCGTGTTAAGTAGTTATAGATATTTCATCCTCATTCAATCATGCGTGCTAATTTCATTTATTTTTTTATAACATCAAACGTTACATAGTAAAATTATTATAACACTACGCGAATTATGTTGTCATCCAAGTCGAGATAATATAGAACATGCAGTTTTAATGAATAAAATTAAATTAAACTAACTATAGTATACAATTTAGGCTATAATTAATCGTTAAAATGTACGTGTTGTGCCTCTGTGATACTACTGTATTGTTTATGGCCAATAAACTATTATTATTACTATTAATATTAATGAAACAAAAGATTATATCTAGTGAGCTTACGTCTAATACATGTAATGCAGATTAAATTAGTTTTTATACACTATATTATTTAATACATTACATTGTTGAACTCTTAGCTATTCCTTCGTATATATTGCAGGTAAATGGAAACATAGTTCTATAATGTGCACAACAAATACTACTATGAACACGACAAGGCATTCAAAACACCCCTGTCAAAGTAAATATGTATACTCAGTGAGTTTTCAATGCAAATATATATCCGGGTGTCCCACAAAGAGGTTTAAACGTTTGATTTTATATTACGTGCCCATTTATGCACCGAACTTTTTTAAACTTTACACAGTTTACAAAGTAGGTTCTAAAAATATTCTGGAAAAATTTCAGCTCCCTAACCTTAATAGAAACAAAATGGCGGCATATTGAAAAATTTACCAATTTGCTTTTTATAAAAACTACTTTCATGATTTATTATCTGATTTGTTTACTACGTTGCGGTTCTAACGCTCATTGTTGAAGAACAGCTGTTTGATTGTAAAATTTCGCTTGAGCCATAAAAACATATCCTAACTTTCTTGAACAGGTCTTGCCCCATTTGACGGTACCAGAAATGAATCAAGCAATCTTTCAACAAGATGGTGCTCCACCTCATTTTGAAAATCCTGTCAAGCAATTACTAAATGGCAACCTTCATGGCCGTTGGATTGGTCGTGGAAGTGATTTTTTAGATTGGCCACCCCGATCACCTGATTTAACTGTTTGTGACTTTTTTTATGGGGTTATTTGAAGGAACAAGTTTATACCCATAGCTTCAATAATGATGAGGAACTAAAACAATCAATAGAAGAGGAACTTCTCCGGATACCGCGGAGTTTCTTTGTAAGAGCTTACGAATCATTTGTTACGCGCTGTTATCAGTGTGTTGCTGTGGATGGGTTACAGTTTGAATAATTTTGGACTTTAAGGTTTTCCATTAGGCTATGTTCTAGTTCTTTTATTTAAAAGTCATATTGCCCTAGAATGTAACAATAAAAATATTTTATAAAACCAAAAACACCTTTTTTAATGTTTTTAAAGTATAGTTTTTCAATATGCCGCCATTTTGTTTCTATTAAGGTTAGGGAGCTGAAATTTTTCCAGATTATTTTTAGAACCTACTTTGTAAACTGTGTAAAGTTTAAAAAAGTTCGGTGCATGAATGGGCACGTAATATAAAATCAAACGTTTAAACCTCTTCGTGGGACACCCGGTATATATATACCTCACGAACACAAAAACGAGTTTACATAGTTACTGATAAATATATTATTAATAAATTACCGACATAAGTTTTTATTCATCCTCCATAACAAAAATACTGAACAGATAACTCAATTTTGCTAGCAAGAATGAAAATGGAGGTTCCATGCGAATATAAATATACCACAACCACACGAAAGAACATACCAAGTTTCATTAAAGTATGCGTATGTATTCCCCATAAGTGTAACATGGGATAACGCTATGTCCATAAGTTTATAAAGTATTGTGTATGTAGGAATTCTGTCGAGGGTATATCTATGCAAATATTATTCGATCAATGCCAATTAAATACCAAGTGTTATACACTTTCGTCCGTGGATACATGGGGTTTGTATATTCATAAATAAGCGGGGTCAAAAACTTTAATTAATCTAAAAATAACATGGGCAACGTAATGTGTTTAGAACTTTCAATATATCAGACACCCACTGACGTAGAACAATGGTCAAAATGTCAAACTAAAATTTGATTTAAATATACATACAGTACCTACTTTAGCGGTACAAACCTTCCCAAAACCCTCCTTTCCCTTCGGAGAGTGTGATTCGTCTGGTTAACAAACTCGTTTAAATAAGTGCTACTTTATACTTCTGTACAAAATTTAGTTATAATCGAGCCTTTTTTCCGAGAGTTATCGTGACAAAGGCCGATTTGTATATGTAGATACATATACGTATACTTATGCATATATATATATATATATATATATATAAATTTCAACGAATGGTGTTTTTGGCAACTGGAGGCCTCAAAATGAAAAGTGATAATTGCCTTGGGATTAAATTAAATCCACCTACGGTAGTAGCTTCTTCCCTATAGAAAAATTAGATAAAAGGTAAACCATATTATTTAGATTAGAAATAGGAAATAGGAGTTCTAAAAGCATTTTATAATTTATCTTAATCACCATTTTAACATTAAAAATAATATGTTTCACGGAAACTATTGGAACATTTTGAAAATTGGGCAAGAGAGTTGGATTCCGTGAATAGTTTCTGCACTATGCAGAGAACCCAATTAAATTTAAAGGGAACCTTTCATACATCACTTAAAATACTCTTACTATATACGATTACTTTAATAAAAAATAGTTATTTTGTTCCATAAAAGTCTTTACAAAAGTATATTAAAAACTCTTAAGTATTAGCCTAATATTTATAAAACCTCGTATACGTGATTTCAATAGGCTCTTATTTGAGAAATAACTCGGTTGGTAGGATAAATAAATACATTAATGTAAAATTGGTAATAAATACATTTTAATGTATACTTACTTATATTTTACGTTCCTAAAATGGCAAGTCCATGGTAAGTTTTCGAGTATTATGCCGAGTTTTTACCACTCAGCTAACCCCAAGATTTCGCAGAACAGTTCAAGTCCATGTTTAGTCTTGTTTGCTAAGCAAGCAAAAGAAGTATATTTTAATAAGAGCAGGTAGGTAATAGTTGTGCCAAAAATAAGGACCAATTTTACCTTCTTTGTTTAAATATTTTCTAGCAATGACTACACATAATTCCACATCTCGATAAATCCCTTGAATATAAAGCAATCATATTACCGACCTTATTGTAGCTGTACACCATCAAATAACAATAATATTGTCAGATTATTTGACACCATGTTGCAAGTAATCTGTTGATTTTAAGGGAAATTATACAAGTTAGCATTATTAATTACAATGTACTTGGTAATTCCATTGAGTAAAGATCACATAAATGGCGAGTATGTGATGGGAAATGTAACCTGATTTAGCAGACGTAGCACCTGTAAAATAGAAACAATATTATATTGCACAAGCCTACAAATCATGGACAAACTCACAGCTTAGTCGTGTATATACTCTAGTTGTTTTATGAAAGCAATTCAAGTAATTGTGATTTGGGAAATGGCTATTTGGTAATAGACTACTCCAGATACTCAAAGTTACAGTTAAAATACTGTGTAAAATTAAGCTTGCTCATTTTGTGCTTTAATTGGATTAAAAGGATATTAGAGACACCTAAAAGAGACTTCCTTTTGGGTCCATTAACTGATGCCAGGGTCAAGTTACGGTTTGCCAGCCGGTCTAACGAGGGGCAAGACATTACATCAGTGGTTGTAAAGATAGGGCGAGCCAACATCACTATTTTGATTGTTTTGTTGTGTCTTATTGTTTTGTTTTAAGTAATAAAATTGCATATAATGCAGAATATGTATGGCCCTAGTTTGTTTGAACAGTTATTCAGATTGAGATAACTACTTCGATTAAATTTCAGACAGCTCATTAACGGTAACTCAGTAAATTATCTATTCAGCCAAAACTTAAAAGTTAGCTTTAGTCAACATAAAATAATACTTGATACTTAATAATACTAATATAAAATACTAGTATGGAATACAAATATATAAACACAAAAGAAAGATATGTATATCTTTAATACATAACTATGTCGTATTAGAAAAGTCATTCTTCAAAATTCATGAAATATTCGTTCAATTATTTTAATAATTACTTAAAGATATATCCAACCACTTAAAACAACTATCAATGGCGATCGCTGATCAGTATGGGTTTACAGATGTAATACTAGTAAATATTTGTACTAGCAAATACATGTAATGTTATGTAAATAATCCACTAACTTAAAGCAATCAAACTTTAAACATAAAAATACAACTTATTTTATGAAAAAAATACTGACTTTCTAAATAATCTTAACTATAATTTGTAAATTATATTTTAATTAACATTTTATATTGTAACACTTCGTGTTTAGTACATTCGTTTTTATACACTTCTACTACGGCTTCCCAAATTCTTCTCAAATTCA
Organism: Allygus modestus; assembly: GCA_963675035.1. Lineage (NCBI taxonomy): Eukaryota > Metazoa > Arthropoda > Insecta > Hemiptera > Cicadellidae > Allygus > Allygus modestus. Next base: position 214,494,347 of record OY776111.1, read on the forward strand.
AATGTATTGTAACTATACTATATGTGGTCCATTTTGAAACTATATTACTTGCCCCCTGAAACAGTAAAAAAATACTGTAGGAGTTAAGTTAGTTGACATAGTGTCCTCAAAAGCACTCACGATTTAAAGTAATCTAAAAAGGAACGTAGTAATTAATATTTTGACAGGTGAAAATTAATGATACCGTATTATTACCTGTTTCGATATCGGTAGATCTGATAATTAACTGAATATTGAACATAAGTGTGGTTAGACGTAATCCAACAAATTCAAATATCTTATTGTTGTCTTAACAAATTACAATACGTACAAAATAGACAAAATATAAATTGTATGTAAAAGGTTGTTTGTGTTTCTTTAATCTTGTAAACATTATTTTTTTCTTTTATATATTTTTTAAAATCCTAAATGTTTGAGAATTTATAATAGAACTTTGTAACTTAATTTTTCTATACTAGTTTGCAAATTTAATAATCTAGATTTATTTTGCAAATAATAATAATAGGAAACATGTCGTGACACATGGATCAATACCATTATTGACTGAGCATGGCTCTTTCTGTGAGACCATATACTGACATGTCAGTCAATACCGTAATAGAAACATAAGTATAGTTACTTTGGATAATTTAAATGGAAACAACAAATAGAAGTAAAATTAAATAAATAATAATTGCGAGAGGCCAAGTTTAGGATTTATATGTATGAGAAATACATGGGGATTTTATTTTACTTTTATTAATTCATTTTGATGTATGACATTACAGTTTTATAACATAAATTATAATATTTTTCCTAATTTACTGCTTTCCAAACCACTATAAAAATAAACAGTCAAAAACCAAGATGGTATGATTAAAATGGTTTTTATAGCAATCATTGAAGTAAACTAATGTTTTACAAGTAAACGATCTTCGTAATAACCTTTGAGAATTCCACTAATATAACTATTCTAATTCATCTCATGAAGTTAATGATTCTTAAATGTTCTTATTATATTTTATTGAGATCGTTAAGGATTGGTTTATAATGGTTTCAATATTCTATAAACAGAAAATTAGTTTTATACACGTTAAGAGATTTTCTCAGCACAGTTGATGTTTGTTATTCTTATTATTTGATTTATACCGTGTTTAATTCACATAGTGTATACGATCCACGCCACAAAACCTTTTATCCCTTTAAAAACATACCAGCCTACTCGGAATCTTGGCTAGGACAATGGTAAAAATAAATGGTACACAATGTTTGTGTTTATTTCCACACATAATGTTAAGGAAGATAACTAAAACATTACTATAATTTTAAATGACAAATAGCCTTACATTAATGTAATAACAAATATTAGTATGGAAAATAAAAATAAAAACTTATCTACAATATTGTCTTCAAAATATAATTCAATACACTACAAGTTAATTAGATATAGATATTATAAGAAATATTATCCTTGTCTAAAGCTCACAATTCGTGCAACACGATTGCTAACCAAATACGTAGTTAGATGTTTCGCCCAACATAACATCCCCTTATGAACCATGGACCAGCCTAATATGTTAGAACGATAACGTTCATTTGTCTGTTTATGTAGTCAAATCTGGCTATGAATTATATCTAACCTAAAATAGTTACTCAATAATCGTTCAAATAAATGCGTTACTATACAGTTAATTATTGACTAAATTATTAACATCTTACGCTATGTTATTGAATCAAATAAAATGCTCTCTATAATACTAATTTAAATTTGTCTTAAAAGTAAATTTTGAATGATTGAGGAAATATAAGAATAAAAATATACTTATCAGGGTATCGTTTTAAATATATTCTTTAAGAAATATAATTTACATCTTCATATAGCACAAACAATTTTTTGCTAATTCTCTGCTAGGATTTTCCTTCGTTTTATACCACACACCAACCTGTCAGCTGGAAAGCTTGAGTAACAAAGTGGTGACGGCAGGAAAAAATCATAGTATAGTTATATCAGTATAGTTAGTATAGTTAGTTCTTATGACATTTAAAACCAAATTTTAAAGAGCCGCAATCTTAAAACGGTTTCGGGTACGGTATAGAAACAAAATTGTTCACGCTTGAATACTTAGATACGTGTTTATGCAAAGTTGTTAAGATTCCAAGTTTATAAAACCTAATGAAACCCTCATCATAAACCGACCAAGAGCGAAAATTTTAGACTTACTATTGTCTGTTAATCTATATTTTCTTTGCCTAAGGAACAAAGTGGGAGCCGAAATTTTGGATACACTCTGTAATCTGGTTTACTGTTTAAAGATCAGTCTTGTAAATGTGCATTTCAACCCACGTATTTTGTATTAAAATTAGATCAACATAAATGTCCAATTACATCTACCGGTATAACTCATATTATTCTTGGATGTCGATATATTGTTAGAACATTCTGACGCATGCACATTTTTGACCGAATTTCCGCCACAAAAGATTTGAAACTTTTAGATGCCAATTTATTTGGCTATGACTATCATATTTGAATATTAACCCTTCATTGATTTATTGCCTTAAAACACGCCCGTTAGTTAAAAATCACTTGATATTAACTAACAAAATCAATTGCATTAATTTATTTTGTATTACTATATTTTAAACCATAAAAATCATGGTCTTTTATTTTTAAGTAACAATATATATTTGTTTACAGTCAATAAAGAGACAAAAGTGCATACTTTATTTATAACGTATATTACATAGCAACAAACACTTCACTTTCTAGATTAGCGATGATGTTCTACCAAATATATTTACAAACACCCATCTACTAAAAAAGCCATTTCCAGCATTAAACGGAATTGTACAACGGACATACAGACATATAAATGAGTCAAACTGTCTTTATTTGATCAGGTATAAAAGAGTATAATGAACAAACACTTTCAGCCGAGTTCCCCACCGGTGAACGTCAAAGTTGTATGAAGCGTGGAGGAAAACAAAAAGAGGAATGAAAGAATTTTCGTTAAAATTACATTTACTTATCAATACTTAATTCCTGTCGTAAACTGTGTACTAGTATAAGTAAATCATTATAAATCAGGGTTGTAAACTAAGTAGGCCTACTTAAAACAACTGTTTGTTTTGATTTGGAGTTGTTGCCGTTTATAAAATATTGTGTTACAAGTACGGCACCAACTCCAAATCAAATAAAAACATTTATACAAGTAGGCCTACTTAATTTACAACCCTAATTTAAGACAACTGCTCTGTATTTATTATGTTACACTCCTGCCATTGGCATATTAAAAGTAACACGTTAGTACTTATTTCTCACTTTTTAGCGCGGTTTTATAATGTTATTGGAATCGGTTCTATTTTTTATTAAAAAGAGTTTATTTCGAATTGTTTAATAACTGGAAGGAATATAAAATTAATGCAATTTAGATTTTCGTAGCTATTAGCCACGATATAACCTGGTTGAGTGTTGCTATTAAAATTGACTGGTTGTTTTAACAGCTATTTTATTTAATTGTTTTTATTTTAAACCACATAGGCCAACATTTAAATTTAGTTTAAATGCATAACTATTAATGATATAGGATCAGATTTGTCTGAAGCACATTTTTAACTCAGTTAATCCTAATTTGCTGTAAAGTCGTTCGTGCCGTTTTGGCCTAAGAGTTGCAAGCAAGCAAGCTTACTCATATTATACACGAAACATATTATTATTAACGTATTTCGATGAATCTTAGGAAGCAAAAAAACACTCCCGCATAGTACCTAGTGATGTCAGTTACTGTGGTGGCATTTTCACATACATAACAGCATTGCCTCGCTTAGGTTTAAAGGGAAAATGCTGCTCCAAAACATATCATGGAGGGACGGTCAACGTAGTAGTTACGGGAACCAAGAACAAAATTAATAAGACCAGCCCTACAACGAAATGGGGGAATGGGAATCTGCTTAAGGCAGTCTGAGACATATTTGATAATTTATCCATGGCGATCATATTCAAGAATGCATACTTATTTGTTGTTATCATCCCTGTTAGTGCCACGTTCCAGGCGTCCAAAGGATAAGGGACGTCTATTCAGAGACATAATTTTGCTGCTGCGGCCCTTAACCCTAAGCTAGGCTGAAACAGACCATAATATGCAGGGTCCCGCTTATTGAGTAGGGTTGTCATAGACCTGGTAAAGAATGAATTTGCTTTACCAAGCGTACGTAGCTCTGAGCAGGGGAAAGTGGAAGTTAAATGTTTTGAGAAAGTCGCTTGGTAACAGGTCAGTCCCAGAAATAATTAGGCTAAGTTCTATTCCACGGAAAAATACCAAATTTCAAGTTTATTAAATTAAATCCCTTAAATGCCCTTTAATATTAGTTCATAACGTAATTGTACTACAATTATTATATTAATTTGTTCATTATTATATTTAGTGATCAACCTCACGGTGACTAACCTCCAACATTTAGGTCTGGCAGTAATTTTAAGGCAGGGAAAATCTAAGTTTTACTTTGAAATTTTTATAAAGGATTTTAACTTTTTTTTAACAACTGTTTATATTATTTCCCTGTTATAATCATACTCACATATATGTGTAGGATACCGGCAAAACAGTTTAATTTTCTTCATTCTGAGTTGTTGATCTACGCTTACTCTTATGCTCTGTTTAAAAATTGTGTTACCATTCCATTAGTATAGTTTTTATTTACATCTGGAGTTACATCTGACTTTAGACTACAGCTGATTAATATGTACATTTCAATTGAACATCATTCCTCCACAAGTTTACATTGAAACTTTAAAGGTCTGTAGTGCAGAGCCCTGATGTTGGATTTGAATGAAATTAATGTGGGACCACCCTGGAATTGAGGCATAACAAATAATACCAAAAATAATTAAAATATGTTAAAAAACGAAAAAGGTTATGCGCGAACATACACGAAAGAACATACCGACGGATCTATCTATAACCTCTTCTTTTTGAAGTCGGTTAACAAACATGTAATACCGTGGCACCGAACACAGGAAACGGTAGCTCAGAGGTAGTGCTTTGACTCGACAAGTCAGTTGTGGTCATTAAAGGGTCACGACTTAGCCGTTCAAGGTTTACTTGACGATTGCTGTAGTTTGGCGGATAACTATAACTATGTTGACTGAAAGTTGTGGTATAAACAATACAGGAACATATTAATACTACGGTTCCTTTGTTTTTCTTGGACACAACCATAATTCATAAGTGATCAGGCCAGAATAAGCCAACACGAAACTAGTTTATGGTTATTAGAAGGGGCCTTTCATATAATGCATTATTCTTTACAACTATTTCCATATTCGTTCCTGATTTATTGCGTCACCAGGAGTACTAACTGCGATACGACAAATCCTCTACTAAAGTTAAACATTTTAGCTAAATTAAAAACATTCTTTAATATTCTTGTGACGCATGAAAGTCTTTAAAGTATAACAGATAAATAATTACATTGTTAGGCGTGAGTATTTTGTAAGAGATATTTGCGTGCTTCGTGGAACAGCGCTTTGTGGAATGTAACCTCGGGGCTTATCCCTCTCAGATGACGGTTTGCGTATCTGCTCGTTTGGTGAAATTAGGTTGGAACAATTACATAACACTGCGTGTAATCATGTTCACACTCTAACCCTAGCGGTTCCAGTTTGAAGGGCTGAATTTATTTACAAGCATACAGCCTTTGTGCATTCGATTCCGATTAAAAAACATTAATAGTACATCAATTTTTTTTCTCTAGTTATTATTACGGTATATTTTGTATTACTCTAAGGATACTGCAACAAAGTAACTACTTAAATAATATTAATAACTATGTCATTGTTTGTCAAAATTATTGATTTGCTTACATTTTTACAGTTATGAATTAAGAGTTAGAGGAAATATTATGCAGACTTACCTCATCGTGAGTCCCTCTGTTGTGCAGTTTAGCCTACTTTTTTAGCAATATTTAACTTCACCCCAGATTTGTATCATATATTTATTACGTGTTGTCAACAATTTCTTATGCCAAAATTAAGAACACAAAACCATCAGAAAAGTAACGCATTGGAGGTTCATCTTACCTGGTTGCGAAGGCTACCTACAACTCTAGTATATCCAAGTATACTAATATAGTTTCATAGACTAAGCAAAGAAACAAATGGTTCAATTAGGATCAATACATAATATCGTGATTACACTGCATCATGTGTTAATGACATAGGATCGAGACAGTGACTGCATAAGTAGTCATTGCCATCCTGCTCATTTATTAGCATTATAATTACACTCCTTCGTATTCTTTATTACAAATAAATACATTTTTGTATTTGGATATACGACTATACAAGTTAAAAAACATTACGTTTTGTAATATAATTGATATAAACCAAACGTGCATTTATATTTATCAATCCAGCTTAGTGGAAAACGAAGATAAAATAAAATACTGCAACAACCTACGATTCTGTTAAAACTTATAGTCACATCCGTTTCGAAAAAATGTAAAAACTTTTTAAATTTGGTAACCAGGAAAATTTGTATTGTATACGGAAATAGGTAAGCCAACCTAAAATAGGTTAGTCAGAGGGATGTTACGTTTATCAACTTACATTAGGTTTAGTTAGTTTTAATAAATTTATATATATATAAACAATAATGTTGTCATACAAAAAGAGACACGAACTCAAAATTGCAATCCACTTTCTTTCCTAACGTTTAACATTATGGTCTTGCTTCAAAGCTAAGTAAGTTAACTAGAAAGATTAATATTTGTTGTTGTGAATATTATTTATATTGTTAAATAAAAAGTGTGTCCTGATGTGTTGAGAGTGTTTGAACCACCAACGAATCATTATGTTATGTTCCGCTTATCATAACTAGTCTATTAATTTGTTAACTAGTCTTAGTTTGTTAATTTGGCTTATCTACACGTTAAACATTGTTACGTGTTGATCTAAAAGTTTCATAAGACATTAAAGTTCATAAAATAATTACTCTTTTTGTGATTGTCAGGATTATTTTAGAGTAAACATTTAAACTAAATAGCTCATTATTCTTAAAAATAGCAGTAAATGTAGTTTTAATTCTTCTTCTCGGCGGTCATTACTGTAATTATTACACATATTACTTGCAATGTCAAAGTTTAAGAATTCTAGTGAGTAAGCAATTTGTAATAAAGTAAGGTGATAGTAAAATATAAGTATATATAATCGTTTATTAATAGTTCAATATCATACCCGAGGAAATGGTGTTAGTTTGAAATAAACCAATTAAGTTCAACACACATAATAATAAGTACATTGGTTGATGAGGTTCCCGTATAGAAAGCGTAGCCTTCTCTCTAATTTCCTGTCGGGTAAATTGCTTTGTTTAACACCTACAAGGATGTGTGCACTTTACTGATACGTTAATAGGTTAGTGATCGGATAATCGAATGAAAAATAATCGATTATTCGCTTATTGGAAAATGGTCAAGTATTTGATTATTTACAAAATAATCAATTATTGTCTTGAAAGAGTCGGGACAAAATCCAACTAACTTATTGAAAATCCAGGAAAAATAAAACCCAAATAAACTTTATGATCATTTATTGCTAAACATGTATGATAAAAAACTAAAAAATGTAAGAAATACAATTTCAAAATTGGTCTATTTAAGAAAGATATAAAAATAAAAGTAATAAACGTCATCAGGAAACTGACACATACTTTCTCCCTTTTAGCCAAACTTTAATGAAACAATTTTTTTGTTAATAAATATGAATATGAAGTACAGATAAATGTACAGAAAATTGTCTAAAATAGTTGTTTTCAGAAATATCCACCCAAATCTCTTTTTGGGAGGCACTATAGAATCCATTGCTGCACACAGTGGTTTTGAGAGGGAAATGCCCCCTTGTCCCCCCCAGGGTTAAATGTCAGCATATTTTGAACATTCTCTGTTGGTCAGTGCTAACTTGACCTGCATATCAAGTTTTAATGAAATTGATCAGTAAATAAGAGAGAAATAGTTATTTTTGTATTCCCCAAAAGAATAATATTAGTCAACGTACTTCGTTTACCGCTAAATGAAAATTTCAATATTCTCCGTAACTATAAATCATAGAATAATAATTACAATTGCTACTTTATTTAATTTTTTGAGCTCTTTTTTATGGGGAAAAGTTATATTTTTTTAAATTTATGTTTCCACTTTCTCCTCCTATATATAGTATATGGAGAAAATATTGTTTTAGTCCAAATTATCGAATTTTAGTAGGTAGTGGAAATATTCGTTTCGGTGCTCCCTGAACCCAAAAAAGTGGGTTTTACGTGATGTCTGTCTGTGTGTGTGTGTGTGTGTGTGTGTGTGTGTGTGTGTGTGTGTGTGTGTGTGTGTGTGTGTGTGTGTGTGTCTGTGTGGATGTGTACAGAGCTAGAGCCCTAACCAATGGGCCGATTTTTATGAAATTAGCTATGTATGTACTAATCTACGATATCTCCAAGTATTTTTTTATTTTTTTTTATTTTTTATTTTTTAGGGTAATTATCCCCTAAAAACCGCCAACAACCATGAAAAATCAATTTTCTCAAAAATGGCTCTAACGATTTTGATTAATCTTTATTCGTCTGTAGAACTTTAGTATTCCAACAAAATGACACCACCCGCATTTCTGTAAAAATTCGGGTCCAGAAATTACAGGACTTAAAACATCAACAATTCAGTTTTTATCAATTTGATTATCCCATCACTATAATAGATATCTAAGGGAATTAAATATTAGTTCAAGGAAATAAAAGAATATTTTCACTGCTAACAAAGTTCTTTGTGTAATACGGGTTTGCTCTTTTCAGTAAACACTCAGAAAAGTTAGAAAATATAACGTACCTGTTTATTAATTTCGTGCCACATCCCCTTTACTTATTACGGGAATTTGTATATTCAATAGTATTGCCGTAAGCATTAGTATAATAGCAAGTACAATCGTTAGTAAATGGTTTTAATCTCAGCGATTAAACATAGACTACTAGCTGGTGTTCCATCCTACTCACGGGGATCTCTCGGCAAGGAGCTAGATGTTTTGACAATTTTACATTAAAATCAGATGACTAACTAATAAATAACTTCACAGAATTAACACTGAAACTCTGCAATCACATGAGGCGGACCCTGAATGAGGATGTTTTTCAAAACTCCTAAAGGCTTATCTAGAGAGAGAGACCTTTGTATTTATAGCAAACGTGTATGCAAATTAATAGTTGCTGAGGCATTACATCGCAGAAATAAAATCAATAAATTTAGTTATTATAAATGTAAATTAGGCTAACATACTAAATATTTAATTTTCTTGTTCTGATTCGTGTTTTGAAATATACTGTATACACCCATACCCCATACACCCATTATGAAGCATTTATTAATTTATTTAGGTAACATATCTACGATTTTGTATTTGGGCTTTTGGCATAATGAAAATTTATATTTGTCACTAGGCGTGTAAATTAAATGCGTTTAATAAGATCGGTTAATTATTTAGAATATATGTGTATTACAAATAAACATGAGCTTCAGATATAATTTACCGTTACATCACTATATTACCGTTTTTATGAATAGTCTTATCAATACATTTCTTAAAATTATATCCTTAAAATTACAACATCGATTTTAACCTACACCAACCACTTATCTCTCATCATTGTATTCAATAAATTTTAAATACGTTCTATAAATCACGAAACACAAAAATCTGCCATTTACTGTGTATTAACAAATATTGTGCGCCATAAATCAAATTACTGTACTACTAAACTCTTTCACCTTCTTTTTTTATACACTAAATTGTTGGTTCATGTATTATAGTTAAAACGGACGAATCAAACTATTTTGTGTATTTTCTGAGAACCTGCCCGTTGATCCTGTTTTATGTTGTTTTTTGTGTATATAAAAAAAGATACCATGTTTTCATATGTTTTTGCACAGTGTAAACTTAAAATAGCTATGCGAAAACAAAGTTCACTTATATCAAGACAAATTAATTGCTTATTATCACCGGAGTTTGTAGTGTATTATTATTTTTAATTAAACATATGCTTAGTATAATGCGCAAATATATGTTTAGTACAGCAACAAATTTGCTTTAAGATTTAATTTATTTAAGGTAAAAGGCACAAAGTATAAAGTAAAAAGAATAACACATATTGAAAAGAAAAAAATACTTTTCCTGTAAATCTCCCCCGTAATGAGCACAGTGTTATCCTTGGATATAAATGTAATTTAATATAATAAAAATTAACCACGTGATTCTTGTTCCTGGGCTGAGAGTTAAACTCAATTGTGTCCTCATTCAATTACGTTCACGGTGCAACAGGTTTACACTCCCACATGGCTGAGTTCCCATATATGTTAAGGTTTGTCCGCCCGGTATTTATATGTTACTTTATTAAATATTATAAACTAACTTGAATATACTGTGGGTTAATTTTAGCACAAAGGCAATTGAATGGGTGTTTCACCGTTACCATGAACCCACAGTAAACATATTTTTTAGGTTATAAAATATGATATGGTAGCTTTAAAGATATATTGTATTAAATACTTAAATTTGTAAATGTAGTATAGCAAATAACATATAAACTAAATTTGCAACAATAGTTTTGGGCGAAATAATATTAGTTTTCCATCACTGCGATGAAATATAACAAAATGTTGGTAATAAGTACATTTTTATTTAGGCGTTTTATTTCCAAAAGAAGACGATTTAAATAACAAACTGTCTCTATAGTACCCCTTCTTTAACTCATGTTGAACTCAAAGTCTACAGGTCTACAGGTGAGGAACAACCTTAATGTAAGTATCCCACCTAAGTTGTTGCTCAGGTAAACTCAAACAAACAAAACGAGATCGCACGCAGCACGCTGACGTGAGGAAAGTGAATTTCCACATAATAAATTTTAAAACTCAAAATCAGTGTAAAAACAAATATTATTCAAATTTTTATTGAAATCTGAAAACAGTGATTTTTTGGCTGTTCTGATGCTCCTAGTTTCATTTACCCGCAAAGCTGGGAATACAATTTTACGCATTATTAGGAGAAGGTCCAGACAGGCTTGAAAGTAGGCTTGAGGTTGCTGGGGATGATAAAAGTACTCTAACAAAGTAATACCAGGCTTTTCTAGTGTAAAACCCCCATAAGACAACGTACTGTGTTTGGTCGAAACACATTGTCTTTAATAACTAGGTAAATATGTATGCTAGAATGCCGAGAGATGGCTTAAAACTTTCGCCATTTTAAGTAAATCGGACAAAAAATGCGACCACTACAGTGCAAACACACACACACACACACACACACACACACACACACACACACACACATAATATGTATGTATATATGTCTTTATATATATATAATTTTACAATACATACAATTTTGAACGACCCCCCAAAACGTGTTCAGGGGGTCACGTAAGGAACTTCTTTGGTGGTCGCGGGCATAAGTTTCACCGTGCGGGTCATGCTACTAGTTCACTTTCCAAAGGAAATTCACTAAGAAGGTGCTTCTTCACTCCCAATGAAAATAGATGTTGGTAAAATATATAATTAGTATTAGTTAAATATATTTTTAAAAGTAAGTTGTTCTTTAATTTATTTAAATCTTCCATTACGATGTATAACCATACCATCTACCATAACCATCTTTTAACCTATCTGCCTTCCTATCACATTGATTTCAGCTCAACTGTTATGTAAGCCTTTTATCATATTTTATGTGTATTCATCTTCTTGTTTAAAATATAAGTGTAAGTTTATTTTGTAATTTTGTAAGACGTTTTCTATTTACATTTCGTAATTATAACATTTATATTTGGTATAATGCTGATTAAGAAGTTATTTAGCTCAACTTGTCCAGTAAATTACATGCTGTCAATATGATTAGCAAGGTGATATCGGTTGATAATAGGGCAGTTCCAAAATAATTTTAGAATCGGAGAAAGCCTATGTATGGTTTTAGTGTTCGACCTATCTGTAAACAATAGCTGAGAATGTATCTGATTTTCTGCTGATCCCAAAGGTGCCACTACGAGATACATTTGCCACCAGAAGACTTATCCCTTCTGTAATCAACACCGTAACCGAGTTTTGTTTACCACAGTTTAAGTAATTTTTTTCAGACAATAAAGTCATGAAATAACTGTTTAATATTCCTAGAGACTTTAATTGGATTTGTATCAAACAGGATCAATTTAACCACGTCTCACTACACTAAAATATATATTAATCCTTAGGGGCCGTGCATATATTACGTCAACCCTCCGAGGGGGGGAGGGGATGCGGCACATCGTGACAGACCGTGACATTGGGGAGGGAGGGGGGTTAAGGGCTGCGTGACGCGTCACGATAAATGGGGTTAAACCCTGCGAAATCGTCAGTTACAGAGTACCTTTAATACCTTACCGATATTCAAATACTCAGTAATTATTTAGTGTGACCTGACAGGAGGGAGGGGGGTGAGGTATGAGCAGCGTGACAAGGGGGGGAGGGGGAAAAAGTGTTGAATAGAGCGTGACGTAATTTATGCATGGCCCTATTATAATTTACAGTAAATATACAAAAAAGGTAGTGCAAGGCGATCGATTTTAAAGTCACCACCAGTCATCATCACCAGTCATCATCAGGCCCAATGTGGGCTTGTTCTAAAGAATAAAAGTATGCCACTCGATTACAAACAGAAGAACTTCGAAATAACAAATTACATAAAACCACACCATAAAAATAAATTCAACACTTATAATTTTTTTATGATACGAATTTTATGTGTGATACCTAATTCTGCTTATTAAAGTCACTAAGTATTTTTTATTCATTGATATTAAAAGAAAATAAAGTACTAAAGTAATGATTTCTTACCAAGGAACGGAACTTAACAACTAAACTTAATAGGTAAAAGCTAGTAGACACGAGAAATCTTTCTTTACTGGAACCACTTATTTGGATCACAGATATCAACATTACAAACTTTATTAAGGTCGGAAGTCATTAACATTGGCGGAGTTTAAGGTTAAATCCCAACTACTACACACAAATAATTTGTTTAAAGAATTATATTAGTGATATTATTTAATTCAGGAGTAACTAGAGATGCAAATTTTACAACACATAGATGGACCTAACTTAAAGTTAACTGTAACTTGTATTTTAACAATTTTAGTGTAAAACAATAAGTGTATCATCAGTGTTCCTACCGTGACTAACACAGTCGAGATATATCAGGTGGCTAAATTTAGCTGAGAAGCAAACACAACAACAATACAGGAGTGACGAGACCGGTATTGACTTAAGAAGCAGAATAACTTTCAGTCATGATTCATTTCACGGACACATTGTGTATTATGCAGTGGCATATTTGAACTAGGTAAAGTTTTGTAAGTCTCCCATTACAAATACATTTAACAAACTTGTTTTCCAATTATAAAATCTGAACTTTGAAATTTTATGGAAAATAGATTATGATATCTTACTTGCTACAATGGGTGATTAAGTTCTGTGGTGAAGCTATATTGTTTTAAGAGAGAAATACGAATTATCCCTACAAACTAATAACGTGTTAATAAATACATATTATTCTTCATGACCCTGTGTAACACTTTACGTTATTCATACATTATCATATATAATTTTAGAGTTTTAAAAGCTTAAGTTGATAAGTTTTAACACATCAGCAACAATGCCCCAAATAGTAATATTAGAGAATAACAAATAACATTTCGAAACATGCAACCACCTTTTCATATATAAAAATGTATTAATAAATTATATTTGTTAGGATTTGAAGATTTACGAGGTTGCAGGTAGTGTTAGCGAACTTTTATATATGTCACAATTTATTCTTATAGCACTTGTTTGTGCTTACTTGTTCTTCGCTGGTGCGTTATAAAAATAAGTTGTCAGTAATGTTTACAAGATTATACAGTACAAGAATAACCAGTAAACCTTAGTTCATATTAAGAAATAGTTTTACTAACAACCGTTAAGTACAAGTTTTGTTCAAATTCACTGAACCTTGTTGATAACCGTAAACTAAACTTGAAACTAGGTTTGCAACTCAATCCAAGAATAGGGATCAATAACAAATCTCGCTCTGCGTGTCTGACTGAGGGAGGTAAGGTTTGTCGTTTGTCGACGAGACGCTGACAATAGTTCAGCTAAACTTCGAGCCGGCTTCTATATTGTGGTGAAACTCGATTAAACTTCACTTATTTTCAACACTGGTGACAATTACGGCTTTAAAAACATTGTTACACTTATTATTTGGTATTTGTATCTAGATGATGTGCAGAATTATTTGGACAGGAAATATAAATCTCAAAATTATTTAATTGATAATTAATTTAAGTTCTTTGACACATTTGTAAATACACATGTGTCAACTTGCTTAATTCACATAATTAAAACAATCTAATACAAATATTTAATGTATATCGGCACTCGTAAACACTACTATTTCATCGTTTTAAATATTTATTACTGAAATATAATATAATTTTTAATATAATAGCGCCCCAAAGTTATAGAATCCTCGAATATTTTCTATTAGTCAATCTGTGAAAAATGAAATTTTAGATAGTATTTGAGGCAAAAGGAACTAGTTTTAAACGTTGGTATTTTAGATATTCTTATACGAGTGATAGGCCCCCCCCAAATGAATATTAAAATCTTAGAAATAGGCATGGGTCAATTTAAACCTAAGTTTCAAGGTTTTCCCCACACACCCGACCTCAAGCAGAAATTAACGCTTGTAAACTTTGTTTTAATACAATTTAGAAAAATATTATGAAAAAGGGTTTGTTTAGATAAACTATACATAATATGTTCGGATTTTGCAATTGTATACAACCATGAGGATCGCTTTAATAATCTTCAGTATTACCTGTACCTAACATAAGATGTACAAGACTACTCCTGAGTTCGTAAGAGGAGGTTATAACCATCTTATGGTAGGCACGGGTCGTATTATCCATACTTATGAATGTACTAAGCATTATTTTTAAATCTGAAAAACCGGACAATGTCAGAGATAATATAATTTTAAACCTTTTCTAAGAGCGTGCAAATTGAAAGTTTGACCTTCCACCAATTCTGCCTCAAATCTATCCTTTGTTTTAAGTATTCATGACTATCTAGGTCCACTCGTAAGGGAATATGACAAATATGAATGCCTAAATAGTTTATTATGCTTAAAATGTAATCACAATTTTTTATAGGTTGACCAATAAAAAGTAAACTAAAATATTGCATTCCATAATCTTTAGGACACATTGAACATTAAAATTTATATAACCGAAAGTTTTCAGCCGAATGATAAATTTGACCATGTTCTCGATACTTGCGGCTTGCACGAGCTATGGTAGGGTTTTTCTATCTACATACGCTGAGAATTTTTCATTTAAGTTCTGTTCACTGAATGTACATTTGCAATGTACATAGCCTAAATATAAAATGTTACACACGTAATCTCAAGTAATAACTACTTAGTCACAATAGGTACTTTGCAGAAACGACTACTAACTTAGTGATTCTGCTAGTCCCCTACTTTGGAACCCTCAGTGAACTGGTTAAGAGGGTAAAACGATATCTGAGGAATACCAAATACCTTAGACATTGGGAAACGCTGAACATTCATTGCTGCTATTCCATACCCTAAAATGTTAATGTACCATAAGTCACGTAAAGGGTGTATAGAACAACTTTCTCTTCCACATCAATAAAATAAGTACTAAAAATTAATATGGATTATAATCTTATGATTTAAAAAAAATGTATATGCTGAATAGGCTACATCCCCTGGTCTAACGTATACGTTTATTTATTCACTTACTTCTGCAGATAGTTATTTAACTGTGAGTTTATTATAAGTTAGATTATCTATTTTGTTAGTAGAATCGCCAATCTCTAAAACTCTCAAAGGATTTCATAACCACACCAACTTTACTAGAATTTGTATGATTAAATACTTTTTATTAAATCTAACTATAACAAAATAACCTAAAAACAAACAGATTACCTTTTAATAACTGGTATTATAAATAGTTCACACATAATTTTCACTATGACATGAACATTTATTTCAACTCCGGAAGCAGATTAAATTGTAAATCACGCAAAACAGCAACAGTTTCACGTCAGTTCAAGCCAGTTCACGCCTTGAAGAATGTAATTTAATCACGTGACAATTGAGTATTACCCTGAGCCTGAGAATCGCGTTGCAGTGGTGCTTCTTAGTAAAATCAATTTCTTTGCGGTTAATTGGAATAGTGACACTTATGTTTTTCATAAATTATCACTTTTCTGTAGGGTTTAACCTATTTATAAACAAGGATTTCCGAATAAGCTCGATAAACCTGACCAAATTTTCGTTACATACCTCTTTCACGGGTTATGGTTTCCTATAACGGTATTTTATTTTGCCTACAACCTTTACATGTTTCATATTAGTTTGATATCATACCGTGACAAATTGCTTTTAAAACTTTAAACTGCTTACAAATAAATTAGATAATAGTGATATTTGAGAGTGGTTTGACCTTTTGCTAAACGCATGATTTTAAGTTTCTTTGTTAAAATTTACTTTGTTATTACATATTTAATTCTACTTTGTTGTATAACTGTCTCATAAAATTATATTCTCTTCTGAAAGGAAGGAAAGATGTGATCTATTTTTACTACCTAAAAGGACCACGTATTTCGTGAAGTACACAGCCGTTTCCATGGCTTATTTATCCAGTAGGTGTAGCAGGAGGTTCCCTGATGTAAAAGTTGTATAAATGTGTTCGAATGTTTTCAGAACATACAATAATGAACCACAGAATACACCTCGTCTATATTCAGGAAGAAATCCTATATATAAAAACAGGACAACCAATAATAATAGTAGATAATGGTATTTTCTCCGAAAAGTTTATTAGAAAACTACTTGACAGATGTTAATAACGTTTTGTACAAATGCAGGACTAAATGAAAGAGAGTGTCGTAGCCAGAATTTCAATTTAGTTATTTCATATTTGCAAACTTCATTTTAATCTTTGAAAACTCTAGCAGCCGAAGCTAAATTTTTCGTTTTTCAAATCAAAAGGGGTAAACAAACACTCTTAAATTTACTTGAACGATAGATTTAACTATCCTAAGGTACCTGATTTAAAGCAGTTCAAGTTAGCTGTGGTGTCAGTAGCTCAGTGAATCTTTTAAAGCTCTAGGTGGATACAAAATATCATTTTATAATTTGGAAAGATACCCGGTACAGTTAGAGTTAAATCTAAATTTATGTACCGGACCGACATTATGAATCTAGAGTTCGGAAGCATATTATGCTCGGAAAAGCTCTATTTGTGTTCATATGCAAAACAATTAGGGAAGTAGGATATTGATAAGTTTATGATCGAAATAATGTTATTTCATACAAAGAGTTAGAATTTGCAATTATTTCAGTTTAAATATTCTTTAAAATGTTGCTATATTTCAGGGTTCTTTATTAGGAAATGCATAATTGCCAAACAAATAAAATACTTAATAATTTTTAGTTGCAACAAATGTGTCATACCACATTTGATTGCATTATTGGGTCTTACCAAATCTTACGTTTTTGACCAACTCATTTGCAATAGTACATTTGCAATACTACATTTGTAATACTATTATAAAACAGCCCTCGTTAAAAAAGCAATTTGATTCATATCAATTGAAAATCGCATGAACTTTTGACAGGCTGATGTCTGGTGTGAATAAGCTTACCTTACAATGGCCGCTGGCAACTGGAATTCAGAAAAGCTGCTTGTATAAATGTGCAATGTTAGTTTTGTGGAAATTCGTAATTATCTCAAACAGCTGAGAGTTAATTGTGCCTAAAATATGTTTAGAACATGTAATTTGGTTGCTAAAAAGGCAAGTCATGTAGAACTTAATGTACTATAATCTGACAATTATATCATAGTTATTATTAATAGTGTTTATTTGTATTATTATATTATTATTTATAGTACATTATTTATGTATTATTTATAGTATGATTGGGACAATGATTAATATTCAAATAATATAGGAAATGTAGGACAACACATCTTTTAATTACATAGTTTGCGATAAGACGTTTAGTAACGGAGATATAGCGGGCAACCTGAAATACGTGCCAATTTTCGATATTTTCCAAGATGGCGGCGGATGCACAAGGTTTGGGGTGTCAGAAACTTGTTTTTTATGACACTGCCAACTTTGGCTGATTTGTTGTATTCAAAATTTAAAACGCAAACAAAATCTAAGACAAGCAAAACAAATACCTTCTGTTTTCTTTGTGCGAGTCAAAGAAAAGGATTCCTATGAATTGCTCCTTCGCGTTATAAGCTGTGTTTGGGCGATAAAATATTCCCTTTGTTTGGAAGGAGTTCTGAGATTGCTCTGGGACTCTCAGATACTTTGAGTTTTACCAATGTGTAAGCATTATTTAAGATCCGTCTCGTATTTGGAAAAATTAAGATTTTATGTAGTTAAATAATTTAAATAAGGATATTAAACAGATAAGGATGTTAAGCAGATTATAAACATTTGTTGTAATCTTTGTCAAATTACTTTCACGTTTAAACTCACTGTTAACTTATTAATTAGAATTTCCATCAATTTAGTAACAATTTTAGGTAAAGACTTGTTACTGACTTACTTGTTACTTGTTCTTTCCGTTCATGGGCTCGATGGCGTTGAACAGGTCAGAGTGCTGAAGTAGTTTCAGCCACTATTGAATATGATTGGTAGGGAGGGGAGGGGTCAGAGAGTTACACAGGGGGTTACATTGCCTGAGTTGTTCAACAATACTTTCCACAGAATAAAAACAATGCTCAATCAGATAATTCTTAAGTGTTGCTTTAAATTTTTTGTCGTCAACAATGGATAAAATGAAGTTAGGCAACATTTGATAAAACTTTAAACCGGCGTAAAGAGGTTTTTTTCAAATACCGACAGTCTGTGAAAGGTGGAGAATTTTGATTTGAACCGGGTATTGTGAGTAAGATTTCTTTGACATAGGTTCATTAATTTTTGATTCCTAATGTATATTACTAACTCAAAACATATAGGGCAGGAACAGTCAAAATACCTAATCTAACTAAAGTAACTCTCACAATGCTCCCAAGGAGCGAGCCCAAAGAGGTAAAAATTTCCCCTATGTGAGCCTTGTACCCTCCCCACAAGGCGATGGAGAACATGATGTGAGATTCCAACCAAAAGACTGAAGTATACAATTCTAGAAACGTTTAAATTGTAGAATTTACAAACTCTTCTCAACACAAACAGCCCTGAGGCAAGCTTTTTTATATTTTATCGATTTGGTCGGCCCATGATAAACCATGGTCCAGCCTAACTCCTAGGAAATCAGAAGAGTTGGTAATACTTAGAAGAGTTGGTAGGATCCAGCATGTCCTCCCTATAAAGACATTCAAATCATCAATTTCGTTAAACCTCCTCAGTTAATGTGGACTAATAAATGTGTCAAAACAATACTTTACTAACACGTTAAATACGGTTTAAAATGTTTCGACTTGCATTAGGATACACATATTATATTACAAATTGGTGTCGGAAAGATCTCAGGCAAATAGCTTGTGTTTATCTAGGTATTTTACACGTAAAACAACTGTATACTACGCTTTATAATTCAGAACGCCGGGCAGTACAGTCAAAAATTCACAGCCTTAGCACCTAAGAAAACCGTAATAATTGTTAGGCGTGGGTTAAGTATTTAGAATTTTACAGGCGCACTAAATATCTGACACCGGTAACCCTGACAGACATTTATCTAAATCTCGAATTGAATATCTCAACCACCACCAACTTAGATATTCCCTCCAGCTGAACTTTTCTTCTTTATCCGCCTTTGCCAGATTTATGTATCTCTTGATATTTGTTAATCACTCTCCCTTAAAGATCCGCAAATGCAAATTAGGAATGACTATTGCATTAAATAATCATGCGCAAAATACCTTATACAAAAATAGGGGCGTCTTAATGATTTAAATACTCATCTTCGTAAAACTAATATAGAGCAGTGGCTTTCAAACTTTTGGGTTTGGGACCTACCATTCGTTGTAAAAACATCTTTGCAACCCAAAAAGTAAATAGCGAAATAGCCCACAACCCCTAAGAATAAGATCGACCTAGACCATTAGCATACAACGTAAAACGTGGCGTAATGTAATCGCATTGCAATTGTATTTAAAAGAGTCTTTGTGAAGTTTAAATAACATGTGAATTTTACTGGTTAAAATAAACATATTAATAAGACAACCAAATTGAATCAATTTCGACTTCAAGAAAATTGGCCAAGTTCAACCAGGAAATAAGCTTGACCATGAATACATACTATCGTACCAATTTAGGTTTTCTAAGAATTATATAGTTCTATTTTGTAAACTAATATAGTTTAATTTCGTAAACTGCTCTGTACAAAAAAAATCTAAATTTCATTTCTTTTGACATGACAATAAATCGAGTTTCTGACAAGACTCTACAGAGAGGAAATAGCAACCCCCACTCCGTCGGTACAGAACATTCACAAATATAGACGATGACACTCGAACGAAGAGCCCTCAATATTTGCATATATTTTGATGTTTTTACGGCGTTTTAAGTTTAAAAAACGAATTTCGCAAAACAATGTCATACTAAAAAAAATTAATTAATAATCTAACATGTTACTGTTTTGGTTCAAACAGTTGAAACACTACAATTAACAATTTTTCGTCTTCAAAAAATTAACGATAATGTGCAGTTTCGAACTGGGAACCTTCATCGTACCTAATTATCACCTTAACCTTTTCGCCATGTCGGATGGTATTAAATTTGTTACAAATGAAGTGATAGCACTGGCACTAAACCAACAGCTGCTTTCATGGCGATACAAGGCTAGAGTGGGAGGGGGCGCAATGTTCTTTCTGTAGAATCTGTTGGGTTTCCATGGTTTTCATGTCCTTTATATAGCACTGGCTACTCATACAAGGTCACCTTGAGTTATGTGGTTGACCAAACGTTTACCGTATTTAAACGACCCCAAGAGGCATTCTTTTATAACGCTGATTTTGAATTCAGTGGAAATACATTTAATGTCACAATTGGTATACCGAGGTTTATGGCAAAGTTCGCAGTCGTGACATGTTTCCGAAACCTTTTGGATCTCATCAACATATTGTTTACAATTTGCTAGACTTTAATAGACTACGCGGGGAGAATAATTCATTTTCTGTTATGAATATTTTTAATATAAAAGACTACTCTTATTACATATTTATTTTTACAGCCAGTATATTTATTTTTCATGCACTTAAGGTCATTCGAAAAGTTTTCATTTTTAAACATTACTTTTTGTATTTTCAGCTTATTCTAAAGATTGTTTAGATAAAAAGCGTTATTATACCCAGAATTCGATTTAGTAACTTCCTAAAGAGACTGTTCATGTTTAAAGAATATAAAACCTATAAAACTTATAAAATTGTCACCTTTAAGATACTGTAATTTTTCTCTGATAAAGGGGTATCTGAAACAAACACTTAAGGATAAGACGTTAAACTTTCCAGAAGAGATAAATTGAGAAGAAATACAGGAATATATATATTTTCCTAAAAGGATTCCAGAAAGGTCTTGAACAGTCATGGAGCACGGTCGTGATCCCCATTTTTATTGAGTCGTCGAGGTGGGCAGCAAGTTTGCTGTTATTGTCCTGCGTGTGATAGTAAACTTCTTTCGCGACCTACCTAAAATCCTTCTGCAACCCTAAAGTTAGTTTTAACCCATGGTTTGAAACCACGCCATTTAACTATATCTTACATAATATTTGATTTTAAGTTATGATTCTTTTAAATTTTAGTCTTTAGTAATAGAAAAACATAATTACATTATGACGATTTATCAATTATTTTAAATCTTATATAAAACCGTCTACTTTTTTAAAATCAAATTATAAATTGTGTTTGAGGATAAGAGTACGTTAACACATTTGTGTTTCTTTAAAATAACTATTATTCTGATGTTTTATTTACCATTGAATAAAGTTTCAATAACAATGATACTAACTGCAGAGTTTAAATGTTAATAGAACAGGGTTTGAAAAGAAACATTTTTTTAATCTTTTGTAACTGCTTTTAATATAACCATAAAAGGTAGAGTTGTATTATTTTTAACTGAGTCAGATGAAATGATTCAGTGTCTACTTTAATCGCAAGCCGCATATCGATGTTTTTATTGTAAATCCTCTTGTTTACAATAACGAAGTTTTAATTTTTTATGGGTTTTAAGGCCCCCAAAAACAATATACACACATATATATATACAGGGTGTCACAAAAAAGTGTGATGGGCTATACAGGACCTAATTATACATGCAAAAATAAGTCAAAAATGAAGAATAACATTTTTTGGATTTCGGCTTAGTTTAGCCGTAATCCGCCATTTTGTTTTTTTGGGAAAATATTTATTATTTCAAAAACCCAATGAGATATTTTTACGAAACTTGGCAAAAGTGTTTACACTAAAGTAAGTAACATTTGTAAAAAAAATATTTTTTTACCTTTCCAAATTTCAAAATGGCGGCCATTTGATTTTTTTATGCCAAATTTCATGAAAACCGGTACCTAAATCAAAGTTTTTCAGGACACAAATTTTTTTGTATTTATTATAACAAATCCAACAAAACAAAAATGAATAAAATTGGTTCATAAATAAAGAAGCTGTGTTTATTTTAGTAATTTAGACTGAAATTATTAATGTAATAATTTATGTAATGTAATTAAGTAATTTCAGTCTAAATTACTAAAATAAACACAGCTTCTTTATTATTGAACCGATTTTATTCATTTTTGTTTTGTTGGATTTGTTATAATAAATACAAAAAATGTTGTGTCCTGAAAAATTTTGATTTAGGTACCGGTTTTCATGAAATTTGGCATAAAAAAATTCAAATGGCCGCCATTTTGAAATTTGGAAAGGTAAAAAATATTTTTTTTTTACAAATGTTACTTACTTTAGTGTTAACACTTTTGCCAAGTTTTGTAAAAATATCTCATTGGGTTTTTGAAATAATAAATATTTTCCCCCCAAAAAAATGGCGGATTACGGCTAAACTAAGCCGAAATCCAAAAAATTTTATTCTTCATTTTTGACTTATTTTTGCATGTGGAGTTAGGTCCTGTATAGCCCATCACACTTTTTTGTGACACCCTGTATATATATATATATATATATATATATATATATATATATATATATATATATATATATATATATATATATATATATATATTGGACCAACTGAAAGGTATATAAGAATACGAAAAACTGATACCTTAACTTCAGTGCGAAAATAAGTACTATTTAAAATTTCTCTACTGAAACTATTGGAGCATTTGTTTGTATCCCGAAATATAATATAATATTATACCTTCTGATCCAAAATATTTTCGGTTACTCATTTCAGCGTGATAATTTTAAGTGTTTGATTATTTGCAATTTTTGAAAGATCAGTTGTTTTTTCTTTCTTGAAGAAAAATATAGTTCATCAGTTCCCTCTAAAAATTATCACAAGACTGTAAAACTACAATTTTGAGGGGCTGAAATTTTGAGTATTTAATTAGTACTAGCAATTTCCCGGTGCGCGTTGCTGTGCCCAAATTAAGTTGTTTACTAATTACAGCTGTTAATTTTGTAAACACAAAATTTCTGAAACCTGACACTGCACCCTCTGGGTCGGAGCCCTTTGAACAGATTTGTACCAAACTTCACACAAACCATCCTTGAATAATGCTTAATAATGCCTGAAAGCTTCATTACAATCTGTCGAGCGGTTTCGGAGTCCATAGGCTACATACATATATATATATATATATTTATATATATATATATATACATACATACATACTTCCTCTTTTATATATTTAGATTATACAGTTATGTTCATTTATCTTAGTTATTATTACTTTTACTTTCTCCCTCTATACATAGTATATGGAGAAAGTTTTGTTTTCGTCAAAATTTTCGAATTTGAGTTGTTAGTGGAAATATTCGTTTTGGTGCTCCCTGAACCCAAAAAAGTGGTTTTTACGTGATGTCTGTGTGTGTGTGTGTGTGTGTGTGTGTGTGTGTGTGTGTGTGTGTGTGTGTGTGTGTGTGTGTGTGTGTGTGTGTGTGTGTGTGTGTGTGTGTGTGTGTGTGTGTGTGTGTGTGTGTGTGTGTGTGTGTGTGTGTGTGTGTGTGTGTGTGTGTGTGTGTGTGTGTGTGTGTGTGTACAGAGCTAGAGCCCTATCCAATGGGCCGATTTTTATGAAATTTGGTATGTAAGTACTAATCCACGATATCTCCAGGTTTTTCTTTCATTTTTTAATTTTTTTAATTTTTAAGGGTAATTATCCCCCAAAATCCGCCAAAAAACATGAAAAATCAAAATTTCTCAAAAACGGCTCTAACGATTTTGAATAAACTATAGTCGTTTGTAGAACTTTAGTTTTCAAACAAAATGACACCACCCGCAATCCTGTAAAAACTCGGGTTCAGAAACTACAGGACTTAAAACATCAAAAATTCAGTTTTTTTGATTTTTCATAAAAAGACATAAGTATAAAAATTTTACTATTCACCAATAAAAAGAGCTCAAAAACCTAAATAATTTAGTATTTTGAATTACTATTCTACGATTGCTGGTTTCGGAGAAAATTGAAATTTCCATTTTGCGGTAAACGCAGTACGTTGTCCAATGTTATTCTAATGAGGAATACAAAAATGACTATTTCTCTCTTATTTACTGATTAATTTCATTCAAACTTGATATGCTTGTCAATTTAGCATTGACCAACAGAGGAAATTCGAAATATGTTGCCCCTTAATAACCCTGGGGAGGAATAGAGGGCATTTTCCTTTTTAAAACCACGAGTGTAGCAATGGATTCTGTAGTGCCTTCAAAGCAGGGATTTGGGTGGATTTTTTTAAAACAACTAGTTTACAAGATTTTCTGTACATTCGACCGTGCTTTGTATTCTATATTTAGTAAATAAAAAGTAATTTATTCGTTAAAGTTGAGCTAAAAGGGAGAACGTATGTGTCAGTTTCCTGATACCGTTTATTTTCTTTTAATATGCTACCCTTTCTAGTGCATAATCTATAACGAATGCATGACTTTAGAAGTCATATGATTAATTTTAATTGATAATATTCAAATAGTCAAGTTTAATTGAAATCCACAGCTCAGCATGATTTTAATAAAATCACAACGGAATGCAACTTATGAAACTAAGTTTTTAGGGTTTTTATTATTAACTAAAACCCCATTTATTAACTGTTTTTATTTTAACCGAACTTTCATATTAAATATTTATTATCTAACGATTCATTCATTCATTTCATTCATTGCTGCTGGATTAGGAAACCCCAGTATAGCTGCTAGGCACGTTTTCCACAAGCGGGAATTTTGCGCAGGTTACCGGAAGGATAGGATAGAGCAGGAAAGGAAACGGTGGGATGGGACAGGCAGCAAAATTGACCTTTCAGAGGGCCAACTCCCGTGCTCCTGTGACAGCTGTGATCAGGCTCAAACAGGCAGACCCGCTCTGCCTTCCAACTGGCAAACTCAACTGACCGGGTATCCATGTACAACTGCCAGGGACCATCCATTCTCAGGTTGGGGACCAAACCCGGATTTTCCGTCCCCAGCCGCTGCAAGTCGAGGGACCAAAGGTAAAAGGGAAGTTTGTCATAATGGGCAGCCAAAAGACTTACCATATGTAATGACAACTTCATTAGCTGTACCCAATGTCAGCCTCAAAATTGGTATAGAACCAGTTTTAAGGCTGTCATTTATCGGGGATATTCAACGATATATGAAATAAAATGCTTAACAACTTACTAAACATATATTTTTTACTGAAGAAAATGATTAGCATGCACAAAAAATTCAATATGACATGGTAAAATAAATTACTGAAGAGAATAAAAGTACCATATGTTAAAAGTAATCAATTAAACCTCCAGTTGAAAGCATAACATTACATTTGATGTTAAATTACTTTGCTTAGAGATATTTTAATTTATAGGTTATCAACTGATCTTTAAAAACCAAACCATTTATTAAAAGGTAGTTAAAATGAAACCTGAGATTAGTCAAGGCGTGGTTGAGACAAAGGATTCTGTTACCATTAGAGATAAAGCTGTAGCTGACAGCGTCTGTGGTGTTGTGTGCTAATATGTCAGTGTATTATCAACCCCTCTGTGAATATACTGAGATAAACTGAAGGGTTTTGTTTTGCTAATATTTCAGAGAGTTAATATAACTAGATAACTTTAATTTAATATAATTTATTTTAATTTATATATACTTTAATTTAATAGCATTTAATAGCTGCAGGTGTAAAACGGTTAAGGGATTTTCCCACAGTCAGTATTTTAACCCAACTTGGGCTAAGGCTTATTTTTGAATTGTATTAGGTTGGAGACAAACTACATACCCTTTGACAAGAAAGGCAAACTTAAAGTTAACAGTAAAAAAATGCAAGTAAACTAAAAGGGAACTAATGAATTTTTTTTTAAAAGCAGTTGGGATACATTTAATTAATGAATAATAAAGATTACTTCAGAAAATTACAACGTTACGAATCAGTAATAGCTGTGTGATTGTAAATATCCCTTGAGTGCCAAGAATATCAATAGGACCGACTAGTATGGAGTGGTATTTCTCTTTTAAACCCCTCCACATTTACATCCCCCCTTTACAGCTTTCAACCTTTACAGCTATCCCCCTTTATAGCCTTACAACATTTGCATCCCCCAACCTTTACTAACCTTCACATTTACATCCCCACCTTTACTCCCCCCTTTACCCCCCTTTACTCCCCCCCTTTATAGCCCTCCACCCTTACAGCCATTTACCCTCAACCTTTACAACATCCACATTTACACCCTACCCCCTTTACAAGCCTCCACATTTACATCCCTCCACATAGTAGAGTGCACCAAATGATTTATTTGTGGCACAAGGATTCTTCCACTTAGAACTAAAAAATCTTTAAGAGCGGCCATCACTTTACTTTTTTCTGAACTAATGAAGGCATATGTGGTTTGGTCATTGCTCTACCTTACCTTGAAGTTGGTCACCTTTGTTAGAAAATATCTATTTAAAGTTCTTCTCTGACTTTGTCTTGAAATAATCGAACAATAAGTTATAAAATATTAGGTTAAAAACGTATAATTAATATAAAAATAAAGGGATAAGGATGTAATGGATTCCAACTTCTTCCTAACAACATCCAATTTAATGCAGAAACAGTATACTTTCATATTTAATTTTGGTTGTTTAAAAATATCTGCCTTTGGATGTAATTAAATTAGGTGAAAAAATGCTTTTTACCCGGTTATTTTACTGTTGTCATAATGTAATTAACTTCATGTTATAAATTTAATACAAATATGAACATTTAATTGTTTATTACTACTTAATGTTTTTTAATAACTGGCCTGCAATTTAAGTATAATATTGTGAATTAATGTAACGATTTAAGTGGCTAATGTAAGAAAATATTCTGTTTAATATTGATGCTTATCATTACATGCCACGGTAGTATTCCCTATTATGCACGTATATATTAGTGTGTTTGTAAACAACTATATAAATAAGTAATTTTTTTAAGAACTCTTATAGGGAGTGGCCTAGTGTAATAGTTGCTCGTGGCTTTAGTCTCCAACGTCCTCCCCTTGTTCGATCCCCGCACATCTCCAATGGTTATTTAGAGTGAGCCTCGGATTATCCCGACCCGAATCATCTGGATCCCGGATTTACCGGGTGAGGTTGCCCGAAATAAACAAATGAAATTACAGTCAAATCGTGATTTTTCTCCCGTGCTAGCACCTACTATGTCCTAGACGAAACCTTAATACATTAATGAACCAACAAGGTTACATCTAGATGTCTTGTCTCTCTTGTAAAAAGTGCAGCATAAATGGTCGACCATCATTTGTCACTCTGTAAACTCTGTTTCCATGGAAACCAACATCAAATCTACTCCTCACGAGCTATATGACAGTCAGCTGACAAAAATGTAACTTGTGAAGCGAAAATTTGATTGTTTCCCTGAGGCAAATGGCGTCGACAATGTAGGCTTTACCTTTTCACCACAGACGAGATCTCTAGATATATTTAACCTAGTTGGTTGACCGTTTATTACTAACCACAACTTGTAAGGTTATGTTGCGTTTGTAGCTAAGATTGGATTGTGTGTTACGACAGTCAAACAAACACAATTCTATTTTGTATTACAGTCTTTCCACACAATTTTCAGGATCAATATTGCAGGCACTAGTGTCCCAATCATTATTTATGCGATGTTATAGTAGCTTCAGATTATCCAGATTTTCGCTATCCGAATCAATATGCCACCACATTAGTCCGGATAGTCGGAGGTCAGCTTTGTGATAACGCCAGGGCACAGTGCGGTCATTGTGCAACTCATTTTCTAGGTTCAATTTTCTAGAAAACTACAATGATTAGGTATATGAGGGGGGCGATACTCTATAAAAAGTCACATGGTAAATAAATAGTGTACTATTAAAGTAAAAGGTTTGATATACAATTTGATATAATGTTGTTTTTAATTTCCATAAGGAAATAGTCGTAACATAAATAGATATTGCTTGCTGAGCAAAAGCTCATTAATAAGCACTGATTTTAAGAATGTCTATAAGCTTCAAATGGAATAGTATGTTACCACATTGAATTTATAACTAGAATCCAACCTTATAAATATAACAGTTTTTGTTTTACTTCAGTTTGACTTTGTTTACATCAGTTAGGGTAACGAGGCGACGGCGCTGCAATCCAAGAAAGATGTGTGATTTCCCGGGTGGCCGCCACACGATTTATCAAACAGGATTATTTACTTTTTACAAAAATTTTAAAAACGATTTATCTAGTGAGCTGAGTTTTAGCGATCGTACTTGTTAAGGTATTTTTCAATACTGAAATGGCAGATTCATCTGAAGCAATACGCTGTTGAACATAGAAAAACGTTAGATTTTATTTGATGTCGTATGAATAATTTTATCTTTCTTGGAATTGTGTTTGGTCACCGTATTAGTAATGGTGTAAGGAATCCAACATTGATATAGTATAGTTCTGAATCACGCCTTAGTAGTGATTTTGTTTTCCTAAAGTTAATTAAACAAACTAGTTTTCTACTTTTATTGATTTTACTTTATAGGGAAACAGATATTACCGTAGTCGGCATGGTAAAACCTAGGCTCGGGACCACGATAAATTTTCCTTTTGAGGTCCCCAGACCCCAAAAACACCAATCTTTCTATACTGTTTATATATATGTGTGTCCGTGGGTGCGATAACTCTCATAAAAAAGGTCCGATTGTGATTAAATTTGGTAAACAAGTTTAAAGCAGCATTTATGACTTTAAGTTCGAAAACCAGACAGATCGATCCATCCGAAGTGGTATTTTGGGGGATTTTGTACCCCAAAAATGTTTTTTTTTTAAACATTAACTGTTTATGTTTCAGCAAATCTACGCACTCTTCCCCAATGTTTTTCTTATGGAGAGTAATTAAAATTGTATATATCGCGTATTTTTAAATTTATTTTTATGAAATTTGGTATACGGTTTTAAGTGGTATTAAGACATATTGTACATTGGAAATTCGCTAAGTACGCAGGTTAGCTACGACGGGGGATTTTTATTTTGACTTTGTGAAAAAGGGGTATAAACTGTACATGATACAGTAATACTTACGTTACTAATAGAAACATTAATTAATTTAAATACATGTATTTGCTTGTACGCACAACCATACTGACAAATACATTCCAGCAAAGGCCTATTTTAACTTTAACAAACACAAAACAATTTCTGTGACATTTCCTGCCACTCACATTTCAATGTGTCGTGTTATTACCTTTCTTCAACTTATTCAGAATTTGAAATACGTCACATACGCGTTCATTCAATTGCATTCTTCCTTCAGTGAGTTCTGTATTTCAATCGTTTATTTCCCTGAGAATAATATCGGTATTTATAATCCAACATTTTTATCAAAATTATTTGATTTAAATAAAATATTTTCCTGTAGACTTAGTACTGATGTAAAATTCGATTAACTAATATCGACGAGGAACAGACATGTGGTAGAGTGGTTGTACAGATTAATTTGTTTGCCACCTAGTTACAATAATACATTGCAACATGTTTCAAACAAGTTAAAATACCAATATGATTACTTTTTACCTTCTTCAGTATAAAACGAGAAAATATAACAATGCATGAGGTATCTCTATTGAGGTCAGTAAATTCCAAGTATATAAGAAAAGCAGGCGGTAATACAAGAAAGCCAATTATGCCTTGCCAGAAACTAATTTTCATAAATACAAATGAATGTATGCTTTCCTTTGAGATTCCATAACATGACAATTAGTGCACCAAATTGAATAATTATTTTTTGTGTTCGTTAATGTCAGGACAAGATGCACAAAATTGAATAATTATTTTTTGTGTTCGTTAATGTCAGGACAAGGTTCTGACACCCTAACCCTAACCCTAAATAAAGAAAATTTTTAATCTGATCTAAGGGCTCTGTCCCACTGGCCTTCAAACTTACTATTGATTCGATCAAGTTCAGTTAGTCACACCAATCAGCTGTTTACAAAAGGATTATGTCTAAAAATAGTTGAAAGGCATACAAATTTGTTCATTATGAAAATAACAAAAAACTACTTGAATTGCAACTTTCACTATAGAAAAAATAACTACTTGAATGGCAACTCAAACTCTTTTTTTCGATAGGCGAGTGAGCGTAACGAACGAGCTCATCTGGAAAATGAACGTGTATTTGACATAAAACAAATTCAATGACATTAGGACAGAACAACGTCTTTCAGGTCAGCTAGTCATTTTATAAAACAACAACAACTAACAATAACTAGAAAAAAATCAATTTTTCTTGGTTTTGCAAAAATACTATGAAGATGTAATAACATTACTCCTAATAAAACGAGTATGAGTCAATAGATAAATTAACTAAGTTAAGTAAGTTATTATAAATGATTTTGTATACCTCTCGTACGTAACATGTTAAACACTGAAAATTAAAGAGGTATAACGGTAGATGTATGCAAATACACTTAAGAGTTAATCTCGCTAGCCTAGCGGTTAGCAAAAATTCCGTTGGTTGTGAAATAAATAAACGTTATCAGTAAACTGACACATACTTTCTCTCTTTTAGCCCAACTTTAACTTGTTATTTACTAAATATAGAATGGAAAGCACGGTTGAGTGTACAGACAATCTTTTAAACAAGTTTTTTTCAAAAATATACACCCAAATCCCTGTTTAGGAGGAACTACAGAATCCGTCGCTACACACCTGGTTTTAAGAGGGGAAATACCCCCTATTCCCCCCCTCAGGGTTATTAAGGGGAACATATTTCGAATTTCCTCTGTTGGTCAATGCTAACTTGACAAGCATATCAAGTTTTAACGAAAAATTAATAAGAGAGAAATAGGAATTTTTGTATTACCCTTAAGAATAACATTGGACAACGTACTGCGTTTACTGCAAAATGAAAATTTAAATTTCTCCACAACCAGTAATCGTAAAATAGTAATTAAAAATACTAAATTATTTAGTTTTTTGAGCTATTTTTAATGGTGAATAGTAATACTTTTGTTATATTTATGTTGTTTTTTATAAAAAATGAATTTTTGATATTTTAAGGCCTGTAATTTCTGAACCTGAGTTTTTACAGAAATTCGGGTTGTGTAATTTTGCTGGAAAACTAAAGTTCTACAAATGACTAAAGTTTAATCAAAATCGTTATAGCCGTTCTTGGGAAATCTTGATTTTTTCATGTTTTTTGGGGAATAATTACCCTTAAAAATCTAAAATTTCAAAAATTAAAAAAACCTGGAGATATCGTGGACTAGTACCTACATAAGAAATTTCATAAAAATCGGACCATTGGTTAGGGCTCTAGCTCTGTACATATTCATACTGACAGACGGACATAAAGACATCACGTAAAAATCACTTTCTTGGGTTTGGGGAGCACCAAAACTAATATTTCCACTAACAACTCAAATTCGAAAATGTTGACGAAAACAATACTTTCTCCATATACTATGTATAAGGGGAGAAAGTTAAAACGGGTATAATTTTTCTTTGATTTTTTCCTCCAAATCGTTGGGTCTAATGATTAACGGTTTAGTTAACATGCACTTCCTAACAACAGAAGCTTTTTGTTATTTGCATTATTAGTGTTCATATTTAAAGAATGTTTGTCACATTGAATTTACAAGCTAATGGGGTCGAAGATCAAATCTTATGACTTATAATGAATATTAATATGTTATTTTCATTTCACTTAGTTAAATTAGTTGATTATTATAAAAGGTTTTTAAACAATAAATAATACAGAAATCTTTGTGTTTAGAAATAATATTTAATTTTCTGACAAGAAACAGAATGGTGAGAAGCTACTGTAACACGTGTTATGCGTGAGGCCATTGTCAAGGCGTTTGACCCCACAAAATGTCTAAATCTCCTTATCTCTTTCGAAGAGTTTTGCTCATTCAGCTCTATACATAGAAAAGGGATATTTTTTACTTTGCTCTATGTATATTTTAAATAGCTAGATACTTTATTATGTAGCTTTTATGTTCGGATCTGTGTGATTGTTCCAACATTTCAGTGGATTTACTTATATACATCAATCAAATAACTTATAAAGTTAGCAAACTTTCAAAAATGAAAAGTTCCTAACTTTCTACCTTGATTGTTCCTCTGCTTTAAGTAAAATACTACAGAATCTACAAACCCTTAAGACCAAATCTTTACAGAATAAAAATACAGTGTACATCACACAAATATTTTACAATCAAGTTTTGTAAAAATTACAAACTTTTATATTAAATTATATATTACGTTTTTAACGAACAAAGATTAAAATTTGTAATAGTTTTATTTTGTATTGCATACACATACTTATATTTTTCACAAAATCCGATTCCATAAACATAGACATTTATACATTTTCTCAAAAGGTTTCAAAAACAATTTCCAAAGACCGTTAATGGTAAGATAGTTTTGAAATTTACAAATAGCATGT
Organism: Allygus modestus; assembly: GCA_963675035.1. NCBI lineage: Eukaryota > Metazoa > Arthropoda > Insecta > Hemiptera > Cicadellidae > Allygus > Allygus modestus. The sequence goes on from OY776111.1 coordinate 214,527,476, forward strand.
GCTAAACATAAAACCAATATTCCAGCCTCTCGATTACCCAGATTCAAATTATGCACTTTCTTCAGAACCCGATAACGAGATTCCCTCATCTCATGTGCAAGTTATATTTGTCCGCGTAGTGGCAGTGGTGCGTGGTTGGTGGGGGAAGGGCGGCGCAGACGTGCTGGCGTCTAGGCGTCGCTGGCGAGCGTCGCGACGCGCTAGTTGGCTCGTAGCGACGCTGGCGTCTGCCACGCACCGTCGCGTCCCCAGCTCTCGTGTAACTTGTTGCTTCAGTCCTCGAATAACTGCGACTTTCTCGACAGTAGTGCTAAGTGTTGGACTGTGACCGGTCATGTGATTGCCCGAATCAACCTCCTTCGTGACATTCATATATTCATGGAAAATCTAATTTTGAAGGATGTAAGTAATATATATGTAACTCGGTGATCTGATCTTGATGTCACGAATCAATTTACTCTAGGCCAATGGTTACAATTATCCACTGGTAAAATGTATGGCGTCTGGGACAAATAAACACTACAATTATTATTGGACAATTTTAATTATATTTCAACTAATTCGTGAGTATTACATAATAAATTACTCACCCAAGCAAACTTGTTGTTTGAAAATAAGAATACGTTTACAAATACACTACCAGCAACCCTATTGTATAAATTAATTGGTAAATTGCAATCCTTCATTAAAAAGACTTATAAACATATACAATTTATTTTATAACATTATAGTTTAAATTTATTTAGAAATAAAACTAACATATGTATTTGTAAAGCATGGCATCAGTGCCTTAGAATTTACAATTAGTTTTCTATTGCACGAATAATTGTTAAATTTGTCTATAAATACGCAAATTTCTTAAAGACTTATTGATTACTACGACAACCATTACCTGTTAGTAAATATTATTCATCCTTAATCACACATTTTAGATAATAAATATCGTATAATATACGTTTAATGTAGATTCTACTATATGAACTTTAACACCCTTATTCGTCAATAACAATTAAATGCATAATATTAATTGTTTCAATTACTTTCATATAAATAAACGAAACAGAAAGTTATAGATCATAGTTATTGCTAAATATAAATATCCAGCATATGCCTACATTAAGCTTGGATGGTTATAAGTAACATATTGCTTATAGTTATATAACAACTTTAGTGTAATTAGTTATTATATTCGCGTGTGATTTAAATTGAGCTTTCTTGAATTGCAGATATTGATTGCTCACATGCTTTTTGTTTTATTTGCAGGAACAACATGAAAAACAAAACTCAAATACCTTAGGCCTATGTGATTTTTATAGCTGATAATAATATATTTATTAATAAATTCAGCTCATCCAAAAACAAAAAACAATAAATGTTGTATAATTAAAAATGGGGTAGCTTAAGGAGAAATTTGTATTACAAATAATGAAAGTTTTATTTTACAAATAGCAGGGAAAACAAACAAGTTGACACATCGTAGTTTTGCCACTACCAGATGGCTAACATATGTTACGTCCTATTGATTCGCTCTTTGTTCTTTATTTGTGACGATTTTGTACAAAACTGAATTTAAAATTTTAAAATAAATTGAAAATGTATTTTTAAGTTAGTTTTATACTTTGGCGACTAGAAAGAATCATCCGAAATCCACATACAATATGGTGTAAATTTTAATACCGATCGAAAGATGATTAAAATATATTTATATTTAAAACATTAGGCACTACATTTTCATACCACAGCCAAATAGCAACTCATTATTGACCCTGTATAACACTGGGTCGCTCTCAACTTGTTCCTGTATTTGTTACTATTAATGTTTTTTGAACAGTTGAGAATGTTTGTACCGCGTTTTATATCCTTCTTATGTATTTTAATAATCTCAACTGCGATTTAAGATTGTTTTTGAGTACATATAGGACTATTTGAAAATGATGATTTATTTTATAAACGCGCCCTTTAAAAGATGACGTTGAGTAGCTAGCATTGAAGTAAACTTGCCGTTTACAGATATAAAACAACGATATATGTAAACATACCTGTGTATGTAATAAACAGACCTTTGATGGATATTAATACTATTAAAAATCTGAACAAAACTCAAACGTACATTTTAATTCTGCTAAACGTAAAAGTGTAGCCTATGTAGTTATTAAGCTTGTATATATTAACATTACAAAAACCAAATGTAAGTACTAAAATAATACCTTTAGGCACAGATAACTCGTGGTAAAATTAACTTAACTATGCTTTGCGTGGTTATATTTTCCTACTTATTTGATTAGTTGATTTGTTTAAATAATGTGTAGTGAAGTGTTTTATTGATTTTTAATTATTATTTGTTATATAGTGTAAAAGTGTAAAAGTCCAGCAAAAATAAAATTTAAATACAATGTATTGATCAGGTACTTTATACGCTAACCTTCCTTATGTACCTTATGCTAGGTTTTTTAACATATAATTATTTCACGATTATTAAGATCATAAATCAATTGCTAATGACCAATAGCTATTTAACATAAAATTCCGCAATCGCACTGATATATCTTATCACATCTGCCATACCCAAACCAGTTTATCTTATAGCACTACCTTAATTGCACTGGTTTATCTTATGACATCTACCGGAATCGCACTGGTCTATCGTATGACCTCTACCGATATCGCAATGGTTTATTTTATTATCTCTGCCGTTATCGCACTGTTTTTTTTATCACTTCTGTAGCAATAGCAAACTGAATATAAGCTGTTATACAAATAATCTATCGATAAAAAACATTCAGGTAAAACGCTATCAGTGCCGTTCCAAGGTAAATATATCATCCACTAATATGCATTCTATGTATACATCCATGTATATTCATTCTATGCAAAAACCAAACAATGTTTTAATTTTAACATTGAGTTTATTTTTGGTCAAATAATTTGCATCTCGAAATGGACAAAGTCAGAAAATAAAACTCATCTCATAATCAAACAATTTAAGAACATCTCTTAACAAATTATATAGCTGTTAATATGTTAACACAAATACACAGACACATAAGAAACATGAATGGGGTCGAAATTTAAAAACATTAACCCATTTGACAGAAGTAAATTTCTTATGCGGAATCTTTACAAAGATCTGATATGTGTCTCTTTTATTTAGTATTTATCTTGACATTATGTTTTTCCAATACAACATGTTTTTAAAGCAACCGCAGAAATGCAGAAAATACCTGACCTGAGTAAGTTATAAACTGGAGATCAAACTCAATTAGTTTTCCAAGTATCACGCGTTTTAATAAGTAGTATTAAGACATACGTTTAATTCTTGGTTTAAGTTGGCTTTTCTTTCCCTCTCAAAATCTAAAAAATTACATCTCATTTGTATGCAGTGTTGTGTAAAATGCTTTCAGCATACAGTTAAAGCATACAGCTAAATATATACAATTTGTGATCAAAATTATTTGGCGACCTTTATTTTGTAGGTTTTAGCTTTAAGGCCACATATTGAATAAACATAACATTAATTAATTGAAATATATGTATTGAAATTGAGTTTTTGTGTGTGCCATTAAGAAATGAATATTAAAAGATTGGACTTGAAGTACTCTTGAGGAAAATACAAGATAGAGAAAATAATAATAAACCAGAATGAGAACCAACAACATGACAGAAAAGACGTATCACTTGATCCGTAACGAAATTTTAATTATTTAATAGTGAAACTATTATCCCATGTAAATGTAAATAGCTATTACTATGATGTATGAATTATGTATATTCTACGTAAAGTAATTATTCTAATTTTCTGAAAACCCCAAAATGTTAATGCAGCATTACTTAAAATAAAATTACACAAATCAACTCTCTTTCATTTTAAGTACTTTTGGCTATAGCAAATATGGTTTTTAGAAATTAATATTAAACGAAAACATATTTAAAATCTACACTAGGTGGTTTATTTAGCATAAGCCTAAGACCTTTAGTTTTATGCGACGTTTTGTGGGATCGTAATCTTGGTTTGCGTGAACCTGTGTTTAACACTTTTTACCCTAGTAAAAACGTTCCCTACAGTGTAAAATGAATATCGTAGTGGTATTAACAAAATGCCAATATAATAAATAGTCTTTTCTGTTATTTTAGTTACTTACACCATAGAATAAATGCTTATGCACCAATAAAATAAGTTATTTATTACTTATTTGATTTATCTGGAACAATAGTTTTTTAGAAAAAGCAAAACAGCATTTTTAAAACGTTTATAAGATCACTCTCTTAATTTTACCGTATTATGGATTCCCGTTTCATTGCAATAGTGTTATGTGATTGGATATAAACCAAATATATTGTATTTTGATTCGATCATATCAAGTCACTATAGTGACACCGTCTGAGCTAATATTTTATTCAAAGGTAACATTATTTTACCCCCCGTAAATAAGACAAGAATCAAAAGCGAACTAGTTTGTTTATGGTTTGCCTGAAGTCTCCAATTGCGGACATCTGTCGACAAAAAACACTTCTCAGATTAAAGTAAATTAGCGTTACTTAAATACAAACTTTATGGTTGCTTAAATCCTTTGCGAATTGACCATTACATTTGTTTTGTAGCAAACGTAGCTAAGTGCCGGAACACGTTCAGTCATACGTATCCTGACCTAACTGTAATGGAATTTTCCTAGATTTCTATCTGATTTACGAGTACGTTTTTTCAACACATCATGAGCATACAAAATAAAGTCTAATACCGAGAATTCATCAATTCTTCTCGTCTATAAAAGAATTACATGCATAACTGATGCATTTGATTTTTTTATTAATAGTATATTTGAAATTATAGCTTTATAAACCAGTAATAATTAATTTTATTTTATTATCTCAACGTTTACGTACTACCTTTTACCTTGTGAAGGACGGTGATGAAAGAATAAAAGCATATGTGTGCAATTATCCAATTTAGTATTTAAATATTAATTATAAGTCTTATACTGTTTTGCGATTAGATTCACTCCCAAAACACTGTAAAGGTGGTTTTTTTTTTGGGGGGGGGGGTCTGTAGGAAAATATAACATAATAATATAGTAATATAGGAAAAGCATATAAGGGACCTTTAATATATTTATATTATTATATTATTAAGGTTCAAAGGCATACTAAACAAGTATATGATAAGAATGAAAACACATCCCTCCACGTTTTTAAAATCCTTTGATAAATGAAAGTAAGCTATTACACAAAGATCGTTTTATGAAGCCATAGATCACAAATGTTTTAATAATGTTTTACAGCAGGCAGTGTTATGAAAGGTGTGTCTTAAACGTTACCTGGCGTGGATTTATTAAGCTGCTTTATACTCTCACACAGTTTCTACTTAGGGCTTTCGTATTTTATGGCAGGAATATCACACGTTTTCCATGGTTTTATAGTAATTGTAATTTTTTACAAAGTTTGTCTTCCGTAATTGTTAAATTTCTTATTTCCTAAGAACCTGGTTTCTAAGAAAAATTACAAATTGTTTAAGTTTTTATTTCATTGTCTTAAGAATTGATTAGCTATGTTTTGAACTTTCCACATCCCACAGTGTTTCCTGTGATAACACTACATATGTTATAATAAACTTTATACAGTATTAGAATATTTAACGTTTATTTTTAAAGATATTTCAACAAATTAAGCTAACAAATGTTATTTGTTAAAGTGTATTCCATGTACAATACTCTATAACACCACAAAGATACACTTATATAGACGTAGAATGTTTACCGGACATGGTAGCTCAGAGTCAGAGCGCGGGCCTCACGAGTCAGACTTGGTTGGGTTTAAATTCGATTCCGGCTCACTGCTAAAATCTTTTTCAAGATTGGTCACCATTAGCACAGAGAAACGAATCTATAGATTCCCTTGTCTGTGCCATTAGCTTCACTTGTGACCACGTCTTTGCGATTTTAGCGATTGTGTTTAGTTTCTCCATGTAACTATTGGCATTTGGAGACAGGCTATTGAGTTTAGTTTAAGAAGAAGAGAAAAGATCATGCTGTTAATATTTTAAAAAATCAACACGGTGGCAAGTATCTACGTCACAACTGATATTTCCCAGCAACAATGTGGAATATGTCTATTGTATATTAGCCTTGTCAGCAAATATATGTTTCCTTTTCTTGCCAGTAAAATGTCTGCCACTCTTTACCATGCTTTTGACAAAACCATGGTTTAACATTGGAACGTCATTGGTGTTTATATATTAAGGTTCAAAGGCATACTAAACAAGTATATGATAAGAATGAAAACACATCCCTCCATGTTTTAAAATCCTTTGAGAAATGAAATGATTAACAAATTAATCTTTATTAATGTATAACCAACTATATTAAATATTTTGGAAAATAGATAGACTTTTACATTCTGTTTAAACTAAAATAACAACCACCCTTACTTCTCTCTAGAGGAACCTTGGACCCAATAGTACTGGGCGTTAACTCTCATGCCACTAATTTGTCACTCCAGTGTAAGTCGACCCCGCTGCTGTCCACTAATCTCGACCTAGGCAATTAAGCGGGTCCTCTGCTTTGGCCGCGAGTTAGATTACAGCATCGTTTGTGGTATTAAGAATCGAAACTAATCATTTATTAATTTAAAAATAAAAATCACCAATGTTTTGTATACATTTTTCAAAATATTGGTGAGTGTTGTTAAACAACTATTACGGCTCTTTATAGAAGACAGTCATTTATTACCTTTTACTTAGGCTGGAATGATTTAAAACATATCCGTATCAGAATACCAAATGAATAACCTTCCATTTTTGACGCCACAAAATACCAGCTACTCTGAAATAAGTCGAACAATAACCAAAGTTGTAGTAAAATTGCGTTTTTAATTCCATTAATCATAAGAATTGGTTTACAAATTATATATATATATATATATATATATATATATATATATATATAACCGTTTACATCAGGTTAATCAATTTAAAAGTATTTAGTCAAATATCGAGTTGATGTTCGTCTTATAAAAGTATAGTAATTTGTCTGCTAGGTAGGCCTATCGTGAACTTACAATACAAGTGATAGCAGTATGGAGGGTTTTTGGGATGTTGTTTATTTACCTTCACTTCCTAAGAATCTTCCCGAGTTGGAACACATAATTACAGAAGCTGTTGCTGCCTTCTCTCAAGTCATGCGGGTAAAAGTACAAAAGTAGTAGGCTAATAAAAGTAGACGAAATAGGCTACTGAATGGTTATGTGCCTGTAACAAACGGGGTTTATATTGAACAGTTGTAAACGGTAAATATTAACGCCTCGGATTTTAGACGTAAATACCAGCAAAATCCAAGTATAAGACAGATTTACTTATACAACAAAAAGGTAACATACTAGATAAAGGCACAATAATTCAACTTAAAGTTTTCAATCGATGCCTTTTTACCAAACCAATTTAAAATCCTGCGTTACTACCAGGTTAGTTTTCAATGGAGAAACCAATGCATTCACAATGATTAACTGTACAACAAAAGTTTAAAGTGATTAAGTTTACCTATATGATATATATCTCTGTCACATGAATTAACTAGTTTATCTGGGGCAGCTGCTTTTCGATAGTGCCCTCAAAGTTCACCTCATTGTCATCGTTATGAGTGTGTGAGTATCATGCGTTCCGAAAATCGACTCCGTTTTTTTCTCTCCAGGAAATCAAAGAAAAAGTATTAAGGTGTCTCCGGGACCATAGCATTTACTTCATACTTTGTGTTGGAAGTCCAAAACCAACAAATTTATAGAAATATGACCACTGCTCCAACACAAGATATAAAAAGCGTTCACGATTTTGTAGTTCAGAGTAAGTTTCTCATTCAGGTGGAAATGGACATTTTGCAAAGAAAGCAATCAAAAATATTTAAACGGGTCGAAATGCTCTGTATTCAGACTACTATTATAGCAAAAAGATTCAAATTCACGCACACATGTTGGCTTCAAAGGTTTTCTATATGGTGATCAATATTGTATGGGATAACTCCATGATAAAATTACATAAACACTTTACTTAAATTTTCCGATAAATGAGTTTAACTAAATTAGGTCTACTGAGAAAACATTATGACTTTATATGTGATACCTACTTCTCAGTGGTTTCCCTTGATCTCTTATGATGATTAATACAGCTAAATAGGAAGAGAAAATGTAATTACTCTTCAATAGAGGAGTTATTTTGGATTAGCTAATTTTAATATGCATAACAAACCCATTTTTATAGAGTTGTTTACATTTACCCCAGCAAATATATAATTAAATTTGAATATTATGCAAGGGACCTTAGTTGAGATTTATAAATAGTAACTAGTAGGCCTACATGTATATTAATTATAAATATATAAACTAATTCAATGTATATTTCCTCAGCAATATTTCGTTAGTAACTAAATTTTAAGTATTGAAGAATTCATTCCCTATTGATGAAAAACGTCAAATTCAAAAGCCCAAAAAGCTAAATTTAGAAATTAAAATTAACAGACTAATGCAATAGAATTTATTTTACTTCATAACTTCATAAATACGGACTCTAAATATAAAAAATTTATTCAACTGTTATAAAGTTAGAATATATTGATTGTAAGTATTGTATAACTGACAACAATCTTCTGGAAATACCTATATGTTCACAACCTGTATATTATTACCTGATGTAAATATTACTACAAATACAGCTGAAGCACTCTCGATAAAAGGCGTTGCATATGAAAAACTTATTTATCCGCTTTATCCATGAGAAAAACACTTTTGGTCTGATAATCAGACTTTCTTGTAAGAAATTTCAGCCCTTATTTATATAACATTAATTACAAAACAGGACCGTTTGTATAATTTTAAAACTTTAAAGGCTCCAGGTGGAAAGCATACTCACTAAACCACCGGCACTTGAATTGCAATAATGCAATTCACTGTAAAAAGATGTCAAGCTCGTCGTCAGATATCCTGTTATTGTTTACCTTACGATAGCAAACATCCCGGGACAGTGCTAAGTGTTGTTACACGGCCTCTTTAACGAGTCCTCACAGTAAGAGTGATTGAAAAAAATAAGCGTATTATTTTTACAAAGAAACTAGTTGTCCTTGTGAGAATCAAACATCATTTGGATCCTGTTTAAAAAATATCATACTTATTGATATTATGATACCTCTTCTTTTGGGTTCATTATTTAATTTTTTTAATAACTTAACTTCGTATACTATATAATTATTGTTTGCTACTACAAAGTAAACTAATAGTATTTAAAGCAAAAAAGTTAGGATATTTCTGTTGAAAATGGCAATATTAACTATAAAGCATGCACATGTGTTTAAATAATATTTATTATTAAACACATGCTTTAGTATAACAATATTACAGAAAAATAAGTAAGAATGTTTTAATTCTGACAGTTTTAGCCTCTAAAGGTTGACAGTTTTTGACTCACATTTGTCATACAGTCTTCAATAAATTGAGAAATCTTATTTTTTTTTAGGATGTATAGCATACAACATTTTATAGTATTTAATGGTATAATAGCCGTAAGGAACGATATTAGACTGTAATATTTTGATAAGAACTTCACGAGAAATAATTTTGTGTTTAAGAAGCAGGGTGCGTCAACCTTAAAATCAGACAGTAACAAATGATTTACGATTCACACTAGACGGTCACATCTGCGATACGTAGAAGCTGGAAATGTGTGTTTCGCCACAGTGTGTGTATTACTTAATTTATTACAGCTTGCGTGCTATATTACAGTTGTAATGCTTATTTATGTTTGGTTTCATTTTATAGCATTTTTTGTTTAGCGGACTAAAAGTTTGTCAAAATTCATTTTGAACACACTTGGGATTTTGAACATTACATTATTAGATTACTATTACATTACAAGATTATGTATATATATTGTGGTGGTAGGCTATTTATAATATTTTGGTTCTATACAAAGTTTCCATAAACCTATTTAGATACCAAAAGTATTTACAGAGCCTAGGATTGCTAAATCCTTTAACACATTTTCAAATGAAGAATTTATAAAGTGACTTAATAGTAGTAGAGCAGTTAAAAGTGACCCGTTTATTATCAACTTGTTACTTTTTATTTGATATTAAAAATATATATTTATAATGTCCTCTCATAGTTATTGCCGAAGTTTAACTATTCTTTTCTTTTTATGTAATTTATTATCGTTGTAAGTGATGAAAACAATTGCAACATGTAATGGTGTTATTACTACTAATTATTTTGCAACACATCATAGTATTATATAAAGCTAAAAAATATAAGAATATACATAATATATAATTATTGTTTAATATTCTTCTTATTTTTCCTGATATTCTAAACAGCAACTGTACAAATTTAGTATATCATTATATATTTGGGTTTAGTCTTTTGGGAATTTGTTTGAAGGACCGTGATTATTACATTCATTGGGAGTTTTTGCTTCTGAGCTCATTAAGTATACTAGTGATCCCTCTACTTTTTATTCCTTCACTAGATGAAACTTTGAAGGTCCTAAAAAACCTTCTTCAATTCGAATTGGCGTGTTTTGGACTCTTTGAATTAAAATTCAAGTATTTTTTTAGAACTTGTAGGTCTTTGATTATTTTGGTCACCACTTCAAGAAAAGGTCTTTTTTACATTCCAACTTAAATTTTATTCTCACTCTTATGTGTTGATATGGCCTAAGATAAATAAAGAATGGCCAAAGATTGATCCCCAAACAGAAAATTCGTGATCTAGTCACCTCAACCAGGTTTTATGTTTTTGTTTCATCAAATTGCGCAAGATTCCCAAAAAAGGTTGTGGAAAAAGGTAATAAAGAACCAGTTTGATCTGTTACTAATAATCTAATAAATGAGATGTTTTCCTCCAGCTTTATTACAATTTCAACACATCAGTAATGCTTCGCTTTTCTTATGTTGTTGGTTTAATCAAGAACATAAAAACGGCCAAAAAGAATTAAAAAGGTATAAAAATCCAGAATAATAAGTGTAATAACATTACTGATCCTAAAACGTAATCCTTGAAGGAGAATTTGAATATGAAGTGGATTGTGAATTGAAGTAAGTTTTATGAAGTGACTGTAAAATAATAAATGGTGTTCGAAACCTGACACATACTATATTTTAGACCAATTTGAATCAAAACATTTTTTATATTTACTAAATATACGATACATAAAGTACGGTAGTACACAGTTTTCTAGTAAACTATTTTATCAGATATATCTACCCAAATCAGTTTATTGTTAATAAAGGACCTAAAAGATTATTTGCAAAACGAAGTGGTTTTAAGTGAGGAAACTTTATTCTCCTCTTTCCCCCGAGGGTTAGAAGGCAAAATATCAGATGTCCTGTATTAGGAAATTTCAACTTACCTACATACGTTTTAGTGAAATTTATCAGTGAATCAGAGACAAAAATAAATTGTGTTACCCTAAAGAATAACATTGGACAACATACTGCGTTAACCACTAAATTAAAATTAAAATTGTCTCCTCAACCATTAGCATATGTAATCAATTCAGAAAACTATTTCACTTAACTTTTCTGACGTTTTTAATGGTAAAAACTTCAATTTATTTAAAATTTATAGCTTTATAAAAGCAGCCTGTAGTAAATAGAGCGTGTAATTCATTTAATAACATTCAATGGTCAACACCGCTAAATCCTAATGCTCCCTTATTAACAATTTAGATTGCCGAAAGTAAAAACAAGCTGTTAAATTAACTAACTGCTCATGCTGAAAACGTCGCATGAGTATGCAGCTATTCAAGTTGGCACTAAAGCCCCTGGCGACCCGCCAGCGCTGGGTCGCGGCTATGTCAATAATAAACATTTTAACGACAGCGCTTTATGGGTTCAATGTCAATACTGAGCATTGAATATTTAATGAAGTAGGTTGCCCTTAATCTGAAACTATTAAATTAGCTCTCATATAATAATAATATTAATAATAATTCTCATTTGAACTGCATCACAGTTAATATGCAGTAAATTGTTTAAATAAGTTTAAATTCACGGTTCTAGTACCACCAGTTTTTTTATAAAAGTAAAAGTCGTCTACTCACTGAAATTTTGTTTTATATACAGCTTAAAAAAACGATTAAATCACAATTTTACTTGAAAAACATGCAGGAGATATTTCCTAAACAAGGCCTATACTGTAAACTTCTATTTTTCTGTTGCAGTAAAAATCGAGATTGTGTAAAAGTATTACATTTCTTAGTTTAAAAGAGGCCATAGTATTTATTTCAGTTATTTTTATTTTAGCTTTATTATTTTTATTAGTTTGATTTTGTTGAACCACAACACAAGAATTTCTTTACAACAAAGCTATTATTTCTAACATAATATATGTAGAACTACAATGTAGTGTACCATTATTATTATGTAAAATATTTACATTATATCGTTTTACAAATATAATAAGAAATACATAGTTTCTTGATAAATAGTTCCTGTTATTAAGATATAGTTATATTTTACTACTGAATTATTACATATAGTGTAGACCATAAAACAGTTTTCAAAATGTAATTTTAACTGAAGAGGATTGTAGCTACAATTATCAACGTAAAGGTGGATTAAACAATAATAAACAATTGTATAACCAATTGAATCTTTGGAATATTTTGTCAATTGTTGATCAGATAAGCAACCAAGGTCAACAGCAAGTTGCATCGCTTAAATTAGAGTCAATTTATAAAAATTCAGCTGGAGCTGGGTTCAATGATCAGAAAGATGTAACATTCGTTTGATAATAAACCTTTGTTGAGAAATATTGAGTAACCGATATTTATTATTTTACTTTGGAAAAATAGTCTTACATCTCAAACGCAATTATAACAGTGTTATAAATTATAACAGTCAAACGCAATTATAACGCAATTATTCCATATGGAATATATTGCAATCTAAACTCAGATATTCATTACACTGAATAGTAGAGTCTTATGAATTACAAATAAATACACTTATTAATGATTATGAAGAGTTAATATTGTTTCTTATTTGTTTGTTACATTTGTAGTGTACTATTTAGTACACTGATAGAAAGGGTTTTCCCAATACACAAATATAAAAGACCCTAAAAATATGATAAAGTATTCTCTTCATTTTAGTTGAAAATTACTGTTGAGGTAACAAGCATAACGTTATTTTGGTGCAGTTTATATCATGACAAAAAGTAAATGTTTATAATACATTGTTTTAACATTAGAGTACCTGACTTAGATGCTACCTTACATTTTACCTCTTTGAGTCTACGCTTGTAGAGAAATGTTTTGAATTCAGGAAACTCTGTCATGTCTAAAAGAATATTCACAACTGTCAGGAAACATTTCTTTGCTTTTATCTTTATCACCGCTTTAATTTCGTGTTTAAAAATGCAAAGAGTTATAGTAATTACAGCTTCGTAACGACTACATAATAATAGATTATTCAACACAATGCTCTAAAATTACTTTTATCATTGCACAAAATCCATACAAAATCCAAAAAATACATTTAGTTATCACTAAAAAGAACTATCACTATTTTTCCTCATTAATTTTCTGTATAAATCATGTAGTTTTTAGTTTAGTCTTACTGTTATCGTTACTAAAAAACTGTGACAACATAGTTGACTTTAAAATCCAATTTCTAATGAATCCCGATGTTTATTTTTTCCAGGGATGGAACAAGGATAACACGGATTGCCTCCCGAAGGCAATCAAGCAAAGGACTGAAAACGAAAGGCAAAACTACAACAAGTAAATAGTATGACAACTAAGAAAATTAGCTTTTCATGTACAACTAAAAATGAAACAACTTTGATACTCATGCTAATATTTCAATAGGGAAAGGAAGAAATAAACGAGATTAAGAAATGTGTTTACTCTAGTAAGAATGTTACTTACTGAATGCCTGAAGGTGTATTTTAAAATAAAAATAAAATCATTAAGAAATGTGGTTATAAACGTTTAAAAATGTTTATTCATCTAATTTAAACCATACATGACGCTTGTATTTCTAAAATTATGTGTATTAATAATTGTTATATATTATCAACTGACCTGTTTAATACAAATGTTAATGTCGTCAATGAAACATTATGTAAAGTAGGTGATGTATATACATAGTAGATTTTAATTATATCGTGTTCTGATAACATTTTCAGTAAAACAGGAGTTTAACAGTTTCTACACGAGCTAAACAAATTTCAACATATACTGTATTTTTTCGGAATATGATCTTGATTAATAAGTATATTAACACAACAAATACTTTTTGGAACGCAATTTAAACTCTTATACGAGACGACTTTATAAAAACCATGAACAATACCTTATACGAAGCTCTGAGGCGAACTAACATAGATTCGTTCACGAGCAACTCCAGCAACGCTTCTTCAGCTGACGACTACAACACCACATATCGGCAGGATATCATCGACGACAAGGCGGTGCAGGGGATCTTCTGCCTCTTGTACACCACTATCTTCGTGCTCGGGCTGTTCGGCAACGTGCTCGTGTGCTATGTGGTGGCCCGGAACAAGGCGATGCACACCGTCACCAATTGCTTCATCACCAACTTGGCTCTCTCTGACATCCTGCTGTGTGTCCTCGCGGTCCCCTTCACTCCTCTCTACTCATTTCTCGGTAAGGAACATTTTAATAAAGTAGCAACACTTTAGATGTGCCCCTATGAAATGAGTTGTAAAAAGGTTTTACCAGGAACTACCATGTTACAAATTTTTAGTTGAGTCCTGTATGAATTGTTATTGCTTTTGTTCTAAGAATTTTATAGAAGTTGAGGGATTTTTTGCAAAGTTTTACGTCAAAAGAGACAAAACTATGATTAAGTAAAATAGAGGGTTATGTTTAAATTTCATTGACGTCATATAGGTATAATAAAAACAATCAGAAATACACAATTACTCATGAGTCTTAAATTTCACTAATTATATAACAAAATACGAGATAAAAAACGCTGGATAATTTAGATTCGTTGTACTACTTGAATAAACCTAACAAATAGAGTAGTCACCTTATATAAATTGGAATATTTATCGAATATTAGGGGCTAGTCAAATCTCTCTTAACATAAATGAAGAGACTTAAAATCGTGTATTTTTTCCTTGTATTTAACATATTACGAGTATTTTCACTTCTACTACACAATCCTGGGCAGGTCGATGGATCTTCGGCCGCGTGCTGTGTCACATGGTGGCGTACGCTCAAGGCACTAGCGTCTACATATCCACTCTCACCCTCACCTCCATCGCCATCGACCGCTTCTTCGTCATCATCTACCCGTTCCAACCCCGTATGAAGCTTTCCACCTGTCTCTGCATCATTGCCATCATCTGGGTGTTCAGCCTCCTGGTCACGCTCCCCTACGGCATCTACATGAACCACCGCAGCCTCGAGGGGAGGTACTACTGCGAGGAAGATTGGCCTTCTGAAAAGTTTAGACAGGTTAATTAATGCACATACTTAGTATAATACTTGATGTTTATTCTAATTTGTACATATAATCATTTTGGAATTTGTAAATACTACAAGTATACCACTGATTTACATGATAATAGAAAGAAGGAACACCCGTGATATTTGTCTTCTTGTGAAGTGCATAACTGGAAGCACTGTAACTACTTGGTTACTCTTCGTAAGTTAAATTCTCCTTACCTAAGCAATGTAGATTTTTAGTTTTAGCTAGTTTAACAAACAAAGTTTCAACAAATTTTACCAAATCTATAAATACTATACTGCTTCACAAAAATGTCAATATTTTAAAATATAGATAGGGGGTTTTCAAACGTTAAAGTATCAAACAACAATTCCTTTTTTGATTGTAATAATCATAGTCTAAACGCACTGAAAAACTAGAGTCAATCATATAAACACGTTTCTCAGTGAATGTTTTTTTTTCAGTTATGAAATATATGTTTCAGGCCTCTTTCAGAACGATTTACAAAGTGAAAGTGGCAGCCAATCTCATGGAAATCAAAAGCTAGGAAAATGGCTCATCGTATTATAGATTTCAATGATGTTTATTAAGAGTGAAATTAACCCGTTTAACCCTCCAAAATGTGTTGGTAATAGCAGAAAATATATTTAAGATTCGTATACAATCTAAAAATAACTCTAAGCCTGCAATTAACTGTTCTCTTGCAGTTAATGCTGTTGCCTCTGGATAGTTTGTCTTGTAATTGTATATGACTGTTTAGTAGCAACGTTGACCGTCTAATTATGTCTAAAGTACTGACACCATTTTTTGTAAAAATAATACGATTACATTAATATAACAATACTAATAACTGTTTTAAGGTTATCGCTGTAAACTTTGTTTCTACCACAATATTGCAGCAGTAAAGATCCAAGTCATAAATAAGTATGAAACAACAATACTACGGACTTCACGTTTCGATTGTTTTTTTTATAATAGTGATTTTAAAAACAACAGTAATATCCACCCACCATCGTACCAATCGAAAATGTGAACCAAAACCACTTTAATACACAGTCCAGAAGAAATTCCCATGACTTTTAAAAACACGAAAAAAATTAAATAATACATCTCTAAACAAAATAATCGATGGCGATCTATCAAGTCTGTACTGATAAGCCAGCAGTAATTAAAAGAAAATTTAGATGAGTCAGGCGTATAATCTCCTGTTCGATTGCTCGGTTAAACAATAGCTGACAAGTTCTCTTTCTGATCTTTTACTCTTTACATCAATATTTGTATATTTAATTAGCCCTTAGTTACAGTGAAAAACTAATGAGGTTCCCCGTTTGCGTTTTTGTTCCATAATAAAACCATTGAAGGCACATGATAAAATACATTGCATGATGGGTTAAAATATTTGCCTTTTTAAGTGTTAAAAACACCTAAAAAAAAAAATATATATATATATATATATATATATAAATATACACCTACAAAGCTAAGTTATAGAATTTTACTATAGCCTACATGGCATAACAACAGGGCTTTAACTTTCGGAAATCTGTGAATTTTGGGGTGTACCAAGACATAAAAACCCTCTTAAAGTTAAACTAACCAAGAGAACGTCAACAGAAAAATTGTGGAAAACAATTACAGACCTTAAAGATTTTTAAAATTAACCTGTACAAAGCCCGTTTAGCAATTTTTTTACGTAGAAACGGAATAATGCTTCATACACACAGTATTTTTGTTGTTAAATTGTCATACACCAAGTGTGTTATTCAGACGGTCAGTAATAAGTTATTTTGAGGTCTGAGTATCGACGCACGGACATCGTCGGTCGGAGATCTCCTCTTCATTTAAGGTTTTGCATGTTCTATGGACCATTTTTACTTTCTCCCCCTATAAATAGTATATGGAGAAAGTATTGTTTTCGTCAACATTTTCGAAAATTGAGTTGTTAGTGGAAATATTCGTTTTGGTACTCCCTGAACCCAAAAAAAGTGTTTTACGTGATGTCTGTCTGTGTGTGTGTGTGTGTGTGTGTGTGTGTGTGTGTGTGTGTGTGTGTGTGTGTGTGTGTGTGTGTGTGTGTGTGTGTGTGTGTGTATGTGTGTGTGTGTGTCTGTGAGGATGTGTACAGAGCTAGAGCCCTAACCAATGGGCCGATTGTTATGACATTTGGTATGTAGGTTACTAATCTACGATAACTCGAGGCGTTTTTTTTTAATTTTTTGGAATTTTTTATTTGTAAGAGTGATTATTTCCCCAAAACCGCCAAAAAACATAAAAAATCAAAATTTATCAAACAGTTCTAACGATTTTGATTAAACTTTAGTCGTTTGTAGAACTTTACTTGTAAAACAAAATGACACCACCCGCATTTCTGTAAAAATTTGGGTTCAGAAATTACAGGACTTAATTCATAACAAATTCAGTTTTTTGGATTTTTCTTAAAAAACATGAGTATCAAAAAATGTTACTATTCACCATTACTGTAAAAAGAACTCAAAAAAAATGTAGTATTTTTAATTACTATTCTACGATTGCTGGTTGTGGAGAGAATTGAAATTTTCATTTTGCGTAAATGCAGTACGTTGTCCAATGTTATTCTTATGGGGAATACAAAAATTACTATTTCTCTCTTATTTACTGATCAATTTCATTCAAACTTGATATGATTGTCAAGTTAGCATTGACCAACAGAGGAAATTCGAAATAGGTTGCCTCGTAATAACCCTGGTAAGGGGGGTATTTCCCCTCTTAAAACCACGTGTGCAGCAATGGATTCTGTAGTGCCTCCAAAACAGGGATTTGGGTGGATGTTTTTGAAAAAAACTTGTTTACAAGATTTTCTGTACATTCGACCGTGCTTTGTATTCTATATTTAGTAAATAAAAAGTAATTTATTCGGTTGGGCTAAAAGGGAGAAAGTATGTGTCAGTTTCCTGATACCGTTTATTTCTGACAGTCTCCTTCTATTGTTTTTAAAGTGTCAGACGGATTTTTAAATAAGTTTAGTGTTTTATCTCTTAAATAAGGGACAATTCAAGATCAAATAAACCAGTTAAGTGAGAATCACCATGAAAAAAGTTGCGGTATCTTTTTGTACCCATGCTGCCCCCTTGAACTGCAGCGTATCACCCCCCCACCTGAATTGAGTAACATTTCTTCCAGAATACTGGCTGGCACCCTCAGGACCTATTCCACCGCCTTTTTCATACCGTCAGTCCACCCCTGCTCTCCACTGCTAATAGTTTGACAGGGACATCACCAGTGATAACCATGATTGGAGGTATGGACACTGTACGGTAAGCGGATATGACTCTGAGTGCCGCTTGACGCTGCACTCGAGCGAGGCACAACGTGTTCTCTTAGCTCGTCTGTCAACACCTTACCTCCGTACAGAAGCACGTCCAGGGCTGTAGACATCATTAAACATCTTAAGATCTTGATATCTCTCTAAGACACCAACAAAACTTACGAGTATTTTAAGGCAAATATGAATGAATGATGAGTTTACGACTTCGGAATTCCGACTTTAGCAAAGTATTATCAGCTTACCAAAAAAATTGGTGACCTTAGAAGCCTTCTCCACCATAAAAAAGATTTTGTCTCTCCAACTACGCTTACTGCCCACCTTAACACTGAGGTACTTTACAGCACTTATGGCCTGAACGACATCTCTTCTAGTAGTTGACCAACCTTGACATTTCGCTGCTTCTTGAAGATAAATCTCAGTTTTGCTCCTAGTGAGCGAGAGACAGTGGTTAGCCTAACCTGGTTACTTCCGCTTTAGCTTGGCCAGTTCAAAATTGCGTGCAGCGATGAGAACTGTGACGTAGGTTTTGTAACAAACCATAAGGTTTTCCTCTGGCACTACGGATCTCAAGAGATTGTTTGGCTCTTTAAGCGAATTTATAGAGATCCAGGCCGAGATGAAGGTATTTCTGACATCGAGCGTAACAAGAAGCACTAACGGCTGACGAGAGAATCGGCTGTAACGCACACCGATTTATACACCTGCCCGATTTATACACGTTGATCTTTATCCTGAAGATGAAGCTCATTTATACAAGCTATACCTTCAAGCGAGAACTTTAGCTCTATCGGTTAATTTGGTTTGAGTTAAACAATCAGAGTTGAAGTAAAATTGTATAATGGAAGTATTTGCTTTTACGTCGTATACTACTTTACCTAACTGATCGTAATAATACTTGAGTTTATTGTAAATTCAATAATAACGAAAATGTAACATGAGGCTTAATAAACTATTTACAATACTTCAATTAGGCTTATCAATTTGTTTAAACTGTGTAAAGTAAGTCTTATTACATATTTTAGGTCTCGATTTTAAAATATACGTATAGAGTACACAACGATACAATACAAAATATGACACCTTTTGCATAATATCATCTTTTTAAGATTTCGTGCTGTCACAAAAAGATTTTTTCGTAAAACATTTTCATTCATCACATAAAACAGCAATTAAAATAAATGCATACATTTAATAAAATAGTTTTGATAATCTGCTGTATCGTACATTAATACTTCCTGTACATGTAGCAAAATTTTACGATTTTTCAAGTGTTATGATTATAGTATAAAGATAGAGGATACCAGCCATGTTGAGTGGTGGAAGTTTTCCAAGATGGTTTGTTTGCACCAGAAATTAACGACGGCAGATTTGATTGCTGATCAAACACGGTGGCGGGTTCTCATTACCGGAGACGCGAAAATCTGCGGTCATTCCACCAACGATCTGAACTGGATCAGTAATGAAACCAGAGTCAAAGTTTATACCGAAGATGCAACAACTGTAGGATAAATACCTAATGCATTACACAATTTAAAGATGATTAGTTAAGATATAAGTTAAGATATAAGGTATAAGTTAAGATATATCTATGATGAATTATTTTTGTGTTGATTGCTGAGAAAAATAACTTAAATATCACCTAATTGAATATTTATGGTGTCCAGGCTGAAGTGTTCTAATGACTAACGTTTATGTTTGTTGTCTGCTATTTAAGTTCATATGGGGGACTCCATTCCTTTTTACGCTGTGTATTGAGATGCTTTTAAAATTCAAAAATTTTCCGCAAATTGTTCAAGATAATTGCCTACTTGTTTTAGTTTATAGAACACTTCTTGTTTTATTATTGAATTGGATAGAATATGTAATTTTAAACCATTTGTATTATTGCCTGTCTTCAAACTCAAAATTGAACATCATTAGTTTGCTATAAAAATAGAACTAGAAAAACATAACACAAAAAAGTAAACCCAATCTAAATCCTAAACAATTCATGACATTAACTCCAAAACTCCTTATTTTCTAGTTTTTTTCGCCATTTCTAAAGAACTTACTTTATTCCTATTGTTAACCATTCAATCTCCAGATCTACTCCATTGACTATATATGCTCAAAGGCTACGCAATATCCTATTCAACGCTAAATGTAAAGAAGAACTTGAATGTGAAGCTCTTGTGGCTAAACGTTTAACTTTAAGAAAAAAAATACCACAGTTAAAAGGGTATACTGTAAGAAATAATTAGGTTAGCCACCATATTAGGCAAATAACGGGGAATGTTCGAAATTAGAATGCACCTCAAAATGCAGCATATTATGGTAAAGGGGTCATAAATAACAAGTTAACTTTTAGACGTCACATAAAAAGTAGCAACTGTAACACTTGAAAAAGCTACAACATCTGCAGCGCTGAGTACAGTGAAAATGCCGGAATTGAGTGAGAGAAAATATCGTAATTCGGGAATGTACTTATAGAAAAATAGAATATTACCATATTATTCTAAACAACATTTCAACTTATAAATATTTTTTATTAAATTCTTATCCCCTGAAAAATAATATACTAGTTACATAAATCAAATTATTTGGCTCACAAGTTAAAGGGTATATCACTGGAAGTTTTATAGTTAGTACAGGTTGTATTTTTAACATATAATCCGTACTCAAATGCATAATATATGTGCGTACCATGTATAAATATTAAGGACTTATAGTATAACAAATATATAATCCTACCACTATATGTTTTTTTAATAAAATTATGTGTACGTATGTATGTACATGTCTGATCATAGTGGACAGGATGTTACTATCCTTCCTTTTACTAATCAACGATGCATTTATTTTCAAGGCTTACGGAGGTATGACGGCGACGATGCAGTTTATTCTACCATTCTTCATAATCGCGTTTTGCTACGTGCGGGTATCTCTTAAGCTCAACGACAGAGCTCGCTGTAAGCCAGGCTCAAAAAATACCCGGAAAGAAGAAGCGGACCGAGAGCGCAAACGGAGAACCAACCGCATGTTGATCGCCATGGTAACGATTTTCGGGGTCTCGTGGCTCCCGCTGAACCTGATCAATCTGCTGAACGATATCTACATTCCCACGGGCACCTGGAAGTACTACTACCTGGCATTCTTCATGGTTCACGCTCTAGCCATGTCCTCCACCTGCTACAATCCATTCCTCTACGCTTGGCTCAATGACAACTTCAGGAAAGAGTTCAAACAGGTAACCTGCTAAACCTGGTAAACCTGGTTAGAGGCGTTGTGATGGTTTAGCGTTGCATAAAACTACATATAGATTCAAATAGTAAATGAGAAATTTCATGCGTCCACAGTATATTAAAATTCCACGGTTATTATATTTATAAAACTCCAATGTCTTGTATTTTTTGTATTTTATATTAATGCCATTGACTATACTTATAAAACGGAGGAGGGCACAATTTTTGCACCTAGACCTCTTGGTTCTTGCTGAATTTTGTTTCTTTAAAATACATATTTCAGAATCAAAAGTTTATTTAAACGAAACTGTGTGGGAAAATATGATCGTGGGTGAACATTTGTTAGTTATGAAATATAGTAAGTTTGGACACTGAGTCCTACTTGTTATCTCATCCTTATTTTTCAGTACATTTTGAGTGCCACTAGTATGTGTATAAATCTATACGTATTGTAATGTACTCGACAGTATACTCATTTCTACACCGGAGATTATGTTATAAGTTATGCTTAAAATTTCTAAGCTAATTTGGGAGATTTCACAAGTATAAGATTAAATTTCTTAAAAGTATTATAAAATAATAGTTTAATTTAAATATTGGTTTATTTATGTTCTAGCCATCTTACGGACATTATTTCAACTACTTATATGGTGTTTTAAAAACACACAAATTCGGACGCCTCTGCAATATTCTGTGAAAAATAACTAACTGTGTAATGTAAATTGCTATGAGGCTACAAGAGCTGATAGTGACGCTGAAGTGTAAGACGCTGGTTGCGCAGGTGTTGCCGTGTTTCGACGCCAGCAGGTCGGGAGGTCCGGGTAGCCAGGGCAGTACAGGTCGGATGGGAGGCTGGAGGTCGGAGCGAACCTGCAACGGCAACGAGACCTGCCAGGAGACTCTCCTGCCCACTTCCGTCGTCATCCCCAACAAGCTGGGGGACTCGCCACCTGAGCCTACTCCTGTCAACCATCAACCTAACCACTCTAAAATTAAAGTACGTTCTAGTCATTCCTAGACATTGTTACTAAAAGATGTATACATACCTTTTGACATATTTTGACTAAACAACTGTTTGTTTTAACGGTTACCAACACTATGGTACACAAAGACACAAGTGGACATAGCCAGTTCCCGAAAAATTCTTCTAGAATCATCAATGCCAGAATAATGTTATATGTTTTAGTTTTATGTTATACAAACTAACATTTTCACCCTGGGGGCGTTTTGTGGATATACGCCAAAATGTTTCTTTGGAATTTTACAGTTTTTTTGTACAAATGTTTCATATTCCTCTTGAAGTAATTTAAATTGACAAAAAATTTAGAATTTTGAGTCGTTTCTCATAACACTTGTTGGTAGATTAGAGGTACTTACATCCAGTAAAATTAAGTTTAAAAAACTCCAATATAAGTTTTCAGTCTACATTTAGAGTATTTTTGTAGTTTTTTTTTTAAATTTAACCTTTTATCTCAAATATTATATAGTTTACATTAATATTCCTGTTTTTTTCACGAGCTCTTTTAATATACATACATTTGCGACTATTATATTTTTTTGTTTTAATACTAAAATGCATCTGCAATTAATCTTCCTAAATCTATATTCTCAGCAAGTTAATGTATCCCTGATATGTATATAAATATACTTTTACATTTTATTTGGCAAACCCAGCATGGAATATAGAAAACTACTAAAACTTAATTTTAATTTTAAAATAATTACTGTAAAAAGGTGCTTTAACAAATATTAATACAAGATATTGGTCAGCTGATCCTTAGTAATGTAAATAGTTTATGTATTTTATATTCTGGTCAATAACACGACATACGATTGAATTGTACAAAGAACGAAATTTACTTGGTTGCGAAATCGAAGGAGGAATCCTAGTTTAGTGTGAATAGTAGAAGGGAAGGTTCAACCTGCTTATCGGATAAAAAGTCTTTACCACTTTGAAAGGTGAGAAAGGAAACGGAATAGAAAGCCCCACTCACACCTACCACTTATGTTTATGTAAAACCTAATAGAATAACAGTCTAGTAAAATTCTACTCTCATTCGTTATTTTATAATTTTAAAATAAGAGAATTACGGAAATACATGTAAATTAGCCAGTGCGCTTATTAAACATAAAACTCACATATAATATAGACATACAGAATCTTGAAGCGGATTTCTTGATTTGGAGTAAGTTGTGATTAAACGTAACCCTGCCAGCAGTTATTTATAGGTTTTGTTCATGCAAGAGTCGTACTATAACACATATTGCGTAAGAATTACAACTGGGAACAGTGCTAGTTTATAGCTATGGTTATTAGGAGTTTAAAGCCTTAAATTCCCTCACTGTCAATTCGCATATTAGCAACGCCTTAGACATGTATTGTTTTTTAAGAGTTGGCATCGTAGTACTCTGAGAATTGAACGACTGGAGCCCTTATGATTTAATAAACGCGATAAAAGTCTTGGTAACTAACTTCACGTAATTTGTTCTATAGGCTTCTCCTTTTATTTTCAGACTATCGAACCCCAAAATAATCATGTATGGGATTTTATGTATCATATTTTTGCTTCAGGAGAACAACCGAGGGTGGCTGAGCAAGAGTCACGACAGTGTGGAGGTGGTGCTGGTGGCTTACACAGCGGGCGAGGACGTCGTCCACATCACAGACCCCTCGGACAAGGCGAGGGACAAGGACAGGACACATCTCACCGCGGAAATCGTCTAGCAGAAGCCTGGTATGTCAAGAGAGAGTGGATTAGTTGTTTTGATGTTTTTATATCTCCACACAAGTATTAAAAAGGTCAGATTAAAGCAATTCCAATGCAGTATCGATAAATAAGTATTTCTCAGAATTCTCTGGTTGAGAATTGGCATACTAATCATTGGAAACTTTTGTTTCAAATTGTAACATTATGTTAACTAAACAGGGAGTTGTTCTGTCATACGTTAATCAGATGGTTTTAGAGAGTAGAAAAGCTTGTGTTTGTTTATTCATGCTATTTGCTATTTACTTGCACTTGCGAATATGTGGGAAGTCAAATTGACTATAAATATAAATCTATTTATAATCAATGGTTTTATACTTCCTATTTAATATAATATAACTACAGTATATCCATATTATTCAGGGATATAAAGGAAGAGATACATTTTATTTTTTTATGAGCCAAACCTTTGAATAACGCTAAACTTAAATACCAAAAGAATTTGGATTAGGGTTTTAGTCAATTTGGTGTTGACCTACTTGTACGTGACTGCCTTGTATGGTTTGTTCGAATAAAATTGAAATATGTTTCACATTACAGGAAGTACGTTTACAAGTATTCCGTCTAAGATTAATTTCAGGTAAACACTGTGGAAGTGACATGTGATAGTTCCTATATACAACGTTGCAGACATGAAAGTTCTGTAATATATTTTTACAACAAATTTAACAAGTACAGCTTACTTATTTACTAATATAATCCAACCGCCCAAATAACATTAAACTCTTTCAAATATTGAATAAATGTGGGGGAATATATTTAAAGTAATTGCATTCGATGGAAAATTAAATTTATTTACAAAATACAGGGTGTTTAAAACAACATCAAACAACTTTAAACATCAATAAAATGTTTCTTCGATGAGATAATTACTTAAAACTGCAACCAAATGAGAGGATATAGTCTTTTCCCCTACCCACTGTGTAAAGTCGAATTTTACTCCTTGTAATGAGGGAGTAAATGCTACTTTAACTCTCTAGGGAGTTATAGTTACTTTAACTCCCTAGGGAGACAAAGAAAACCCATAAGAATAACATTGACAGTCTGGCAACACAGTTCAGAGTAGAACTGGCAACGCTGTACATGGAGAACACAATCAGCTGATGTTTCGCTGCAATAATTAACGCTGCAGCTATCGCGGAATCGGATCAGCTGATTGATATTTTGCTTCGCTCAGCTGCAATTAACGTTCCAAGTTCGGAGGTTAGTTATTACGCAACCAAAATGGACAGCAATTGTAAATGTAAATACTTATGGAAAACTCAACTGGAAAACCGTATAGTGGTATGATACAAATGCAATGTGAATTTCCATTTAACTTATAAAGTTACCCTATCATTCGCTGCTGAGTTGTATAACAACTACTCATGTAGTTAACAACCATATGATTTGTTAACTTGTTAACTACAATGAGGTTTGATCACCACTTATAAGAAGGATAATAATAATGTTTTTGTGTGTAAACTAAATTGTCAGAAGTAATAGGATAACTTTTTGACGGTAGTTTGTCTTTTTTAGGTGTGAAGAAAGTGAAGTTTTCTCCGGAAATCCTTTGATCATTAAAAAGACTGTCTTATATACGCTCAATGTTCAACTTTAAAAGGACGAAGAAAATATACTACGTAATAAATTATACATATTTATTATTAAGTGTTATCTAAGTGGTGTTGTAAATATAGGTTTAAGATTAGATAGCAAGATGTTTAAAGTCTATGTGTAAGCATTGTAATCTTTGTCGGTCAAATCCTACAGTATTCATTTCTACTGTGATAAGCATGTTTATTTTATCTGTTCTAAACAATAGGTCTACTGTGTCATATTTAATCTTCACTTGTATAAAACAGATGTTGTAGATATAAATTGTGGAAACATTCTTTAAATGATGGCCCAGATATTTAGTCTTTGGTATAGCTTTAATTTATTTTCCTTTGATTAATTAAATTTAATAAACTCTGACGGATCTACTTATGTTACTCCGAATATTCAGTAGTGAAAAAAGACTGAAAAATCAGCTGTCCATTTCATGGCTGTTTTATGTAGAATTAACTATTTTTCTTTGTAAATGCAATAATTTACAGTTGAGGATTATAAGGTGACTGAATATGTGAATTAATGTAGGTAAACTTTAATAAGTAATAACATTTAAATTGCATATACTTTTACAGGTATTTTAAAACAGTGGTGACAAAATGGTAAAAAAAGGTTTATATAGATCTAGGAACATTAAAAATCTTCATATAACTAATTTAACTTACATAAACCCTAAAAAGCAATTAACATCCTATTATATCCTGCGCTATAACAAACAAACGTAAACATATGTTATTTAAACTACGATGATGGTATTAGGCCTTCAATCAATGAGAACAATTATTAAGTAGGTTTATAGTATTTTTGAAAAACATAAAATAAAAATTAAATGTTCAAATAACTTATTTAATGATATAAACAACCAAGTACTATGAATAATACAGGAATTAGGGTAATAGTATGAAATGTTTGTTACTATGGCCTACAGTGTATTAAAGTTGTATATACGTATTTATTTGTAAATCTAATGTATATTTTACTATTATATCTTTTTCGTTCTAATATATAAAAATATCCTATATATATTTATTAATTGAACCCATGATCTCATTACATTATAATTTTATAAGTTTATATTGCGTTATTTATAGAAATAATTATGTTGTTGTATGATTATAATTTTGTTCTCTAGTTTATGTGCTAACTAGGTCGCGTGGAACGTGGGGCTTAAGGCCTGAGCTCCTTCTTAAGCCCTCTTTTCACTGACAATGTTTGCAAATAAATATATTTCTTGTGACACGCGTGTCTTGTGTACTATTGTTTACCTAAATCTTTTGATAATCTACGCTAATCATCTAGCTCAGTTAGTGAAAAAAGACATTTTAGCAATTATAATACCTAATAAAATAAACAATTTATGCAATCTTAAAAATAAATATAACATATTTACGATTCTTGAAACATCATTTTCCACAACAATAATAATATGCCAGATCTGAATTGGTCCACCTACCATATTTAATTTATGCTATTGCCAAATAATTAATATAATAATAATATACGAAAACATGAATACTAGTTCAGTTAGTTTGCAAATATAAAAGATAATCTACTATTTCAAATTAATCTGGAAGTACTCAGTTTAAGAGTGGGTGAATACAACTTTTAATTTTTCTCAGATATCTATTTTGTTTTTAGATTTAACTAGCGATCCTTAATTTATAGGCTGATGGCTTCGGTGAGCGTCATGGACTTTTCTTTTAAACTTTTTGTTTAACTACAAAGCCAAGAAATTCTAGCGCCTTGTCTTAGTCAATTTTAACTGGTGTTTAAATCAACTGTATTGCATAATAGCAAATTAGTTTACTTAAAACAGGAGAGGATACGGTGTGTGTGAACACTGACGTGCTGTTGGCCGTAGCAACTTGGGTGGTGATGGATTCTACCTCACTAGGGCGTAACCGCCGCTCCGGCGCCGCACCGCACCAAGATATTTTTGGATAGCACCTACACAGGTATGGTTCTCTCGCCTCTTTAAATACCGCAGACCCATTCATGTTTTTAAATTTTGAGATAAATGGTACAAGTACGACCATTATTAAAAAAACAGATTGGTAATTGTTTCAACTGTTATATTAGTATCACACATCGGCAACGATGTACTTTACCATGTTGTAAAAGTGAATTAACTAACAGTAACTTACTACAATATATACCTACAGTCTAGTTTTAGTATTATGAATTACTTCGTTGTTTAGTTATTTTTAAGTAAATCATACTCAAGCAAATAAAGCGTTAATGACCACTGGGCGTGAGTTTATTGACCCTTGTCCTTTCAACTGATGACGGTTATATGTTTAAATCAGTAAACTCCCTTGTGTCCCGTTTTGAAAACAAACATATCATTACATAAGAACAATTTAAATATAGTGAAGTAATGTTATTTTATTTGAACAGTGGTAATCATTGTGGTATATAATATTACCTTCATATGATTACTATCATTATTACAATTTTAGTACTAATTTAACAAATTTTATTACAACATGGTAAAGTACATCGTTGCCGATGTGTGATACTAATATAACAGTTGAAACACACATCAAATGGTTACTCAACCGTACTTGGTAAGATTAATATTTGTTTTTTATTAAACTTTTTCATTTACATTAAACTGTCCTTAAAATGCATAAACAACAACAACAACAACAACAAGACAAAATATATGGTTGTATATGGTTTATGGTATGGTGGTATATATGGTTTGTGTTTATGTGACATAATATAGCAAACTTAAATAGTGTTTTAGTATTTTCATTGGTCATACTAATTAGACTAAAATTACCGAAAAAAGGGAAACTCTTAAAACTCCGTGGTTTCCATGTTTCCACCAGTTTAAGGCGAAGTTTTATTTTAACGGTATAAAATTAACTAAATCTTACAAGACTTTAAAGTATATTTACACTTACTCTGTAATCACTGACAATACCGTAAATAAATCAAACATATGATACAATTTATTTCAACCAGTCTCATCAATCATCATAAGGCAATATTAACAGTATGCTCTAAATAGATTACCATGTATCGATTATCTTTTATTAGCGAATTTCCCCTATAGGGAAGAAGCTATTACCGTAAGTGGCATGGTAAGACTTCAGCCCAAGACCATGATAACTTTTCGTTTCGAGGTCTCCAGATGCCAAAAATCCGTTCAAATATATATATATACAGGGTATTTTCAAATTAATATTGCTAACTTCGAGATATTGTTTCCTATGTCAAAAGGAACGTAAATCATCACATAACCGGGGGTCTATTTCTTTTAGTTTACCGCCTGTCTGTATGTATGTGATTTTTACTAGAACATTTATATTTTTAAAACGGCTTGACCAAATTCAATTAAATTTTGGTTAAATACTCTTTTGGTATTGGTTAGTAAGTATAACTTACTAATCTTTGGTAGGTTCTTTTTTAGGAAAAATTTCATAAAACCTTTCCGTTTAAAAATGGTAGCCATTGCAAATTTTAACCTCAAATATCTTAAAAACTATAAATTCTATAAATTTTACAAAAATCTCTCTAGAATATAAAAAGTTATAAAATGTAATTGCAAATGCATATCTGCTTTAACATTGAAAATCGGATTTAAATTAACTAAACTATGACTGAAATAGGAAACACATGGCAAAATTTTCCTTTAGAACTAATCAAAATGATGGTAATAATTTAGCCTTTTGGTTCGTTTTTCAGTCATAGTTCAATTAATTTAAATCCAATTTTCAATGTTAAAGCAGATATGGATTTGCAATTAAATGTTATAACTTGTTATATCCTAAAAAGATTTTTGTAAAATTTTTAGTTTTTAAGATATTTGAGGTTAAACATTTTCAATGACCGCCATTTTAAAACGGAAAGGTTTTATGAAAAATGATTTTTTGTAAAAAATAACCTACCTAGAAGAGTATTCAACCAAAATTTAGTTTAATTTAGTCAAGCCGTTTTAAAAATATAATACCCCCGCCCCAGCAAATCTGTGTACTCAGTGAATTTCCAATGCATATATATGTGACTCACTACTATATAGAGCTACTCACCAAGTTTCACAAAAATACATCCATAAATAAGTGATATATAGCATTTTATTTATTCTCCTTAAGAATAACATTAGGGTTGAGGACGCAGGTTTGCTGCAACAAGGAAGATAAGAAATATTTTTTTTTGCAATTATCAATATAACTGAACCAGGTAAAGGTATATACCAAGTTTTATTAATTTAGGTTCATAATTAAGGGAGATATACAACTTTACTTATTCTCCATATGAATAACATGGGGGCCGAGTATGCAGGTTTGCTGCTACGGGGACTATAAACAAAAACTTGCTTTTTGTGCTGATATCAATATACCATAACTAGTTGAAGCCTAATACCAAGTTTTATCAATATACATTCAATACCCCCGTCGCAGCAAACCTCCGTACTCAGCGAATTACCAAAGCATATATATGGGTATCACTACTACCTAGAGCCACTTACCAAGTTTCACAAAAATACATTCATTACTAAGTGATATATAGCATTTTATTAGCGAATTTCCCCTATAGGGAAGAAGCTATTACCGTAGGTCTCATGGTAAGACTTAAGCCCGAGACCATGATAACTTTTCGTTTTGAGGTCCCCAGATGCCAAAAACACCATTCGTTCAAATTTTTATATATGTATATATATATATATATATATATATATGTGTCCGTAAGCACGATAACTCTCGTAAAAGAGGTCCGATCTTAATGAAATTTGGTAAAAACGTGTAAAGTACCATTTATTTGAACGAGTTCGAAAACCAGACAAATCGCACCATCCGAAGGGGGGTTTTGGGGGGGTTTTGTACCCCAAAAATGTTTTTTTTGGAGTTTTCACATGTAATAATCATTTAAATCAAATTTTAATTTATACCATTGGATTCAGCTTAAAAAAACAAACAATTTGGTATTTTGATCATTGCTCTACGTCAATTGGTTACTGATATATTGAAAGTGCTAAACACAGTACGTTGTCCAATGTTATTCTTATGGAGAAAAAGAAAAATTTTATATCTCGGTTGTTTATGAACATAAACTGACGAAACTTGGTATATCGCTTCATCTGGTTGTGGTTTGTTGTTGTTTAAACAAAAAACTACTTTTTCGCCTATGGTTCCCGTAGCAGCAAACCTAGGTATTCGGTCCCCATGTTATTCTTATGGAGAATAATAAATATGTTATATATCGCTTATTTATGAATGTATATGGATGAAACTTGGTATGTGACTTCACTTAGATGAGTTCTATTGATATTTGCATAAAAACCCATTATTTTGTGTTCCTTATTGCAGCAAACATGCGTACTCATCCCTAATGTTATTCTAATGGAGAATAATGAATATTTTTATATGGCTTATTTATGAATATATTTCTTATGAATTCTGGTAAGAGGCATAATGTGTTATTAAGACATATATATTCATTGGAAATTCGCTGAGTACGCAGGTTTGCTGCGACGGGGGTATTTATACTCCTTAAGAATAACATTATAATTGAGTACGCAGGTTTGCTGTAACAAGGAAGATAATAAATGTGTTTTTTGCAATTATCAATATAACTCAACCAGGTGAAGCTACATACCAAGTTTTATTAATTTAGGTTCATAACTAAGGGAGATATAAAACTTTACTTATTCTCCATATGAATAATATGGGGGCCGAGTATGCAGGTTTGCTGCTACGGGGACTATCAACAAAAAACTTGTTTTTTGTGTTAATATCAATATAACACAACTAGTTGAAGCCACATACCAAGTTTCATCAATATAAATTCATAAATAATCGAGATATAGAATTTTATTTATTCTCCATAAGGATAACATTGGACAACGTACTGTGTTTAGCACTTTGAATATCTCTGCAACGGTTGGACGTAGAACAACGATTAAAACACCAAAATGTTTGTTTTTTTGAGCTAAACACACTAATAAACAGAAATGTGAAGTTTTTAGTAAAACTATCTGAGAAAAATCTAAAAACCTTTTTCCCATAAGATTAACATTCGACACGTTTTTTTGGATTTTCTCCGCAACCACTTAACCTAGGTTAATGATTCAAAATACTAAATTATTTTTTTTTTAAGCTCTATAAAATGGCTTTAACCAAAATTGTTTTCAACATTTTGGGGTCAAATTTGCAAAAAACCGATTTTTGGAAAATTGTAAACCCCCATAAACCCCCTTCCCGTAGTGCGATCGATCTGGTTTTCAAACTTAAAGTCATAAATGCTACTCTCCACATTTGTGTCAAATTTCATCAAAATTGGGTGTTTCTTTCAAAAGTTATCGCGGTAACGGACACACACACACACACACACACACACACACACACACACACACACACACACACACACACACACACATATATATATATATATATATATATATATCATATATATATATATATCATCATATAACCGGGGGTCTATTGCTTTTAGTTTACCGTCTGTCTGTCTGTATGTGATTTTTACTAAAAATATTAGCGAATTTCCCCTATAGGGAAGAAGTTATTACCGTAGGTGGCATGGTAAGACTTATGCCCGAGACCATGATAACTTTTCGTTTTGAGGTACCCAGATGCCAAAAACACTATTCGTTCAAATTTATATATATATATAAATATATAAATATATATATATATATAAATATATATATAAATTTGAACGAATAGTGTTTTTGGCATCTGGGGACCTCAAAACGAAAAGTTATCATGGTCTCGGGCATAAGTCTTACCATACCACCTACGGTAATAACTTCTTCCCTATAGGGGAAATTCGCTAATATTTTTAGTAAAAATCACATACAGACAGACAGACGGTAAACTAAAAGCAATAGACCCCCGGTTATATGATGATTTACGTTCCTTTTGACATAAGGAACAATATCCAGAAGTTTGCAACATTAATTTGAAAACACCCTGTACATAAATATATATATGTGTCCGTTACCTCGGTAGCTTTTGAAATAAATGCCCGATTTTAATGAAATTTGGCACAAATGTGTAGAGTAAAATTTATGACTTTAATTTTGAAAATCAGATCGATCGGAGTATGGGAAGGGGGTTTATGGGGGTTTTAGATTTTCCAAAATCAGTTTTTAAATTTTTTCCCTAAAATTTTAAAAACCCTCAATTTTGGTTATAGCCATTTTATAGAGCTTAAAAAAATAATTTAGTATTTTGAATTACCAACCTAGGTTAAGTGGTTGCGGAGAAAATCCAAAAAAAGTGTTTCATGTTAATCTTATGAGTAAAAGGATTTTTGGACTTTTCTCAGATAATTTTACTAAAAACTTCACACTTCTTTTTATTAATACGTTTAGCTCAGTAAAACAAACATTTTGGGGTTTAAATTGTTGTTCTACGTCCAACCGTTGCAGGGATATTCCAAGTGCTAAACATAGTACTTGTCCAATGTTATCTTTATGGAGAATAAATAAAATTTGATATCTCGATTATTTATGAATGTATATTGATGAAAATTGGTATGTGGCTTCAATTAGTTCTGGTATATTGATATTAGCACAAAAAACAAGTTTTTTAGTGTTAGTCTCCGTAGCAGCAAACCAGCATACTCGCCCCCCATGTTATTCATATAGAGAATAACTAAAGATGTATCTCCCTTCATGAACCTAAATTAATATAATTTGTTATGTAGATTCACCTAGTTCAGTTACATTGATAATTGAAACAAAAAAACACATTACTTATATTCCTCGTTGTAGCAAACCTGCGCCCTCAACACTAATGTTATTCTTATGTAGAATAAATAAAATGTTATATATCTCTTGTTTATGAATGTATTTTGTAAAACTTGCTAATTTGCTTTATGTAGTAGTGATATATATATATATATATATATATATATATATATATATATATATATATATATATATATATATATATATGCAATAGAAATTCTCTGAGTACGCAGGTTTGCTGCGACGGGGGTTTCTTTGTATTGCCATTTACTTTGAAAATTCCACACAGTGTGTACGATTTAAACGGCTTTTAATTTTAAAAGTCTTACAGCACTTTAAAATATATTTACAATCCGGGCAATACATTTAAAATATGGGGCAAGGTAATCATTCTCAACCGGTCAAACCGATCATTATGAGATGCAAAGAGACAGTATTAACACCGGGGTCAAAATGGATTGTCTTAAATAATATTTAATAAATATTTAACATCTTATATGTATACAGTTTTAGCGTAAACAAATACATTTTGACGATTTGTTTAACATTGCGGCTTGTAATTATAACAAATCGTGCCATGCTAGTAAAAACTATAATTACACTAACCACTTTGTATCCTTTTTTTATTATAACCTTTATATTATTAATTAAACTACCAAAATCAAATTCGGAAATCTTACTTAAGTTTGGAAATTTCATGTCAGATAGCTATTAGGAAGATGAGTATGGAAAGAGAGTCACTGATAAGCCTCGGGCGAGAAGTAAGCCCGCCGTAAAAGTTCACAACGCTTTTATTTATTATTATTATTTATTGTTTATACATGAAAATTAATTTGTCGTTTTAAAAATATGATAAGTTCTAGGGCATATTTAGATACATTCTTTATAAACTAGATTTGGTTATTACTTCATTTTCAAGTAAAATTATTTATAGAATTAACATAGAATTATTAGGGGGGAAAATATAAGCTATCAAAAATATAATAAAAAATGTTATCACGGTAAGACCTGTCAGATGTTGCGAGTGCAAAATAATTTGTTTCTTTTACGATATATTGTACTTTAAATGTTACTTAACACTGGGTGATTACCTTGTATAATACAAAGGTTGGGAAAAAATTAAAATTAAAAAATGGGGAAACGACTTTCGTACTTTTACTGGCCAACTAACTTGTCCAACGTTTATAGCCTACATGTGAAAAAATACACAACGTGCTTGTTGGATGATTTCGTTATTGCGGTCTTGAGAGTCATTTTAAAATATATTTACCAAAAATCAGTTTACTATATACAAATATGTACAGTCAAATTCTCATGAGGACGCAGTAGTTATAAATTAATTAATTTATGTGCATAACGCATTTCTGTTTTTTCTTTCATGTAACATGTTTACAGTCTGAACAATGCAATATTTGAAGTAAAATATTTACGGACGTACTACCGATATATGTCTTTATGAATGGGTTCCCTATGTACCTATTTTAAGCTTCATTGTTTTTCCGAATGCAGAAAGAAAGGGTTATTACAAAATCGAGATAAATCGGGTGAAATATGACGGCTGAATGACCGATATTAAATTAGTTTTATTTACTTGTTACAAGTATTTAGTAAATCTTAGTAAAATAATATTCATGTTAAATTGCGTATAAGGAAATCTACATAAGTAGCAATGGGAATGTCAGAGTTCGCGACCTGTTAAGATAAGTTACTGGGTGACAAACTGATAAGTTAGTTTAAGTAAGACATGCCAGTGTGGGGATCGGAGATGTCGTTTGTCGCGTCTTGTGACGTTATTACGATTCTGCATGTGTCAAGTTTATTATTAACATTGCCGAACTGGCGTCGCTCCAGAAACCATCTTTGCCAAACTCCTCTTGGCTCTGTTTCATTTATATTGATTTTAATTTTTGTTATTTAGTATAAAACAAAACATTTTGGGAAATAAGACAAATATTTACTTAAACCGTGTTTCAATCCATTAAAAAAATGGTATGAAAGTTTGTAAAATAACTTAACAATTTAAGATTATGATTTGAAAATCTTCCTTTTAACATCCAACAACAAAGTAAGATTAGTTTTTGTTAGTATAAAAAAACAACTAAAAACTAGGTAAATTTCTTGGGCCCCCTGGGTCACCGTTTTAAATTATGGCCTTAAAATGAAATCAGCAACTTTCAAACCACGACTTCAAACAGTCAACAGTGAGGTTGAGAAACTGAAATCTGATTAGAACTGCCATCTTCCCCAATCTCCAGACTGAAAATGTGATAGGGAGGTTAATGGAAAAAACAAAATTCATTCAATATAGTTTTTATGAAAGTGACCCAACTTCAAAATTTTATAAATCCCTGCTTTAATTAATTCTAAAGAGTGAAAAACTAGACAATTGTCTGCTCTCTGTAACTTCTAAGGACGAAATAAACCCAGATCACTAAAAATGTGCCTTCCATGTGCGACGGACGTCACATCGATTTTCTATAACATAGGCAAGAGTCGATTCTTAGGAGAGGACTTTCTGGGTATTTTCTTAGCACACAATTGAAAGACACACAGTAT
This sequence comes from Allygus modestus, assembly GCA_963675035.1. Taxonomy (NCBI): domain Eukaryota; kingdom Metazoa; phylum Arthropoda; class Insecta; order Hemiptera; family Cicadellidae; genus Allygus; species Allygus modestus. The sequence goes on from OY776111.1 coordinate 214,564,087, forward strand.
CTTATTAATTTATGTAATCCCATGGAGGAAATTTATGTAATTAAAACGAAATAATGTAATGGAGGAAATAATCTGATCATAGGTACATAAACGTAATCCTAATAACAGTGAACAAACTAGTTTCGTCCAATGGCAAACAAAATTATTTATTAAAAAAAAGGTTTCTTACAAAACGTTTGAGTTACAAATTGCTTAAGCCTGTTGTACGTATAATATAGTTGTATTATTTTTATTTTTAGGAAGAGGAGGGAAAAATGCATGTGGTCACATAGGAGGCCAATCTTTAGTGTGGGACTCCTACTAAAAAGAATAGACCACTCACTAAAAACCCCCTCTACTCTTTAGGACACTAACCTGGGATTGTTTGTCACATTACTTTAGGCTAAGACTAAATTTGGCTTAAGCCCACAGGGTTCACTCAATTTTAAGCCATCTGATCATTTAATCTAGTTCTCTTTCCGATGAAAAACTGAGCTAGTTGTCCTCACCCTTCATTATCTTTTCACACACCGTCCAAAAAAAATGCACTAGTGAAGCCATGGCCTCTAGGTGAGGCCTTACCCAACGCAGACAGTGGAAGAAAGTGTGGTCCACGTCGTCTGGAAGTCCGGGCAGTAGATGCAATCTGGTGAACCGGCTTTGCCCATCAGGTGCAGAAACGACCTGAAATAGCCGTGACCTGTTAGGAACTGTGTTAGGTAGTAATCCACCTCGCCGTGCAGCCGTTACTAGACTTTATTACTAGATTTATTAGAGTTTCTTGACGAGTCTTGCAGTCCATCGTCCTGGGTATGCTGTTCCCAGTAATGTTACCATTACTGGTAGGTGTGGGAGCGCTTTTCGGAACGGGCAGTATCCTTACCAATTTTGCCTTGTCTCTAATAAATCGCCTTCCTCTCCTCTGCCAAGAGCTTGACGGAGATGACTCTAGTGACCACCAGGATGGCCGGTTTGGACACTGTACGGTAGGCGGAACACACACTCGGAGCACAGCTTGACGCTGTACTTGAGCGAGCCGTATCCGATAACTCTCTTTGTTGAGAGCGTCCGCCCCGTACATAAACACAGACTGGACTGCGGGCATAACAAAATCTTCTGCTAGATCTGGGACCCCCGAAATTGGCCATCAGATTCTTGTGATATGCGACTCACTTAGTAACTTTGTTCACCGTCTGGAAGATCTGGTCCTCCACCTTAACTTATTGCCGACCATGAATCTGAGGTATTTGGCGGCACGCGTGGTCTGGACCACCTCCTTCCCCACTCGCAGCGGGACGATGGTGTATATCCTTTTCTTTGTTAGGATCACAATCTCTGTTATGCTCAAGGCGAGTGAGAGACTGTGATTGTTTCAGTTTCAGCTGGGTCATGTGAACGCTGCGTGCAGCGATGAGAGCTGCGACGTCATCGGCATACCCAACCAAAACGGTTTCCTCAGTCAACTTGGATCTCAGAAGGTCGTTAACACCGTTTCGGTGATCCGGGCCGAGTATTGAACCCTGCGCGGTACTGGAAGTGTCATACGTCGTCCGCGTTCCGTCTTTCGTGTCGTAAATCAAGAGCCTGGGTCAGATATTTGATATAGTGCTGTTATATATTAAAGCTAACAATAGTATAACTATACATGTATAGTTATGTTAACCATATGTATGTTATGTATGTGTGTCATGTATAACCATATGTATAACTATACATTGCATAAGAAGTACAGAGGTATCTAGCCTAGTAAAAAGGTATTTGGTGGTGGAGCCCTCACAGTCATTAAAACTAACGCTCCCAGATTATTCTGACTGCCACTTATTTGGAATTCCTTTAATTTCCCTTTTAGTCAAACACTAATACTACATTTTCCATAAAGCAATGTTTAAATACCCCCGTATGCACCATTTGTGGCATAAACGTCCATTAGTGAGGTTGAAGAGGTGGTTATCACATCAAAACGTTCACCCCTACTTTTGACGGGTGACTTCAGCATCTCTTTTTTTAACCTATATGTAATGTTGAATGATTTCTAGGATTGAAAAAAATTATATATCTTGACATGGGTTCACACTCTCCGGAGCACGTAAATTCGTAAATAAGTAATTTCAAAGGTGTCACACTGGATATTATTTTAATGAGTGACTTTGCTATTTTCATGTGGGCACAACTGTGGGCTGTCTGATGCGGGACGACACTCACAACCAGTCTGTTCATCGACAGCTCAATTGGACAAAAATAATGACCTCTCTGGTCTCCAGTATTATAACTGGCCCAAATTAAGTAAGTGCGACCCATAGCTGCAAACCACACTCTTTGTGAATCCGATATTGACTTCATTTTGTAGCAGGGAGATGAAGTACATAAACGGTACGAGAACTCACTTACATAGTATATTTTCTGATCTTTATACTTAGATTAATGCTACAACAGCTACTTAAATCGAATGGAGAAATCCTTGCAGAATTTGGAGTTTGTTTACTTTTTGCGATAGGAAAACGCATTATGCACCTTCATGGTCTGGTGTTTAGCCTGGTGTGTAGGACTCTCACACACTAAAAACCTATCGGTCTAGGCATTGGAAGCCCTCTCGGAAACGCTATTCGCAACACTTCAAGAGGGTGCCTTCGTACACCAAATATGGCATTCCAGCAGCGATGTTCCACCGGGTTTAACTGCGTTGGTGTATCACAGCTGTTCGATTCTCTTCTCTTTCAGCACCCTCCTGGAGAATGCAGGAACAGCGTTCCACGATTCTCTTCTCTTTCAGCACCCTCCTGGAGAATGCAGGAACAGCATTCCACGATTCGGGACTGGACAACATCTGACGAACGAGTGTGTCCGGCGAGATTGGACCAACGGCCGTTTTGAGATCCTTTCTGTCCGATTCCCACCTCACGCAATGGAAGAAGGTGTGCAGGACATCATCGTAGTCAGAGTTGCTGTACTGACATTCCGGGCTCGCTGTCTTTCCCATCTTGTGAAGGTAGGTCCCGAAAAAAACGTGTCTGGTGGGGAGCTGAGTGAAATAGAAATCTACCTCCCCATGCGCTCACTCAACCCACTCTTGGAGATCCCCAATGAGTCTCGCCATCCATCTTCCTCGTTCGTCCCCCTCCCAGCGTTTCCGGCAATCCTCCATAGTGCGTTCTCGGACTTCGGTACGGCTCAAAGCACCGCTCCCATCGAAGATCCTCTTCCGCTCGAAAACAGCTACAAGGACGGCTGGCTCTGACACTGTTCGGTAGGCCGAAGCACCTCTTCTCCGGACTGCTGCCATCTTCCTCCTCAGTTGTTTTTTCCGGAGGGCCTCAGCCCATATCTCACACACGAAAAGAAGAACGGAGTGAACCACAGATATTAGCACCCACCGCTTGCTACCAACCGGTCCGCCGACATTTCTTATCAACCTACTAAATTTGGCCACAATCTTTTTAGCTTTCTTCGTCACAAAAGTGATATGGTCCCGGAACGTGAGCCAAAAATCCAGTCTCATATCCAGGTACTTTACAACGGGTTTAGTGACAATCACTTCCAGGCCGAGCACGAGCTGTAAAATGGGATTGATCTGGTGGGAGGCATCTACCATGCACAGATGTCTATATGCAGACGGGGTTCCGGATCTCCTTTGCCCTTAGCGATCAACACACGGTGTTGAAATGCAGAGGAAACAAGCCTTCCAACAAGGAGCGCTTGTAGATGTCCAGCAGTAGGCTTGGAAAGTCCTGAACTTTAGTAATTCCATTGGAATTCCATCGGGTCCAGGAGCCTTGCGGCAGCGCATAGAGCCTGTGGCACTTGTCAGTTCATGTTCACTGAACAAAGGTACTTGTTCGGAAACCACAGCAACCTCGTCATGCGGCCTGATCTGGTGGGCCGTAAACAAAGCACCGACGATTGCCTCCAACTGGACGGAACTCATAGGGTTAGCTGATTGGGCACCGAGACATCACATAACTACTCGGTAACCCAATCCCCAAGGATCTTTGTTGAGGTCATCCGTCAGAGCTTTTCATTTGGAGGCTTTACTTGTAGAGATAGCACGCTTAAGTTATTGTCTGGCCACCCTAAACTCTTGCATGAGTGTTTCAGGCACCATGCCACCCCTTCTTCTACTATGGGTGACCTTTCGTGTGAGTTTAAGGCACTCTCCCCGCCACAAAGCAATGTCCTCCGTCCACCATTATGCAGATCTTCAGATTCTTTGTGGTTGCAGCTTACGGGGCATGGCAGCATCACAACTAACTACGCTCGATGAGCCTCATTGTGGCCTCCACGATATCCTACGTGGTTCCCAAAGATTCCAGAACAGTGTTCTTACCCTCGTCAATCACCGAGGACAATGCCACTGCATCGAGTCTCGATACTTTCCAGCCTGGTGTCCAGTTAAGGTTCCTTAGCTCATAGCTGGTTGTAGCAAGACTGAAGGTGATGTACTGGTGATCGGAGCCAGTGCAGTCTTCGATCTCTCTCCAGTCTGCGATCCGTCTCGAAAAGTATTCTGACGTAAAGGTCACATCCGGTATTGTTGGTCCATAACCTGGACACCTGAAGGTGGGTGAGTCACCCACGTTCATCACAGCCAGTCCAATCCTTGCCACCATTTCCAAAATGTTCCGTACTCTTAGGTATGTTCTTGGCATACCCCAATCTATAGCTCTAGCATTGAAATTGCCGGCTAAGATCAGGTTTCCACTGATGGAGCGAAGAAAGAAGAAGGTAATTTCCAGAGAAACTCTCGGTTCTAGGTCCTTGACAATTACATTTTTGCCAACCGCTCTCTTCAGTGCAGAGCTGAATTCTTCATTATTCTTGGTCTTTGCTCCAAGTTCTACAAGGACTCCACCCATGCGTATTTTCCAAATCGCACTGATTTCGGCACCCGACTCTTCCGGTTTCACCCCGCCCCGAATATCCTTCAGCAAATTCCCATGCGACTTTCCAGTGGTCGGACGTTTGAGGATTGCGTCGGGTCGCGGCTTCCTGCTTCGTGCTGTGGACTTGGACTTGGACGAGAGAGCTTTTCCCTGCTCCTTACCCGTCTCCGCTTTCTTTGTTTTAGCTTTTGCAGCCTGTTTTTCCTTTTTCTTCTTCCTTCTTTTGGCATCTCGTTGCTCCTGCCAAGGAGGTTCTTGCTGATGGGTGTCTTCCGCTGTCTGTGTTGACGCTCCTGGCCGCTCAAGATTTTCTCCTCGGGGAGTCGCGGATTCTGGCTGCCTGTTTGCGGTTTACCCGCTGACACTCATTGGGGAACCGGCCGATGCGATGTCGACGAGGACTGACTCCGGCTTTGCCCATTTTCTCTTTCCTCCTTCCATCACCACCACAGAAGAGGACTGGTCAACCATCTTACGCTCGGACGCAGTTGATGCAAGTTGAAGTTTCCAAAGAAAAAGGAGTCGCCAATCCTCCTTACGCCATCTTTTACCCCGGGAGGAACAAGGTGGTTAGACTTGTACAGAGCCTCCAACCCGCTTAGAGCGGTAGCAATTAGGTCGAGCTGTTTACGATTCGCCTCGTTCGCAACATCGATTTGACTCCTCAGGTTACAGAGACCACCACCGTTTCTTCTCGAAGTCATCGAGACGTCCTCTTCCGTTGACTTCTTACTATCGTGTTGTCGAAACTGGTTCGGTGGAGACTTCACCTGCACCTTGGCTGGGCCAAAGGGTTTCGGTGGTATCTTTGCCTCCGTTTCTACTTCCTGGTTTGCAGGAGTTGCCAGTGTTTGCCCCCCAGTAGAATATGGCTTTATGTGGTAGTAAGATACATATATAAGAATATATGCATTGGAAATTTGCTGAGTACGCAGATTTGCTGCTACGGTGGTATTTTTTTAAATTTACTTATAAACTTGCAGTTCATCCATGCTATGCATTTATTATCTGATATAATTTGTGAGTTCTAGCAGACAATGAGTTTGTTTTGTTATGAGCTTTGTTAATTCCTTTGTACTTACTTGTTACAAATAAAGAAAGGAAGTAGTAGTAGTAGTTGTGTTTCAATTTAATTTTGGAATCCATTGTAAAAACTAATTACTAAAATTACCATAACTATAGGTTGAACCAATTCCTGTTAGCGCAATTTACTAAATGGTTGACACTGTTGGGATTAACATACTCCAATAACAGTTTTTATTTTTCCCTATTTTTGAACAATAGGATATCCGTTTTCAAGGGGAAAGCTGCATTAATAAGTTATATATCATACCTCGAGTGTAAGGTAAACGTGTTCAAATTTAACTGGATGATTGTGTATGAACCTAAATAAATGTAGGATAAAGATTCAATGTACAAAGCACCTGTTGTTCTAATGAGGATAAATTGAAATATAAATATATTTTGGACTCTGAAGTATTTATAGTGTCTCTCTTGGTATGTTCATCCAATTTAAAACATGTAAGAGCTAATCTAATATGTAAAAAAGGTGTGCATTTAGGCACAAAAGATAAATAGATTTATCGGGGAAGGACGCCTGAACGTAATCAGGCATGAAACTCAATGCTGCATGATTTCCAGTCCGACGGACATTTGAGGGATGTTTTGTAACTTCCTAAGTGATACTCGTTACAAAACTTGATCTGTTTAACCCTCACGTGTGATTTACCTATGACACTGATGTAATTAGTAGTACAAATTTGGTAATTTGATTGGTTATTAATACACTCAAGTTTAAATAGATCATAAAACTAATTATTAATATGCTTTACCTCAACTTATTTGCTTAAATTATCGACTAATACGAATACTGTCACGAAATTGATTATTGTATCGAGACAGTTTTTAAAAACAGTTATGAACAGAACTACTTCATTCGTCTTGTAATGCAATTATTGCAAATTTTTCATAGTTTTATTAAAATTTAAGACTCAATGACTATTTAATTAAGGTTGCCAATTGAATGAACATATAATAATCTATATTAAATTAACATACATGTGTATCAATACATAAGTCATGTACTAGTTAAAATAAACTATAAATGTTTAGTTTTTCAAAAGAATAAAATTAATAAGTTAATGTTTTGTAAATTTACAGTAAGCAAGCACACAAAATGTCAGTGTAAAGATTAAATTCGTATAAACTATTTTATACAATGTACCTAGATAACTATAATAACATACTCTAATCTTCGTTTATAAGTAACAAACAGTAGAAATACTAATTTGCAGAGCACTAGAGTTAAAAATAGAATTGTTATGTCGCATACGGCCGTTGATGTCTCATACAAATTATTAAAAAATTTACTTTTTGTTCACTGTTCTAATAGTGCAATCATAAAGCAATATTTGATATTTTTGCTGTTTAAGAATAACAAATTTGTAATTTGTCATAAAGTTGTAAATACCCATTTTAAATAAGCTAAGCCATCCAGATTTATTAGTGTAGCACGTGTTGTTAAGGCTATCGTCATCAAGCCAGTAGTTGACGAGTAGCAAAGTAACCACGAATTGACGTTGCTTTGCTCTAGTGGTGGTTCCAGTAGTTTACGAGTGGTAAAGTGGCCTTGAATTGACGACGCTTCGATCTAGTGGTGGTTCCAGTGGTTTACGAGTTGCAAAGTGACCACGAATTGACGTCACGTCGCTCTAGTGGTGGTTCCGCCTCGTGTGTGTTGAGCACTCAAGCCGTTTATTTCCCGTCCAAACACACAATCTTACCAGACGTTTCGCAAACTTACTCCGCTACCATATCTAGATAGTGTCTGCAGGATTTAATAGCGAGTAAGGAATAGCTTTGTAGTAATGTAAATACACTTAAAAATACCCAAAGTATAGTTACCCATCAAAATGTTAATTAGTGATGTTTATCATTAATTATAGTATACCGTAGATATACCGTAATATTCAGTAGACAGTACACTGGTTTAGCTTATTTGAATTTAAAAAATTACCATACGCAAAATCATTTATTATGAATTTGTTGGCTGGGAATAAATTTAAAATTTTGGTAGGGGTATATTTTAACAATTTTACATACTACTGATTGATTTAAATTTAGTGCAGCTGTATCGTACATTATTCTTCAAACAAACTAGGGGTTTTCAAAGCCTAACCAATTCAGTATTAATAATAAAATAATTGAAGTTTTGTAAGTTTTAATGAAGATACATTTTATAATTTGTTTACATATTTAAACTATCGGAAATACTGATTTACTGAAAGCACCTATTAACTTCAAAAGTCAATCAACGTTTTTTTACCATTGTATTATACAAAATGAGAAAATACATATGATCTAAATAAGAATCAAGTTATTGATAGACTATTAGTTTCAAATGCAATAGAAGTCAATGTTGTATCACTTGACTTGCAGAAAATATTCCTCAATTATCTTTCGGACTGGAATTTATGCATCATTGAATTTCATGCCTGATTACATTCAGGCGTCCCTCCTTGAAACACTGATTTATCTCTTGTGCCTTTACAATTACGTTTATTAACAGCTAAAAGACTCGTTACGATTCTATCGAAACGACTATTGGCCACAGACACTCGCAAAGAGATTTGCAAGATTTGTACGATTATTTTTCAATTTCCTTGCAAGATTTGATTTTGCTAAGAATAAAATGATAAAGAAAGGATAACTAACAACTTCATTCCATTTTTACTAACTGAGTTATTAATAAACTTCAGAAAATTAACAATTAAAACGATAATTCAACTCCAAATCGCAATACCAACGTGACACTTATCATAATCGATTGCAAACATTCGGCTACAAATAGAAAATTCATTTTTTAATAAAATAAAATATTACAGGCTTGAGTCACAGAAAATAATGTCTGACCAATACTAAATGAAGGATTAAATCCCCCACAGCAATTCAAAAGTTATTAAAAATTAACTAATGATTGGTCTTACTGAACCGAGGACGAATGACTTAAATCTATGTTAACAGAAGAAAGTGAAGTCAAACAAAAATTTAGTTTGCCAACAAATTCGGTTTTGTTTTGCTACACACATTTGTTTGATTATAAATAATTTAAAAGTGATTAATTTGTATTACTTCATTTTGTAAAATCTATAATAGCAGCTAAGAGGATATTGTTTTGGAACAATTCCATTACCTGCCGCTTAAACTTGGTTTATATGCATGACAGAAATGGCTTACAACTCCGTTCATTTTCACATTCAGAAATTAAAGTTGGTTTAGCGAAACTTTTAATCTCAATCTTGGTAAGAGCGATAAAATAAAGTTCTTTTAATTTTTAGGAAACAGTAAAACTTCCCGAAAATATTATTCAAGTCATATACATCTAGTTACGGGGTTTTAATTTCTTTCATATTTGTTATATATTAAATATATTTAACAATATGATTTTAGTTTATATATTATCTTTTGGGCAGTTCAATAGGACTCTTTTTTCTGCATCAAACTTTTTATTTTTGTAAAAATAATAAGTAATTCATTAGTTTTATTATAATCTTTGAATGAAGCCTAACAGTTATCATTTAACAATCTTCATGTTACCGGAAACCTTTACTTGGTTTGTGAAGACACAAACTACTGTAAATACTAATAATATATGAAATGTCAACGTTTTACTCGTACACCTTCGCCATGATTTAATTTTTATAAAACAGATTAGTTAGTATCTCCAATCACATACATTAAGATTTTGTATTACAATACGGGGGGGGAATGTTGGACAAGTAAACAATGGGAGAGTAGAAGATTAAGGATAATATATTCCAAAAATAGAATAATTAAGAATCTCTGCTAAAGTTTCATTTTTACGTATAGAAACAGTGAAGTGGCTGGTTAGGAAACCTTTGACATGTCATAATTCATATCACGTATCTTATGAAGAACTTTATACCACTCATTTATTTATTATGTGTTACAGTCTGGTCGAAAAAAATAACTTGTATAAACCATCTTATATATATTGTTAATACACTATATTCACACTTTATAAACAATAAAGCTTTATTGTTTTAAGATTTACCCCCACATATTAAACACTAAAACGCTCGTCTAGGTGTACAGATATATAAACACTGGCTTTAGAGGTTCGATTTAGGCCTCAAGGATGTGCCCCACGGGACATTCAAGCCCCCATGTTATTCATATGGAGGAGAGTTTTATTTGGTTCATGTTACATGTGTTTTTTATTAATTAAATTAAATAAACGGCTGTTATAAGGATTATATCTATTTAAAGGCTTTTATTATTTTGTTTATTATTTAACTATTTACTATTAAACTATTAACTATTAACTATTAACTATTTAACTATTCTCGCTTCTCAAAACGGGATGCGCAAGCTGTGCATATGAAATTTTAGTATTAATTAAATTAAGTATTAATCAACACAGTAAAACTTGTATTGACCTTAGTGATGCTAAACCAACGTTATAACAAATTCAAATTATTAATTTAAATTTAATCACGTTAACTGTTATTAAACAATAAATTGGGCGTGACTTGATTGGTAAGACGGTCAAGTCAAAGTGCAGTCAAGCGAAAGGGGGTACAGTCAGTTTCAGAACTAACGACTGCTCGATTGGTAACGGCTAGGCCTGCTACAACTATCGTCGTCGGTTCACCCCACAAATCAATTATCATGTATCTTATGCCTCTTCATGTATGTTACTATCTTGGGCATCTCTTCACAGCGACTAACATGATATGTTATAGTTGCATAATGCGTTTAAAAAGTGTGTGGTACTTTTATCCATTGGCTCCTTAAATAATCACGTAATAATTTAATTTGATGCCCCTTTTTAGTAATATATACCACAGTAATCCTCAAATATGCATTAATACTACCATACATTAGTTATTACAGTACTTTAATATCTTAGTTAAAAAAGGTTTTAAATAACATTAAAAATTTTGAATCTAAATTTGTTAATTTATTTGGCATTGATAACATTTAGGAACTTCAAACTGATTGTTAAAAAACCAGACATAAATTACTAATAGGTACTACATAACAAATATTGGTTATGATACATAACCAATGCATACACAACGATATTTTACTCCCTGAAGAAATTAAAAAACAAAGATAAAGAGTAATCACAATTAATTATGAGTTATGCGATTAATTGCTAAACGTTTCTTTTGCTCTTTTTTGGTTAGAGTATCATAGGCTAACCTTTTGCACAAACAGTTTCTTGGTATTCCAGCACTTAAATAATCTACTTTAGCTTCATTGATAATTTTCTGGCTTGGTAAAAATCGCACCGTAATTTTCTTTTCGTAGTTTTTTTGGCCAGAAAATTCAACTTGAAGTAGGTTTACACCTGCACTTCGAGAAGCTTAGCAGTAAAGGTATATACGATTACAAATTATTGTATTTGGATCCCTCGACTTTTAATGGATTCACGACAACAGTTTATATTCCATAGGGGAGTTTTGCTGCGCTGTGCAAACAAACGCATTACATTATAGGTTCCCTCAACTTGCCATGGAGTCGAGGTGTAAAGGAGGTTTTGAGGTGGTCCTGAACGAAACTGTACTGAAGCCTGATTCGACCCTTTCGCATGGGTGAACACTGACCATGATACCAAACGAGTTGTCCCCAATCAGCTAAACTGGTTATGGGTCTGAACTAAAGAGTGTTCGTAGCTAAGATCATTATCGGGGCTGGGATTCCGTGACACTGTGCTCGGAGTCTGAAATGGCCAGATAATGTTGGGAATAAAACAATTAACTACTCAAAAATTAATTTAAATGAGTTGAGCAGAGAAAGAACAAATTGAAAGGACCAAATTACTTATAGAATTGCATAAAAATTATCATTAGCATAAAAATTCCATAAAAAACTGTAATTTTTATTACAATAATTTAAGAATTTAAAATAATCTACTTTCCTTACTACCTGTACTATTTAAGATGTAAATCACATTTATTTACTCAAGTTTAGACTCCAAGGGGTCATTTCAAAATATTTAGTTCAAGAATAACTTTCTTATTACTCGTTAAAAATATCAACAAATATTATAAACATTAACATCGTTTAACAATTGATACAACAATTTCTGACCGGCATATGAACTTCCAGACTGCAAGTATTCAGGTTAGCTTCCAAGACTGAACACCGATATTAGTGTATGTTAAGTGTTCAAAATTGCAATGGTCTTATGTGATTAATTGTAAAACGTTGAAGCCTAATGATACAGGTTTAATGTACCGACGACTTTGATAATGGTGTAAAAACTCGACAAACACATCTAGGTTATTTACATCTTTAATTGAAGGAGTTTATTAGGTATGTAACTTTTTCAGTTGTATTTGTGAATACAAATTTGAAGGAAACCTGTTTGACTCATAGTACAGTGATTTACTTTTCATGGAACACAAAGATCGGATTCGTTCCTATTTAGTTAGTGTATCAGTTTATTACTTACTATCCTAATACTAAATGCATAGCGACTGTTGGGATGGTTAAAATAGTTAAATATTTCTAACTAATCATTGGAAGACGAAATATATTAAATCATTGCATTTTGGAATTTCTCAATTTAATTATCAACCATAAATAAAATATAAACAATTTTCTTGGATATGTGACATTTTAAATAGATTTCATGTTATTTGTTAATATCGAAATAGATCCTGAAATGTTATTTCAAACCAAAACAAAAGCTGTTTTAATCCATAAACATAAACCAAATAAAAATATTCTAATTTATTATGGTTTTAATAAAGGGAAACTAAAACGGCTTCATCTTCACAAACAATTTTAATACGAGCAGTTTTCATAAAGGGTGAGCATTAAACATTTCCTGTCTGGGATTTACTGACTCGGTCTATACCCTACACTTTATTTACTAATTACAATTTCCTTTTATGATGAGAGTGTTTACATTGTATATTTGTTTGAAGGTAAATTTTAACTTGTTCCTTTGCCTTTTATATAAATAAATATAACAAACTTTGCTTTCTAAAAAAATATATATTTGTGTTTGTTTTATCACCGAAACTAAAATAATTAAAAAATATATTAAATATAAAATATCTAGAATCTAGATAAATACCCCCTTTCCCTATTAAGGTTTATTACTTTTTTAAATTACGTAAGAGAAAGCGAACAATAAACAATTTCCACCTAAGCCTATCACAAGTTCGAAAGCCACTGTTTTTTGCTTAATGTTTCTGAAGAGTACACTCGTTAAAAGGAAATAGTGCTTAGCGCCTATTTTCGATTCCTCGTCTTTCGAAACTCTAAAGACTTGATCCGATAAGCTGGTGAACTTCCCTCCCTTCTACTCCCAAAAAGCAAGTTTTCCCAGTATTTTTTAACACAATCCACCATTGTAGATTATTTCTTGAACGGTTAATTTGTAATCATATTCTGTAAACAGGAGTTGCATTATTAATTTATAGCATTATTTTTTTTATTGAGAAAGACAAATCATATTCTGATCAACCACAGCTATATTTGTAATAATCGTTGGATAAATTGTTGGAAAAGAGCTTTGTATTTAATATTTATTCTAAATGTACGTATACTATTTTAGTAAATATACTTAACTATGAAATCATGGAAATACGTTTGTGTTTATAACGTTTGTTTGGTTACCAACCTATTTCTTCCATTGCATTATGGATTTTATGACACAAGACGATTATTTGTATGTGAGTATTTGTATAACGGTTTTTTCCAGAATTGTTCTCACTCCCTCAAAAACAAAGATAAATTATTCTTTCTATTATTACTCAAAACTTATTAATTCTTTTACTTATATTCCGTTTCACTTTGGTCATGCCGTTGAAATACAATACCTGTCCGTTATAAAAAGAAAATAAACTTAAACATTGCATTCGTTTGAAATTAAAGCAAATCAAGACTTAATGCAGTTTACCTTGCGGCAAAGGAAATGGAATGGTGCCATAAACTTGTATCCTCTTTTCTATCTAGGTTATTTTACTATGAATGCTGACTAAAAATAAATAGTCATACTAAATAGTAATTTTCTTTTCATTAAAAGCGTCACAAATACATAAAATAAATAAACAAACGCATTCTACTCCAACAGAATTATATTTAACAATTCCATAATTTTAATATAATTTAGTACAACTCGTGTTTATTATACCTGGTTATAAAGTAATTAAAAAAATAATTATATACTAGTAGGAAAAATATAACCTTCTATGAGTTTTCTCTATTACCAATGGAATCAGCTGACAAAAAGCTTCAATTAGAAACGTTGGTTTACGTCAATCTATTGCAGAGATAAACAAAATACTCACACACAGTACGTTCTCTAGCGTTATTGTAATAAAAAATCAATACACATGTATATATCAGTTTTTACAAAGCGTATCCCCTTCCCTTCAATTGATTTTTGCCTAAAAATCTACGTTTGGGGTGTCTCTTGTAGCAAACCTGCTTAGTAAGCTAATGTTATTCTTATAAAGACACATATACAAATTGTATTATTTTACTTGTATACAGGGTGAGTTTAAAATGTTCCCTACACCATTTCCCACACTTGTTAAATTATAAACCCCGGGCCATCGCAGATTATTGTTGTGTATTACATGCTTTTTTCTAAGTTAAAATTGCTGGTCAACATTTTGGGTTAGTTTTTTTCAATCTTAAAGGTGGTTTTTAAAACACCCAATTATATAAAACCATATTTTTGCGCTAAACACAATACCACAATCTGTTTAAACTTTTTTCTTCTCGAGATATAGATACTTACAAAAAATTCTTATGGAAATTTAAAATGTCAAAACCATAAAACAGATAATGGAAGAGGCCCTATATATAATCTTTATAAAAAATGTACACCATCACTTGTGTATTTATAGACCTTATATCATCATAAAAAGTTTACTAAAGTTTGATTAAATTTGGTTCCTTAGTTTTTAAAATATAAACTTTAAAGTAAAAAATACGTACAGACAGAAAAACCGAAACCAGGCATGGGAGACCCATGTTCATTTGATGAAATGTTTATATTGAAATGAAATGAAATCTTGAGACAATGAATAATGCTATATATATATATCTTTGCCCAGAGAGTCAGGGATGCCATCAAGGGTGTCCCCATACTTCTTTGGACAAAGGTAAAGGTATTATTCCTTGGGTCAAGACAAAGACATTTAATAATACGAACATAGGTTTCTCATGCTTAGTTTGCCGTTTTTTTGCATGCATTTTTTACTTTAAAGTTCATATTTTAAAAACTACGTAACCGAATATATTGAAAAATGGTGAAATGTATACAGAATAAGCTAATACAAAGATGCAATGCCGCATCCTTGTATGTGACTATGGCCTAGTGCCGAAACGCAGCCAACACTGAAAGTAGTTTGGATTGATGACGTAAAATACCAACAATTAGTGAATGTGAGCATAGTAAGTGGCATAACACAATGAATCAACACTTACTACATAATAAAAGTTGATAGTTTTAAAAAAGTACTAATTGTTTTCGATATACAATAAATAAAGATCATAGGTTTCAAATTTGGCAGTAAACACAAATTGTTTCTTCTTACATCAAGATATACATCTTCTCAACAAGTTATATATTCTTACATGATTTTAGTAAAGTATCAATAAACTAAGGAACCGTAAACATTGAACGATGGTGCATCGAAGATGGAGGTAGAACATTTAACCTTAGTCAAAATAAAGTTATTTCCACCCAAAAATAATCGGCAGTTGTCTGCGTATTTCACAGATGTGGACAAAATATAGGCAGTGGAGATATTTAGTCGTGGAGATATTTTGATGAACTGTGGTTAGTGATGTATATATTTTCAATAGAAAATGTTCTGGGTACACAGGTTTTCTTGCAGCAATGAATTGAATAAGTTCCGCATGTAACGCGGTCATGTTCAAATACAAATAAATATTATTAAACGAATTTCCCTTATAAATTTTCGTATATTTAAGTATGAAGTTACATTTAGTAAAAACCAATAGTTATTTACTATGCATTGAGATTCTGACGGCTTGGTTATCCAAAAGTTGTCTTTGTACTACTGATCCAGTCATCGATCGATGGCAGAGTGACCGCAGATTGTCGCGTCTCCGGTAACGACACTCCGCCTCCGTGTTTGATCAGCAATCAACTCCGCCGTCGTTAATTTCTCGTTCAAACAAACCATCTTGGAAAACCACAACCACCACACTCAGAAAACTTTGTAACGTTTTTTAGCGAATTTCCCCTATAGGGAAGAAGCTATTACCGTAGTCGGCATGGTAAGACCTAGGCCCGGGACCATGATAACTTTTCGTTTTGAGGTCCCCAGACCCCAAAAACACCATTCGTTCGAAACTGTATATATATATATATATATATATATATATATATATATATATATGTGTGTGTCCGTGGGTGCGATAATTCTCGTAAAAAAGGTCCGATTTTGATGAAATTTGGTACAAACGTATAAAGCAGCATTTATGACTTTAAGTTCGAAAACCAGACGGATCGACCTATCCGAAGGGGTATTTTGGGGGGTTTTGTACCCCAAAAATGGGTTTTTTGTGTTTTTTACATACAATTTTTGAAAAAGTAAAATTTTATTGTTTTCCATTGGAATCAGCTTAAAAAGACTCACAATTTTATGTTTTAATCATTGCTCTACGTCAATTGGTTACTGAGATATTGAAAGTGCTAAACACAGTACGTTGTCAAATGTTATTCTTATGGAGGATAAGAAAAATTGTATATCTCGCTTATTTATCAACTTATCTTGACGAAACTTGGTATATTGCTTAATTTCATTGTGGTCTATTGATATTTGCACAAAAACCCATTTTTTCCCTGATATTTCCCTTAGCAGCAAACCTGCATACTCAGCCCCATGTTATTCTAATGGAGAATAATTAACGTGTTATCTCCTTTAATTATGAACATAAATTAATAGAACTTGGTATTTGGCTTTACCTAGTTGAGTTATATTGATATTTTTATAAAAGCCCATTTATAGTGTTGCTTATTTCAGCAAACCTGCATACTCAGCCGCCATGTTATTCTTATGGAGAATAATTAAAATGTCATAAATCGTTTATTTATGAATGTATATTGATGAAACTTGGTGTATGGCTTTATGTGGTATCAAGATAAATTAATATGCATTGGAAATTCGCTGAGTATGCAGGTTTGCTGCTACGGGGTATTAAGGATTATACTATAGATTTTCACCTATTAACAACTTGTTCTAGAGGGCCTGATCTTTTTTGTTTATAAATAATGGTAATAACTCTTTAAGAGTCCTCAGTGAGAGTTTAACGTCACCAAACATGCATAACTGAAATTTTATTTGTTATGTCACCCAATACAACCTGTCTATCTAAACACCTCCTTCGTGAGATTGAGTTTATCGTGTTTTACTTCCCAGGTTACACGACAGCTGCTGTGTTCTGTAATACAAGAATAGACATAAGCGAAGATGGCACATTTGTTAAAGAGCCTGTAGCATTCATGGAAGTTACCGGTCATGTAAGAAAATTCTGTTCTGAGGGCCATTTTGAAACGGCCGCAAATTATTTCTGCTATTGGAACCTGGTTAACTTGAACCCCAGAGAAACAGTAATCAATTCAAATTATCCGAAAATTATAATTACAAAACGTGAAACAAATTCTTAAAACCTTCATTATAGTAATTCCCATTTTCAGACAACTTTTTCACTAACGAAAATATTACCTGTAGGCAAATCAACAACTTGCATTATTGAATAGGAGCCACAAGCACTCAACTGCACAGTAAAAGGGATGGAATGATAGTGGTGAAATGGGGTGGGTACAATGACATTGGACGACTAATATTGTTAAGGCTGTCCCACAATAATTGCGAATAACACTTATGTAGTATTTGGCCGAACATTCTCCCGACAGATTACTGAACATTCATAATTTATTATCAACAATTTAACGTTTTGTACTCGGTGATTGTGCAGCTCTTACACTATTCGTTAATTCGCCGAACATTCGGTTTTCCGCTGAATATTCGGGCGTATTCACGAGTAGTGTGACATAAGCTTAAGAGGTGTGCCAAGCAGCTTAAACGAAACAGTTCACAGAGTCTGTGGGTTGCTTCGAGAACTAGTTTCAAGTTGTAGCTAGTTAACCTACGGGAAATGTGACCTAACTATACAACTGTAGCTTAGCTGTTTTGAAAGAAGTTCCAAGGGGAACTGAATTTATGTTCACGTTGTAACGGTTGTAACTGCTTTCACTCTCGAAGGGTTGGAACAAAGTGGTTCAAGTTCAATATGCAGTGACACCCCTCGTGCCAACTGTGCTACACGATTCTTAAGCATTCTTAGTTTTGATAACTGCATTATGACTGATTTTGTTTTATCGTTGTTATATTAGACTGACTAAAAAACTTAAAATCATCAAAAATAAAATTTAAACTAACCAAGATGTTTAACATTGTTTGTAAAAAATATGCTAGGAACAAAGTGGATATTTCTAATTAAAGAACATTTCGAATTATATGAGTTCCAATTAGCCACGTCTCATTGTAATATTTTTTGTATTTGTGGTTTAAACTCACTATTCACTCTGCTGAAAGGGATTTTATTAAAAGAAGTAGCTTAGCTCATTGCTTTCTCACTGTCATAACAGTTGAGAATCTCATCATAGTAAGGCCCTAAAATCATCCCTCAAATCATCGGTTGTAATAAAAATAGGAAATTCAGTTTTCAGAACAATCACACAAACATTTATTTTACTAAATTTTTTCCAGAATTTTTGAAAAATATTTATTGTACCGTATCTATAGGTTTTTAACTTCATCTTTTTTAGTAACTTAGATTCAGGAACAGGTTGTTAAACCGTCTATGTCATGTTTAGATTTTCGGTAATATTTCTAAGGCTGTGGGTATAAAAAATGCTTGTTTTGCAAGCTTGCTCGATCGTAGGAAGGCGTCTGGTATGGTTCGCCAGATATTGCTCGTATTAAATGTTTACCACCTTGATATTAGAGGAAATTTATATTTTCTTTGTGTTTTCTCATTTCTAATTGTAGGAATGCAATCTATTGAGTTATCAAACATTGAGGGGAATATTTTTCTTTTTAAAAACCAGTTTTATGAAGTATGTGCTAGTTCTGGGGCACCACAAGGAACGGTCTTTAAAAGGATATTTAAGATAATGCTAGTTTTATTCCTAGCTTAAACCTTTCCTTATCAAATTTTGTGGACGAAACTTCACTTGGTGTTTCTCAATGGTGCAGAGGCTCTATTGAACTATATTCCTTCCCAAAAGCGGTAACTGTGGCAGTGGTTTTGTGAAAACACCATGCTTTTGATACGGAGAAAACCAGTTTATTGAATTCATTTAAACAAATCAGAATGGAATATTTTATAAATCCAGTTTGATTATGGGCATACTGAAATTGGGTATAGTAAGCGAAAAACATTATTGTAAATAAAGTGTTTGCCTTATTAACATAACATATAAAATAAAATATTAAAATATTATCAGTAATGTCAGTTTTCGTTCATTCATAGTGACATTGCAAAGATTAGGAGCTATCTTATGGTTGATCGTTCTTATCAACTCCTAAATAAAGTCAATATAGACAATATATCTCTAAAAAATTGAATATTGACTGTACATGTACTCACTTTCCCAAGCATGTTAAGATTCAAATCCTCTCCCTCCTGCAGTGGTGTGGTGAATACTACGAAGTTCAATGAGGCTACATGATAAGTGAGTAAAACAAAAATATAATGGGGACAAAGCAGAGGTGGGTGAAGGGTTATAAAGAGCAAGTAACAAACAAAGAGATGATAATGGAAGATAGGAGGAAAAACTGAAAGTAACAAATCATGAACAGATCGAACACCATCAACATAGACTAGAGCCTATGAATAGATTTGAAAAGGTAACTATACTACTTTGATTATCAAATGAGGTAGACAATATGTTTCTGTAATTATTTAACCAGCTTAACAAAATCAGATTTCGAATATTGATCATCCTACGTTTTGTTTAAGAAAAAAATATACTATCTACATGTACAAACCGGGGTAAAAAACATGCTGATTTGTCTGTGTTAGTTAATAATGCATAGTATTTCATTGAATCATATATTGATTTTTAAATAAATACAGTGGTACAATATCATTTGTTTGTTTGTTTTAGGAATAGTAAAATTTATACATTAAATTAAAGAATTTTGTAAAAAGGGCAAGCTTAAAATATTTATTCATGTAAACCTTAAAATATATCAATATTTAAATAACATATTAAACTATTGAAGTTGGCAAAAAACCTGGGTCAGGTCTTGGAAGTAAAGGTTACTTAACTAACTGAATGTTTGATGCGTAAATCCCAAATTTTCCCTACATCTATTTAAACAATAAAATAAAAAAAAAAATAAATAAATAAATAAAAAAAAAATAAAATAAAATAATAAAATTGTTAGTTTCTAATGTCCCATCGTAATTGTTATTTATGTTATCAAACATTTCAGTTTTGTTGACTTCATGTAAACTAATGTTGTACTATTTATAGTATGAATTTTGTTACACAGATGCAAATTTTAAAGTGTTCAAATAAAAGCATTTTTTCTGATTTTTCTGGACTCGGAGTGTATAAAAACAATAAATCATCCCTGCTATTTTTTAGTATAAGATATAATAATACCCCCGTCGCAACAAATTTGCATACTCAGCGAATTTCCCATGCATATATTTATATATCATATACAGCCACTTTTACCAAGTTCCACAGATACATATTCACAAATTAGCCATATAAAATATTTTAATTTTTCTTCATAAGAATAACATGGGGATTGAGTACTCAGGTTTGATGCAACAAGGAACAGAAAATATTAGGTTTTAATGGAAATATCAACAGACCACAACCAGGTGAAGCCACATACCAAGTTTCAGCCATTAATAAATAAGAAATTTATGTAAGTTTGATTATTCACCATAAGAATAACATGGGGGTGAGTACGCTGGTTTGCTGCAACAATGAACACAAATTATGGTTTTTTATACAAATACCAATGTAACTGAACTACGTGAAGCTACATACTAAGTTATATTAATTTATGTTCATAATTAAGTGATGCATAACATTTATCTTAATCCTCCAAAGAATAAAATGGGAGCTGAGTACGCACGTTTGCTGCTACGGGAACCATCGGGAAAATATTGCTTTTTTGGCCAATTACCAATAGAGTATAACGAAATGAAAGCCATATACCAAGTTTCGTTCGGATACATTCATAAACAAGCGAGATATGAAATGTTTCTTATTCTCCATAAGAATAACATTGGACAACGTACTGTGTTTAGCACTTTAAATATCTCTGTAAGAAATTGACGTAGAGAAATGATCAAAACACCAAATTGTTGGATTTGTTAAGCCGAATCAAATGGGAAAGATTAAAATTAGATTTATTAAAATATTTTATGTGAAAAACTCAAAAAACCCTTTTTTAGGGTACAAAACCCCCCTAAAATACCCCTACGAATAAAGCGATCAGTCTGGTTTTCGAAATTAAAGTCATAAATGTTGCTTTACACGTTTGTACCAAATTTCATTAAAATCGGACCATTCTTACGAAAGTTATCGTGCCTACACACACACACACACACACACACACACACACACACACACACACACACACACACACACACACACACACACACACACACACACACACACACACACACACACACACACACACACACACACACACACACACACACACACACACACACACACACACACACACACACACACACACACACAAATATATACACATAATGGTGTTTTTAGCATCTGGGGACCTCAAAACGAAGAGTTATCATGGTCCCGGGCCTAGGTCTTACCATGCGGACTACGGTAATAGCTTCTTCCCTATTAGGGGAAATTCCCTAAAACAAAGCCACAATATTTTATTTACTTAATGCGGAAAATACATCTACAATCATCGTAAAATAATCGCGATTTTATTGTAATAGTCAATAATTTTTATTTATTGATTCAATCCTCCTATTATGCAAAAAGCATTGTAGCTTATTAGGGGAGCACTTATTATCTTGGCTAATTTTTAGTTGCTAGAATTTGTTTCGTTTTATTTCTGTTAGGGATATTGCAGCAATTTTCTTACTCCAATTATTACATTTAACTATCTTAAAAGAGAAATAAAACTTTTTTTAAATTTTAAGAAAGTAAAACAATGTTCTGAAATCTAAGAATACGGGATCAATAACTCGAATGTATTTCTTTTGTTGACTTGTCTTGTGAAAAGTGCGGGACTGATCTTTCCTTGGGATCAAACTTGACCTTTTCAAAACATAAAACGTTCACCTATGTGAGGTAGAGTTGTAAAGGAGGATGACAGTTTGCATGTACAGAGCGAGCTGTCGACGTCAGAATTTTGTATTTATCTACAAGATGCACGTAAGAAACCCTGATTTGACTAATTATATTAATTGCTGTATTTCTCTTTACCTTATTGCATTATTGTAACAATTCGTGTTTTTGTATTTGTTTGCAAAAACGTCTTAGTTTATATTTTTTTTGGAAATGTGAAATACCAAGATATTTAATTAATACATTATTCGGAGTGATTGCTAATCTGACTCTTCTATGAACAATTGTTCTACTTTGAAAAAGAATATATTTAATAGTTCTTTGATTGAATTTGTGTATACTCTTTATTTTATTGATGTTCTCTAGCACTCTGTTGTACATTTTTATACAATGTAAAAGTGTTTGCCTAAAAGAGATAGTATAGCTCACTGGCCTTCAGTTAATTGTAATTTATTGGTTGATAGCTAACCTTATTATTACTTTCATTAAATTCAATTTAAATTATAAGGAATTTTAATGATACGAACATGGCTTGCCATTTGGAGAATATATAGAGAAGCAGGTGTGAAGATATTCATGTTCATGAATAACCTATATGATTACAAGTGATTGTTAAAAAAATGTGACACGTCGTTCTCAATGTTTTTCTTAAGTTTAACAATGTAATTACATATGGTTTATAGATAAGGTATTTGTTTATGGGCACATAAGTAATAAAACAGTGTTATAACACTCAGATCAAATAATAATAACAAAACTATAAAATAAATGTATATTTATAAATTTTTGCAGATATATTTTAGCTACATATTTCTTGATGATAAGGTTTTCAGGATTAAATGGAAGCTCTTTTAAAAGACGAAGAAATTTAGTAATTTCACAGGAATAGATAATTGGTCTAAAAGCATATGAGGATTTATGAAATGATCTGTTTTTACCAGAACATCAGCGTAGTATATGTAATCATTACTAACAGTCAATTACTATTCAACCAATCGTAAACGTTTTAAATTTAAATATACACATCTAAAGGTAGCCATTTAAAAAATGTTACACTTGTCATGTAAATGATATAGTAAGTTATGTCGTCTGCAAATTAAATTAGTTGTACAGTTAATATTCTGTAACTATTGTTAATTGATTTATGAATAAAATTAAAAGTAATGGGCTAAGAAAGTAATACGTAATGGACGATATGAGGTTATTTGATATTGATATTATATCAGTCAGAAGTGAAGCGATAATAGTTAATATTGTTGGTTTCCTACTTCAGAAAAATATTTGCAATGAGTTAAAAGAGAGTTAGTTTTATGATCTGTAAAAGTGAATTTTGAGAAAGGAAG
This sequence comes from Allygus modestus, assembly GCA_963675035.1. Taxonomy (NCBI): domain Eukaryota; kingdom Metazoa; phylum Arthropoda; class Insecta; order Hemiptera; family Cicadellidae; genus Allygus; species Allygus modestus. The sequence goes on from OY776111.1 coordinate 214,587,678, forward strand.
TAGTCACAAACTGATAATAAACTATAGTGATGGGTAGTTACAGCCGTGCTGCAATATATTAGAGACTATCGAATATTTTATACGCAATATTAGACACGTTTATTTTTAATAATTACAGGATCTATAACTTTCTTACTACCCTAGTAGTGGGCATTTGGGGCTTCTGGGCCAAGTGATTTATGGCTTCCGGTCACGTGACCGGAAGTGCTGAGTCATTAAATACGTCATCTGAGGCTGAGCCAGTGACGTAGGCGGTTTTGTGACGTAATGAGTGAAAGTTCAAAGTTCAAGGTCACGGGGAGGTTATTTTAAAAAAGTACTACCTCGCACGCGTAAAACTCGATTGTGATTCGATAGTTGTCATTCAATAAAATATCGAATGAAAACAATCGAATGAAGCAATCGAATGATACGAGTGCGAGGTAGTACTATTTCATTTAACTTTATTTTTTACTTTTCTTTTTATTTACAATAAGTTATGTTTATAATAATTTATGTTTACAATAGTTCCCCGTTGTTCGTTGTCATCGATGTTGTTGATCCGGACGAGTTGCGGCCATCACTTCGCTTTCTGATGAAAGACGGTAGATACTTCGATTCCTGCGCAGAGTCCATGTTGTTTTTTGATGCGTAAAGTTCCAAAGATAAATCGTAGCCGGACGCAATGAGAAGTCTTAACTCTTCATTAAAAACCTCGAGGTCTTGGAAAGTCGCCAGATGAATAGAGTCATAATGAATACACCTAATTTTGATGGACATTTCAACAGAGAGCTCGATGTACACTGGTCAAGAGCCGGAGGTGTACTGACTATTCGCTAGCTAGCGTTTTGGTATCAAACAAAATGGTGGGGGTAAAAGTGTGGTGGGGCGGAGCAGATGGCGGACGGCAGATGGCAGGCGGCAGGTGGCAGCTGGTGCGAGGCAGATGGTTGCTACTACATCCACCATCATTAGTCAAACCCTATTAGGGATGCCATTATTGCTTCTGCATCAGAAGATATTGTGCTAGAAACTTCATGTACTTGTATTTCATCATTTGTATTATCAGATTGCTCAATATTAAAAGAAGAACATGTGGAAGAAACAGTAGTGCCTTGTATTTGCGAATCCATGTGAACTATGCAAGAGCCGCAGGTATACTGAAGTGATACAAGCATGTAGGATCGACACTCGACTTTACCCCCCACCACACCAGTTTCCCCCACCAAGTTTTCACATCGCACAATAACTACGGGACATGCATTAGTTAGGGTCTAGCTCTGACTCTGTGAGGATCGGAGCTCCGTAACTGAAAACATTAACAATTCTTGCTCGACACTGTTTTTACGCAATCATAACAGTCACTGTGATCTAATCTATTGCATGTACTCATATGATGCATCTTGCGTAGCAGACAACTTGCTAAGAATGTTTCAGCCTGGAGTATTCTACGGCAAAATCGCTCACAATCCACTAACAGCGTAGACCTTCTATCTTCACAGTCGGAGAAGTAGAAGGTGGTGGCAGGCGGACTGTTGAAGGACACCTTCGTCATATTTCTGTAAAACTGTGACATATTTAGAATAACACAAACTCTATAGGTAGATGTTAATCCTGCAAGAGCTGCAAGTATAATGATATAGCACTAGCGTGTATGATACCCACCCGACCTACCCGCACCACAACGTTACCTCGGTATACTTTAAACTATAAATAACTTGTCGTAGTTTAATCCATAAACAAAGTATTTATTTATGTCAGGCCTTGAAAGTGTTGTTTTCGCGCTATTTCTTCCCTACTCTCAGTCGGATCTGAATTCTATTCGCACCATCTTGTTCGTCTGATTAACCCGCGTAATTTGAGTACCCCCTCGCTATACTTTAACCCAATAATAAAGAAGTTATTAGTATGTAACCTTGAAAACATTGGTTTTTTCGCTATTTCTGCTATACAGTTGGTCGGATCTGAATTCTGTTTGCACCATCTTGTTCGTCTGATTAACCCGCGTAATTTGAGTACCCACTCGCTATACTTTAACCCAATAATAAAGAAGCTATTAGTATGTAACCTTGAAAACATTGGTTTTTTAGCTATTTCTGCTATACCGTTGGTCGGATCTGAATTCTGTTTGCACCATACTGTTCGTCTGATCAATTCGCGTAATTTGAGTACCCAGATGACATACTTTGGACAAACTTTGTAGTTTTTTCGCTTCTGCTACTATACCCTTGGCCGGATCAAAATTCTGTTTGCACCTCCTTGTTCGTCTGATCAATTCGCGTAATTTGAGTACCCACATGACATACTTTGGGAAAACTATGTACCCCCCCCCCAACATGGGTCATGTTCAAGGTCAAGGTCAAGTTCAAGGACTTTGGGACTTAGAAATTTTCACAAAGTGGGCTGCACACAAACATAAGACTAACAGTCTCCTGCCTATGTACAGGCCAAGTCCCTAACTTGAAATGTTTAGGGTGGTCCTGAAAAGGACCGTTTGCGTGCTGAGGGATGGTTTGGTTAGGAATGGTTGGTCTAGGGATCGCTGCTCGGTTTAAACTTTATTTTTTAAAACCCACTTTACCCTCCCATCTTGTCTCATGAAGTACAACTCCTGGGTGTCGGGTATCAGAGGGGGTGGTGGTGGACAAGTCTGCGGCAGACGCACCTCGACGTAGTAGTCGGTGTGTTGGAAGAGGAACACGTGGTCCATGTTCCTAGCCACAAACTTGTACTCCGTCAACCGCTTCAGATTCCGGAACTCGGCCTTGGAGGTGTCGATCGGCGTCACCAAATCATCGATCCCCATCACTCTTGTCCGCTCCATCACCTCATCTACAGTTAGTGGTGGAGTTGAAGGTCGAGCTGTGGACGTAGAAGGCTGAGGCTGAGTTGAGGGTCGCTGGTGAAAATATAATGGGTGACACCGAAAATCACGTCTAAGAGCAGACTTAAAAGCCGAAGGTTTCTTAAATCCGCTTCTTCTTTCCGTCGACTTCTTCAAGGACTCCTTCAAACGTTGAAGTTTTTCGGGAGTCAGAGGAGAAGACATGGTGTTGTTGGATGGAAGGGAAAATGGATAAGATAGAGTTGGATAGAGCACGTGTGTACTGGTTGCAAACCAAAGCCGGAATGAGGCGGCAGGCAGAGTGAAGCAGGTCGTAAAGTGAAACCTTGCCCTATCGATACATGGGTAGAAAGCTGAGGACTGGTTTAGAACCGGTTACGTCAACCCCCCCCCCCCGATTTGGGTCATGTTCAAGGTCACCCCCCCCGGTTTGGGTCATGTTCAAGGTCACACCCCCCCCCCGATTTGGGTCATGTTCAAGGTCAAGGTCAAGGTCGAGGGAAAAATGTTCTTGGAAGTGCGGGATAAAATCCCGCAACGAAGCAGGGTTATCCCTTATCCCGCTTTCCCCTTAATATCCCGATTTCCCATTCTCCGTCTATATAACCCGAGATTTCGAGCGTCTCTTCGCAGTAGCCTGCCGCCCGTTGCGATGAACGTCCCACTGGGTTGCAGTGCCTGCTGCAGCGTAGGTCTGTTAAGTGTGCGTTGGGCCCGACGCGCAATTAAGAGATCCACGCCCTTGCATGTTTAGTTAGTTTGTTTAAGCATGTTAGATAACGCTTGTAGTTTGCTGCTAGGTAATGTAGTTAGTCTAATATATATGTTAATGTGTGGTATCGGTTTGAAGTGTTTTATTTACTAATAACATATGTACTCCCGGCCCTACAGGTCCCTCAACAACCTTGGTCAAAACTTGGGTTCGCAGCAGCCTGACGCCGGGTGTTTGGGTCTACGTCCCACCGGGTTTCAGTGATACTGTTGACCTTTGCAAAATCGACCTCGGCTGTTCTTGTAAAAGTAACGTTAACTGATTAATTTTATTTAAATAGTTGTTGGTAAAGTCTTTATTTTAAAAGTAATGTAACTTGTTTCTCATCCTTTTCCCATCCCCTTACAAAAAGGTATGGCGCGCAAACCGACCTTATGTCATTACGGCGCGCAAACCGGTTGACATTACCCATCTTAGCCTGAGAAACGTTTGTGAAATATAAAATCAGCCTCTTGTTTAAAATCAGCCTCTTGTTTAAAATCAGTCTCTTGTTTGTTGTCTTTTGTCCCCTTCCCCAATACAGAGCGGGGAATAGAGCAGTATGTTATGCTCTATTCCCCGCTTTGGCATTATGTCAGATGACCTTGACCTACTGACGGGACTTAGAAAAACCGTCGTTTGATCAAATATTGGAAGAAATGTGGACTTAGAGATATTTCATGCGGACAAGGTTGACACAAAAATGTTGTATTAAAAATAAAAACTGGAGGGGGAAATGTTTTATATACTGCAACAGCGAGTTAAAAATCATCATATCGCTATGGAAGCTGTAGGTGTAAACACTTGGCTTGTTCCTTCCGAGCTTGCTATTTCAGAAGCCTTTCTGTCCATCCTTACTTATGAGTTCCGAGGCATTAAATTAAAAGTAAAGATAGAGCTGAGACCGTTGCATAGAAATGATATGCATTGTATTTTGGTGGAATGGGAATCGCCCTCCGGCATTAATCTTTTCCATTTTATCAAAAGATCGTGCAAGGAGTTTTATGTAAAACGGATAACAGTCTCCCTTATTTAAACGTAGTACAGCTTGCTTCCAAAGTAAAATGGCAAAGGTAACACCTTTGCTATTTTACAAAATATTTTAACGTGTCCTTGACCCAGTTACCGGACTTGGAGCAAATTCAGAGTATGCGATACAGTGTTGGAACAAACTACTGTCGAAGTCCTTGCCCCCCCCATGATATATTCCTATAAAAGCGGGAGCAGCCCGCAGAGGGTTCGCAGTCGCAGGCCGACAGCCTAGCTAGCTGTTTGCCCGCGCTGTCCGCAATAGTATCTCTAGTATAGAGTTGGTACCACTGTATATTAGAGATTCTACCTTAGCTTAAAGCATGTCTGTTTATTATTAAGCATGTTAGAATAACGCTTGTAGTTTGCTGCTAGTAAATGTAGTTAGTTTAACTGTAGTTAGTTTGGTGTTGGTTTTAAAGTGTCTTTGAAGTGTTTTTATTTACTAATGAAATATGTACTTTTCTTTCACGCTCCCATTCAAAAAGGTATGGCACGAAAACCGACCTTATGTCTTTAAATATCTCAGGGGGGATTATGTTTCTCAAATAAACACCTTTCCTAACCCCTTACAAATGGTACGGCACGAAAACCGACCTTGAGTCATTACGGCATGAAAACCGGATGACTTTTTTTACCTATCTTAATCCTTACTCACGAGAAACAGATTCAGTTAGTTTGCTTATCTTGGTTAAAACTAAAGGGATCTTGGTTAAATATTTGTAAAATTTAAGGGAATCTTGGTCAGGTGATTATTGTACTTCGGTTCGTAGTACTCTGGCGCCTACACAGTGATGAACGTCCTTGCGGTTTCAGAGTGCGCGACTGTTGTTAACTGACCATTTTGCTTATCTTGGGGGATACATCTTCGGGGAAATAAACTTAAGGGGACCTTGGTCAGGTATTATTGGACTTCGGTTCGTAAAACTCTGACGCCTACACAGTGATGAACGTCCTTGCGGTTTCAGAGTGCGCGACTGTTGTTAACTGACCATTTTGCTTATCTTGGGGGATACATCTTCGGGGAAATAAACTTAAGGGGACCTTGGTCAGGTATTATTGTACTTCGGTTCGTAGTACTCTGACGCCTAGACAGTGATGAACGTCCTTGCGGTTTCAGAGTGCGCGACTGTTGTAAACTGACCATATCGTTTGTTTGTTGGGTGAATAATGTTTCGGGGGAGAGGTTAGTGTTCCGTTATCAGGTTTATTGCCTATAATTGCGAGCTTTAAACTAGTCCTCTTCTCCTAATACAGAGCGGGGAATAGAGCAGTTTGTGGTCCAAGTGAGAATCACTTACTGCTCTATTCCCCGTTTTGGCAACATGTTCAGATGACCTTGACCCACTTCAGGACTTAGAGAAAATTATTGTTTGTTAAAAACATTTACTCTTACAATAATACCCCTTCCCTATCACTAACACCCCCCCCCCGTAAAATGGGTATATAGGAGAGCTTCCACCAGTGGTAAAATCATTCTGCTGCTTACACTTTCCGAGCGCAGTTCAGTTTCCGACATGTCCAGCCGTAGGAAACAATCTTCACCGAGGAAGGTTGAACATTCTCCACCTGCTCCGCCAGCTCCTTCCATCCTTCGACAGGCGTTGATGCTGGCATGCGTTGTTCCTGCGGAGCCAGCACCACGTTCGATGCCAGCTCTTGACATATCGCCACCACTTCAAGTAAACCCTGTTGCTCCCCCGTCTGCTTCTTCATCTTCTTCATCTTCTTCATCGTCTTCATCGTCATCTTCTTCATCCTCTCCGGCTACTTCTCGCCCACCTTCTCCGGCTAGTTCAAGTTCTTCCAAATTATCTACATCGCCGAGGAAGGTTGGACAAACACCACCTACTTCATCTCTGGCTTCACCAGCTCCTTCCATTCTTCAGCAGGCGCTGGCAGACATTCTTCCGCTGGAGCCGAAGCCAATCAGAGATGAGAACCCACCTTCTACATCAGGCCCTTCTACACGTCCGTCTGTAATTTTTAATAACCCGCAATCTCCTTCTGAGAATTTAAAACAATTAAAATGTCAATGTATATATATCTTCAAAAAAGGTCCGAAGAAAGGTGAACGCTGTCACAGGTCTTGTGTTTCAAATGAGGAAATATGCGGGATACATTTAAAACTGAAACATAAGACTAGCGTTTCTCGATCTTCACCAATATCAACAGTGAACCTCAAAAAACTTCGAATTAATAGGCTTCGTAAAAACGAACGTTACTTTTTTGTTAAAAAGAAAGGTTTTCTAAAGGTGATTCTAAAATGCGCAGACCAACTGTTCTATTTAGCATTACCTAAGGGTATCTTCCACCCTGTAAACCCTACCAGACGAGACTATTTAATTCGAAACGAAAATGGAGTCACTGTGTGGAAATCATTACCGTAAAATTAAAGTTCAAAAACCTATCTTCCAAATTTAAGTAAATACTTTGTTTTTCCAAATTAAAAAAAAAAGTGTGGACAACCTATTTAAATTCTGTAGCATGCTGCAGAAGGTAAATAGGTTGTCCACACTTTTTTTATAATCTTAAAACGACCTTGACCTATATAGGCGCGGGTATATAAGCGTGATGTTACAGAGTCAGTTATCACTTTGGTTGTGGATTGCATCAAGAGAGCATCTACCATGGTATACCTCCACTATATTGACTCTACTGCTAAAGCGGATACTTTTACCCAGCGTGTGTACCAACTGTTAATGGAGGACCAACATGTTCAGGTCAAAGGATTGGGTATTCGTGGAACAGAAGAAGTAAAAATAGATGTGAAACCAATTCCTTTGAAGAACAAAATTTACCAATTATTACAAGAAGGCTACATCCTGTGCCTTTATTACACAACCTCATAAACTACATACAAGGGGGGGGGGATACAGAACGGGGAATAGATCAGTTTGTGGTCAAAGTGAGAATCACTTACTGGTCTATTCCCCGTTCTGGTAATAGTTTAAGGTGACCTTGACCCACTTACAGAACTTTATACTCTGTTAGTATTAAATTGTTCATATATTGTTACAATAATACCCCTTCCCTATCACTAATTACCCCCACCACTTAAATCGGGGGGTATAAAAGAGGGTTTTCATCATTGCTTATCTCATTCTGCTACTTGTGTTAGCACTAGGATATATAGCAGCTATGTCACCAAAGGATAATATATTTCCTTCTGCAAAATCAATCGTGGGAATTATAAAACATATTGTGATTGAAAGTGAGGATGAAAATGAAGACGAATTGGAAGATGTTGAATTATTAAGTGATATGGATGCAATGGAAGATCTTGAATTATTAAGTGATATGGACAGTGATGATCTTGAAGCAGGATATATGGAACAAATTGAACCGTTAAGTGACGTGGAATCTGAAACCTATAGAATCTATCAGCATCTTCTCTATTCTGAAGAAATACATGATGAAAGCCCAACCACTAGTAGTAGTTTGGATGGGTTATTTTTAGATAGCGCACGAGGGGTATATCATATTCGTCGACGACTATTTCTTTCCGATGCTTCTGATACAACTGATTCCGATTCATCAAATGAGTCTGATTAAGTGTTGTTTTTTCTTGTCAACTGTCAAACTTTAAATACAGAGCGGGGAATAGATCAGTTTTTAGTCAAAGTGAGAACTACTTACTGCTCTATTCCCCGTTTTGGTAATATCGTTGTATAACCTTGACCCATTTACAAGACAGAAAATATTTACCAGCTTTCAATTTTTATTTGTTTTGAAAAAGTGGGGGTAACTTATACATTTAATGGTGAGGGAACGTCTATTTAATGTCGATGCAACAGTGTATATTTATCATATCGGCATTATGAACCCACCAGCAAACTCCGTTTGTTACAGCTTTCCCCTCATCGATATCGATGATGTGATAAAACTTACATCAATAACAAAACGGTTTGAAATGGAAAGGCGACTAATAAAAGTCGACGTAATTCCACAAGATCTTCGTTCGGCAATGTTGACCATCGAATATGTTAAAGATGAATCTACAACTGAAGATCCCTATTGTTTTATGAAATTTTTAGTTGATCGAGATGCAATGTGTACAATCCGATTTCACATCCGAGTTTAAAATATATAACATTTTCCTGTTGGAGAAAATTGTCCTTGTTAAATACAAAGCGGGGAATAGATCAGTTTATGGTTTAAAATGAAATCATTTACTGCTCTATTCCCCGTTTTGGCAAATATGTTCAATGACCTTGACCTAAATACAGAACTTTGTAGCCTCCAGCTATAATAGTAAATATAAAATGTAAAAAATAGTAAACTTAACGTAATACGTACCCCCACCACTTTTGCTAGGGTATAAATAGAGGGGCATTTGCAGTGTTTTTCATTATTGCGTTGACCCTTGTGGAGATCACACCTACATTATGCATCGCTGCAATATTTGTAAGACTTCATTTAAGGATGAATTTCTTTTAATAATTCATAAGGAACTAAAACATAACAACAACCATGATGAAGAATATGAAGAAGAAGAATTGAAGGAAATAGATCAAATGTTAGCCCAACACCAACATTCCAGACCAAGTGTTATTCAATATGCACAATCAACACCATCAACAACAGCTGCATCGAATTCTACGTCTGCTCTGTCTACACTTCACCGTCCTTCAACATCAATAGCTGCATCGTCTTCTACGCCTGCTATGTCTACACTTCATCATCCTTCAACATCAACACCATCGACTTCTACGCCTGCTATGTCTACACTTCACCATCCTTCGACATCAACACCATCAACATCGACTTCAACGCCTGCTATGTCTACACTTCACCGTCCTTCAACATCAACAGCTGCTATGTCTACTCTTCACCGACCCTTAACATCAACAGCAGTAGATGTGGAACTACACGCTCAAGCACTACCTGGTAAGGTAGTAACACATTTTAAAATTGACAATGTAAAATTACAACTTCAAAACTTTTTACATAACGCCAAAGAATTAGTCACCAAAACACTAAAGAATGAACAAAAAAGATTACATTTTATCAAATTTGGACTGTTGCTAGATGCCATATTCACTAACATTCAAAACGAAACATCACCAAGAGGTTTCATGACAAAAAACCGAACCATCATGGCTGCGTCAGATATTGAAAAGATCGTAACAGAATGTCTTGAGGAACTTTTGACGAAACTACAAGAGCATGAAGGAAGAGGATCTGGATGGACTTTATTAAGTATAACAAGTCTGGATGTTAGAGTTCATAAACACGGTTATGGAATGAGAGGAAGTAGCTATATCCCTCTACCTCAAAAAATTATGAATACCAAATCCTGTATTAACGTGCAAAATGAAAATAATGAATGTTTTAAATATGTTATGTTGGCCAAATATGTACAAAACCATCCGGAAAGACCAAGTCAAGCATATGAAGAAGTTCAACACAAGTATAATTTCCAGGGAATGACTTACCCTGTTGCAATTACTGATATATCAAAATTTGAAAAGCAAAATCCGTCGGCTTCAGTCAACATATTTGGTTTGGATTCGTCAAATAATGTGTATCCCTTGCGCATAACATCGAATGAGCGCAACAATCATACTGACCTGTTATTAATCAATAAAGGAGAGATATCACATTACGTGTATATAAAAGATTTTGAAGGGCTCGTATGTAAACAGTTAACAAAACATAAAAGTAAAATCACAACATGTAAGAGATGCTTTTGCCACGTGAGCAAACCATTAAGAAGAGGAGGTACAGAATGGTTAGCAGAACATCAAAGGTTATGTAGTGGAAACTATGAGGTAAGAATTAAATTGCCACATCCCAGCAGAGCGCAGATAAAATTTGATAAAGTAAATCACCAATACCCTGTTCCATTTATTGTGTACGCGGATTTCGAAGCATCCTTACTTCCAATTGAACAACAAGAAGAGGATATCACAAAAAGAAGCAAATATCAAAAACATGCACCAAACAGTTATTGTATACTAACAAAATCCACGTTGTCTGAAGAACATCTTCAAGAATTTGGACTATCATCTGCTCCAAAGATTTATCGTGGTGAACAAGCAGCGAAACACTTTGTAGATGAGTTGTATTACATTGCCTCCAAGGTGGAAGAAATCTACAAAATTAAAATACCGATGCAGCCTATGGATGAACACCAACTTCAACATCACAATTTGGCAACAACATGTTACCTGTGTAATAACCTATTTACACCAGATAACGTTAAAGTGCGTGATCACGACCATCTTACAGGAGCCTACAGAGGTGCAGCCTGTAACGCTTGCAACTTAAATTACAAAGTACCATCTTTTATACCCGTTGTTCTACATAACCTTAGCGGATATGACTCTCATTTCATAATCCCGGAGTTAGGAAGAGATGATGGAGCAATAGATGTTTTGGCAACAACAATGGAAAAATTTATAAGTTTCTCTAAAAAGGTTGGCAAAATAAAACTTAGATTTATTGATTCGTTTCGATTTATGCCTTCTAGCCTAATGAAATTAACTGATAATTTAAAAAGAGAAGATCTGATAGAAACAAGCAAAATTGTAGCCAGTAGTAAAATGGATCTGGTTCTTCGAAAAAGGAGTCTTCCCCTACGATTACATCGATGGACTTCATAGATTAAATGAAACATCACTTCCTCCACCAGAACAATTTAACAACAAACTTAATGATTCGGAGATTTCACTTGAAGACTATCAACATGCATGTCGAGTATGGAACGAGTTGGATATGAAGACTTTAGGAGAATACTCAGACTTTTATGTAAAACTTGACGTGACTCTTCTCTGCGATGTTATGGAAGAATTCCGAAGAACCTGTTTTGCAGCATACGGTTTAGACCCTCTACATTCATATACATCTCCAGGACTAGCTTGGCAAGCAATGCTGAAAGAAACAAAATGCAAACTCCAGCTGTTAACAGATATAGATATGGTTTTAATGGTTGAGTCGGGTGTTAGAGGTGGATTAACTCAAAGCGTGACGAGACATGTTAAAGCCAACAACAAATATCTACCTGACCATGATCAAGAGAAACCTTCAACGTACTTGGGATATTTCGACGCGAATAATCTGTATGGATGGGCCATGTCGAACCCACTTCCATTTGACAACTTTAAATGGGTTGATCCCGACTGTATTGGCGATATTTCACAAATTCCAAAACAAGGAGATACCGGATACATTTTGGATTGCGACTTTGAATATCCAGAACATTTACACGATCTTCATTATGACCTTCCACTCCTTGCAAGAACAGAAATTTCACCAACTGGAAAACACCCCAAATTAATGATGACAATACCCCTTAACAATAAACAACGATACGTAGCTCACTATTGGGTTGTTCAACAAGCTATCGAATTAGGTTTACGTCTTACTAAAATTAATAGAGCTGTAGAATTTTCCCAATCGTGCTGGTTGAAACCATACATAGACTCGAATACTACCAGAAGAGCAGCCGCTACATCAGCCTTTGAAAAAGACTTTTTTAAATTGATGAACAATGCGATATTCGGTAAAACATTGGAAAACAAAAGAAGACATAAAAATGTTAAACTTGTTACAGATCCGAACAAACTACAAAAACTCGTACAACAGCCAAACTTTGGAACATCTATAATTATTAACGAAAATCTTGTAGCTGTATCTATGAAGAAAACAAGTGTGAAGATGGATCGTCCTTTGTATATAGGTATGACAATCCTGGATATCTCCAAGACTCATATGTACGATTTTCATTACAAAAAGATGGTCACCTTTTATGGACGAGAAAACATCGGCATCTCCTACATGGATACAGACGCTTTTATATATTGGATAATTACTAACGATATGTATGAAGACCTTCGGACATTTGATTACAAAAACGACTTTGACTTTTCCGACTATCCAAAAGATCATCCAAACTACGACAATGACAGAAACAAAAAAGTGCTTGGCAAATTTAAAGATGAAGCCAATGGTGTTATACTTCAAGAAATTGTTGCACTAATGTCAAAATTATATTCTTTACAACTAAATGAAAACCAAGTCATTAAGAAAGCTAAAGGAGTAAAAAGTTTGTATTTAAAGAAGAATGTGCATTTTAATCACTATAAGAAATGTTTATTTGAAGATCAAGATATAACAGCAAAATTCAACACAATCAGAAGTTTCAACCATCAGCTGTACAGCGTGACGGAAGTAAAAAAAGCTCTCTCTTCAAATGATGATAAACGACACATCCTTGCAGACAACATCCACACTCTACCATTCGGCCACTATTCCCTCAACCCTATTGACGAGTAACCCTTTCATCGTCCTACATCCCTTTTCCTTTTCCTTTCCGTATAAAAGGGGGAACACAGCAGTATTTTGCTGTGTTCCCCCTTTTATACATTAGTTTAGAATGACCTTGACCTATATAAGCAGATTTATACAAAAGAATATTTAATATCATATCAGCTGTCTTCGTGAAACCATCATGTCAGACCTGAAGGAGAAGATTATTAATGAACTACACAAACCTGCAAGAATAAAGTTTCCAAGAAGAAATACTGTTATAAAAGGGATAAATGATCTATATCAAGCGGATTTAATTGAAATGCGACCGCATAGCAGAATAAACAAAGGATTTAAATATATACTCACAATTATTAATTGTTTTACAAAAGTTGCAGACGCTTTGCCTCTAAAGGACAAGACTGGTAAAAGCGTAACAGAAGCCATGGAAATAGCCATAAAAAGAGATAAAAACAAAATTAAACATTTACAAACTGATGATGGAACAGAATACTTTAATACAAACTTTGCACAGTTAATGAATAAATATAAAATAAATCATTATTCTACAAATTCAGAGAAAAAAGCAGCTATTGTAGAAAGATTCAATAGAACCTTAAAAGGAGCACTGTATAAACAATTTTCAAAAAGAGGTTCTTACGTATGGTATGATGTTTTACCACAATTAATAAATGATTATAACAACAGGTTTCATAGAACTATTGGTATGAAACCTAAAAAAGTAAATAGAAGAAATGCAAAAGATGTATTAAAACGCATTAAGAAAAATACAAAGCCTAAAGTAGAAAAAATGCAGCCAAGAAAATTTAATGTAAGTGATAAAGTACGGATTAGTAAATATAAGGGAGTGTTTACCAAGAAATACCTTCCCAATTGGACGAATGAAGTTTTTACAGTGTATAAAGTGCAACCGACTGTACCTGAAACGTATATCTTAAAAGATAACAAAGGAAATTTGTTGCAAGGTGCATTTTATGGACATGAAATGTTCAAGTCAACAGTAGGTGATGTATATCTTGTTGAAAAAGTGTTACAAAGAAAAAAGGACGCAGTTAAAGTGCGGTGGTTAGGGTTTAACAAAACTGAGGATTCATGGATACCTATAAAGGACTTGGTTTAATGCAAGCAACTCATTTCATCGTTAACCTTTGAGCAGGATGGAGATTATTAACCATAAAGATCGATTCAATATTAATAACATAGATGATTTAACTGTGGATAACGTTAAAATCAACAATGGTAAACACGGTAGTTTACTTCCAAACACTGTTCGATGTATAGTAAGTGGCCCTTCAAACTGCGGAAAGACCAATGTTGTCTTTAATTTGATCACTAATCCACAGGGATTAAGGTTTAATAACCTATATATTTTTTCAAAGTCTCTACATACACCAAAGTATCAATTGCTGGATAAAATCCTATCTGATGTGTCTGATGTTAATTTTTACAAATTTAACGCTAGTGATAGTATTATGCAACCAAACGAAGCGAAACCGTATTCTGTATTTATATTTGACGATGTATCTTGTGAAAATCAGGATACTATTAGAAACTACTTTGCCATGGGAAGACATAATAACATCGACAGCATATATATAGGACAAACTTATAGCAAAATCCCAAAACAACTTATCAGAGATAATGCAAATATTCTAATTGTATTCAAACAAGATGATACTAACCTAAAACATATATATAACGATCATGTGAATGCGGATATGCCATTTGAAAAGTTTAAAGAGCTTTGCGGAAAAGCATGGGCGGAAAAGTATGGATTTTTGGTTATTATGAAAGATCAAGCTATAAAAGATGGTCGTTATAGAATAGGTTTTGATAAATTCGTTTTAATACACTGATTAGCGGTATTACTGTACAAGTCGTCAAGGTGTGAAGATGGTTAACCAGGAAAAGCTATTAAAGGAAATAAAATCACTTAGTGATTCTATTAGACAAGAGAACCGAGCTTTAAAATCAGGTATAAATGAAAGAGAGCAATTTTTAGAAACAACATTCAAACCTGTTACTGAACCTTTAAACCGATTAGCACAAAATATGGAAAAACCTTCAATTCGCTTCGAAGGAGACAAAATGCTACCAATTTCCAAATATGAAGAAGAATTTCAGAATGATGAAAGTTTTGGTCAGTTACAAACATCTGAAGAAAGCGACGAGTATAAAGAAAGCGGAGATATAGAGGATTTAAAGGAAAAGGACATTGCAGAAGATACAAGTACAGAAGATACAAGTGTAGAAGATACAAGAGCAGAAGAAGAGGATATTAACCCATCCAACTTAAGCAAATTAGGCACTGATATTATGTTTAAAGGAACACTTGAAAGAACATATACGTTAAAAATGTTACACGCCGCACATGCTAATCGAAATTATCATACCTATGGAGCTAGAATAGAGGATAAAGGATTAATGATTGGAGATAGCAAGTTAGATATAAACGAAAATGATGATATAGTTATTGGAGATAAGAAATATAAAGGTACTAAAGGTTTGTTTGAACTCATCTTTAAAAATAATCCTGGTAAATATACTAAAAGGGATTTACAATTGTTTAAAAATATATTAGAGTATACAAATGCACATAGAAAGAAGTATTCCAAAGACCTACCTATTCATAGAAATCGGTCAGTAAAATATACAAGTATTATATCTAGTCTTTTTCCCTCGAAATCAAAAAAAGCTCAAATTAAAAGAAGAGCTTTATCTTCTGCTGAATTAAATGTTTTGCATAAAAAGAGAAAAACAACTGATCCTACCACATCTGGAAGGGGATTATTGAAAAATGTGTATAAAACTAATATAATATATTACAACGATATAAATAAGTTAGTTGATCGAATGAGGTTATTACATGAAGCTATGGAAGCCGGGCACACTGGTTTAGAAAACGAATGGGTAGCTTTGGTTGATGAACTGCGAAAACAAGGAATAATTGATCAGTAGACGTATATATATAAGAACCTAAACGATAGCGATTCAGTTATATCATGAGTGTGGACAAGTTTGGACGGTATTCCGGGTTTGGAGTAAAATCTGGATATAGTGAAAAAAGAGCTGGGTTTCCGTTAACACCTGACGGCAACTATAATTTTGAAGGAAAAGTAATTCAAAATGTTGGTGATCCGCTTTTGTCTTCTGATGCGGTTACGGTAAAATACATGGATAAAAGATCCCCAACTGTACACGAAGATCATTGGGGGTTTTCCGGTAAAAGGTTAAGCAATATACAACATCCCGTTTATGATGGGGAAGCAGTAAATTTCGCTACTCTAAAATTGTTAACGATTTACAAAAGGAATGAAACTGACACAAGCTATGATGTAAAAAAAATAAAATTATCAAATGTAGGTGATTGTGAGCAGGATGGAGACGCTGTAAATAAGAAAATGTTTGATATTGTACACAAGAAATGGACTACGGAATATGAAAAACATTTGGAAAGGTTTGGTGCAGCTCTATTCCATTATATCCATCGGGCTTCAGGAAGAGATGCAGCTTCAGATGTTGACAGTCACAATTATTTAGACTGGAAAAATATACACAATCCAGAGAAACTTAATCAACGAGATAAACCGTCTGAGCCTTCTAAAGTCAATACATTAGGAAAGGGGGATAAAGAGAATGTGATTAATGAACCAACAGAAAACAATGAAGATTACATAAGAGAAAAAAGAACTTAAAATACACCCATGATAAGGGATAAAGCATCAGTCATATTCGAGAGACGATACAGAGAGGATGATGGAATCCAATATTACTGCGTGGAGTTTAATATCTCAAGAGCCGAGATTTCCCCAAGGAGTGTTGACAGATGGTTTTGTTCAACGGTTTGATAGATATATGGATTGGGAACAACTTTCCATACATTACCTCTTCACAATGACTATGTTAAGAATTTATTTTCACAGAGTTAACTGGATCCATATTTTACAAAGACAACAGTTTTCAGAAGACTTCCTCGTAGAGATGACATCAAATTTTAATAACTGTTGGGAAGTAATAAGTAAATATCAAAATGTCTCTGAGAATTACATTGACAATTTTAAAGATAAACTAGACTGGGATGTGTTATTCAATTACCAACGATTAAGTGGCAAGTTTCTAAGGAAACATGACAACTATTTAAAGTTTATTCATTTTACCGAAGACAACAATACCATCACCAGCGGAGAAACATCTGGAACATCTTCAATTACACCTTATTTCAATTTTTACTACTTCTATTTAATATGTCTACATTTAATTAATAAA
Source organism: Allygus modestus (assembly GCA_963675035.1). NCBI lineage: Eukaryota > Metazoa > Arthropoda > Insecta > Hemiptera > Cicadellidae > Allygus > Allygus modestus. The sequence goes on from OY776111.1 coordinate 214,604,822, forward strand.
TCCATTTCTATATAATAAATGGATTTTAAACAGTATATAATACACGAAACCAAAACTGATATTACATTCATTGTAAAACATTTATAGAGTGCACCTACTGATTGTAGGTTTTGCTATAAATAGTCATGTCGAGGGTTAAACGCATCAGTCATAATCGAGAGAGATTACAGAGAGGAAGGGGAATAGCATCAACAGCATTTTCTCTATTAAGTAAACCGGTTGGAGCTATAGTTAACAAGGCGATTGATTTATTACCTGTGGAATTACATTTACCTGGAGGATATCAATATTGTGGTCCTGGAACCAAATTAGAGAAACGTCTTGCTAGAGGAGATCCTGGAATAAATAAGCTCGATCAGGCTTGTAAACAGCACGATATAGCGTATTCCAAATTTGGTGATACTAAAAATAGATCAATAGCAGATAGAGCACTTGCTGAGAAAGCTTGGCAAAGAGTAAAATCTAGTGACGCAAGTATTGGTGAAAAAGCAGCGTCTTTAGCAGTAACAGCAGCAATGAAAGCAAAAACTACGTTTGGAGGAGGAAAGAGAAGAAAGCGTGGGAAAAAACCCGCTAAGAAACAAGGAGGTAATATCAGAAGAAAACGTCGATCTACCAGTGGTAAAGCTAAAAATAAACCAACAATATGGTCAATGATAAAAAAGGGAGGAGGATTATACCTAAGACCGTATCGTGTGTATTAAATAAGAAAGAGCAATTAATAATTAAAAACAAAGAATTAACCAATGAAGAACTGATTACATATGCTTCTTGTTTGAAAATCCCATTTTTTAGAGGAGTATTTATGAAAGATGAATTACCGGTTAAAATGTGGAAAAATGAGACTGGTATTGTAAATTTGGATAATAGTGAAGGATTAGGCACTCATTGGGTGTGTTACGAGAAACTTGGTAAAACCATTTATTATTTCGACAGTTTTGGAGACCTTCCACCACCAAAAGAACTTCAACGATACTTTCGTGCGGCAGAAAATGTTTTTTACAATCATACAAGAAAACAACCTGATGATACATCCATTTGCGGTCATTTATGTTTAGACTTTTTAGCTAAAAGTGTTAGTCAACTTTAAGATGTCCTCGTATACAGTGTCATTAACCGGTAACTCATATACTTTGCGCAGTATTCTGTTTCCAGCGCTACGTTTGCAAAAAGGAAGACTATGGGAAGCCGCATTATTGGATTTAACAACATATAACTCTATTCCAAACGTTAGTGAAGGAATTAATAACAAAATACATTATTACAAGACAAAAGATGATAAAGGAAAGTATTCAGCTTTGGAAGAATTCAGTTTACCAACAGGAGCTTATGAAATTGATAATATAAATGAAGTTATACAAAAACATATGGGAAAAGAAAATATAACGATAAAAGGCAATAACAATACAATGAAAGCCGAAATTACGTCTAAGTATTATATTGATTTTAGTCAATAACATTCAATTGGTAGTTTATTGGGGTTTTCTAAGGGAACAAAAGTATTAGAACCTAATAAAACTCATTCTGGGAATAAAACTGTGACGATCATCAAAGTTAATAGCATAGACATTACATGTAACATTATACAAGGATCCTACAGAGATGGAGAAAATCGTCATATATTACACACATTCTACCCATCAGTTGCACCGGGTTTCAAGATAGTAGAAAAGCCTCAAAACCTTGTGTACCTACCGTTAAACACCAGTTTCATTTCAGACATCGTGCTGAACATAGTGGATCAAGACGGAAACCTTATTGACTTTAGAGGAGAAGCTATTACTGTAAGAATACATATAAAATCATCCGCTTAGACAATGGGGTTATCATTTAAAAAGAGAGAGCCAACCAGCAAAGAGGTCAGTAGCTCATCAGCTGTAGAAGGATTAACAAGTGACAACATTCGTTTTCTAGAAGAAATTGGATTAAAGGTCATTAACAATGGATATACTGGATATAGCGCAGGGACCAACATTCGACGAGACCTTATGGGAAAAGGAATATCACACGCACAACCCTTACGCTTCGTCCAAATTAAACAATAACGATGAAATTAGGATTCCTATACAACAACAAGACATTTATACTCTTCCATGCGAAAGTTATTTATATATTGAAGGAAAAGTAACAAAAACTGATGGTACTGCTGGAACCACTGTTCCGTTCATAAATAATCCTATGGCATTTTTGTTTGACGAGATTAGATATGATATTTCAGGAGTTACAGTCGATTCAACAAAAAAGGTTGGAATTTCCAGTACATTGAAAGGATTAGCGTCTTTAACACCAAATGAGAAGAATCTGTTAGCTGTTGCAGGATGGGTTGCACCAGACAAAAGTACAATCGCTCCTGACTCTTCGGGAAACTTTGATTTCTACGTACCTTTAAGATTACTCCTAGGATTTGCTGAAGACTACAGAAGAATAATAATAAATGTAAAACAAGAACTAGTTTTATTAAGATCATCAAACGATAATGATATTATTAAAGCAGCTGCTGTAACAACTGATGCCAATTTAGACTGGAAATTAACATTAGACAAGATTGTTTGGAGAGTACTACATGTGCGACTAAATGATGAACACAGGATTACATTATTAAGAAAGTTAAAATCAGATCGAGACATTGTAATGCCATTCAGAAGCTGGGAGTTTCATGAATACCCCATTTTACCTACAACACAACGGCATACATGGACTGTAAAAACTTCTACTCATTTGGAAAAAGCGAGATATGTAATATTTGGATTACAAACGAAGAAGAAAAGTATAATAACTGAAAATGCTGGTGAATTTGACCATTGTAAATTAACAAACTGTAAAGTGTTCCTGAATTCACAATTCTTTCCCTACGACAACTTTAATATTTCTTTTGATAAAAAAAGGTACAGTGTTTTATACGATATGTACGCTAGGTTCCAAAATTCATATTACGGCAAAACAAATACACCTCTACTATCTCCCGTACAGTTTGAATCGAAAGCTCCGATTGTTGTAATTGATTGTTCCAAACAAAATGAATCTGTAAAATCGTCTAGTGTTGATATAAAAATAGAAATGGAATTTCAAGAAAACGTACCTGCAAATACATCTGCGTATTGTTTAATTTTGCACGATAAAATTGTTACATACACACCGTTGACCGGTATTGTAAAGACAGTATTGTAAAACGTTGTACCACCACCGGCACCGCCACTGTCGCTAACCTATAAATAGCGGAGCAACAATGCAGGTCTTCAGTTGATCGTCTATCGTCGCATGGGTAACATCTTCTACAAAATGAGTTCTCCATCTGTTGTACAAGGTGATGCAGAGGTAGCACCGTTATTGGAACGTGATAATACTAGTGAAGAAGAAATCATCAAGGAAATAACTGCATTTTTAAAGTTTGGTAAAAGAGATAGAGAGGAGGAAAGTAATGCAGACCCATCAAAGGTAGTACCAAAGAGGAAGAAGAAAGTTGAAGAAAATATTCCTCCTCACATTTTAACTGAAGTTTTTTTGCGAATCTTTTACCCCATCTCAGCATGCATCAGTAAAAGTGTATCAGTTGGATTGATGAAGTCATTGGATTATTCCCCTACAGTAATACTACACCATGGAACAAAAAAGGTTTTATTTTCGCAAAATGCTTGGGAGTCATTTTTGAAACATGTACATTTAATAGAATGTTATTTAACTAACAGTTCGTGTGGAAGGAAAACACATATTCGACTTTTGGATTGTGACAATGAAATCGATATTGTTAAACATCGTGGACAACTACAAGTGCGAATTAGAGACTTGACTCAACATGAAAATAAGATTCTACTGTCACGTGAAGAATTCTACGTTTTAAACTACGCAACAGAACCTATTACAAGGTACATGAGACAGTTGGTATTTGCAAGCGCTATTATTAAAGAATATTTGGTCGATACTTTGGAAAAACAACCTGATAGCACCATCGTGTACGGACCTGTGGATACATCTATTTTTAATAGAATACCTCATGAAGTTTGCATGTGGAGAAAGTTAAAGGATTTTGAACCACTTGTAGAAATCGCTACAGAAGCTACAGAAGAAACAACACAGGAAGAAGAAACGGAGAAACAAGAAGAAGAAGAAAACGAAACACAAGAAGAAGAAGAAGTTAAAAAAGACTAAAGTTTGACTTAGTAAAGAAGAACACACGTGGGGTAGGCCTATTGGGGACGGTGCCCACGTTAAATATACACCAACGCACCTGCAACTGTACGGCCTGGTATTTAACCTACCGTGGTGTGGAAAACAGTTTAGTTGATCGCTAGGTGCCATGATGAGCGGAGGGGATGAAGAAGTGAGTGTAAAGCCTTGTGTAATAGAATTTCAAGCATTTCGAAATAATGATGATAGGTTTATTATCAAGGAATTAGTAATTTTAGACTTGCTTACATTTGTAGCCTACCCATTCACGTTTGATGCTCCTTTTTCTTTTAACAAACTTAACACCAAAGCAAAAAGTACAAACAAATGGATAACAAACTACTTTCATCACATACATTGGTATGAAGGATTTATAAGCTACAGTAATCTGCACAGTATTATGTTTAACTTTTGCAAACAATATTCACATATATACACAAGAGGATTAGAAAAAAAGAACTGGATACAAAAGTACACGCACGGTGATGTTTTCGATATAACTATTAGTAAGGACTTTAACATTAATCTCGGTAATATTTGTGTCGCTGCAAAAGATCTTAAACACGGCCAAACAAACTGTGCATTGTACAACGCGTATCGTTTGGCTGCTTACTTGAAACAAACGCAGGAATGTGGTGGGGGTAGCGGAGAACAGAAATGTGGTGGGGGTAGCGGGGTCTATAAATACGAGGAGACAGCACCGCTCCAGCACGAGTATTATTCGAGACTCCGAAGAGGCAACATCACAGAAGACACCACAACCACCACTGACGAAGATGGCATCACAACAGTTTCTACAAACACTGGTTGATCAATTCAACACTCATTCAAAATCCGACCTTCTGCTAACTAAAAAGTGTTCAGAATTAAAAGAACAAAAACACTACATTATTCATAACATCAAGAAAGTGGAAACCACACATGGAGAAGCAATTCTAGTTTCATTGAGCGAAGGACCTTTCACTCCAGGAGATGAGTCGAAGTTTCAAGTATTTCTTCCAAAACGATTTGTTCAACGGCTACAAAATTAAGATTTGCGAGATATTCAACCGGGGACGTTGTATTTGGTATCACACGGTGTAAGCGGCAACAACTCGACGGAACTCACTCTGCACATCACGCATCCTTGTACATAATGTCTTTGTTTGTATTTTTCTGTTTGTATTTCTAGTCATCAATGTTAGACTTAAGCTTATTGTATTGTAAGATGTTTGTTTAATAAAGAAAATATAAAACAATATAAAAAAAATAAAAACAGCAACACAGCAGTATATTATTTTATATACTGCTGTTGCTTTTTTTAAATTCAAATGGATGACCTTGAACTTTCATTCAGGGTTAACTTATGAAGAGGTATAAAAGAGAGGGAGCAGTGAAGTTAGTCTCAGTCTTATCTAACACACGCTGCAGCTAACATGTCGGTGCCACCTATGAACAATTTATTTTTCGATAACAATTTGAAGACATATTGTTGCGAGTTACAATGTTTTAAAATACCAGGCGATCAAGTTGACGGGAAAGCTTGTCGTAAGTGCAAGTGTTTCAGCTATTGCATATGTAGATGTAAAACGTATCAAATGAACCGACAAGATAAAATACAAGAATTACGCCGAAGGATTGCATTACTGTGGCGGCGAATGTAGTAGCAACCATCTGCCTCGCACCAGCTGCCACCTCCCACCTGCCATCTGCCGTCCGCCATCTGCTCCGCCCCACCACACTTTTACCCCCACCATTTTGTTTGATACCAAAACGCTAGCTAGCGAATAGTCAGTACACCTCCGGCTCTTGACCAGTGTACATCGAGCTCTCTGTTGAAATGTCCATCAAAATTAGGTGTATTCATTATGACTCTATTCATCTGGCGACTTTCCAAGACCTCGAGGTTTTTAATGAAGAGTTAAGACTTCTCATTGCGTCCGGCTACGATTTATCTTTGGAACTTTACGCATCAAAAAACAACATGGACTCTGCGCAGGAATCGAAGTATCTACCGTCTTTCATCAGAAAGCGAAGTGATGGCCGCAACTCGTCCGGATCAACAACATCGATGACAACGAACAACGGGGAACTATTGTAAACATAAATTATTATAAACATAACTTATTGTAAATAAAAAGAAAAGTACAAAATAAAGTTAAATGAAATAGTACTACCTCGCACTCGTATCATTCGATTGCTTCATTCGATTGTTTTCATTCGATATTTTATCGAATGACAACTATCGAATCACAATCGAGTTTTACGCGTGCGAGGTAGTACTTTTTTAAAATAACCTCCCCGTGACCTTGAACTTTGAACTTTCACTCATTACGTCACAAAACCGCCTACGTCACTGGCTCAGCCTCAGATGACGTATTTAATGACTCAGCACTTCCGGTCACGTGACCGGAAGCCATAAATCACTTGGCCCAGAAGCCCCAAATGCCCACTACTTACCCTCTATTATAGTTTTATCAAGAATAGAACAATAAGTATCTCCAACTTTTCTCTTTGTGTTATTACAACCTTTTTCGATTAGTTTATTTTCCTGTTTACCGCATTGGAATATTTCCGCAGGGTGGTTTCCAGATAATACTTTATGATGGCTTCTGAAAGATTATCCTAATCTACGTCCCTCCACACAACACACATTCCTCTAAAAATCTAACCTATTACTCGACAATTATTATTTTAATGCAGTTTAAAGGAGTTCAGGTGACTCTCTTAGGACCTGAAAACTAAGACTAAATAATTCAAAACAAAATTATACACATATACAGTGAAGTTTGTATAGACCTTTGTATAAATAAATAATGATTCTTGAATACAACTTTTGTGTGGCTATTTTTAAGACAGAATTATAGCCACTTTGTTAATCCCAAATCTTTCGATTATTTGTTATCTGAGACTAAAGATATATTTAAGTTTTAACTAAAAATAGCCTCTTTTGAAATTTGTATATAAATAGTTGGAAACATTAAATATATACCATATCTTTAAATACAATATTATATCTTTAAGTGAGAGTCGCAATTTGAATAATACAACGTTCAGATTTACACATTTTATTTGTAAGCAAGGTTCCACCTTTTTTGTCACAGAGAGTGAGGGGTAAATCCAAATCTGCTTCATTTGTTAACTTTGTTAATGGTTTTTTCGATAAATCTTATTATAATTTCCGAACATAATATTGAATGTTTAATGCGCAAATTATACCGAGGAACATAGACTTCCTAATTTATACGTGTCTTATTTTTAAGGACAAATTATCAGATATTTAACAGATTAACAGTTTTTTTTTACAAATTTATTTACGAATTGATTCTTCAGTACAATACAACATTTTAGATTGCATTTGTTATGATTAAATTAAAAATATTTTCATTATAATATTTTACAAAAATAGAGAATACTTTATATTACTTTACGCTGTCTTATGTAAAATCTGATACAAATGAGTTGAAAAAAATGTTTTTAACACACTAATAATTTGGAAAATGTTATTTCAGTTAGTTAATGTTAACATATGACGACTTTGTTTTAATCATGTGTTTTCTCAATCATGTGTTTTTCGAGTTGTCATTATTTTTCCAATAAGAAATTGTTTTTGTTTTGGTATATATAGCTGAACTAAGAATGAATAAAAACCTACTTCTAATTCTTGTTAATAATGTTTACTTTTATTTGTGAATTTAATAATGGTGACGAGTAAAGTGGTAAGACAGAAAGATTTTGACCAGTATATAAAGAATAGAACGTTACTAGAACTACGCTTGAACAAACTGAAGGATGATTTACCTAAAAAGAAAATTCTCAAGAGACGTGTACGTAATACACTGACAAACTTTCGAAAATATGGACAGAAATAGAAGATACACAATCAAATATTGAACTTTGCACTAATTCAATAGAAAATGAACTAGAAGCCAGATGGCACTTAGAAGAAATATATGAAGAGATACGAATATTCCTTGAAGCAGAAAAGAAAAAGTACAATACATGCACTACGATGGCTGTTTCTTCCCTATCTCAACATGCAAATAATATTCCTTTTCAACCATATACACAGGAGGAAAGTTTTCAAAACTTCACTTGACGTTTTGAAAAATACACCCATTTAAGTGGAAATTTAAGTCCAAAAGTTAAAGTAGATTTATTCTTACAAGCAATCACCCCTCAAATACATGAACAGCTTTACGATATTTGCATACCAGACGATCCACATAACAAAACATATGAGGAGTTGATTCACTTATTAATGGCTCAACTAGAACCAAAACCTAGTATTTGGTGTCGTCAGCACAAATTTACTACACGTACCCAACTAAGTGATGAATCCATACAAGATTACGCAAATGCGCTAAGAAAACCTAGTGTGGAATGCGAGTTTACTTGTGCAAAATGTAATGAATCAGTATCTGAAATTCTACTTCGCATGCAGTTTGTCAGAGGACTTAAAGACTCTGATATACGTCTTCAACTACTTCAAGATAAACTATTACAACCGTTTAAAGATGTAGTCGAAAAGGCAGCTACATTTTAACTAGCAAAAGATGAAAGTAAAATAATAAAGACACAAGATAATCATGATAACGTTCACCAAGTATATAGCAAGTACAAACAGCCCAAGAATGATAATAAGTCAAGTAAGTCTACCTTAAATAGACAAATTTCTGAGCATAAATTTCGTTTTCAAAAACTAAGAAACAAATGCTATAGATGTGGCGAAGATTCACATAGAGCACTTCAATGTAAGTTTAAAAACACTGAATGTAACTTTTGCAAACGTGTTGGTCACTTATCACGAGTATGCCTAAGAAAACCGGGCAAAGAAGTAAAACAATCAGAAGAAACTGTCCAAGTAATAGATGATGGTGCTCATAAAATTTACCAACTTCATTCGAAATCGAATGACAAGTTTATGATTGAAGTGAAATTGGAAGGGCGACTCATTGCAATGGAATTAGATACCGGGGCAGCACTAAGTATTATATCTTACGATACGTTTAAACTTTTAAATTCATCAAAGAGGATTTTCAAAACAAATGTTCAACTCCGGACATATACTGGCGAAATTATCCATCCAAAAGGAGTTGTGTTTGTTAATTTTCACTACAAAGATCAAGGGTTTGTCGGAAAACTGTATATAGTAAACAAGAATGTAGACTCTATCTTTGGAAGAGAATGGATAAGAGAGATTCAACTCGATCCAGCTGACATACGTACATTGACCAACTCAAGTGAAAAAAGGAAAATATTCCAGAACTAGATACACTGATGATTCATTACGAAGACATTTTTAAAGAAGGAATTGGAAGAATACCAAATGAAAAAGGCCATTTAACTTTAGATGCAAGACTCAACCAATTTACATTAAGCCTAGACACATGCCATATGCATTAAAGCAAAGAGTAGAGAAAGAACTTGAACGACTGGAAATTTTGGGTATATTCACTCGAGTCGAATCGTCAGATTGGGGCACACCAATAGTGCCGGTCGTCAAACCAAATGGTTCAGTTAGAGTTTGCGCTGATTACCAAGTAACCCTGAATAAAGTAATCAAAGACGAACACTACCCCATTCCCAGAATTGATGATATATTGTCCAAGATGCACGGTGGCAAGATATTTTGTACTCTTGATATCAGTAACGCATACTTGCACTTGGAGATGGACGAAGACAGTGCTAGTATGCAAACAATTAGTACTCATCGAGGATTATTTAAGGTGAACAGATTAATGTTTGGAGTGAAAGTGGCTCCATTGATATGGCAACGATGGACAAAACACTAAACATTTAGAAGGTGTACAATGTTTCTTCGATGACGTTATTGTGCAGGGGTCTACCAGAGAACAGCTTATACGCCGACTGGAACAGGTGTTTGAACGACTTAAGGTAAATGGTTTGAGACTAAATAGAGGCAAGTGCAAGTTTTTCCAGTCCAAAATTGAATACTTAGGTCACGTGATCGATAGCAAAGGACTACACAAGTCAGATAATAAGGTACAGAGTATTTTAAAATGTAAAAGACCGGAAAATGTATCTGAGCTTCGAACATTTCTAGGCTTAGCAAACTATTACAACAGATTTATAAAGAATTTGGCTACACTACTACATCCTTTGAATCAGCTTCTGCAAAAAGGAAACACGTTTATCTGGAGTCCATCTTGTGAGAGAAGTTTTCAGAAAATTAAGGAAATTATCATAAGTGACGATGTTTTAGTTCACTATGATCCTAGCTTGCCTCTAGTCTTGGCTACTGATGCATCACCGGTTGGAATGGGGGCGGTTTTATCTCACCGCTATGGTGATGGAACAGACAGGCCAATTGCCTTTGCCTCACGGTCGTTGACAAAATCTAAACAAAGGTACTCTCAAATTGATAAGGAAGCCTTAGGAATATATTGGGGTCTGAAGAAGTTTTTACCGTTTTGTTATGGACGAAAATTTACATTGATCACAGATCACAAGCCATTAGTATCAATTTTCAATCCAGCAAAGACATTACCAGCAATCTCAGCAACACGAATATTTAATTATGCTCACTTTCTCTCCGGGTTCGACTATGACATAGAATACAGGCAAACCGCTCATCATAGCAATGCTGACTATCTCTCTCGTTTTCCAACTGAAGTAATCCAAGAAAATATTGTAGATGACCTCTCTATGTACCAAATAAACCAACTGGAAACACTGAATATCAGCAGTACCATAGTGGCTAAGGAAACTCTTAAAGATTCAGTTTTGGGCCCAATCTTACAGGCTTTAAAATCAGGACTATCTGTTGAACAATATGGATTTCACGATAACGAGCTTTCTATTCAAGATGAATGTGTAATGAAGGCCTGGAGAGTTATGATACCACATTCTCTCAGATCTCGTGTACTTCAAGAACTTCATGTTTCTCATTTAGGAGAAATAAAAATGAAGGCTTTAGCTCGCAGGTTTTGCTGGTGGAAAAGCATGGATGAGGACATCGAAGACATGGTGGCTGAATGTCGACAATGCATTGAAAAACGTAACAACCTGAGAAAAAATATCCATCCATGGGAACCACCTTGCAGTCCATGGGATAGGGTGCACATTGATTCTTAGGTCCAACAGATGGGCAACAGTACCTCATATTAGTGGATGCTTTCAGTAAGTGGGTGAAAGTAATACAGACGAGAACAACCACAAGCACATGGAAAATCCAAGAGTTGAGAAGAATATTTTCAACATTTGGTTTTCCTTACATATTGGTATCCGATAATGGAAGACAGTTTGTTTCCAGAGAGTTTGAAAACTTCATGAATGAATGTGGAATTATTCACAGAACAACTGCACCATACCATCCGAATTCAAATGGCCAGGCTGAGGGATACGTACAGACTGTCAAAAAAGCGTTAAAATCTATGGAGGGGGAAAAAGGAACACTTCAAAATAAAATACAAAAACTCCTTATGAAACTCAGACAATCACCCAATGCCACTGGAACATCAGCATACCATCTAATGTTTGGAAGGAATATCCGAACGAACCTCTCCATAATTGTCCCAGAATTAGAATCAAAGAAACACCAAGAAAAAGGACTCCAGGTCGGAATCAATAGGAAGTTTAAGGTTGGAGATAAAGTACAAGCTCGTGATTACGTCAATGGATCAACAAAGTGGCACGTAGGCCACATAACTTCAACACATGGACATGTGATGTACACAGTTCATCTCGATGCAAAATGAACATTAAGCTTATGAGCTTGTTTCATCATCCAAAGACATGTTGACCAGCTGATAAGATGTAAAGTACCGCAACCCCAATAAATAGAGGAGGAGGTGTTAACATATGACTTGACTTTGTTTTAATCATGTGTTTTCTCAATCATGTGTTTTTCGAGTTCTCATTATTTTTCCAATAAGAAATTGTTTTTGTTTTGGTATATATAGCTGAACTAAGAATGAATAAAAACCTACTTCTAATTCTTGTTAATAATGCTTACTTTTATTTGTGAATTTAATAGTTAATATTTGTTGGGAATCGTATTAGCTAAACACATGTATTTTTGTATATTTCAAGTCTTCCGAACAATACGAAATATTACTTTAGCCAACATTTTACATTATTTATTGATTCCTGTATATATTTACTGTATTCAAAATTTGTTACAAACAAAACAACTAAACATAACTAACTCAGTTATATAGGTTGAAATTAAGATAATTCACGAACAGAGTGTGGAGTGTGGTTTTAGGAAACCCCTAAATGCTCATTCCAGAGTGCACCTACAAAGTAATTCCCACTTAAACGTTGTCTGGGGTACTTAGATAACAGCAAAATCTTATGTGGGGATCCTATTTGTTCTAAAAATTAAACTGTAAGTGACATAAAATAGCTTACTCAAATAAGGTACATAAAAGGGGCATATTAACTGCAATACAGTAACCAGGTTAGTGATATCATAATTTTACAGAACATTTTAATAAACTCTAATGATTTAAATAACCGTTTACGATATTGTAAATTCTTTCCGTTTCTTAGAGACCGCCTTTTGTTTCTTGTATAAAAAAGGCTCTGGTTAGGAAGCTTGATATTAATTTATATTTGTAAAAGATATTTACAACATTTAGTATGTTTAAGTTAGCACATTATTCATCTTGCATTTAGTGTGAATAATGTGTCCTTTTCTTTATGTCCTTTGCGTTATAATAATCGAATGTTTAATGCTAATATTAAATAAAAATAACCAGGGTATAAGGCTACGGTATTATAGAATAGAAATTAGGAAGTAGTCCATAGTCTTAACATGCAATAGAGACAGATCGCCTTTAAAGGGTATTTTACTATGAATACGGTTTTAATTAGGAAGGAAATATTATGAATACGTGACATAAATGCCGACAAACTAGTTTTTAATTTTTTATAATTGTATAATTTGTTCCATAGTAAAGAGATAATTTTTCGCATTTATAGGTTTTCAGCCTACAATGATCACATATAAAAAATAGGTTTAAAGAATTTTTTCATCAAAATGGATTTTTAGAATTGCCAAAATAGTATTTGATGTGATGTGCTATCTTTGACACTAACTGTTACTGAGATTTAATATAATTTGATTATTCGAAATTACTTCTTGTATGGTTTAGTAAGTGGCATTTTCAAGCTATGGTCAATTTATATCTGCATGCCAAACACATATGTTAACAATAATTTATCATAATAATATAATGCACTACTTGTGTTTGTCTAGTTGTGTAGCGCATAAAAAAGGACTCACTAAAATGTTTTATCATTAAGAAAATCGTTTTTGAAGTTGACCGAGGACTCTGCAAGGTTGCGTTTAGTGGATATTTTATAGTATAACATATATTTTAACTCTCCACTATACAAACACATATTTACAAAACTAACTTGAAGTTTATTACGAGTGGTTATGTTATGTGTTAAGTATACACTTTTATGTTTTTTTAGCTTTTATTTGCTTTTGGGGATTTTATGATTGCATACTATGGAATGCCTAAAATGAACACATCGAATTACTAATAACAACTGAAGGAATCTAACCAATCATGAAACTCAGTGTGAAGAGTTTCCAGGCCAGTGAATATTTGATGAACATTGTGTCGAGATGAACACTTCATCGAACACAACACGTAAGTGAACTACAACGGTTGCAATGGAAAAAAGCCTCGATCACTAACAAGGCCTGATGTGTTAATTACTGGGTGAGGCCAATCAATCCTGCCGCCCTTGTCGGTTGCTATTAAGTAACTCACTGCATATGCTTTCGAACAGGGACATTTCATTAATTTATTCGTTTAGGTTGTAAAAGCATAAAGTCATGGTTTGAGGTTTGTTATCCTATCCTCTAATCACTAAGCTCATTTAATCCTCAAGAGAATAACATATACTTTTTAGAACAAACTAAATGAAATTCGATCTGGAGTCACCAAGTTCTCTTTACCCATTGTAGAAAATGTGTTTTAAAACCAAAAGTCAACAGAAATAATGTTATATAAAAATATTTATACTTAACGTTTTATTGCATGTTTATAGTATTGTAATTATTATTCATGTTATACAACTAAGAGACAAATTTCCTTAAACGCATTCAGCCTATTGGACTTTCCGACTAACTTACTCTTATTGCTTAAGCTGGTGTATTAAACTCTCTTACGAAAACAATGAGAATATAACTTATTTAAAAACAATTAAATTGTGGTGAGGTAAAATATTTTTACTCTAAAAGTAATTTAATAAAGAGATTTTGTATACTAAAATTATTTATCTGTATTCAAATATGCTTTTTGAGTTATTTTTCGCGGTTGCTTATATCACACAGATTTCTTAAATTATAAAAACATTGATTAACTACTTTGTAATTGAAAGAAAGACCTTTATTGTTTAAAGAAAGACAATCATTCAACTCTCCACAGCCAAAATGTTTAAGGGTTGACCCAAAGCCCTTCACAAAATTAAACCACATTCAAATTTACATTTGTAACCAACTGATGTGAATAAATTCTGAATTGGTATTGAAGACAAATGTTCCTCCCGGGTTAAATCTAGGTAATTTTTCTTAAGTCTAAATTTATTAAACTCAGCTAATGTTTTACTTTAAATTTAAATGTTTTTTTTACATGTACGAAACATGATATGTTTTAATTTTTAATGTCAGATGTAATAATTGTTTATTTTGTTTATTTACAGTTCAAATTCCATTCTTTCTCCTTTAATGCTTGAAAACGTTTGTATAAAACAAAAATTCGCAAAAAAATATTGTTCATCATTTACATCTACTTTCTTAGTATTTTAGTATATATGTATATATATATATATGTATATGTATATGTATAGTTATAAGAACATCCAACCTGTAACAAAAACAAGTTAGAAATAGTGGAGCTATACAACTACACCAGGATAAAGTTGCGTCATACCTGACCGAACAAAACAAATTAAAACGTCAAAGCGAACTACAGAAAAGCAATTACACCTTCGTTTGGGACACGATGATAGATTTAAATAACCTAACACTGGCACCAAATTCCCATGCACAATTTTTTTATTTTATTTTTTAATAATTCGATTCGTGTGTTGGATTTTGGCCTTGACTAGTTTATTTCAAAACAACATGGAAGTAGGAGGACACAAATAACGAAGGTAAATAAAGAATGAATGACCTTTTCTGGTTATCATAAAATAATACAACCATACAATATTGTAGCAATGTAGGCTTTGGTTCAAATGAAGTTTATTATACATAAAATAACATACAATAAAATTGAATATAACGTATAGTTAAATATACATAAAACCTAGTTGGGAGATAAGTGCATTAAATTTAATATTATAATGAGAGTTATCAACAACTTATGACATTATGTTGTTATGTGTGTCAGGGCATATTCAAAAGTAGGTAGACAAGGAAAAATAAACGTGATGAGTTTATTTTGGGGCCTCAACGAACGTGGCGTCATCGGCGGCCGGTCAAACACCACAGGGAGAGCTTGTTATGGGGCCAACAACTAACGTAGCGTCATCGGTGGCTGGTCAAACACCACAGGAAGAGCTTATTATGGGGCCAACAACAGACGTGGTGTCGTCGAGGGCTGATCAAACACTACAGGGAGAGCTTGTTATTGGGCCAACAACAGACGTAGCGTCATCGGTGGCTGGTAAAACACCACAGGAAGAGCTTGTTATGGGGCCAACAACAGACGTGGTGTCGTCGGTGGCTGGTCAAACACTACAGGGAGAGCTTGTTATTGGGCCAACAACAGACGTAGCGTCATCGGTGGCTGGCCAAACACCACAGGGAGAGCGTGTTATTGGGCCAACAACGGACGTGGTGTCATCGGTGGCTGGTCAAACACCACAGGAAGAGCTTGTTATGGGGCCAACAACAGACGTGGTGTCGTCGAGGGCTGATCAAACACTACAGGGAGAGCTTGTTATTGGGCCAACAACAGACGTAGCGTCATCGGTGGCTGGTCAAACACCACAGGGAGAGCGTGTTATTGGGCCAACAACAGACGTGGTGTCATCGGTGGCTGGTCAGACACCACAGGAAGAGCTTGTTATGGGGCCAACAACAGACGTGGTGTCGTCGAGGGCTGATCAAACACTATACAGGGAGAGCTTGGAATAGATTAGAATAGAAACGTCTTTTTATTTCAAGTGGTTTTCAGTACAATACAACTGTTTTTCAAATCAATTCAATTAAATATTTACATAAATACAGTGTAATAAAATAAACTCATAAAATCTAGATTATTTGTAATCTTACAGTGACATGTACAGTTTATTGCTTGCTTTTTAAATATTTTATAACCAAAAATCTTAACATTTTCAGGTCACTCATTGTACTTCTGAGGCCCAAAATAGGAAACCCCTATTTTTCCAAGCTCAAGATTGACGCAAGGCAAATGCAGCAGGCCATCCTGTCGTGTACACCTCTATCTTATCTCATTACGGGTCACTATTTAATCTTTGAGATAAGTGGGTCTGTGCGTGCTAACTATCCTGTGCACAGTGTCACTGTGTCAACGGTGTCCAAAACTCAATTACTCAGCGCCGGCAACATTTCACTCTGTATTCTGAACTGTGTTATATGATCAAATTTCTTTAGGTCATAGACAAACATTGGAGCATTGTTCTATAAGTGATTAAAAGTACTTGTATACTCTTTTGTCAAGCTGAAAACAAAAGCGGGCAGAGGGTAATTTATGATTGGCATTACTAAGGACCTCACCATTTGTAGCTTCGCATCCTCGGGCTACATAGGTCTGAATCTGTTCAACACTCTGAGTAATGACACAACTCTCTGAACCAGTTCTGGGCTGTTTGGCTAAACCTGTAATCTTTTAGTTTGGCTACTAGTAGTTCCACAACGACGGAATAAAAGGCCTGGGCAAAGTCTAACATGACCATTGCGATATTGAGCTTGTTATCTCTAGCCCTGTGAAGCTGGTCTATAATATTAAGTAAAGCTGAAGTTGTGCTGAAACCACATCTGAAGTCAGATTGCTTGTCCGGTAGAATATTTTCAAAAAATTGCTCAATTTGGCTGGCTACAACTTTTTCTACGACTTTTACTTTCTCCCCTTATACATAGTATATGGAGAAAGTATTGTTTTCGTCAAAATTTTCGAATTTGAGTTGTTAGTGGAAATATTCGTTTTGGTGCTCCCTGAACCCAAAAAAGTGATTTTTACGTGGTGTCTGTCTGTCTGTCTGGATGTGTACAGAGCTAGAGCCCTAACCAATGGTCCGATTTTTATAAAATATCGTATGTACGTTCTAATCTACGATGTATCCAGGTTTTTTTAATTTTGTTTAAATTTTATTTTAAAGGGTAATTATCCCCCCAAAACCGCCGAAAAAACATGAATAATCCAAATTTATCAAAAAGAGCTCTAACGATTTTATTTAATTTTTAGTCGTTTGTAGATCTTACGTTTTCCAACAAAATGACACCACCCGAGTTTCTGTAAAAATTCGGGTTCAGAAAGTACAGGAATTAAAAATCAAAAATTCAGTTTTTTGGAATTTTCATAAAAGAATATAAAAAATATTAATATTCACCATTAAAAAAACTCACAAAACTAAATAATTAAGTATTTTGAATTACTATTCTACGATTGCTGGTTGCGGAGAAAATTTTAATTTTCAGTTTGCGGTAAACGCATTACGTTGTCCAATGTTTATCTTATGGGGAATACAATAAACGGTATCAGGAAACTGACACATACCTTCTCCCTTTTAGCTCAACTTTAATGAATAAATTACTTTTTATTTACTAAATATAGAATACAAAGCACGGTCGAATGTACAGAAAATCTGGTAAATAAGTTGTTTTAAAAAATATCCACCCAAATCCTTGTTTAGGAGGCACTACAGAATCCATCGCTACACACGTGGTTTTAAGAGGGGAAATGCCCCCTATTCTCCCCCCTCAGGGTTATTAAGGGGCAAAATATTTTGAATTTCCTCTGTTGGTCAATGCTAACTTGACAAGCATAACAAGTTTGAACGAAATAAGTTTGGTCTGAAATAAGTCAACGATTCAGGATTCTTTGCTTTTGGCAAACCTTTTCTCCAACATGTAAAAAATAGCCAGTCTTTACAGATACATTGACTAAATACGTTATCACTCTTAAGCAATAAGGGCTCACAGCCTTAACCATTTGAATTGATATCCCATAAGTACCACTTGCAGTTGTTTTTATCTCGTTCATAATGTGCTTTGTCCTATCCTCACTCACAGGTTCGAATTTAAATTCTGTCTCTACCTTGTCACAGAAGTTATTTTGATAGTAATCCAGTCTATGCCGAGATATACTTTGGTCAGAGCCCATACTGACAAAATATGTATTGAGATCGTCAGGTGAATAAGAGCACTTAGGTTTGTCGTCACTTTTTAGAATGCCTACGGCCCACAAGACCTTCCAAATAGATTTAGAACCTTTGCAAATTTAAGGTGTCTTTGAAATAAGATTTCTTAGCTCTTCTTATTGCGCTAATCATTAAATTTCGAACGTTACAGTATGACATTCCATTATGTAGGTTATTCGTTTGCAAAAATCTATTTTTTATATTTTTGTTTTGACAGATATTTTATTTCCTCATTCCTCCACGGAGCCTTTTTCTTAGTAACTCGTTACGTGACCAGTGGAGCACACACATTATAAATATCCGTAATCTGTAACGTCAATCTTTCAGCGATTTAATCTACATCATTCAAAATTTTTAGGCTATTCCAGTCTACGCTTAAAACCAAATACAAAAGGTAGTCCATATTAAAATCTTTAAAGAATCGATAGCTGATGAACTTTGCAGGAGGTTTGTTTTTGGGTAAACGAGTGTCACAATAAACAAGCCTGTGATCAGTAATCTTAACCCCTCTCCTGTCCAATATCTGTGAGGTGTCAACAACACCTGAATGGTAATTAAGTTTGTTGCTTATTACTATGTAATCAATCAAAGAAGAAGGTGTTTCTGTTATCAGAAAAGGTTCTTTTATGATTTGAATAAGATTAATTTCATCCAGCATACCATTGATAAATCTTGTATCAGCTCTGCCATTATCAAGGATATTTATATTAAAATCACTAAATAAGATAACCTCATCAACCTCCATCTTCTCGTCAGTAAATAGGGAATGGGACAGAGAGCTCAAGCAGGAGTAAGCTACATTCCGAAGTTTATAAACAACGCCTTGTTATGGGGCAAACAAAAGACGCAGCGTCGTCGATGGCTGATCATCAAACATTACAGGGAGAGCTTGTTAAGGGACCAACAATAGACGTAACGTTGTCGATAGCTGATCAAACATTACAGGGAGAGCTTGTTATGGGACCAATAACAGGTGTGGTGTCGTCAATGGCTGATCATCAAACATATAGGGAGACATTGTTATGGGGCCAACAACTAACGTGGCGTCATCGATAGATGATCAAACACTACTGGGAGAAATTGTTATGGGGCCAACAACAGGTGTGGTGTCGTCAATGGCTGATCATCAAACACTACAGAGATACCTTGTTATGGGGCCAACAACTAACATGGCGTCGTCGAAGGCTGATCAAACACTACTGGGAAAGATTGTTATGGGACCAACAACAGACTTGGCGCTGTTGATCACTGATTATCAAACACTACATTGAGAGCTTGTTATGGAACCAACAACAGACGTAGCGTTGTCAATGGCTGGTCAAACACTAGAGGGGGAGTTTGCTATGGGGCCAACAACAGACGTGGTGTCATCGATAGCTGATCAAACACTACAAGGAGAGCTTGTTAAGGGACCAACAACAGGTCTGGTAACAACAATGGCTGATCATCAAACACTACAGGGAGAGCTTGTTATGGGGCCAACATCCGACATGGTGCCGTCGATGTCTGATCATCAAACATTACAGGGAAAGCTTGTTAAGGGACCAACAATAGACGTGGTGTCGTCAATAGCTGATCGAACACTACAGGGAGATTGTTATGGGGCTAACAACAGCCGTGGTGTTGTCGATAGCTGATCAAACACTACAGGGAGAGCTTGTTATGGGACCAACAACAGACGTAACGTTGTCGATAGCTGATCAAACACTACAGGGAGAGCTTGTTATGGGACCAACAACAGACGTTACGTTGACGAAAGCTGATCAAACACTATAGGGAGAGCTTTTTATGGGAGCAACAACAGGTGTGGGGTCGTCAATGGCTGATCATCAAACATATAGGGAGACATTGTTATGGGGCCAACAACTAACGTGGCTTCATCGATGGCTGATCAAACACTACTGGTTGAAATTTTGTGGGGCCAACATCAGGTGTGGTGTTGTCAATGACTGATCATCAAACACTACAGGGAGATCTAGTTATGGGGCCAACAACTTACATGACGTCGTCGAAGGCTGATCAAACACTACTGGGAAATATTGTTATGAGGCCAACAACAGACTTGGCGCTGTTGATGACTGATCATCAAACGCTACATGGAGTGCTTGTTATGGAACCAACAACAGACGTAGCGTCGTCGATGGCTGGTCAAACTCTAGAGGGGGAGTTTGTTATGGGGCCAACAACAGACGTGTGGTCTTCGATGGCTGATCATCAAACACTACAGGGAGAGCTTTTAATGGGACCAACAACAGACATGGCTTCGTCGATGGCTGACCATCAATTACTACAGGGAGAGATTGTTATGTGGCCAACAACAGACGTGGCGTCGACGAAGTCTGATAATCAAACACTAAAGGGAGAACTTGTTATGGGACCAACAACAGACGTGGCGTTGTTGATGACTGATCATCAAACACTACATGGAGAGCTTGTTATGGAACCAACAACAGACATGGCTTCGTCGATGGCTGACCATCAAACACTACAGGGAGAGATTGTTATGGGGCCAACAACAAACATGTCGTCGACGAAGTCTGATCATCAAACAATAAAGGGAGAACTTGTTATGGGGCCAACAACAGACGTGGCGTTGTTGATGGCTGATCATTAAACACTACAGGGAGAGCTTGGTATAGGGCCAATAACAAACATGGCGTTGTCAATGGCTGATCATTAAACACTAAAGGAAGAGCTTGTTATGGAGCCAAAAATATACGTAGCGTCGTCGAAAGCTGGTCAAACACTACAGAGAGAGCTTGTTATGGGGCCAAAAACAGACGTGCCGTTGTCGATGGCTGATCATCAAATACTACAGTCAGAGCTTGTTATGGGGCCAACAACAAAAATACCGTCGTCAATGGCTGATCATCAAACACTACAGAGAGAGCTTGTTATTGTGCCAACAACAGACGTGGTGGTTTTGATGGCTGATCAAACACTCCTGGGATAGCTTGTTATGGGGCCATCAACAGACATGGCGTCGTTGATAGCTGATCATCAAATACTACAGGGAGATATTTCAATGGCCAATAACAGACATGGCGTCGTCGGTGGCTAATCATCAAACACTAAAGGGAGATATTTTTATGGGGCCAACAACAGACGTGGCGTCGTCAATGGCTTATCATTAAACACTAAAGGGAGAGCTTGTTATGGAGCCAAAAAAACACGTAGAGTCGTCGATAGCCGGTCAAACACTAGAGGGAGAGCTTGATATGGGGCCAACAACAGACATGTAATCGATAACAGATCGAATACTACAGGGAGAGCTTGTTTTGGAACCAAAAACTGGTTTGGCGTCGTCAATGGCTAATCAAACACTCCTCGGAGAGCTTGTTATTAGGCCAAAAACAGACGTGGTGTCGTCAATGGCCGATAAAACACTTCAGGGAGAGCTTGTTATGGGGCCAAAAACGGACGTGGCGTTGTCGATGGCTGATCAAACACTACAGGGAGAGCTTGTTATGAGACCAACAACAGGTGTGGTGTCGTCAATGGCTGATCATCAAACACTACAGGAAGACATTGTTATGGGGCCAACAACTAACGTGGTGTTGTCGATGGCTGATCAAACACTACAGGGAGAGCTTGTTATGGGACCAACAACAGGTGTGGTGTCGTCAATGGCTGATCATCAAACACTACAGGAAGACATTGTTATGGGGCCAACAACTAACGTGGCGTCGTCGAGGGCTGATCAAACACTACTGGGAGAGATTGTTATGAGGCCAACAACAGGTGTGGTGTCATCAATGGCTGATCATCACACACTAAAGAGAGGCCTTGTTATGTGGCCAACAACTAACGTGGCGTCGTCGATGGCTGATCAAACACTACTGTGAAAGATTGATATGGGGGCCAACGACAGACTTGGCGCTGTTGATGACTGATCATCAAATACTTCATGGAGAGCTTGTTATGAAACCAACAACAGACGTAGCGTCGTCGATGGCTGGCCAAACACTAGAGGGAGAGTTTTTTATGGGGCCAACAACAGACGTGGTGTTGTCGATAGCTGATCAAACACATAAAAGGGAGCTTCTTATGGGGCAAACATCAGACGTGGTGCCGTCGATGTCTGATCATCAAACACTACAGGGACAGCTTGTTACAGGATCAACAACAGACATGGCTTCGTCGATGGTTGATCATCAAACACTTCAGGAGGAGCTTGTTATGGGGCCAACAACAGACATGGCATCGTCAATGGCTTATCATGAAACACTACAGGGAGAGTTTTTCATGGGACCAACAACAGACATGGCTTCGTCGATGGCTGATCATCAAACACTACAGGGAGAGATTTTTATGGGACCAACAACAGGTGTGGTGTCGTCAATGGCTGATCATCAAACACTACTGGGAGAACTTGTTATGGGGCCAACAACAGACATGGCATTGTCAATGGCTTATCATTAAACACTACAGGGAGAGCTGGTTATGGGCCCAAACACAGACGCGTCGTTGTTAATGGCTGATTATCAAACACTACAGGGAGATTTTGTTATGGGGCCAACAACAAACATGGCGTTGCCAATGGCTGATCATCAAACACTAAAGGAAGAGCTTGTTATGGAGCCAAAAACTGACTTGGCGTCGTCAATAACTAACTGATCATCGGATATTACGAGGAGAGCTTGTTATGGGGCTAACAAAAGACCTGGCTTCGTCGATGGCTGATTGAATACTACAGGGACAGCTTGTTTTGGAACCAACAACAGAAATGGCTTCGTCAATGGCTGATCATCAAACACTACAGGGAGAAATTTTTATGGGACCAACAACAGGTGTCGTGTCGTCAATGGCTGATCATCAAACACTACTGGAAGAGCTTTTTATGGGGCCAACAACAGACATGGCATTGTCAATGGCTTATCATTAAACACTACAGGGAGAGCTGGTTATGGGCCCAAACACAGACGCGTCGTTGTTAATGGCTGATTATCAAACACTACAGGGAGATTTTGTTATTGGGCCAACAACAGACGTGACGTCTTCGATCGCTGATCATTAAACAATAAAAGGTGAGCTTGTTATTGGGCTAACAACAGACATGGCGTTGTCGGTGACTGATCATCAAACACTATTGGGAGAGCTTACTATGGGGCCAACAACAGTCGTGATGTCATCGATGGCTGATCATCAAATACTACAGGGACAGCTTGTTATGGGGCCAACAATAGACGTGGCGACATTGATTGCTGATCATCAAACACTACATGGATAACTTGTTATTAGGCCAACAACAGACGTGTCGTTGTCAATGGCTGATCATCAAACAATACAGGTAGAGATTGTTATGGAACCAACAACAGACATGGCTTCGTCGATGGTTGATCATCAAACACTACTGGGAGAGCTTGTTATGGGGCCGACCATAGACGTGGCAACGTCGATGGCTGATCATCAAACAATACTGGGAGAGCTTGTTATGCGGACAAAAACAGATGTGACGTCTTCACTGGTCA
Source organism: Allygus modestus (assembly GCA_963675035.1). Lineage (NCBI taxonomy): Eukaryota > Metazoa > Arthropoda > Insecta > Hemiptera > Cicadellidae > Allygus > Allygus modestus. The sequence continues at coordinate 214,628,809 of OY776111.1, forward strand.
TGATCATTAAACATTACAAGGTGAGCTTGTTATTGGGCTAACAACAGACGTAGCGTTGTCGATGGCCGATCAACAAATATTACAAGGATAACTTGTTATGGGGATAACAACAGACGTGGTGTTGTTGGTAGCTGATCATCAAACACTACTGGGAGAGCTTGTAATGCTGCCAACAACAGACATGACGTATTCGATGGCTGATCATTAAACATTACAAGGTGAGTTAGTTTTTTTTTTTGGCTAACAACAGACGTAGCGTCGTCGATGGTTGATCAACAAATATTACAAGGAGAGCTTGTTATGGGGAGAACAACCGACGTGGTGTCGCCAGTGGCTGATCATCAAACACTACTGGGGTAGTTTGTTATGCTGCCAACAACAGACGTGACATCTTCGATGGCTGATCATTAAACATTACAAGGTGAGCTTGTTATTGGGCTAACAACAGACGTGGTGTCGTCGATGGCTGATCGACTACTACAGGGAGAGCTTGTTTTGGAAGCAAAAACTGACGTGGCGTCGTCAATGGCTAATCATCAAACACTACAGGGAGAGATTGTTATGGGGCCAATATCATACGTGGCGTTGTCGATGGCTGATCATTAAACATTGCGAGGAGAGCTTGTTATGGGGCCAATATCATTCGTGGCGTTGTCGATGGCTCATCGAATGCTACAGGGTTGGTTATGGAACCAACAACAGTCTGGGTGTCGTCAATGGCTGATCAAACACCTCTGGGAGAGCTCCTAATCGGGCCAACAACAGACGTGGTGTTGTTGATGGTTGATCAAACACCATAGACAGAGATCGTTAAATGATAGGCAATCAGTGGTCACTTCACAAACATTCTTTTGCCATCGCCTTTACTTTATTGATATAAATTACTTTATGTGGAAAAATAATTTTTAAAATTTATTTGCGTTTTGAAAAGGGTTAATTGATTCCTTTTTTGAAAGTGTTTTTTACGGAAACCTTGAATATATATTGCGAGAATTTCCTATGGATTTTACTATGTCGCCCTGAAATGAATCTTTTTGTATCGAGATTAGTTTTTTATTTTGCAGCTTTTATTGATACGGTAAAATATATTTATATATGGATCATTAAAGAATTAAAATATACGCATTTATGTGAAAGGAACAACACTAGTTTTACATATGAATTATTAAAAAAAGGAAACATAGATAAACAAGTGTGTTTTTCTAAAACTTACTAAAGGACATTAAAGACAAATATTCGTAAAAACTAATTATTAACAAGGAACTTGCCCTGCTTTCTATACGATGAAGTTAATTCCAAAAAATCAAATAGTTAAATAGAGTAGTACAATTTTTATCATTTTACTGATAAGGGCTACTATTATATTATATTTATTATTATTATTTTTATTTTATATATCTTAATTATATATAAAAATAGCGTTTATATGTAATTTTAATTATAAACTGTATGCATATATTTTATAAATTTTATTCTATTCATGTTTCCTCCCACTTGATGTCACTTAAACAGTGACAGAGAAGCTGTTAAATGCACTAGTGCCCTCGATGGTCAGTTTGAAGGACTGAATAGCAATTTGGCGTCGATAGCTAATCAAACACAATGACCGGGCCACGTTGAGAGGCCAGTAATAATGGGCATTTTAACAATATATATTTTATTTATGTATTTAATACAACAAACAAAAAGGGTATACCTACGTATTTTGCCAAAATATATTTGTCATGATTGTATAATTAAGAACCGTAAAAATATATAATAATGTCCAGTGAATTAAAGTATCTTATTTTAGTGTTTATAATAACATATGTAACATATTGTCAGTGAAACATTGAAATGGTATTGTAATAAGATAATACATCGGGATTATTTGTAATCAGCTGTAACTTTTCGCTAAAGAATAGGAATTAACAAAAAACAAATTTCAATTGAGATCATACACCTTCATAGCAGCTGGTAACATGTAGCAGCTGCTTAAGCTGCTACACACTGTATTAAACAACAAATATATTTTGACCGGTATAACAAATAAATTATATATCAATTAATTGACTTCAAATCCTAATAAAATTAAACAACAAAATTAAATAAGTATTCTTTGTAGTGGCAGTCCCCAAGGATAACGTGAAGATACGAAATCGCAAATAAATGTGAGAGAGCAACGTTTCCTCAAACTCAATCATTCTCGTGATTGCTTATAAGAGTTTTCGTGTGTACCCTTCCCATATTTTTGCCGCCAAACCTAAATATTTTAATGAAAATGGCTTTCGGTTTTAGCTTGTTATGTTACGAACCGTACATTGGAATGCTTCTTTCTTCTAAGGAAATAACGTGATTACTATTTATATTTATTCCCGAATTGTTTGTGACCGATACAATAAATAAGATTCAATAAGATTCAATAATAAGAATGTATAAACATGTTATAAAAATATTATAAAAATGATTATAACAATGTTTCAACAATTACATTTTTAGAGTAAATTAAAAAGGTAACGAACCGTTGAGACATTTTATTTATATAATAACCTCCCTCATACAGATTTGAAACATTAAACTAATTAAAATATAATAGGTATATAATAATTAATTAATCATAGTAAAGTGACAAAACTAATATTAACAAGCGTAAACAACAATAATAGGTTGAAAAAGTATTCAATTGCACATAACAGGAACATTTGCATTAAGTATATGATTTACTCTGTAGTTTGTCGTATAGTCGTAATTTTGTCAGTCGTTCGTCGTTTGTCGTAGTTTTGGCAGAGTATGAAAACTGGAGGGTATAACGTTCTTGAAACCCCAAACCCAAAAGCAGCCTTCAAAGTAGTATCATTTTCGGTATTTATAAAATCGCCTATCACTACGATTTACATATTTAATAACTTAAACGAAATATTACAAAGCAAACAAAACAAAATTGTAAGATTTAAGTTTTAAATCACCCATTTTTTTATATCACCCACGTTATTCCTTAGGAATCCCTTTTTCAAGTAAAGGGCAAACAATTTATCATGAAAAACTTAGAGTTATTCAGGTTCACAACACAAAAAAATAATAATAACATTACAATAAAGTCCAAACAAAAGTGAAGTTTTCTCCCAAAAGTAAAGTAAGGGTAGAACTAAAGTATGCTGAAATACTCACAAAAACCATAAATTGCACATTACAATACACATTTTTTTACTAATCATTACTAGTTATGTTAATAATTTTATCGATTGAAAAATTTACAAATCCATCCTTACAATAAAAACCTTTGGTTGAGTGAAAAACTTTGTGGGCAGATGCTGAGGCCAAGTTAATGTATTTTTGATGATGCCAAAACAGCTAATCGTTCGGCAAAATTACTGAAAGTAAAACGAAATATATAAATAAAATTTATTTGGAACAGTTATTTTTTCTGTACTCGTATCAATTTATGATGGAAATGTTTTTATTACAACCAACCGAACAAAAAAAACCTACAAACATTACATTAAATATACATCTTACATGAAAAGTACACGTAAAACTTTAATCATTGTTACAACTAAACGTATTTTATTTATTGCTTGGTTATAAATATTTCTATTTCACAAAATGTTAAGACGTACTTGTGCTAAACAGTTCACAAAAGAAACCATGTAGTTATCATCAATGTCAATCTCGCATTCTAATTGCGACTCTTGAAAAGTTGGGGTTAAATCCAAAACATAATCGGCTGAACAAACGAGCCTCCATGCTAATAATTGTATCATTGCATAGTTAACAAGTCCAACTTTACAAAAATAAACCTTAGGTTGAGTGAAAAACTTTGTGAACAGATGGTGGGACCATTTCAATGTAGTTTTGATGATACCAAAACAAGCAAGGGTTCAGCAAAATAACTTAACATGAAACTATAGGTTTTATTAACATACTAGTGATTTAAGACTATTAGCTAAAAAAAGGTACGAACCACTGGAATTGGAGACATTTCCTATGTGAGCGCTTCCAGTGTAAAACTTTGAAATCACATCGAGCGCTATCTGTGGCAAATTTTAAAATCACAGCACACTGCTTGATGAATTGTAACTTTTACTTAGTTCGATAAGCTAGGGCAGTCTAATGGATATGGCACTGGATTCACGATCATGCGATCCCGGGTTCAATTCTGCCTGTTTGTGTTTACTTTTTGAGGTACCATTTTTAGTTATATTTTCCACAAACCCATTTTTGTAATATGTCATAAAGAAAAGAGCCGCCAAACAGCGCTCTGCGGAGTTAGGTTAGGTTAGTTTACTATAATGTTTTCGTAAATTTAGCCTAATTTTGTAGAATATAAGTAGGTTTCTTCTGTTTTCATTTAAAAATACTGAATTTCACTGGTAATTTAAGACACACCTGTTTTCTCTTAATAAATAATCTGTTGCGGATAGTTTGTTCGTCTTCGGACAGGTTCGATTTCCTTCGGGTGGCAAAGTTCCACTTCCTGTGGATCGTGCATTTTTTTAGCTGATATTGTGGTTTACGAACCTTTTGTCATCAATCCTAAAAGTAACAAGATGGTTATCATGGTTTCGACACCTTTTATGTCATGGTCACACCTTTAGTGGAGAATATTATCTAAAAGTTCAGTTCATAAAACTTTGTCTCTTCTTGTTAAAAAAAATCAAACAAACATAACATAAAACAGTTTATACACACGAGCATAAACACAGGGTCTATGGACACGGACACACACATCCCACTGGCCGGTGCGTTGGAAACTGACGCTACCTCGCTGTGTTACTGAACTTTGCCCGTCGTTAACAAATTCGACTCCTGCTTCTTTGTATGCTGATAATTGTATTATTAATAATGTTTGACTTAAAATTTAGCTTTTCATTTAAAACATTTGTCAGTTCTAATTTGAATGCCTTATAAATTTTAAATTCTGAAAGATAAAGATTCTGGAATTTCAAAAAAATAATAAGTTTTAGTAACATATATAATGGTTTTCACTATTTTGGGGTCAGTAGCGAGTGTCCATTCAGTGGATCGTCAAATAGAGGTCAGCAGCGAGGATTAATGCCACGGATCACCATTTGGGGTCAGTAGCGAGTGTCCGTTCAGTGGATCGACAAATAGAGGTCAGCAGCGAGCATTAATGCCACGGATCACTATTTGGGGTCAGTAGCGAGTGTCCATTCAGCGAATCGTCAAATAGAGGTCAGCAGCGAGGATTAATGCCACGGATCACCATTTGGGGTCAGTAGCGAGTGTCCATTCAGCGGATCGTCAAATAGAGGTCAGCAGCGAGGATTAATGCCACGGATCACCATTTGGGGTCAGTAGCGAGTGTCCATTCAGCGGATCGTCAAATAGAGGTCAGCAGCGAGGATTAATGCCACGGATCACTATTTGGGGTCAGTAGAGAGTGTCCGTTCAGTGGATCGTCAAATAGAGGTCAGCAGCGAGCATTAATGCCACGGATCACTATTTGGGGTCAGTAGCGAGTGTCCGTTCAGTGGATCGTCAAATAGAGGTCAGCAGCGAGCATTAATGCCACGGATCACTATTTGGGGTCAGTAGCGAGTGTCCATTCAGCGGATCGTCAAATAGAGGTCAGCAGCGAGGATTAATGCCACGGATCACTATTTGGAGTCAGTAGCGAGTGTCCGTTCAGTGGATCGTCAAATAGAGGTCAGCAGCGAGCATTAATGCCACGGATCACTATTTGGGGTCAGTAGCGAGTGTCCATGCAGCGGATCGTCAAATAGAGGTCAGCAGTGAGGATTAATGCCACGGATCACTATTTGGGGTCAGTAGCGAGTGTCCGCTCAGTGGATCGTCAAATAGAGGTCAGCAGCGAGCATTAATGCCTCGGATCACTATTTGGGGTCAGTAGCTAGTGTCCATCCAGCGGATCGTCAAATAGAGGTCCATGAACGCGATGTAGAGGTCAGCCGCAAAGGGGAGTAAAGTAGAAGAATATGCAGCCGCTTTGTCTACTTTGAACAAAGCAAAATATTTAATATATTTGTCATGTACATATTGTATATTTTCAAAATTACACCCTACCTGTTTGCACTTTGGTGTAAAATCTAAATGTTATTAAAGTAATGGCGGAGGAATAAATTATTTCTTAGTAAAATATTTACATAATGTTTTATTTTAATGCTATAACACTTATCTAAGAACGTGGTTTTGCAGCAACACGTTATTTATTTGATCATACTTTTATGGTTTTAATATATACGTTTGATTGGGAAAACCAGAAACAAGACACAGTCACCATTTAATTAGATTTTTATCTATCCTGTATCGCGATGTTGGAATTTTAATTAAACTTTTGTTTGTTTTGGGGAAACAAACAATGGAAAATAGATTAACCGTTTTATTAATAAGTAATGTATGCAATCGTATTATTTCTCATCATTACGTGCATAAATACTTAATATCATTGCCGTTATAAATTTATATCTTGAAAATAGTTAAATGTAACTACAACACAATTAAGTATTTATAAGTAATAATTTGTATTATTTGTACAATTTACTAATTGTAGTCTACATATTTCCAAACAAGTTTTAACTGACACTAAACATTTTGATTGAATGCATTTTGTTAACTTTTTACATTATCATGTACCTGATTTGCGTGAGGCATTAAGCGAGTTTAGTTTTAGGTAAACGATAAACACGTCCATCTTAGTCTAAAATGTTTTGTTCTTCACAACAGTAAATGAGTAGAAAAAACGTGATCTGTATTATTTATACTGTATAATATAATGTTGTTTATATCCAAGTTTAATTAATAGTCGTTAATTGTCTTAGTGAAGTAATCTACGAATTACATACAGTATAACATGGATTGGAAAGGTTTGAAATTATCAGTACAAATAAATTAAAACTAGAGGACAAGCACCAAACCCGGGCGTCGGTTCTAAAGTCGGGTTCTGGTGATGGGAATAACCAACTAACGATAACCAATCAGTTGGACAAATATTGGTTGAAAAATTAATGCGAGGTAGTCCCAACTCGGGCCCCTCTCAAGTTTCATAAGTGGCTCTCCCCCTTAAGTATACATGAATCTTGCCTACCAGTCAGGCTCTTGAAATTCTGCTGCTGAATCCAAGAGAATGACTAAAGTAAAGAAAACAATAATTACGAAAATAGGACCACAATGGCATGGCTAAAGCCATAAACGCCAAGAGAAAGAAAACGCTCAGTAGCATTTTTTAGTTAGCTAAAGATACTTATTTAATAGGAAATATATTTTGTTATTATTCAAACTACGAGTACAATGCCCCCTAAACACACCCTCTTTCTGATTCCATGACATTAAGGAGCCTACATTTACATGAATAGCAGGGGCCTACTATAGGATAATGTTTTCGAACATTGTTTCAAATTTGATTGAATTACAAAATTTTTTTGTGAAAGAAACTATTATATTTATGGGTTCTAACATTTTTAACTTGTGAGCAACTTAACTACTTATTTCTATCACATATTTAAAACTTATTTTAGCTCATGGTTTGGTTTAAACATGTAATAAATCAAAATGGGTACCTGCTTTTTGTCACTTTATTTTACTCATTTTTTTTAAAGCAAGTTTTTGATCGTGTACTGTTGGTGTATTTCTATCTGTGTTTACAACATATTTCTTATTGGATAATTGAACGAAGTGAAAGTATCCTTATACACAACTTTACTGCTTAGACTGGTAAGAGAATCAACTCAACTGGCGTGTCTGTGACCCCAATAACTCGAGAATGCCTCCACAGTTAAACTTAAAATTTTCCAGATAAACTTAACAGGTCAAAATCTCGGTCAAGTTCGTTATTCAGATAATTTCGTTCAGTATTAATCATATTATCTTAAAACCAAATTTATTTTTTTCTACATAAGAATAACATTGGAAGCCATTTTATTGGTACTTGAATCGTTAAAATTTAGCCGACGTCTATGTTTCAACAACAGAGTAACAATAGTTAGTTTACTAGAGTATACTTTGTTATACTGGATTACAACAGTTTTTTTTCCAACAAAAAACACCAAAGAGAGAAAAATCGAATTATATTTTTAAGTTGTGAGCATATTTATTATTTTATAAATTATTAAGTGTACGTTTTAAAAAAATATATCCATACAGTTAATATTCCCTTAGTCCGCCTGCTCTGTGTAAATATCGTCACGGTCAGAAGCGACGATTGTAACGGTGGCAGACGGCAGACGACGCGTGTGGCAGGTCGAAAAACTCAAAATAACTTTTTGATGACTGTAGATACTAAGATATTAACTTAACTTATAAATTAGTTTGTTTTATTACATTTTCCTAGACAATTGGTAATATTGTGATTGTCATGTGTAAAAAGTATACAAAGCCTCAAATTGTCTTCAAAGCGTTGATGAAGTTAGTCACAGTAAGCGAACAACCTTAAAATTTATTTTGTAGGACAATTATTTGCTAGGTTATATTTTCACTAAATTAATAATAAAAATTGTCTACATTACCTAAAATACATTAGCAGTAATGTGGTAGGTAACCACAATAAAAGCTATAGATTATTCTAACCAAACAGCCTTTTTCGGAAGGTTTTCTTGAATGATTTGACATAGCCTAGGGTTGGATTACAGTAAGAGTAAGCCAACATTAAACTGGTAATACAACTTTTGTAAAATACTTTAAACACAATACCAGGAATGTTGTAGCGAACCAAAATAAAAGCTTTAAACTACTCTAACCAAACTAAGCCTTTTATACAGGTTATCTGAAATGATTTGACACATCCTAGGTTTGGATTACAGTGAGCTGTTTTTATAATAAACTTGGGCCTATGGCTATAAAATGTAGGCCTATACACTTAGGCTACTTGCCATTTTAGAAGTTTCATGTACGGTCTTGGACCAACCCATGTTTATAGAATTTAATTTCCTGATAGCCCAGGCTATTGCAACAATATATTGAAATATAATTTTGTAAAATACAACTGTTGTTAAATACTTTAAACATTACCAGGAATGTTGTAGCGAACCAAAACAAAAGCTTTAAACTATTCTAACCAAACTAAGCCTTTTGTACAGGTTATCTGAAATGATTTGACATCTCCTAGGTTTGGATTATATTGAGCTGTTTTCATCATAAACTTGGACCTATGACTATAAAATGTAGGCATATACACTTAGGCTACTTGTCATTTTAGAAGTTTCATGTACGGACTTGGGTCAACCCATGTTTATAGCATTTAATTTCATGATAGCCTAGGCTATTGAAACAATATATTGAAATCTCATTTTTTCATCTAAATAACTGGGCCTGACGATTTATTTTTAATCCTTAAGAATATTTTGACTTGGCCTATAGAAATTGTTAACATTAGTTCATATAGGAAACTCGCTGTTCTCTTAACAGTTAAATTAACCACACTGCTAAAGTCACTGCTTAGCCCAAAATACTCTGTTTGTTCTAAGATAACGCACCCATGCCAATCCTAACAACAAACCATGCCTGAAATCTTCAATTTATTTTAAAAATAAATAAATTTACGTATTTATACAACATTTACTTTGATAAAAACAAATGAATAATGTATGTATGTTTTTCTACGGATAAAATGTTAGGTTGGCGGCGGGATCCGAACCTGCGACCTTTCGCTCCAAGAGCCAGTGCGATACCTCTCAGCTACCGCAATAATTGATTCTTAGAGAAGTGACTAAAACTATAGCTATATAGACATAAAATCCGGATTCTGGCGGCAGTTAAATGATAACGGAATGTATTCTGATGATGTTACTCAAATCAGATATTGAATTTTTTATGAGACTCGATTTAAGTTTGATCATGTGTTTCAATTATCCTTATACGCGAGGAATGAGCGTACACCTAGTATCATGACTAATAAGTTAAGTCGTTTAATATGTTTTGTATAAATGATTTTTTTTTGAGTGAACTTTTGGAGTCAAGCGAATAAGATTTATTTATATTTATATATTTATTCAGTGTAACAACACTTAAAATATTACAGTCCAGAAAAGGAACCATTTAATTTAAGAAATTCATAACAATAAAGCTTTTATATATCATTAAATTACTAAAAAATTGGAAGCCTCAAATAATTTAAAAGAAGTCATTACCTCTTCCGCACTCAGGTCTTTATAACAATTTTATTGACTTACTGTCACGTTATTTGAACTAAACATTGTATTTTATTACGCTTATATAAATGTAATACTTTTTATTCATGTTTTCTATGTCATATATTTAATTAATATATATATAGTATACAATTCAAGATAATTTTTCTGTTACACATTTTACTTGGTGTAGTAGTAGTTTAAGTTAATTTGCTGTCAAATTGTGTGATATGGCAAAATATGTTGGATCTACATCAAGCTTATTTCATTTGGAGATTGACCGGCAACTATATTTCATTCGTCAAATGGTATCCTAATTATTATATAAACTTCCTTAAATTCTCCTTGTGTTTCCTTTACATATTGACCAGGATAATTTAGTGAGTTCTTGGTATAAAGCTATTTCTTGTGACTACTTTTCTTGTGAAATTGACTGAAACCTTCTTAAAATGAGTCAACTGCAACTAATTGGCCGCGTATCGTAGGTGGCTGGGGCACTCGTCTCGTTATATGACATTTGTCAGACCCCAAGCAAAATCTTAAAACATTTGTAAAGGATCAACACTGTTAGCTGCCATTTTTTACTGGGCTATTAATTAATAGTGCTTTATAAGAGCACGTTGATCTTAGATAGTAAAATTATCAGGGTACGTAAACGTTACAAGGTTGCCATTGGCATACACAAAAAATTAAAATACACGAAATAGGCGTACGCAAAACAACCAATTAAACAAATTGGTAAATTAACCACAGTGAAACTAGTTTGACTATCGAACCTAACTGTGCTATTACGAAGTTAGATATTTACACACTGGACTCTCGTATTGTTTGTCTCTGTTTTAATTTTCTTCGGCTACAAGAACTGATAGAGAGGCTAAAGTGTAAGACGCAGGTTTCGCAGGTGTTGCCATGTTTCGACGCCAGCAGGTCGGGAGGACCGGGCAGCCGGGGCAGTGCAGGTCGGATGGGAGGCTGGAGATCGGAGCGAACCTGCAACGGCAACGAGACCTGCCAGGAGACTCTCCTGCCCACTTCCTTCGTCATCCCCACCAATCTAGGAGGCTCACCTGCAAGTCATTCTCCAAAAGGAAAAATTATACTCCTGGTTTCAAAATTTATCATCGTTTTAGCGAATTTCCCCTATAGGGAAGAAGCTATTACCGTAGACATGGTAAGAACCCAAGACCATGATAACTTTTAATTTCGAGGTTCCAGATGACAAAAACACCATTCGTTAAAATTGTTATATATGTAATCATATATATATATATATATATATATATATGTATGTCCGTAAGCACGATAACTCTCGTAAAAAAGGTCTTATCTTAATGAAATTTGGCACAAAAGTGTAAAGTACCATTTATTTAAACGAGTTCGAAAACCAGTCGAATCGCATCATCCAAAGGGGGGTTTTGGGGGAAGGGTTTGTACCCCAAAAACGGTTTTTTTGGGGTTTTCACTTGTAATTTTTATTTTAATAAAATTTAAATTGTTACCATTGATTCAGCTTAAAAAACACAATTTGGTGTTTTGATCATTGCTCTGCATCAATTGGTTAGTGAGATATTGAAAGTGCTAAACACAGTGCGTTGTCTAAAATGTTATTCTTATGGAGAAGAGAGACAAATTTTATATCTTATTTATATATCAACATAAACTGACGACACTTAGTATATGGTTTCATCTGGTTGTGGTTTATTGTTTTTGCTAAAAAAAAACAATTTTTCGCCTATGGTTCCCGTAGGAGCAAACCTAGGTACTCGGTCCCAATGTTATTCTAAAGGATAATAATTAAAATGTTATATCGCTTATTTATGAATGTATATGGATGAAACTTGGTATGTGGCTTCACCTAGTTGAGTTATAATGATATTTACATGAAAACCCATATTGTGCTTCTTGTTGCAGCATACCTGCTTACTCAGCCCCCATGTTATTCTTATGGAGAATAATTAAAATGTTATATATCGCTTATTTTTAAGAATTAATATTGATGAAACTTGGTATGTGGCTTCACCTAGTTTAATTATATTTATATTTCCATAAATACCAATGGATTGTGTTCCTTGTTTCAGAAAACCTACGTACTCATCCCCAATGTTATTCTTATGGAGAATAATTACAATTTTACATATCGCTTATTTGTGAATATATTTTAATGAAACTTGGTGTGCAGCTTTATGTGGTATTAAGACAGATTTTATGCATTGGAAGTTCACTGAGTATGCAGGTTTGCTGCGACGTGGGTATTTTTTCTTAAAACAGTCAGCAAAAGATCGGTTGTATGGACGTAGAAGACCGCTACATAAAGGTAAACTGAGAGAACATAAATCGAACCTTGGTCAATTTTATGAAGCTATACGTCTCGGTGGTTACACTCATCTTTTAACAATCGTTATCATACACAAAAGGCCTAAAGCGACTCCCGGCGTAGATTTATTGGCCTGCTTTGTACTCCTTGCTATTAAAAATAAATAGGTTTGTGTTTATAGCAGGAGAATGTATTTTGGGTTTCTGTTTTCAACATTTCTTTTTCCTTGGGAAACAAACAAAATTTTACAACGGGAAATATTTGTTGATTACAATAATGATCAAATTTTTTATTTATTACCAGTAAATCATCAAATTCATGAAGTTCAAAATTAATTTTTTATAGAACGCTTGTAAAGGATGTTTAAGTTTTCTCATTTGAAATAAGAACAAAACAAACTAATAGTAATCATATCATTCAATTTTCGAATATTTTATTGACAACATAAATTTGTATTTTAATTTTAGAGATATCAAACAAAAAATAAAACACATATTCTAAGTTATAACTATTAAAGCTTTAATATATATATGTATATCTCAATAGTAAAAAAATAAGTGTCCTGTGATTATTTTCGCACTGGTTATTCAGTATTTACATTATTTTTATTAAATAAAATAAAAAACTAAGCCACCTAAATAAACGATGAGTAAAACGATTACGTGCGATGTGAGGAAACGGATTTAGTTTGACAAATTTATTATTTATTTGTACTTACACATCAGTAACAATTATTGCCAGTGATACAAGCGATTCGTAGCTATGGCTTCGACAGAATGACATCTATAAACTAACTTAGGTCTTTATTGTAATCTGCGCAGGTCTAATATAAAACGGTGACAGTAAATAATAACAGTAAGCTAAAACTTGATACAGTACTTATGAGCAAGGCCGCTATTAGCCGTGGGCAACTAGTTGACCAACTCGGCGTGGCGGGCAACCGGTTGCCCAGCCAGTCTCTGAGTTGATCCAGAGCTGGGAACCCAGTTGCGTAACTGCAGAAAACCCATATTTATTTATTTATTCCAGCGGAAAAAACTCCATTGTAAAATTCCATACAGCTACAAGCAACAAAGTATAAATACATAATAGCAATGCAAAAACAAGCAGAACATGCAAATGTATTACTAATACAAATAAAATACTAATACACTATTAAAGAAAATCAACGAACTAGCTCATAAGTAAGAAACTATATAAATAATCAGTTAATTCAATCTATAATAAACTCTGAAATACGGCATACAGTAACAAGTTTACAAAATACAAATTTAACAAGAAGAAACTGTTCATCAGCACTAAGTCAATCTTTGAAGGCATGCTTGGGATCTTCTCCTGTATGACTGTATGACCAGATTACAAAAAAAAAAAAAAAAAAAAAAAAAAACAATCTCTAGAAACACAGCATTTCCATTCCATAGAATAAGTGCTGAAGAACCATGGTAGGAATAATCTCTAGCATGATGAATAATCTCTAGCATTGAAGAGGAATACTACTTAGCGACACAGCGTCTAGTTCTAAGGTCGGCAAGACATGAGTAATTCTAGAAAATCATGCACAGGAACCTCTAGATACGGGAATCCCTGACGCACATAAATAAATCGTACAAATCGCCTTTAGATAGCTAATAATTTATCCATCTATCCAGTCTGAAAATGCGAACACATGGGTCTAAAATATTCAAGTAACTGGCGGACTAGAGAACAGTACAACGTTTTAACGCGTAGGATTGTTTATTTCTCGGGATGAACGCATAATGAACCCCAACATCCTGTTAGCTCTATTACATAAGTCATATATGTAGGGGAAAATGAGAGGTCAGAGGAAAAGTGACCCACAAGTCAACAGTTGTTAACTCCCTTCAACGGAAGATCATTGATGGTGTACACTGTACACTATCAGAGATCCTTGCTCTGGTCATCGCGGAACACTTGGAAGTATTAATCTTCAAGTGTTTCAATACACACCATTCCTGTAAAGAGTCTAGGCTAGATTGGAGCCGTACATGGTTGGACGAATAAGAAATCTCCGTGAAGATTTTCACGTCATCGACAAACATTAAGACATTAACATTCACTGAGTCCACAATATCATGCACAAAAAGTTAAATAAACATGGTCCCAGGAGAGAGCCTTGAGGTACCCCAAGTGTTCGGATGAATTCTAGAGAGTAGGCACGAGGAAGCTTACTATCAGGCTGCGATCAGCGAGATAATCATGCATCCAGCTCAGAAGAGGGTCAAGGATTCCATATGCCCGCATTTACGATGACATTATGGCGTGATTGACTTGGTCAAAAGCCTTCGCAAAGTCGATCGGCCTTGTCCTGAGTGTCCTCTACGGTGTCAACGTTATATACTACATATGATAGCACAGTTGCATTGGCTGAAGAAGAACGGACTAGACTCCAAAATCTTCGAGGATTATCAAGTAAGGAATTCTCCACTTTGCTGAGATATTTTTGATGACAAGTGTGAAATAGTACTTTACATTGAATCAATTTGACTCCTTAGATTAGAAAATTTTAAATAGTCCGATTGATTTAGAGTGTACTTGTGACGTCCATGGGCGATACCTTTTTCATAATCAAGTTAATCAGACCTTGAGAAAAACAATCCGAGGAAGGCTGGGACTCCAACATGCATACTCGACCTTATACCCACTTCTTCGGACCTAGAGGTAAAACAAGTAAATCGTTCGCAAATACTATAATTTTAATGGTTGACAAAGTTGAAGTTAAGGCCTCTTAAATTTCGGGACATCTCGTACAGATAAAATTTACGTAGATTAAGAACAAGACAATAACTTGTTCTTTGTACTTCCTTGGTCAGTAACACTGAGAAGAATAATGCAGGATGGTGGGCATCAGGCTGTATCATAACATAATCTGCTGCACTGACAAACAAGTGATCCCAGCTCAAGATTAGTTTAAGGGTAATATGCCTATAGTTGCAAATATAGTTGATTTGGGCCAGGTCGTAAAAATCGGCTAGTTCTTTAAGAGTGACTATTTTAGGTCGATTTAGAGGGTCAGGCACGTCACCAATTGGGTCAAAGTTGGTCAAAATTAAGACACCTCCAAGTTAGGATGACGTAGAGGACTCCATAACTTGGTTAACAGCATCACTAAAATGTTCATAAGTTGTTGTATTTTTATTTGGAAGCACCAGCTTATGAATAATAATGAAACAAAAAGGCACTCAACGTTTGATTCCATCAAAATTGGACTACACCGTATGTTGTGTTTAATGCGGCCAAAACTCCAACACCCACCAGATAATTTATTACTAGTCGTTGTGTCCCTGTCCTTCCGATGTATGATATAATCCCTAGGGCATAGCTCAGCGTCCGAAATGTCTTCTGACAAACTTATCTCACACAGTAACAATGTCTCTCATTCAGCTTGGAACGGAGACCGTTAACGTTTTGAAAATAGAACTGAAGATTTTTTCCGTTGAAATTTATACTTTTTTGCAATCTGAGGAGTGCCATTCACATATCTGATGGTTTGCCCCTGTTCTCCTGATTTCGTGCGGGCGTGCAGGGTTGACCGCAAGTTGGTCAAATAGATCCTTTCCATAGCAGTGCGATCTCTGGACAACGACATAACAAGTAACTCACTGTCAAGATGATCATCATCCTCACTGGAACCAAAACTGCTATAGACCAATTCATTTGCGCGCTTTGACAGTCTATGTCAAAGATGGTGTTGAGCAGTGTGGAGCCTCTTCTTCTTTACCTTCCCTTGAAAACGAGAAAGCGAAGAGTCAGAAATATCGATGATGGTGCCTATTTTAAGTAAAGGACTGCATTACACACTATTTGATGATATTTGTGCAGATACAAGTAATTTGTTAACTACTTTCGGTAGTCAAAAATATTTCTTTCTTAAATATAAACTTTTAAATGCTTAGATAAAACTTCAAGTCCACTTGTATGTATATTATTTTTATCATTTATTGTAAAATATAAAACTAATATTTTTAAAGTAAGATTTTATTAGAATATAAGAAACAAATTCTATCTATAGTGGTAAATCGTAAGAAAAAGTAGCAATTTTTTAAAAATGTATTAGGCCAGGGAGTTAGATGATTGTTGTCATATTTTCAACATTGCTTATATAATATTAGTTTTGCATTTGTCAATATAAAGTTTTGATTTATCACCACTAATAATAACGACATAACGATAGCACTTCACTTGCGTCAGACACAAATGAAAAACGAGAATAAGTGGGTTTATTTTGGATAGAAAGTTCGGTGATGCGCATGCGCACGCAGTCACTTGGCCAAGGAGTCGCACCACTGGTTGCCTTCGGCTAGTAGGAGCCATATACTGCAATGCCCGCCGACGCTGAGTGGCGGATCCAGCGAGGGGGCGCCCCCCCCTTGGAACTAGAAAATGTTCAATTAATGGATAATAGCGTGACGCTGTCTGTCGCTGTACTGGCTGTACTCTTTTTTTTCAATATTTGCAAAAACGTTATTTGCACCAACACGGATTACCTAGTGGGCGATGCTCTACAGCATGGAGCCTCCCCTGTAACGGGTCACTTAAAATAGTTTTAACAGTACAATTATGGAATGTGTAGGCCAAGATAGTGAGGCTCGGTAGTAGGACGGTAAGGAAGCAAGTCGCCATTGAACGATACGACCTTAATGTGTGTCAAGTAACTTACTGCATCCAAAATGTTGTAAGATAAACAATTGCCTATCAATACATAAAATTAGAGAGTCACTGAGCTCCTTAAGTCCGACAAACACAACTTACTATCTGTAAGGTAAAGGCACTGGCCAGGGCTGAGCATCCCCTAGGGTAAAACACCATAGGTCAGGCATATTGTCTTAGTCCGCCCTAGGGAATAAGCGCAGCTCCGTCCTAGGGACTTGGGCCGACCATCTCTAAGGTAACGCACCACAGCACCGGCCTATTGCCTTTGGCTGCCCTAGGGGCACACACCGCAGCACCGGCCTAGGGGCGTGGGTCGAGCATTCCTAGGGTAACGCACCAGAGCACTATTGCTCTTGGCTGCCCTAAGAGCACACACCGCAGCACCCGCCTAGGGGCTAGGGCCAAGAATCCTTTAGGTAACGCACCACAGCACCGGTCTATTGCCTTAGGCTGCCCTAGTGGTACACACCGCAGCACCGGCCCTGCAGTCTTCCTCAATATTCTTCTTTTCTGAAATCTTTGCATTCTACCTTAGCCATTTTGTGCGCATCGGTTTAGCCTTGAATAGTGCGTGTAAGTAAATAATTTGGTATAAAATGTTTATTTTTTGAGATAGTAGTTGTATAAAATGTGTATATTTATGTACCTACTGTTTATTGTATAAATGAAATACATACAAATATTACAAACTTCATTGTGAAATAAGTGTTACAATGTGCTTGTTTTCTTTGTTAGCATCATGAGTGAATTGAATTTAGCAAGTACTAACAACTGCCTCCGGTTGATGCAGGACGTTATCGTTTAGTGAGAAAAACAAATATCTCAAGTGCGCCCCTCCCTCGACAAATTCCTAGATCCAACCCTGCCGACGCTCCGGCTGGGAGACTCATATGATTGCCCGCGTAGTTGTCGGGTTCTGACGCCCGGAAACTGCTCGGACAACTTTTTTCAGTTGCCCAACTGATCGCTCATGGCTAATGGCTCCAATTTAATTGAATGCCCCGCTATACCCCCGTCAATCAGTTGCCCAACTCAGTGGCCAACCGTTTGAGTCTCCCACCCGTCGTCGGGAGGCATTGCAGTATATGACGCCTTTTAGCCATAGGCAACCAGTAGCGTGATTCCTTGGCCAACTCACTGATTGCGCATGCGCATCACCGAACTGTCTATCCAATACAATTCACTCAGTTTCATTTCAGCGAATTTATTCTATAGGGAAGAAGCTATTACCATAGTTGGCATGGTAAGACCTAGGCCCGGGACCATGATAACTTTTCGTTTTAAGGTCCCCAGACCCCAAAAACACCATTCGTTCAAAACTGTATATATATATATATATATATATATATATATATATATATAGTTTCGAACGAATGGTGTTTATTAATTATATATATATATATATGAATATATACATATGTGTCCGTGGGTGCGATAACTCTCGTAAAAAGGTCTGATTTTGATGAAATTTGGTACAAACGAGTAAAGCAGCATTTATTAAGTTCGAAAACCAGACAGATCGACCCATCCGACGTGGTATTTGGGGGGGGTTGTACCCTAAAAATGTTTTTTTTGAAGATTTTACATCTAATATTTAAAAAGTCAAATTTTAAATTTCACCATTGGATTCAGCTTTAAAATCACACAATTTGGTGTTTTGATCATTTATCTACGTAATTGGTTACAGAGATATTAAAAGTGCTAAACACAGTACGTTGTCCTTTGTTATTCTTATGGAGAATAAGACAATTTTTATATTTTGCTTATTTATGGACGTATACTAACAAAACAGTGTCCTCCTACTTGCGGTCGGTCCTATTTGCGGTCAGTCCTGTTTGTGGTCAAGTGTAATTTTATAAGGGATGATCAAGGTTCTGGAGGTGGAAGGGTTTCCAGTTTGCGGTCACATCTTGAGAGATAGTTAAGTACTTCTTCTTCCCGTTCTTAGAATACCTAGCCACTAAATATATAACAGAATGACTTTACCAAAATCACGAATAAAGTCTAGTTATATATAGAGCAGCAAGGATTCTAAATGTTGTATAAATTCTAAGACTCATATCTTCAAGTTCGTAGTTGTCTACAAAGCTACTTTTATATTATCAGACAGATTTTTCTCAACTTACAAATCAACTATGATAATATTATAAATGGCCGTTTATTACAGAAAATACATCATGTCAAGTTAAACAAATACATAACACAGAAATCATATGACATAAATATATAGTAAATGTACAAACAATCTCCCACCCCTATTCAGGTGTACATACCTGCTGTATGCTTCATCCCCCCCATCCCCTGGCCCGCTTGTTCTGCGGAACATGGTTTCTAGTCACTTACCCCTACATGTGTACATACCTGTTGTATGCGTCATCCCTCTGGCTCCCTTGTTGTGAGGCTCACTATATGGTGTTCAAATATGTGACCGCAAATTGGACAAATATAATTTGATTAGCCCACGACATTTTTGGGGTGACCGCAAACTGGACGATTTTGCCCTTGACCACAAATAGGACTGACCGCAAGTGGATACAACCAACAAAACTTGGTATACGGCTTCATCTGGTTGTGGTCTATTGTAATTTCAAAAAAAAAAATGTTTACCGAGTATTCCCGTAGCAGCAATCCTGTGTACTCATCCCCATGTTATTCTTATGGAGAAAAAGTAAAATGGAATGTCTCCCTTAATTATGCACATAAATTAATAAAACTTGGTATGTGACTTCACCTAGTTGAGTTTATATTGACATTTGTATGAAAACCCATATTTTGTGTTTCTTGTTGCAGCAAACCTGCTTATTCAGCCCCCATGTTATTCTTATGGAGAATAATTAAAATATTATCTATCGCTTATTTATGAATGAATATTGATGAAATTTGTTATGTGGCTTCACCCAGTTGAATTAAATTTATATTTGCATAAACACCAATTGCTTGCATTCCTTGTTTCAGCAAACCTACGTACTCATTCCCAATGTTTTTCTTATGGAGAATAATTACAATTGTATATACCGCTTACTCGCTTCGCTCGCTGGGGGCTCCGCCCCCAGACCCCTGTGGGGGGCTTCGCCCCCAGGTCGCTGTTTGGCCTCATTTTGAAGTGGCGTCAAATCAAGTGGCCAAGAACCCCCTTAAGACTACTACTCATACTAAGAAAACAGACCAATCTTCTGAAATTTAAATATGAGAGCATCTGTATGGCCGTTGGAACTGTTTAAATAACACTAGATTTCGATTGTTTTTATCCGGCATTATTAAGTTATTGAGGTAGTAAAACTGGAAAAAGTAAGGCTTAGGAATTTTCTCTTTGGTTAGAAAATGCAAAGGACATGAATGCCAAATCTGGAGTTCCTAACTTTAGGAAATGAAACCGAAATACTACTACTATTAATATAATACTACGTGGAAATAAAACCGAAACCAGGTAAATAATAATATTAGTGGTATAATCAGACTCCGGGTATAATTTAAGTCATTCAAATAATTGAACAACTTTGAAACATTTTTTAGTATGACCTGTAAATAACGATTTTTAAATGTTGTGGATGGATACACCGTCATAACATACCATAATAATAATACATGTGGTGTCTATAGGACATGTCCAACTAATCAAAACAAATTTGTGCTGGTTTTTACCCACTATGTAAGTCTAACATGCCCAAATATCAATGAAAACACCGGGAAATCTAAAAAACTAGAGGATTTTCAAAATTGTTTAGGGTTCAAACAATTCAAATTGGTCATGCGACTTCTGCCACATAGTTCCTGTAATGTAGAGATATTCCTTGCCAAATATTAGGACTCTAAGTACTATTTTTGAGTGTCAAATAAATAAAAACCACTAAGTTTTGGTGGAAAATTGCTAAATATTTAAGAAATCTAGCGCTACCTAAGGGTGAAGGGGGTGAGATACGACAAAATGTCATATGAATAAAGTTGTAGTTTGTCTAAAATCCGTTGCACTTGGTGGTCTTCGTTTTTCGATAGGACAGCCCGTTCCGCCACTAGAGCCCAAATAAAAAAATATTGTATTTTGATTTTTTTATTCACAATTATTTATTTCTTTTGAGGCAGTTCAAACTAAAAATAGTAGGATTTGGGAAGAAAAAGTGCAACGCACTCGCATGCCATATCTCACGATCCTAGTTAAAGTATAAATGGTGATACGTGCATTCTATTTAATAACAATTGTTCCAGAACCGGCATTTCCTCACTACTTATACTTAGAAAACTGTAAAATATATAGATTTTAAGAGTTTTTGATTTTCCGGCAGGTTTAAGTAGTAAAAATGGTTATATTTCTGCTGCTATTTACTAAGTGTGATGTAGACATACTGCGTGCCCAATATTAGGCCTCCGACAAGTATATTAACGTGATAAGAAATAAAAAACGGCCACAAAATATAGAAAATTTGCTGAAATTTGAGAAATCTAGCTTTATCTAAGGGTGAAGGAGACGAGATACGACAAAAAGTCATAGGACCAAAGTTATAGATCGTCTAAAGCCCGTGTGTCATAGTAGTCCCCGTTTCTCGATTGGACCAACCGTTCGGCCGCTACAGCACAAAAACATGTACTATTTTGGAGATGTTCAAAATTTCCTCCCTTTTGAATTTTTTTTAGGAGGTTAAAATAAAAAATCATATCTTTTTGCAATTTTCCTGGGGGTTTCAATAGACAAGCTACATATAGGCCTAATTCCATGTTTCTAGCTTATCTAGAATTACCTGAGTAAGTCGATAATGCAGTTTGTCATTTATAGAATAATTAGGGTTTATAATTTTTTTGGGATGTTTAATTATTAAAATATGTTAGTTTATCGAGTGTTTCGTGAAGGGTAATGTGTAAACATATTGAGTGCCAAATATCAAGCCTTTACATACTAAATTAAAGTGATGGGAAATTAAAGACCACAAAAATAACCGTTGAAATTGCCTGAAATTTGAAAAATCTAGCGCTACCTAAGGGTGAAGGAGACGAGATACGACAAAAAGTCATAAGAACAAAGTTGTAGATCTTGCAAAATCCGTGGCACGTGGTGGTGTCCATTTTTCCATAGGTTAATCCGTTCGGCCGATAGAGCTCAAAAACTGTAATTTTAAAATAAGCCTTATTGGGGGGGGGGTTTAAATATTTTTTTAGGGGGGTTAAAATAAAAAAATGACAGTTTTGGCAATTTTTCTGGGGGTTACAAGCTATAAGCTACCTGCATGCAAAATTTCAGGTTTCTAGCTAGTCTAGAAGTGGTCTAGAATTCGTATACCTCAGTGAGTGAGTGAGTGAGTTACACATGCGGCTGTATATATTTTAGACTCGCTTCGCTCGCTGGGGGCTCCGCCCCCAGACCCCTGTGTGGGGCTTCGCCCCCAGGTCGCTGTTGGCCTCATTTTGAAGTGGCGTCAAATCAAATGGCCAAGAACCCCCATAAGACTACTACTCATACTAAGAAAACAGACCAATCTTTAGAAATTTAAATATGAGAGCATCTGTATGGCCGTTGGAACTGTTTAAACAATACTAGATTTCGATTGTTTCTATCCGCCATTATTAAGTTATTGAGGTAGTAAAACTGGAAAAAGTAAGGCTTAGGAATTTTCTCTTTGGTTAGAAAGTGCAAAGCACATGAATGCCAAATCTGGAGTTCCTAACTTTAGGAAATGTAACCGAAATACTACTACTATTAATATAATACTACGTGGAAATAAAACCGAAACCAGGTAAATAATAATATTAGTGGTATAATCAGACTCCGGGTATAATTTAAGTTATTCAAATAATTGAATAACTTTGAAACATTTTTTAGTATGACCTGTAAATAACGATGTTCAAATGTTGTGGATGGATACACCGTCATAACATACCATAATAATAATACATGTGGTGTCTATAGGACATGTCAAACTAATCAAAACAAATTTGTGCTGGTTTTTACCCACTATATAAGTCTAACATGCCCAAATATCAATGAAAACGCCGGGAAATCTCAAAAACTAGAGGATTTTCAAATTGTTTAGGGTTCAAACAATTCAAAATGGTCATGCGACTTCTGCCAAATACTTCCTGTAATGTAGAGATATTCCTTGCCAAATATTAGGACTCTAAGTACTATTTTTGAGTGTCAAATTAATAAAAACCACTAAGTTTTGGTGGAAAATTGCTAAATATTTAAGAAATCTAGCGCTACCTAAGGGTGAAGGGGGTGAGATACGACAAAATGTCATATGAATAAAGTTGTAGTTTGTCTAAAATCCGTTGCACTTGGTGGTCTTCGTTTTTCGATAGGACAGCCCGTTCTGCCACTAGAGCCCAAATAAAAAAATATTGCATTTTGATTTTCTTATTCACAATTATTTCTTTCTTTTGAGATAGTTCAAACTAAAAATAGTAGGATTTGGGAATAAAAGGTGCAACACACACGCATGCCATATCTCACGATCCTAGTTAATGTATAAATGGTGATACGTGCATTCTATTTAATAACAATTGTTCCAGAACCGGCATTTCCTTACTACTTATACTTAGACAACTGTAATTATATATAGATTTTAAGAGTTTTTGATTTTCCGGCAGGTTTAATTAGTACAAATGGCTATATTTCTGCTGCTATTTACTAAGTGTGATGTAGACATACTGCGTGCCCAATATTAGGCCTTCGACAAGTATATTAACGTGATAGGAAATAAAAAACGGCCACAAAATATAGAAAATATGCCAAAATTTGAGAAATGTAGCGCTATCTAAGGGTGAAGGAGACGAGATACGACAATAAGTCATAGGACCAAAGTTATAGATCGTCTAAAGCCCGCGTGTCGTAGTAGTCCCCGTTTCTCGATTGGACCAACCGTTCGGCCGCTACAGCACAAAAACATGCACTATTTTGGAGATGTTCAAAATTTCCTCCCTTTTGAATTTTTTTGAGGAGGTTAAAATAAAAAATTATACCTTTTTGCAATTTTCCTGGGGGTTTCAATAGACAAGCTACATATAGGCCTAATTCCATGTTTCTAGCTTATCTAGAATTACCTGAGTAAGTCGATAATGCAGTTTGTCATTTATAGAATAATTAGGGTTTTAATTTTTTTGGGATGTTTAATTATTAAAATATGTTAGTTTATCGAGTGTTTCGTGAAGGGTAATGTGTAAACATATTGAGTGCCAAATACCAAGCCTTTACATACTAAATTAAAGTGATAGGAAATTAAAGACCACAAAAATAACCGTCGAAATTGCCTGAAATTTGAAAAATCTAGCGCTACCTAAGGGTGAAGGGAGTAAGATACGACAAAAAGTCATGGGACCAAAGTTGTAGATCTTGTAAAATCCGTGGCACATGGTCGTGTCCGTTTTTCGATAGGTCAATCCGTTCGGCCGCTAGAGCTCAAAAACTGTAATTTTAAAATAAGCCTTTTTGGGGGGGGGGGGGTTTAAATATTTTTTTAGGGGGGTTAAAATAAAAAATTGACAGTTTTGGCAATTTTTCTGGGGGTTGCAAGCTATAAGCTACCTGCATGCAAAATTTCAGGTTTCTAGCTAGTCTAGAAGTGGTCTAGAATTCGTATACCTCAGTGAGTGAGTGAGTGAGTGAGTGAGTGAGTTACACATGCGGCTGTATATATTTTAGACTCGCTTCGCTCGCTGGGGGCACCGCCCCCAGATCCCTGTGGGGGGCTTCGCCCCCAGGTCGCTGTTTGGCCTCATTTTGAAGTGGCGTCAAATCAAGTGGCCAAGAACCCCCATAAGACTACTACTCATACTAAGAAAACAGACCAATCTTCATAAATTTAAATATGAGAGCATCTGTATGGCCGTTGGAACTGTTTAAACAACACTAGATTTCGATTTTTTTCTATGCACCATTATTAAGTTATTGAGGTAGTAAAACTGGAAAAAGTAAGGCTTAGGAATTTTCTCTTTGGCTAGAAAGTGCAAAGCACATGAACGCCAAATCTGGAGTTCCTAACTTTCGGAAATGTAACCGAAATACTACTACCATTAATATAATACTACGTGGAAATAAAACCGAAACCAGGTAAATAATAATAATAGTGGTAAAATCAGACTCCGGGTATAATTTATGTTATTCAAATAATTGAATAACTTTGAAACATTTTTTAGTATGACCTGTAAATAACGATTTTTAAATGTTGTGGATGGATACACCGTCATAACATACCATAATAATAATACATGTGGTGTTCATAGGGCATGTCCAACTAATCAAAAGAAATTTGTGCTGGTTTTGACCCACTATGTAAGTCTAACATGCCCAAATATCAATGAAAACACCGGGAAATCTAAAAAACTAGAGGATTTTCAAAATTGTTTAGGGTTCAAACAATTCAAATTGGTCATGCGACTTCTGCCACATACTTCCTGTAATGAGGAGATATTCCGTGCCAAATATTAGGACTCTAAGTACTATTTTTGAGTGTCAAATAAATAAAAACCACTAAGTTTTGGTGGAAAATTGCTAAAGATTTAAGAAATCTAGCTATCTAGCTTCACCTAAGGGTGAAGGGGGTGAGATACGGCAAAATATCATATGAATAAAGTTGTGGTTTGTCTAAAATCCGTGGCACGTGGTGGTCTTCGTTTTTCGATAGAACAGCCCGTTCTGCCACTAGAGCCCAAATAAAAAAAATATTGCATTTTGATTTTTTTATTCACAATTATTTATTTCTTTTGAGATAGTTCAAACTAAAAAATATTAGGATTTGGGAAGAAAAGGTGCAACGCACACGCATGCCATATCTCACGATCCTAGTTAAAGTATAAATGGTGATACGTGCATTCTATTTAATAACAATTGTTCCAGAACCGGCATTTCCTTACTACTTATACTTCCTATACTTACTACTTATACTACTTATATTTTAGAAAACTAAAATATATAGATTTTAAGTGTTTTTGATTTTCCGGCAGGTTAAAGTAGTAAAAATGGTTATATTTCTGCTGCTATTTCCTAAGTGTGATGTAGACATACTGCGTGCCCAATATTAGGCCTCCGACAAGTATATTAACGTGATAGGAAATAAAAAACGGCCACAAAATATAGAAAATATGCCGAAATGTGAGAAATCTAGCGCTATCTAAGGGTGAAGGAGACGAGATACAACAAAAAGTCATAGGACCAAAGTTATAGATCGTCTAAAGCCCGTGTGTCTTAGTAGTCCCTGTTTCTTGATTGGACCAACCGTTCGGCCGCTACAGCAAAAAAACATGCACTATTTTGGAGATGTTCAAAATTTCCTCCCTTTTGAATTTTTTTGAGGAGGTTAAAATAAAAAATTATACCTTTTTGCAATTTTCCTGGGGGTTTCAATAGACAAGCTACATATAGGCCTAATTCCATGTTTCTAGCTTATCTAGAATTACCTGAGTAAGTCGATAATGCAGTTTGTCATTTATAAAATAATTAGGGTTTTTATTTTTTTTTGGGATGTTTAATTATTAAAATATGTTAGTTTATCGAGTGTTTCGTGAAGGGTAATGTGTAAAAATATTGAGTGCCAAATATCAAGCCTTTACATACTAAATTAAAGTGATTGGAAATTAAAGACCACAAAAATAACCGTCGAAATTGCCTGAAATTTGAAAAATCTAGCGCTACCTAAGGGTGAAGGGAGCAAGATACGACAAAAAGTCATAGGAACAAAGTTGTAGATCTTGTAAAATCCGTGGCACGTGGTGGTGTCCGTTTTTCGATAGGTCAATCCGTTCGGCCACTATTGCTTAAAAACTGTAATTTTAAAATAAGCCTTTTTGGGGGGGTTTTAAATATTTTTTTAGGGGGGTTAAAATAACAAATTGACAGTTTTGGCAATTTTTCTGGGGGTTACAAGCTATAAGCTACCTGCATGCAAAATTTCAAGTTTCTAGCTAGTCTAGAAGTGGTCTAGAATTCGTATACCTCAGTGAGTGAGTGAGTGAGTGAGTGAGTGAGTTACACATGCGGCTGTATATATGTTAGACTCGCTTCGCTCGCTGGGGGCTCCGCCCCCAGACCCCTGTTGGGGGCTTCGCCCCCAGGTCCC
Source organism: Allygus modestus (assembly GCA_963675035.1). NCBI lineage: Eukaryota > Metazoa > Arthropoda > Insecta > Hemiptera > Cicadellidae > Allygus > Allygus modestus. Next base: position 214,655,916 of record OY776111.1, read on the forward strand.
TGTCACATGGTTTAATTACGATAATAATCCGAGGTCATATGTATACTCAAAATATAAAGTAGACTTATTGAGTGAACAAATTTAGGCCTAGCAGTACAATATTAGAGTACATAACAATTTAAAAATCGCTCCGCCTCCGCCCCTAGGCCCCTGTGGGGGGCTTTTCCCCCAGGTCGCTGTTTGGCCACAGTTTAATGTAAATTGGTCCAAATTCTATTTAAGACCTAAATTCTACAACTATTCCAAGGCTTTGATTATTGTTAAGGGTTTAACCTATAAAATCTGGCTATATGCCTGTTGATGAATACTACTTGGTATGGAGTATGTTAAATTTTAAGCCTCCATTTCTTACCTAAGTGCTTGAAAAAAATTATACCCTTAACCGATGTAAAGTGTAGCCTTTAAAGGCGTATTTTAAACCTTATAAGGGATACGACCACGGTTAACAACCTGAAAAACTATGACTTTGGGTAACTTCAAGCCTTCTGCAACAAATATGACATGATTTATAAGGGATTTTACCCTCGACAGAGCGCAACATAAAAAATGTACCCGAAAAACACGAAAAGTCTACAAGAGCTCTAAAACTTAGATTTTTGTGGTTTTTTTTAGATACTTAATCCTGGCGTGGGAGTATTGCTTAGTACTAAGTGTAATGTAGGAATACTGTGTGATAAGTATTAGGCCTATAAGTTCTATATTAGAGCGACAAACCATTAAAAAACACGAACAAATCTATGGAAAAAGTTTAAATTTTAAAAAATCTACCGCTATCTAAGGGTGAAGGGGGTGAGATACGGCAAAAAGTCATAGGACTGAAGTTGTAGTTCGTCTAAAATCCGTGGCACGTTGTGGTCTTTGTTTTTTGATAGGACAACCCGTTCAGCCGCTAGAGCTCAAATAAAAAAATACTACATTTTGATTTTTGTATTCACAATTATTTATTTTGTTGAGATAGTTCAAACTAATAATATTAGGATTTGCGAAGAAAAGATGCAAGGCACATGCATGCCAAATCTCACTTTTCTAGTTCAAGTATTATTGGTGTCACGTGTCTGTCCAATAATATAAATTGGCACAGAACCCCCAATACGCCACTACTTATACTAAGAAAACGGTCATATCTAAAGATTTTTAGAGTTTTTTCATTTTTCGACAGGTTTAATTAATAAAAACTGGTCATATTTCTGCTGATATTTACTAAATGTGATGTAGACATACTGCGTGCCCAATATTAGGCCTCCATAAAGTATATTAACGTGATAGGAAATAAAAAAACCGCCACAAAATCTCAAAATTTGAACAAATCTAGAGCTATCTAAGGGTGAAGGAGACGAGATACGACAAAAGGTCATAGGAACAAACTTGTAGATCTTGCAAAATCCGTGGCACGTGGTGGTGTCCGTTTTTTGATAGGACAATCTGTTTAACCGCTAGAGCTCAAAAACTGTAATTTTAAAATAAGCTTTTTTGGGGGGGTTTAAATATTTTTTACGGGGGGTTAAAATACAAAATTGTCAGTTTTGGCAATTTTACTGGGGGTTACAAGCTATAAGCTACCTGCATGCAAAATTTCAGGTTTCTAACTCATCTAGAAGTGGTCTAGAATTCGTATACCTCAGTCAGTCAGTCAGTCAGTGAGTTACACATGCGGCTGTATATATTATAGACTCGCTTCGCTCGCTGGGGGCTCCGCCCCCAGACCCCTGTGGGGGGCTTCGCCCCCAGGTCCCTGTCGTAAATTATACCCTTAACTGATGTATAATGTAGCCTTTAAAAGGCGTATTTTGAATCTTATAAGGGATACGACCACCGTTAAGAACCTGAAATACTATGACTTTGGGTAACCAAAAGTATTCTGCAACAAATATGACATGATTTATAAGGGATATTACCCTCGACAGAGCGCAACATAAAAAATGTACCTGAAAAACACGAAAAAGTCTACAAAATATCAAAAACTTTGATTTTTTTGGGGTATTTATGATACTTTATCTGGGCGTGGGAGTGTTGCTTGGTACTAATTGTAATGTAGGAATACTGTGTGATAAATATTAGGCTTCTAAGTTCTATTTTAGAGCGTCAAACTATTAAAAACCTCGAACAAATCTTGGAAAAATGGTAATTTAAAAAATCTAGCGCTACCTAAGGGTGAAGGGGGTGAGATACGGCAAAATGTCACAGGACCAAAGTTGTAGTTCGTTTGAAATCCGTGGCACGTGGTGGTCTTCGTTTTTCGATAGGACAACCCGTTCGGTCGCTAGTGCTCAAATAAAAAAAGACTACATTTTGATTTTTTTATTCACAATTATTTATTTATTTGCGATAGTTCAAACTAAAAATAGTAGGATTTGGGAAGAAAAGGTGCAAGGCACATGCATGCCAAATCTCACGTCTCTAGCTCAAGTATTATTGGTTTCACGTGTATGTCCAATAATATAAATTGGGACAGAACCCCCAATACACCACTACTTATACTAAGAAAAAGGTCATATCTAAAGATATTTACTGTTTTTCATTTTTCGACAGGTATAAATAATAAAAAATGGTCATATTTCTGCTGCTATTTACTAAGTGTGATGTAGACATACTGCGTGCCCAATATTAGGCCTCAATCAAGTATATTAACGTGATAGGAAATAAAAACGGCCAAAATATTTCGAAAATATGCCGAAATTTGAAAGATCTGGCGCTACCTAAGGGTGAAGGAGACGAGATACGACAAAAAGTCATAGGACCAAAGTTGTAGATCGTCTAAAATCCGTGGCACGTGGTGGTCTCCGTTTCTCGATAGGACCAACCATTCGGCCGCTACAGCTCAAATAAAAAGGCACTATTTTGGACATGTTCAAAATTTCCTCCATTTTGAATTTTTTTGAGGAGGTTAAAATAAAAAATTGTAACTTTTTGGAATTTTCCTGGGGGTTACAAGGTACAAGCTACCTGCATGCAAAATTTCAGGTTTCTAGCTAGTCTAGAAGTGGTCTAGAATTCGTATACCTCAGTGAGTGAGTGAGTGAGTGAGTTACACATGCGGCTGTATATATTTTAGACTCGCTTCGCTCGCTGGGGGCTCCGCCCCCAGACCCCTGTGGGGGGCTTCGCCCCCAGGTCCCTGTCGTAGTACCTATAGCACATGGTTTAATTACGCTAATAATCCGAGGTCCTATGTATACTCAAAATGTAAAGTAGACTTATTGAGTGAACAAATTTAGGCCTAGCAGTACAATATTAGAGTATATAACAATTTCAAAATCGCTCCGCCTCCGCCCCCAGGCCCCTGTGGGGGGCTTCGCCCCCAGGTCGCTGTTTGACCACAGTTTAATGTAAATTGGTCCAAATTCTATTTAAGACCTAAATTCTACAACTATTCCAAGGCTTTAAATATTTTTAAGGTTTTAACCCATAAAATCTGGCCATATGCCTGTTCATGAATACTACTTACTTGGCATGGAGACGTAGATTGTTAAATGTTAAGCCAAAATTAAAACCCTTAACTGATGTATAATGTAGCCTATATAATGCGTCTCTTGAACCTTATAAGGAATACGACCACCGATAAAAACCTGAAATGCTATGATTTTGGGTAACTACAAGCCTTCTGCAGCTAATATAACATGATTTATAAGGGATTTTACCCTCGACAGAGCGTAACATAAAAAATATACCCAAAAAATGTGATTTCTGATTTTGTAGGGGAACCCCCGTTGTAGATCGTCTAGAATACGGTGGTGTTCGCGAGAAGCTTTTATTGCAAGAATAATTCAATCACAATTATGAGCTTTGATGCGATGAACTGAGAAATAAATAGTATGAGGCAAAATACAATCCTCTATGTATCATTTCATGGAAAAGAAATAATTTACATCCGTACAACAAATATGTATTTTTTAAATGTGAAGTTTTCTAATTTGAAAATATTTAAATCATCACAACATAAACATAACAAATATTTTAGCTTAGTTCTGTTGTTTATGTTTCCTAAATAACAATGCTTTTAGTGCTTTAAGCGGGCCTAAAATACAATAACATTAAGCAACAAATAATAACATGTCATGTTTTTTTTTCAGGCGTTTAAATTCTTTTACAAAAGGACTGCTGTATCACATAATATTGCAGACCCCACCACGCATCTGCATACAGCTTTTTCTCGTTTTTCCCTATGCTGTTGACTGTACCGTTTGTTAACTTGTATTTTTAAATGGATTAGACTTCCGTCAATAAAAGTTACAACAGTAACATATTATGTTTGTAGCGAATAAAAGTCATCTGTAACATATTTAACCTAATTTATTTAGGGTTTTTCCCACAAATTATGTAAAACAAAAACCAACCAATAGACCAACAAATCTACTTAATGTGCTAATTATTTGGTTTTAGCGTTTTAAATACTTCAAATTCATTAAATTTAAAATAAGTTTGTTTATCAACTGATTCGTGAAGATGATATTCGTGTAGACATGTTTTGTGCAAATAAAGCCTGTAAGTACGTTGAAATAGTAGGTTTAGGAAATGTTTATGGAGATTTGAGAGTACAAGGAACATACATGCTAAACCTCTCATTCCTAGCTCTAGTAGAAGTGGCATCATCTTGAGGAATCAGATAAATCAGCAGACATATTACTACTACTCATCCTAAGAATACGTGGAAATAAAACCAGAAACCAGTAAATAATGCTCTTTAGAAATAATGTAATTCAATCTTCAACAGATGAAATATAGAGTCCCTCAAGGATCTATCTTGGGCCAAATTCAAGTTACGACCTAAATACCCGAAAAATTCGAAGGCTTTTATTATACTGTATTAAGGGGTTTAAATAATCAAAACTAGTCATATGCCTGATGCTGAATCTACGTGGCATGGAGACTGTATGTATAACGTTAGTGCTTGTAAAAAAGTAGAAACCTACCCTGATATCGTAATATAAACTTTATAAGACGTTTAATGTATTTGGGTAACTACAAGCCTTCTGCAACAAATAGAGCATAGTTTATGAGGGTTTTTACCCTTAGCAGAGCGCAAAATTCAAAATATACCCAAAAAACACGAACAAACATAGAAAAGTTCAAAGGCAAATAAATTTACAAAAGTTCAAAGTCTTTTTTGTCGGGTGTTTAAGTGATATAATCTGGGCATATGACTGGTTCTAAATACTAATTAATTGTAATATATGAATACTATGTGCCAAATACTAGGCCTCTAAGTTCTGTATTAGAACGGCAAACCATTGAAAACCACGTTAAAATCTTGAAATTTAACAAATATAGCGCTATCTAAGGGTTAAGGGGTCGAGATACGGCAAAAAGTCATGGGAAGAAAATTGTAGATCGCCTAAAATCCGTGGAACGTGATAGTCTCCCTTTTTTGATAGGACAATCTGTTTGGCCGCTAGAACTCAAATAAAACGACACTTTTTTATTTAATTTTTTGATTTGCCATTATTAATTTTTATTAAGGGAATTTAAACTGACTAAAGTAAAATTTTGAAATTTTCTCTGGGAGTCTCCGTTTTTTGATAGGACAAAATATAGAAAATATGCCGAAATTTGAAAAATCTAGCACTACCTAAGGGTGAAGGAGACGAGATAAGCCAAAATGTTATAGGACCAAAGTTGTAGATCGTCTAAAATCCGTGTGTCGTGGAGGTCTCCGTTTCTCGATAGGACCAACCGTTCAACCGCTACAGCCACAAAAAATGCACTATTTTGGAGATTTTCAAAATTTCCTCCATTTTGAATTTTTTTGAGGAGGTTAAAATAAAAAATTATACCTTTTTACAATTTTTCTGGGGGTTTCAATGGACAAGCTACATGTAGGCCAAATGCCATGTTTCTAGCTTACCTAGAATTACCTGAGTAAGTCGATAATGCAGTTTGACATTTATGGAATAATTAGGGGTTTTAATTTTTTTGGGATGTTTAATTAATAAAACATGTTTATTGAGTGTTTCGTGAAGGGTAATGTGTCAACATATTGAGTGCCAAATATCAAGCCTTTACATACTAAATTAAAGTGATAGGAAATTAAAGGCCACAAAAATAACCGTCGAAATAGCCTGAAATTTGAAAAATCTAGCGCTACCTAAGGGTGAAGGGAGCAAGATACGACAAAAGATCAAAGGAACAAAGTTGTAGATCTTGTAAAATCCAAGGCACGTGGTGGTGTTCGTTTTTCGATAGGTCAATCCGTTCGGCCGCTAGAGCTCAAAAACTGTCATTTTAAAATAAGCCTTTTTGGGGGGGGTTTAAATATTTTTTGGGGGGGTTATGATAAAAAACTGTCAGTTTTGGCGATTTTCCTGGGGGTTACAAGCTATAACCTACCTGCATGCAAAATTTCAGGTTTCTAGCTCGTCTAGAAGTGATATAGAATTCGTATACCTCAGTGAGTGAGTGAGTGAGTGAGTCAGTTACACATGCGGCTGTATATATATTAGACTCGCTTCGCTCGCTGGGGGCTCCGCCCCCAGACCCCTGTGGGGGGCTTCGCCCCCGGGTCGCTGTTTGGCCTCATTTTGAAGTGGCGTCAAATCAAGTGGCCAAGAACCCCCTTAAGACTACTACTCATACTAAGAAAACAGACCAATCTTCTGAAATTTAAATATGAGAGCATCTGTATGGCCGTTGGAACTGTTTAAATAACACTAGATTTCGATTGTTTTTATCCGGCATTATTAAGTTATTGAGGTAGTAAAACTGGAAAAAGTAAGGCTTAGGAATTTTCTCTTTGGTTAGAAAATGCAAAGGACATGAATGCCAAATCTGGAGTTCCTAACTTTAGTAAATGAAACCGAAATACTACTACTATTAATATAATACTACGTGGAAATAAAACCGAAACCAGGTAAATAATAATATTAGTGGTATAATCAGACTCCGGGTATAATTTAAGTTATTCAAATAATTGAACAACTTTGAAACATTTTTTAGTATGACCTGTAAATAACGATTTTTAAATGTTGTGGATGGATACACCGTCATAACATACCATAATAATAATACATGTGGTGTCGATAGGACATGTCCAACTAATCAAAAAAAATTTGGCTGGTTTTTACCCACTATGTAAGTCTAACATGCCCAAATATCAATGAAAACACCGGGAAATCTAAAAAACTAGAGGATTTTCAAAATTGTTTAGGGTTCAAACAATTCAAATTGGTCATGCGACTTCTGCCACATAGTTCCTGTAATGTAGAGATATTCCTTGCCAAATATTAGGACTCTAAGTACTATTTTTGAGTATCAAATAAATAAAAACCACTAAGTTTTGGTGGAAAATTGCTAAAGATTTAAGAAATCTAGCGCTACCTAAGGGTGAAGGGGGTGAGATACGACAAAATGTCATATGAATAAAGTTGTAGTTTGTCTAAAATCCGTTGCACTTGGTGGTCTTCGTTTTTCGATAGGACAGCCCGTTCCGTCACTAGAGCCCAAATAAAAAAATATTGTATTTTGATTTTTTTATTCACAATTATTAATTTCTTTTGAGGCAGTTCAAACTAAAAATAGTAGGATTTGGGAAGAAAAAGTGCAACGCACTAGCATGCCATATCTCACGATCCTAGTTAAAGTATAAATGGTGATACGTGCATTCTATTTAATAACAATTGTTCCAGAACCGGCATTTCCTCACTACTTATACTTAGAAAACTGTAAAATATATAGATTTTAAGAGTTTTTGATTTTCCGGCAGGTTTAAGTAGTAAAAATGGTTATATTTCTGCTGCTATTTACTAAGTGTGATGTAGACATACTGCGTGCCCAATATTAGGCCTCCGACAAGTATATTAACGTGATAAGAAATAAAAAACGGCCACAAAATATAGAAAATTTGCTGAAATTTGAGAAATCTAGCTCTATCTAAGGGTGAAGGAGACGAGATACGACAAAAAGTCATAGGACCAAAGTTATAGATCGTCTAAAGCCCGTGTGTCGTAGTAGTCCCCGTTTCTCGATTGGACCAACCGTTCGGCCGCTACAGCACAAAAACATGCACTATTTTGGAGATGTTCAAAATTTCCTCCCTTTTGAATTTTTTTTAGGAGGTTAAAATAAAAAATCATACCTTTTTGCAATTTTCCTGGGGGTTTCAATAGACAAGCTACATATAGGCCTAATTCCATGTTTCTAGCTTATCTAGAATTACCTGAGTAAGTCGATAATGCAGTTTGTCATTTATAGAATAATTAGGGTTTTTAATTTTTTTGGGATGTTTAATTATTAAAATATGTTAGTTTATCGAGTGTTTCGTGAAGGGTAATGTGTAAACATATTGAGTGCCAAATATCAAGCCTTTACATACTAAATTAAAGTGATAGGAAATTAAAGACCACAAAAATAACCGTTGAAATTGCCTGAAATTTGAAAAATCTAGCGCTACCTAAGGGTGAAGGAGACGAGATACGACAAAAAGTCATAGGAACAAAGTTGTAGATCTTGCAAAATCCGTGGCACGTGGTGGTGTCCATTTTTCCATAGGTTAATCCGTTCGGCCGATAGAGCTCAAAAACTATAATTTTAAAATAAGCCTTTTTGTGGGGGTAGTAGTGGGGGTTTGCCGGTGCTGGCTCACTTGATTAATTGCTTCCGGAAGCGCTGCGTCATTAAATACGTCATCTGAGGCTGAGCCAGTGACGTAGGCGGTTTTGTGACGTAATGAGTGAAAGGTTAAAGTTCAAGGTCACGGGGAGGTAATTTTAAAAAAGTACTACCTCGCACGCGTAAAATCCGATTGTGATTCGATAGTTAATCGATAATAAATATCGAATAAATATCGAATGAAACAATCGAATGATACGAGTGCGAGGTAGTACTATTACAAATATTACTTTATTTACAATAGTTCATGTTTACAATAGTTCCCCGTTGTTCGTTGTCATCGATGTTGTTGATCCGGACGAGTTGCGGCCATCACTTCGCTTTCTGAAGAAAGACGGTAGATACTTCGATCCCTGCGCAGAGTCCATGTTGTGTTTTTGACACCTATCTGTTCTGTTAGGTGTTTGCATTTCATTGCTGTCAGGAGGAAAGAATACGTGACGGCAATGAAATAGAAACATCTATCAGACCTTGAGTGAAATGATATTGTTATTTTGTGAAGAGCGTCTCGGAGAGCTCGATGTTCACCGGTCGAGAGCCGGAGGTGTACTGACTATTCGCTAGCTAGCGTTTTTGGTATCAAACAAAATGGTGGGGGTAAAAGTGTAGTAGAACGAAGCAGATGGTGGACAGCAGATGGGCGGCGGCAGGTGGCAGGCGGCAGGTGGCAAGTGTGCGGCAGATGGTAGTCCCCCACTACACCAGTCCCCCACTACACCAGTCTCCCCACCAAGTTTTACATCGCACAATAACTAGTTTACATGTGTTAGTTAGGGTTTAGCTCTTAGACTGTCAAGACCTTACCTCCGTAACTAAAAACCTCAATAATGTTTGCGCTTCAACGCTGTATAAGTATAACAGCTACTATGATCTAAACCGGTGCATGTATTCATATGGTTCTTTTTGCGTAGCAAACAACTGGTTAAAAGTGTTTCAACCTCAATTATTCTTCGACGAAACCGCTCATTGTCCACTAAAAGTGTAGACCTTCTGTCTTCATCGTCAGGGAAGTAGAAAGTAGTGTCAAGGGGACTACTGAAGGTCACCTTCCTCATGTTCCTGTAAAACTGCGACATTTTTCAGACCGTCTAGGTAGATGTTTATACGACAAGAGCTGGAAGAATAATGATGTAGCGTTATCGTGTATAATAGGCATCTACCCCCACCACAACGTTACCTTGTCCTTCAAACCATCGTTTTTACGCCACGGATGCTATACTGTTGGTTAGATTTAAATTTAAATTGCACCTACTTGTTCGCCTTGTCAAGCTGCGTAATTGAAGTACCCACATGTTAGACCTTGAACCAAAAACAAAGAAGTTATTTAGGTCTATCCTTTAAAATAGTTGTTTTTTCGCTGTTGCTGCTATACCCTTTGTTGGATCTGAATTCTGTTTGCACCAACTTGTTCGTCTGATCAATCCGCGTAATTTGAGTACCCACTTAATATATTTTAAACCGTAAATAAAGAAGTTATTTAGGCTTGCCCTTGAAAATAGTTGTTTTTCGCTGTTGCTGCTATACCCTTTGTCGGATCTGAATTCTGTTTGCGCCAACTTGTTCGTCTGATCAATCCGCGTAATTTGAGTACCCACATGACATACTTTGCACAAACTGTGTACCCCCCCCCCACCCCACCCCCCCCTTTTTTGGGTCATGTTCAAGGTCAAGGTCAAGGACCTTGGGACTTAGAAATTTTCACAAAGTGGGCTGCACACAAACATAAGACTAATAGTCTCCTGCCTATGTACAGGCCAAGTCCCTAACTTGAAATGCTTAGGGTGGTCCTGAAAAGGACCGTTTGTGTTTGAAGGAGATGGTGGATAAGGAGCGGTGAGCGGTAGTCAGTGTTTATTTTTCCTTTGTAACCCACTTTACTTGTCCCTTCTGCCGTACTAAAATCAAGTCGCACTTGGTCTCAGGAGGTGGCAGAGTGGACCTTGGAAGGTGGACCTTGACGTAACGGCCGCCGCCAAAGAGGTGTTGGAGTAGGTACTCATCATCGCTGATCTTCCCCACAAGTAGATACTCCACGTTTAATTTCAACTGCGCAAACTTGACGGCGACAGACTCCAGCGGCGTTACCAACTCGGTAAGTTTCACCGTAGCCGTCCTCTTCATTATCTCCTCAACAGTTGGTGGCGGCGATGAAGGTCGAAGCGATGAAGGGCGAGGTGATAGCGATGGTGAAGATGCAGTGGACGTCGAAGGCCGTTGGTCGAAGTAAAGTGGGTGGTTTCGAAAATTCTTCCGTATGCAAGATTTAAAAGAACTAGGTCTTTTGAATCCGCTCCTTTTTTCCGAAGACTTCTTCAAAGTCTCCTTCAAACGTTGCAGTTTCTCGGGTGTAATGGGAGAAGACATAGCGCAGAGGTGTATTCAGTTCGCAAGGCAAAGCTGGAATGAGGTACCAGACGGAGCAAAGCGGGTCGCCAAGTGTAACCGTGACATTTCCATATACGGGTAGAAAGCTAAAAACCGGTCTACATCCGGTTCCCCTTCCCCCGTGACGACACAACCTCCCCCCCCCTTTTTTTGGGTCATGTTCAAGGTCACCCCCCCCCCTTTTTGGGTCATGTTCAAGGTCACCCCCCCCCCCCGTGACGTAACATCCCCCCCGTGACGTAACATCCCCCCTTCCGCTTCGGTGACGTCACTTTGCCTTTATAAGCGGGAGCAGTCCGCAGTCTCGTCGCAGTAGCTTGCCGCCCGCTGTTTGGGTATACGTCCCAGTGGGTTGCACTCTGCTGCAGCGTAGGTCTGTTAAGTGTGCGTTGGGCCCGACGCGCAATTAAGAGATCCGCGCCCTTGCATGTTTAGTTAGTTTGTTAAGCATGTTAGATAACGCTTGTAGTTTGCTGCTAGGTAATGTAGTTAGTCTAATATATGTTAGTGTTTGGTATCGGTTTGAAGTGTCTTATTTACTAATGAAATATGTACTCCCGGCCCTACAGGTCCCTCAACAACCTTGGTCAAAACTTGGGTTCGCAGCAGCCTGACGCCGGGTGTTTGGGTCTACGTCCCACCGGGTTTCAGTGATACTGTTGACCTTTGCAAAACCGACCTTGGTTGTTCTTGTAAAAGTAACGTTAACTGATTAATTTTGTTTACATAGTTGATGGTAAAGTCTTTATTTTCAAAGTAATGTATCTTGCTTCTCATCCTTTTCCTAACCCCTCTAAGGTATGGCGCGCAAACCGACCTTGTGTCAATACGGCGCGTAAACCGGTTGACATTTCCCATCTTAGCCTTAGAAAACTGTGTAAAATATAAAGTCAGTCTCTTGTTTAAAATCAGTCTCTTGTTTGTTGTCTTTTGTCCCCTTCCCAAATACAGAGCGGGGAATAGAGCAGTATGTTATGCTCTATTCCCCGCTTTGGCTTCATGTTCAGATGACCTTGGGACTTAGAAAATTCACGTACAAAGCGGGGAATAGATCGGTTTGTGGTCCAAGTGAGAATCAATTACTGCTCTATTCCCCGTTTCAATAATATGACCAAACGACCTTGACCCACTTCGGGACTTAGAAAATCCTCGTATTGTAATATCCCCCCCCCCCTTTGACGTAACATCCCCCCTTCCGCTTTGGTGACGTCACTTTGCCTTTATAAGCGGGAGCAGTCCGCAGTCTCGTCGCAGTAGCTTGCCGCCCGCTGTTTGGGTATACGTCCCAGTGGGTTGCACTCTGCTGCAGCGTAGGTCTGTTAAGTGTGCGTTGGGCCCGACGCGCAATTAAGAGATCCGCGCCCTTGCATGTTTAGTTAGTTTGTTAAGCATGTTAGATAACGCTTGTAGTTTGCTGCTAGGTAATGTAGTTAGTCTAATATATGTTAATGTTTGGTATCGGTTTGAAGTGTCTTATTTACTAATGAAATATGTACTCCCGGCCCTACAGGTCCCTCAACAACCTTGGTCAAAACTTGGGTTCGCAGCAGCCTGACGCCGGGTGTTTGGGTCTACGTCCCACCGGGTTTCAGTGATACTGTTGACCTTTGCAAAACCGATCTTGGCTGTTCTTGTAAAAGTAACGTTAACTGATTAATTTTTGTTTACATAGTTGCTGGCAAAGTCTTTATTTTCAAAGTAATGTATCTTGCTTCTCATCCTTTTCCTAACCCCTCTAAGGTATGGCGCGCAAACCGACCTTGTGTCAATACGGCGCGTAAACCGGTTGACATTACCCATCTTAGCCTGAGAAAACCTTGTAAAATATAAAGTCAGTCTCTTGTTTAAAATCAGTCTCTTGTTTGTTGTCTTTTGTCCCCTTCCCAAATACAGAGCGGGGAATAGAGCAGTATGTTATGCTCTATTCCCCTCTTTGGCTTCATGTTCAGATGACCTTGGGACTTAGAAAATTCACGTACAAAGCGGGGAATAGATCGGTTTGTGGTCCAAGTGAGAATCACTTACTGCTCTATTTCCCGTTTTAATAATATGATCAAACGACCTTGACCCACTTCGGGACTTAGAAAATCCCCGTATTGTAATATATATTTACTCGTTACAACATTATTACCCCCACCGTATAACACTTGCACTCCCCACCACTATCAGTATGTATAAAAGAGGGTCCCCCAGCACTAGTAAAATCATTCTTCCTCTTGTGCTGTTATACCTCACACCATGGCACACATTAGGAAGCAGACACAACCTCTCAAATTGAAACCTTCTGCTTCGTCTTCGCCCGCCTCTACCACTCCGTCTTCTGCGGTTCCATCCATCCTTCGGACAGCCCTGATGTTAGCTAACATCGTCCCGGAGAACTGTCCACCACTACCTGCTGCGTCAACGACTTACACAAGTCCTTCACCTCTTCCGTCAACTTCTCGTGCTGTTTCTCCAAGTCCTTCACCTCTTCCGTCAACTTCTCGTGCTGTTTCTCCAAGTCCTTTGTCAACGTCTCGTGCTGTTTCTCCAAGTCCTTCTACATCTTCAAGTTGTTCTACATGTTCATCAAAGTCTTCCAAATCGTCTGCTTCTTCATCCTCATCAACATCAAGTTCGAGACCAAGCCAACCAGCCACCCAATCATCTTCTCCAACCAGACCTTCAGTAATCTGCACATATACTTCATCTCCTTCAGAGAAATTTAAACAACTTAAATCTGTACAAAGGATGTGCATGCTTCCTGCACAACAATGTAATTATATATTCAAAAAAGGTGCTAAGAAAGGTGAACGCTGTGTTAAACGTTGTATTTTAAATGAAGAAACGTGCAGTCTTCATTTAAAATTAAACCATGGCGCATCTCCTTCTTCACCACGTGCAACAGTGGTGCCAATTAAAATTCGAATTAACAGGCTTTGTAAAAACAAACGCTACTTCTTTGTTAAAATAAAGGACTTTGCAAAGGTGTTGGTTCAATGTGAAGGTAAACTGTACTATGTAGAGTTACCTAGAGCCATGGACCTCCACGTCAAAAAACCTACCCACAAGGACTATTTAATTCGAAATGATACAGGTATCACTGTGTGGAAATCATTAAAATAATAATATAAATAAAAAGACCAAAAGTTTATTCCAAATTAAATAAAGCATTTTTTCCAAATAAAAAAAAAAGTGTGGACAACCTATTTACAATTTGTAGCATATGCTGCAGAGTGTAAATAAGTTGTCCACACTTTTTTTTGCAATGTTACAACGACCTTGACCTAGATAACGGACTTGGATAATTTACACTAAGTCAAAGATAAACTTAAAAGGAAAAAGGAGAAATATTATACTAAAGTCATTATTCAACAGTAAAGAGGGGAGGGGGTAAGAGGGTATTTAAGCGAGCGATTCGGAATATAATTATTAGTTGTATCATCATGAGCGTCAACAGCAACACATGGGGAAAGGAAATTAACGAAGAGGAGTTGTACGCAATTGCTGAGGCTGCAGAAATGACTGAAGTTTTTAAGATTAATAAGGTTGCGGAGAATGATGCTCAGTCACATCCGCAACAAACTACATCATCGATGCAGTCTACAACGCAGCAACCAAGACCCTATCATGTTATCCTGGAGGAGTATAATGAGGCAATGAGGTACGCCTTTACAAAGTGGTGTGCACAACCGCGTTCTCCTGAACAATGGGAGGAGCACGATGCAGACTTTCGCCTGGTTGGAGACTTAGAACTTGAGCTTCAAAGAGCAAAGGTTGCTCAATAGTGAGAAGATTTATTGTTTACTTTAGAATACAGAGCGGGGAATAGATCAGTTTGCGGTCCAAGTGAGAACCACTTACTGCTCTATTCCCCGTTTTGGTAATTTGTTCAGATGACCTTGGGACTTAGAAAATTTTTTTTTGGTAAAAAACAACATTAAAATATATATATATATATATCTCCTCCCTAAAACTTGCACTCCCCACCACTTCCATTGGGTATAAAAGAGACACCTTATCGATGATAAAATCAGTCTGCTGCTTGTGTTCGTTCACCTCAGACACCATGGAGCACATCAGAAAACCAACTTCTGCCACCTCTTCTTGTACTGTTTCATCCTCTGCTGTCCCATCGATACTTGTCCAGGCTATGATTTTATCTCACATTCTTCCAGAAACAGGTAGTACGTCACCAAACTCCAACTCGAGATCTCTCAAAGCCAAAAGAAGCAATGCTAGTTCTCGGAAATTGAGAGCGAGAATCGCTGACCGATATAAAATATTAAAAACCATATTACCATCCTCCAATCCGTATGATTCTAAATTATCCACTATAAAAAATACAATAAAGTACATTGCAAACCTTCAATCGCAGCTCCAAGATCCGCTTTCAATTCGCGAAGAAATCTCGAATACCCCTCTACCTTTTGAAGCAGTTTTCCTTAAAGAGGATGAGTTGGCGGATGAACATTTCTTCGCTGAAAACCCTTCAGCCTACAAACAAATCTTCCTCATGGATGAAGATCAGGATGCGTAAGCTTAACAAATTAAAGACTTTTAAAATACAAAGCGGGGAATAGATAAGTTTGCGGACAAAGTGAGATCCGCTTACTGCTCTATTCCCCGTTTTGGCAACAGGATCAAACGACCTTGAGGACTTAGAAAATAATCAATTGGTACAAAAAGAAAAATATTAAAAATCATTATTATTTCTTTACAACAAAATCCCTTCCCTAACCCTATTACTCCCACCACCTACAGCGAGTATAAAGGGGGTCTCCATTGCCGGTAAAGATCATTCTGCTGAAAATGACTGCATCGGCTCCTTCTATCTCTGTAGCAACTCTAGTAGTTAGCAGAAGAGTTGAAAACATCGATCAGCTGCTTGCTGTAAGAAGATTACTGCACAAGTATCTTGTCATAGAGGTTGGTTGTGAACTGTACATGTGGAGGCCAACAGGTGAAGTGTATAGTAATGAAAATGAAGCATACAAAACAAACGATAGTAAGAAGTTATTTAAAATTTTTGCTAATATGGTTAGGTTAATCGAAAAGGGATGGATAATCAACATAACGTTCTATATCAAACCAAACCTTTAACTGAATCAAAAAAAAGGAAAAAATTTAAATACAGAGCGGGGAATAGATCAGTTTGCGGTTAAAGTGAGAATCGCCTACTGCTCTATTCCCCGTTTTGGTAATATAATCAGACGGCCTTGACCCACTTACATGATGGGTATTAAAGCGCGATGTTGCAGAGACCGATTATTACAAGAGGGGTTTGTTTTGTGTCTTTATTACACTACACGTTAGGTTAGCGACTTTTTCCCAAACAAGACATTGAACCAGCTATATTCATTGTAAAAGGGTGGGGGTAAACATATATATATAAGGCAGTCGGCTTCGGAGTATAGTTATTGTTCAGCTATGGATAGCCCAGGAGGATCGTCTAACTTCGATGTTAAAGGAAAGGAGGAGAATGATAGAGAGAAAAGAAGGTGTGCTAGAGAGAGAAAAAGGATTGCAATATTGAATGAAGCCTATAATTTATTACGAACAAAATTACCTTTTCTCGAACCGAACGCTTCAAGACTTTCTACTATAAAACACGCCATAAAATATATTGATATGTTGGAAATGTTATCACAAAATACATCGTTTCAACTGCCTGAAGAATTGCTAACGATGGAAATTGATCAACTTTCTTCAACTAACTAAGAGACTTTGGAAATACTGAACAGCGGAAGACAGAACGGGGAATAGATCAGTTTGTGGTTAAAGTAAGAATCACTTACTGCTCTATTCCCCGTTCTGGTAATAGGTTAAGGCGACCTTGACCTACTTACAGGACTTAATCATTTGTGTTACAATAATACCTCTTCCCTATTACTTTTTCCTACCACTTGCACTTTCATCACTTACCCCCACCACCACCGGAATCGGGGTATAAAAGGTGGTTTTGTATTAGTGGTAACATCAGTCTGCTACTTGGAATCATGTCGCCCAGAGATAACATTTTCCCTTCTAAGAAGACTATACTGGAAATGATTAAAAATATTCCAGTAAATATAAACGAAGATGAAGACGAAGACGATTCAGAGATGGAAGATGAACTGTTTAGTGATCTTGAACTACTAAGTGAGTTTGCTAGCAGTGAACCATATGCTGGAGAGATGGAGCTGTTGGAGTTGTTGACTGACGACGACGACGATGATGATAATGAACCAGAATGTCATCATCAGTTGCTCTGTTTGGAGGAAATGGACCTTGTTGATAGTGGAACCCCTCCAAGCAGTATTAATATCGATGACGTAGTTTTAGATCCGGTCACAGGGAACTTTTGTGTTCGTCGTCAGTTATTTAGTGATATGAGCTCATCGGAAGAATCTGAATAAATTTTTGTTGTCTTCAAATAGTTTACTTTAAATACAAAGCGGGGAATAGATCAGTTTGTGGTTATAGTGAGAATCACTTACTGCTCTATTCCCCGTTTTGGCAAATTTGTTCAATGACCTTGACCTAAATACAGAAATTTGTAGCCTCCAGCTACAATAGTAAATATAAAATGCAAAAACAAAAACAAATAGTAAACTTAACGTACCCCCACCACTTTTGCTAGGGTATAAATAGAAGGGCATTTGCAGTGTTGTTCATTATTGCCTTGACCCTTGTGGAGATCGCACCTACATTATGCATCGCTGCGATATTTGCAAGTCTTCATTTAAGGATGAATTTATTTTAATGATTCATAAAGAATTAAAACATAACAACAACCAAGATGAAAAGTATGAAGAAGAAGAATTGAAAGAAATAGATCGAATGTTAGCTCAACACCAACATTCCAGACCAAGTGTTATTCAATATGCATCATCATCATCGACTTCTACGCCTGCTATGTCTACACTTCACCGTCCTTCAACATCATCATCTGCATCGACTTCTACGCCTGCTCTGTCTACACTACATCGTCCTTCAACATCATCAGCTGCATCGACTTCTACGCATGCTCTGTCTACACTTCACCGTCCTTCAGTATCAACAGCAGTAAATGTAAAACTACATGCCCGAGCACTTCCGGGTAATGTAGTAACCCACTTCAAAATTGACAACGCAAAATTACAACTCGAAGAATTTTTAAATAACGCAAAAGGATTGGTAATCAACACTTTGCAAAATGAATTAAAAAGATTAAATTTTATCAAATTTGGACTATTAATGGATGCTTTATTTACAAACATTCAAAATGAAACTTCACCGAGAGGGTTTTTAACAAAAAACCGAACTATTATGTTTTCGTCAGATATTGATTCAATCGTATCTGAATGTTTTGAAGAGCTAATGACAAAAATACAAGAACATGAAGGAAGAGGCTCAGGATGGAGTTTGTTAAGCATCACAGGGCTAGACTTAAGAGTACACAAACACGGTTATGGAATTCGTGGCAGTAGCTATATCCCTTTACCAAAAAAGATTAGTGATACCAAATCCTGCATCAATGTACAAAATCAAGATACTGAATGTTTTAAATATGCCATGTTGGTCAAATATGTAACAGACAATCCGATAAGACCAAGTCACAAATATGAAGAAGTACAACATAGATATAATTTTCAAGGGATGACTTACCCTGTTGCTATAACAGACGTTTTAAAATTTGAAAAACAAAATCCTTCAGCTTCTATCAACCTATTGGGATTGGATTCGTCAAACAATGTGTACCCCTTGCGTATAACACCAAATGAGCGCAGAGATCATACCGATTTGTTATTGATAACTAAAGGTGATATTTCACACTTTGTGTATATCAAACAATTTGAAAGTCTTGTTTCTAAACAATTATCCAAACATGAAAAAAAGATGACAATTTGCAAAAGATGTTTTTGTCACGTAAACAAAGAACTAAGAAGGGGAGGATCAGATTGGCTTGTAGAACACCAACGGCTATGTAATGAAAACTATGAAGTAAGAATTAAATTGCCGCATCCTAGCAGAGCTCAGATAAAATTTGACAAAGTAATCCAACAATACCGTTTACCTGTTGTTGTGTATGCTGATTTTGAGGCGTCTTTACTTCCGCTCGAACATCAAGAAGAAAACGTAACAAGAAGAAGCAAATACCAGCAGCACACACCAAACAGCTACTGTTTGATGATAAAATCAACACTGTCTGAAGAACATTTGCGAAGATATGAATTAACAACAACACCGAAGATATATCGCGGTGAAGAAGCAGCTCGAAACTTCGTCGATGACTTATATATCATAGCTGGGAAAGTTGAAGAAATGTACAGAAATGTGGTACCGATGATTCCTATGAATGAAGATGAAATTCAACGACACGACTCAGCAACAACATGTTATTTGTGTATTAACACTTTTACACTGACCAACAGTAAAGTGCGAGACCATGACCATCTAACAGGAGCTTACAGAGGTGCAGCCTGTAACTCTTGCAATTTAAACTATAAACTTCCAAACTTTATCCCCGTTGTTTTACATAATCTTAGTGGATACGACTCCCACTTTATAATCCCAGAATTGGGCAGAGATAATGGAGAAATAGATGTCTTGGCAACAACCATGGAAAAATTTATAAGCTTCTCTAAAAAAGTTGGTAAAATAAAACTAAGATTTGTTGATTCATTCAGATTTATGCCTTTTAGCCTTGCAAAATTAACTAAAAATTTAAGAAGACAAGATTTGATTGAAACAAGTAAAATTGTGCCTAATGATAAAATGGATTTAGCTCTTCGAAAAGGAGTCTTCCCCTATGATTACATTGACGGACTGAATAGATTTGATGAAACATCACTTCCTACACCAGATAAATTCAAAAACAAACTTAATGATGAAGAAATAGAACCTGAAGATTATCAACATGCACTTCGAGTATGGAACGAGATGAATATGGAGACCTTAGGGGATTACTCAGACTTTTATGTCAAACTAGATGTGACCCTTCTTTGTGATGTGATTGAAGAATTTCGAAACACCTGTTTTGCCGCATATGGATTGGACCCTTTACATTCGTATACTTCTCCAGGATTAGCTTGGCAAGCTATGTTAAAAGAAACAAAATGCAAACTCCAACTTTTAACAGATATTGACATGGTTTTAATGATTGAAGCAGGTGTAAGAGGTGGATTGGTTCAAAGTGTTACCAGACATGTTAAGGCCAACAACAAATACCTTCCTAATTACGACGAAACTAAACCAACAACCTATTTGGGATATTTCGATGCAAACAACTTATACGGATGGGCTATGTCAAACCCACTTCCATATGATAATTTCAAATGGGTTAACCCCGACTCCATTGGCGATATTTCACAAATTCCAAAACATGGTCACACTGGATATATTTTAGATTGCGATTTTGAATACCCGGAACATTTACACGATCTCCATTACGACCTCCCACTCCTCGCTAAAACAGAAGTTTCTCCAACTGGAAAACACCCTAAATTAATGATGACTCTAAATAATAAACAGCGCTACGTGGCTCACTTTTGGGTAGTCCAACAAGCCATCGAATTAGGACTACGTATTACAAAAATTAATAGAGTTTTGGAATTTTCTCAGTCATGTTGGTTAAAACCTTACATTGATTCAAACACCACCAGAAGAGCAGCCGCTACATCAGAATTTCAAAAAGACTTTTTTAAATTAATGAATAATGCGATATTTGGAAAAACATTGGAAAACAAAAGAAGACACAAAAATGTTAAACTTGTTACTGACGCAAAAAAGCTACAGAAACTCGTACAGCAGCCAAACTTTGGAACATCTATAATTATTAATGAAAGACTTGTAGCAGTGTCTATGAAGAAGACGAGTGTGAAGATGGATCGTCCTTTATATATAGGCATGTCAATCTTGGACATCTCAAAAACACACATGTACGATTTTCATTATAACAAAATGGTTGCCTTCTATGGAAGAGAGAACATTGGCATTAGCTACATGGATACAGACGCTTTTGTGTATTGGATTATTACAAATGATATGTATCAAGATCTTCGTACATTTGTTTACAAAAACGAATTCGATTTTTCTGACTACCCAAAGACCCATCCTAACTACGACCAAGACAAAAACAAAAAAGTACTGGGCAAATTTAAAGATGAAGCAAATGGAGTTCTACTTGAAGAGATTGTTGCACTTATGTCAAAACTGTATTCCTTAAAACTATATGATGAAAAAGAAGACGAGAAGAATAGCTATATTAAGAAAGCTAAAGGTGTAAAGAAATTATATTTAGAAAAGAAAGTTATTTTTGATCAATACAAGCAATGTTTATTTGAAGATAAAGTCATTACAGCTAAATTCAATACAATAAGAAGTTTTAACCATCAGATATACAGCCTAACAGAAGTTAAAAAAGCACTTTCTTCCAATGATGATAAACGACACATTCTTCCAGACAACATCCACACTTTACCATTCGGCCACTACTCCCTCAACCCTATTGACGAGTAACCTTTTCATCGTCCTAGATCCTTTATCCTTTTCCTTTCCGTAAAAAAGGGGAAACACAGCAATGTTAAGCTGTGTTTCCCCTTTTTTACACAAGTTTTGAATGACCTTGAACTATATGTATATATAAGGAGATTTATACCAACGAATATTTAATACCATATCAGCTGCCTTCGTGAAACCATCATGTCAGACCTGAAGGAGAAGATTATTAATGAACTACACAAACCTGCAAGAATAAAGTTTCCAAGAAGAAATACTGTTATAAAAGGGATAAATGATCTATATCAAGCGGATCTAATTGAAATGCGACCGCATAGCAGAATAAACAAAGGATTTAAATATATACTCACAATTATTAATTGTTTTACAAAAGTTGCAGACGCTTTGCCTCTAAAGGACAAGACTGGTAAAAGTGTAACAGAAGCCATGGAAATAGCCATAAAAAGAGATAAAAACAAAATTAAACATTTACAAACTGATGATGGAACAGAATACTTTAATACAAACTTTGCACAGTTAATGAATAAATATAAAATAAATCATTATTCTACAAATTCAGAGAAAAAAGCAGCTATTGTAGAAAGATTCAATAGAACCTTGAAAGGAGCACTGTATAAACAATTTTCAAAAAGAGGTTCTTACGTATGGTATGATGTTTTACCACAATTAATAAATGATTATAACAACAGGTTTCATAGAACTATTGGTATGAAACCTAACAAAGTAAATAGAAGAAATGCAAAAGATGTATTAAAACGCATAAAGAAAAATACAAAGCCTAAAGTAGAAAAAATGCAGCCAAGAAAATTTAATGTAAGTGATAAAGTACGGATTAGTAAATATAAGGGAGTGTTTACCAAGAAATACCTTCCCAATTGGACGAATGAAGTTTTTACAGTGTATAAAGTGCAACCGACTGTACCTGAAACGTATATTCTAAAAGATAACAAAGGAGATTTGTTGCAAGGTGCATTTTATGGACATGAAATGTTAAAGTCAACAGTAGGTGATGTATATCTTGTTGAAAAAGTGTTACAAAGAAAAAAGGACGCAGTTAAAGTGCGGTGGTTAGGGTTTAACAAAACTGAGGATTCATGGATACCTATAAAGGACTTGGTTTAATGCAAGCAACTCATTTCATCGTTAACCTTTGAGCAGGATGGAGATTATTCACCATAAAGATCGATTCAATATTAATAACATAGATGATTTAACTGTGGATAACGTTAAAATCAACAATGGTAAACACGGCAGTTTACTTCCAAACACTGTTCGATGTATAGTAAGTGGCCCCTCAAACTGCGGAAAGACCAATGTTGTCTTTAATTTGATCACTAATCCGCAGGGATTAAGGTTTAATAACCTATATATTTTTTCAAAGTCTCTACATCAACCAAAGTATCAATTGCTGGATAAAATCCTATCTGATGTGTCTGATGTTAATTTTTACAAATTTAACGCTAGTGATAGCATTATGCAACCAAACGAAGCGAAACCGTATTCTGTATTTATATTTGACGATGTATCTTGTGAAAATCAGGATACTATTAGAAACTACTTTGCCATGGGAAGACACAATAACATCGACAGCATATATATAGGACAAACTTATAGCAAAATCCCAAAACAACTTATCAGAGATAATGCAAATATTCTAATTGTATTCAAACAAGATGATACTAACCTAAAACATATATATAACGACCATGTGAATGCGGATATGCCATTTGAAAAGTTTAAAGAGCTTTGCGGAAAAGCATGGGCGGAAAATTATGGATTTTTGGTTATTATGAAAGATCAAGCTATAAAAGATGGTCGTTATAGAATAGGTTTTGATAAATTCGTTTTAATACACTGATTAGCGGTATTACTGTACAAGTCGTCAAGGTGTGAAGATGGTTAACCAGGAAAAGCTATTAAAGGAAATAAAATCACTTAGTGATTCTATTAGACAAAAAAACCGAGCTTTAAAATCAGGTATAAATGAAAGAGAGCAATTTTTAGAAACAACATTCAAACCTGTTACTGAACCTTTAAAGCGATTAGCACAAAATATGGAAAAACCTTCAATTCGCTTCGAAGGAGACAAAATGCTACCAATTTCCAAATATGAAGAAGAATTTCAGAATGATGAAAGTTCTGACCAGTTACAAACATCTGAAGAAAGCGACGAGTATGAAGAAAGCGGAGATATAGGAGATTTAAGGGAAAAGAACATTGCAGGAGATACAAGTACAGAAGATACAAGTGCGGAAGATACAAGAGCAGAAGAAGAGGATATCAACCCATCCAACTTAAGCAAATTAGGCACAGATATTATGTTTAAAGGAACACTTGGAAGAAAATATACATTAAAAATGTTACATGGCACACATGCTAATCGAAATTATCATACATATGGAGCTAGAATAGAGGATAAAGGATTAATGATTGGAGATAGAAAGTTAGATATAAACGAAAATGATGATATAGTTATTGGTGATAAGAAATATAAAGGTACAACAGGTTTGTTTGAACTCATCTTTAAAAATAATCCTGGTAAATATACTAAAAAGGATTTACAATTGTTTAAAAATATACTAGAGTATACAAATGCACATAGAAAAAAATATTCCAAAGACCTACCTATTCATAGAAACAGGTCAATAAAATACACAAACATTATATCTAGTCTTTTCCCCTCGAAATCAAATAAAGCTCCAATTAAAAGAAGAGCTTTATCTTCTGCTGAATTAAATGTTTTGCATAAAAAAAGAAAAACAACTGATCCTACTACATCTGGAAGGGGATTATTAAAAAATTTGTATAAAACCAATATAATATATTACAACGATATAAATAAGTTAGTTGATCGAATGAGGTTATTACATGAAGCTATGGAAGCCGGGCACACTGGTTTAGAAAACGAATGGGTAGCTTTGGTTGATGAACTGCGAAAACGAGAAATAATTGTTCAGTAGACGTATATATATATATATATATATATATATATATATATATATATATATATATATATATATATATATATATATATATATATAGTAAGAACCTAAACGATAGCGATTCAGTTACATCATGAGTGTGGACAAGTTTGGACGGTATTCCGAGTTTGGAGTAAAATCTGGATATAGTGAAAAAAGAGCTGGGTTTCCGTTAACACCTGATGGTAATTATAATTTTGAAGGAAAAGTAATTCAAAATGTTGGTGATCCGCTTTTGTCTTCTGATGCGGTTACGGTACAATACATGGATAAAAGAACCCCGATTGTACACGAAGACCATTGGGGATTTTCCGGTAAAAGGTTAAGCAATATAAAACATCCCATTTATGATGGTGAAGCAGTAAATTTAGCGACTTTAAAATTGTTAACGATTTACAAAAAGAATGAAACTGATACAAGCTATGATGTAAAAAAATTAAAATTGTCAAATGTAGGTGATTGTGAGCAGGATGGAGACGCTGTAAATAAGAAAATATTTGATATAGTACACAAGAAATGGACTACAGAATATGAAAAACATATGGAAAGGTTTGGTGCAGCTTTATTTAATTATATCCATCGGGCTTCAGGAAGAGCTGTAGCTTCAGATGTTGACAGCCACAATTATTTAGACTGGAAAAAGATACACAATCCAGAAAAACCTAATCAATTAGATAAACCGTCTGAGCCTTCTAAAGTCAAGACATTAGGAAAGGGGGATAAAGTGAATGTGATTAATGAACCAACAGAAAACGATGAAGATTATATAAGAGAAAAAAGAATTTAAATACCCATGATAAGGGATAAAGCATCAGTTATATTCGAGAGATGATACAGAGAGGATGATGGAATCCAATATTACTGCGTGGAGTTTAATATCTCAAGAGCCGAGATTTCCCCAAGGAGTGCTGACAGATGGTTTTGTTCAACGGTTTGATAGATATATGGATTGGGAACAACTTTCCATACACTACCTCTTCACAATGACTATGTTAAGAATTTATTTTCACAGAGTTAACTGGATTCATATTTTACAAAGACAACAGTTTTCAGAAAACTTCCTTGTAGAGATGACATCAAATTTTAATAACTGTTGGGAAGTAATAAGTAAATATCAAAATCTCTCTGAAAATTACATTGACAATTTTAAAGATAAACTAGACTGGAATGTGTTATTTAATTACCAACGATTAAGTGGCAAGTTTCTAAGGGAACATGACAACTATTTAGATTTTATTCATTTTACCGAAAACAACGATACCATCACCAGCGGAGAAACATTTGAAACATCTTCAATTACACCTTATTTCTATTTTTACTACTTTTATTTATTATGTCTACATTTAATTAATTAATCCATTTCTATATAATAAATGGATTTTAAACAGTATATATAATACAAGAAGCCAAGACTAATATTACATTCATTGTAAAACATTTATAGAGTGCACCTACTGATTGTAAGTTTGGCTATAAATAGTTATGCCGAGGGCTAAACGCATCAGTCATAATCGAGAGAGATTACAGAGAGGAAGGGGAATAGCATCAACAGCATTTTCTCTATTAAGTAAACCGGTTGGAGCTATAGTTAACAAGGCGATTGATTTATTACCTGTGGAATTACATTTACCTGGAGGATATCAATATTGTGGTCCTGGAACCAAATTAGAGAAACGGCTTGCTAGAGGAGATCCTGGAATAAATAAGCTTGATCAGGCTTGTAAACAGCACGATATAGCGTATTCCAAATTTGGTGATACAAAAAATAGATCAATAGCGGA
The DNA here is from genome assembly GCA_963675035.1 of Allygus modestus. NCBI lineage: Eukaryota > Metazoa > Arthropoda > Insecta > Hemiptera > Cicadellidae > Allygus > Allygus modestus. The sequence continues at coordinate 214,682,125 of OY776111.1, forward strand.
TAGAGCACTTTCTGAGAAAGCTTGGCAAAGAGTAAAATCTAGTGACGCGAGTATTGGTGAAAAAGCAGCGTCTTTAGCAGTAACAGCAGCAATGAAAGCAAAAACTACGTTTGGAGGAGGAAAGAGAAGAAGGCGTGGGAAAAGACCCGCTAAGAAACAAGGAGGTAATATCAGAAGAAAACGTCGATCTACTAGTGGTAAAGGTAAAAAGAAACCAACAATATGGTCAATGATAAAAAAGGGAGGAGGACTATACCTAAGACCGTATCGTGTGTATTAAATAAGAAAGAGCAATTAATAATTAAAAACAAAGAATTAACCAATGAAGAACTGATTACATATGCTTCTTGTTTGAAAATCCCATTTTTTAGAGGAGTATTTATGAAAGATGAATTACCGGTTAAAATGTGGAAAAATGAGACTGGTATAGTAAATTTGGATAATAGTGAAGGATTAGGCACTCATTGGGTGTGTTACAAGAAACTTGGTGAAACGATTTATTATTTCGACAGTTTTGGAAACCTTCCACCACCGAAAGAACTTCAACAATACTTTCGTGCGGCAGAAAATGTTTTTTACAATTATACAAGAAAACAACCTGATGATACATCCATTTGCGGTCATTTATGTTTAGACTTTTTAGCTAAAAGTGTTAGTCAACTTTAAGATGTCTTCGTATACAGTGTCATTAACCGGTAACTCATGTACTTTGCGCAGTATTCTGTTTCCAGCGCTACGTTTGCAAAAAGGAAGACTATGGGAAGCCGCATTATTGGATTTAACAACATATAACTCTATTCCAAACGTTAGTGAAGGAATTAATAACAAAATACATTATTACAAGACAAAAGATAATAAAGGAAAATATTCAGCTTTGGAAGAATTCAGTTTACCAACAGGAGCTTATGAAATTGATAATATAAATGAAGTTATACAAAAACATATGGGAAAAGAAAATATAACGATAAAAGGCAATAACAATACAATGAAAGCCGAAATTACTTCTAAGTATTATATTGATTTTGGCCAAGAACGTTCAATTGGTAGTTTATTGGGGTTTTCTAAGGAAACAAAGGTATTAGAACCTAATACAACTCATTCTGGGAATAGAACTGTGACGATCATCAAAGTAAACAGCATAGACATTACATGTAACATTATACAAGGATCCTACAGAGATGGAGAAAATCGGCATATATTACACACATTCTACCCATCAGTCGCACCGGGTTTCAAGATAGTAGAAAAGCCTCAAAACCTTGTGTACCTACCGTTAAACACCAGTTTCATTTCAGACATCGTGCTGAACATAGTGGATCAAGACGGAAACCTTATTGACTTTCGAGGAGAAGCTATTACTGTAAGAATACATATAAAATCATCCGCTTAGATAATGGGGTTATCATTTAAAAAGAGAGAGCCAACCAGCAAAGAGGTCAGTAGCTCATCAGCTGTAGAAGGATTAACAAGTGACAACATTCGTTTTCTAGAAGAAATTGGATTAAAGGTCATTAACAATGGATATACTGGATATAGCGCAGGGCCCAACATTCGACGAGACCTTATGGGAAAAGGAATATCACACGCACAACCCTTACGCTTCGTCCAAATTAAACAATAACGATGAAATTAGGATTCCTATACAACAACAAGACATTTATACTCTTCCATGCGAAAGTTATTTATATATTGAAGGAAAAGTAACAAAAGCTGACGGTACTGTTGGAACCACTGTTCCGTTCATAAATAATCCTATGGCATTTTTGTTTGACGAGATTAGATATGAAATTTCAGGAGTTACAGTCGATTCAACAAAAAAGGTTGGAATTTCCAGTACATTAAAAGGATTAGCGTCTTTAACACCAAATGAGAAGAATCTGTTAGCTGTTGCAGGATGGGTTGCACCAGACAAAAGTATAATTACTCCTGACGCTTCGGGAAACTTTGATTTTTACGTACCTTTAAGATTACTTTTAGGATTTGCTGAAGATTACAGAAGAATAATAATAAATGTAAAACAAGAACTAGTTTTATTAAGGTCATCAAACGATAATGATATTATTAAAGCATCTGCTGGAACAACTGAAGCCAATTTAGACTGGAAACTAACATTAGACAAGATTGTTTGGAGAGTACCACATGTGCGACTAAATGATGAACACAGGATTACATTATTAAGAAAGTTAAAATCAGATCGAGACATTGTAATGCCATTCAGAAGCTGGGAGTTTCATGAATACCCCGTTTTACCTTCAACACAACGGCATACATGGACTGTAAAAACTTCTACTCATTTGGAAAAAGCGAGATATGTAATCTTTGGATTACAAACAAAGAAAAAAAGTATATTAACTGAAAATGCTGGTGAATTTGACCATTGTAAATTAACAAACTGTAAAGTGTTCCTGAATTCACAATTCTTTCCCTACGACAACTTTAATATCTCTTTTGATAAAAAAAGGTACAGTGTTTTATACGATATGTACGCTAGGTTCCAAAATTCATATTACGGCAAAACAAACACACCTCTACTATCTCCCGTACAGTTTGAATCGAAAGCTCCGATTGTTGTAATTGATTGCTCCAAACAAAACGAATCTGTAAAATCGTCTAGTGTTGATATAAAGATAGAAATGGAATTTCAAGAAAACGTACCTGCAAATACATCTGCGTATTGTTTAATTTTGCACGATAAAATTGTTACATACACACCGTTGACTGGTATCGTAAAGACGGTATTGTAAAACGTTGTACCACCACCGGCACCGCCACTGTCGCTAACCTATAAATAGCGGAGCAACAATGCAGGTCTTCAGTTGATCGTCTATCGTCGCATGGGCAACATCTTCTACAAAATGAGTTCTCCATCTGTTGTACAAGGTGATGCAGAAATAGCACCGTTATTGGAACGTGATAATACCAGCGAAGCAGAAATTATCAAGGAAATAACTGCATTTTTAAAGTTTGGTAAAAGAGATAGAGAGGAGGAAAGTAATGCAGACCCATCAAAGGTAGTACCAAAAAGGAAGAAGAAAGTTGAGGAAAATATTCCTCCTCACATTTTAACTGAAGTGTTTTTGCGAATCTTTTACCCCATCTCAGCATGCATCAGTAAAAGTGTATCAGTTGGATTGATAAAGTCATTGGATTATTCCCCTACAGTAATTCTACACCATGGAACAAAAAAGGTTTTATTTTCGCAAAATGCTTGGGAGTCATTTTTGAAACATGTACATTTAATAGAATGTTATTTAACTAACAGTTTGTGTGGAAGAAAAACACATATTCGACTTTTGGATTGTGACAATGAAATCGATATTGTTAAACATCGCGGACAACTACAAGTGCGAATTAGAGACTTGACTCAACATGAAAATAAGATTCTACTGTCACGTGAAGAATTCTACGTTTTAAACTACGCAACAGAACCTATTACAAGGTACATGAGACAGTTGGTATTTGCAAGCGCTATTATTAAAGAATATTTGGTCGATACTTTGGAAAAACAACCTGATAGCACCATCGTGTACGGACCTGTGGATACATCTATTTTTAATAGAATACCTCATGAAGTTTGCATGTGGAGAAAGTTAAAGGATTTTGAACCACTTGTAGAAATCGCTACAGAAGCTACAGAAGAAACAACAGAGGAAGAAGAAACGGGAAAAAAAGAAGATGAAGAAAACGAAACACGAGAAGAGGAAGTTAAAAAAGACTAAAGTTTAACTTAGTAAAGAAGAACACACGTTGGGTAGGCCTATTGGGGACGGTGCCCACGTTAAATATACACCAACGCGCCTGCAACTGTACGGCCTGGTATTTAACCTACCGTGGTGTGGAAAACAGTTTAGTTGATCGTTAGGTGTCATGATGAGCGGAGGGGATGAAGAAGTGAGTGTAAAGCCTTGTGTAATAGAATTTCAAGCATTTCGAAATAATGATGATAGGTTTATTATCAAGGAATTAGTAATTTTAGACTTGCTTACATTTGTAGTTTACCCATTCACGTTTGAAGCTCCTTTTTCTTTTAACAACCTTAACGCCAAAGCAAAAAGTACAAACAAATGGATAACAAACTACTTTCATCACATACATTGGTATGAAGGATTTATAAGCTACAGTAATCTGCACAGTATTATGTTTAACTTTTGCAAACAATATTCACATATATACACAAGAGGATTAGAAAAAAGGAACTGGATACAAAAGTACACGCACGGTGATGTTTTCGATATAACTATCGGTAAGGACTTTAACATTAATCTCGGTAATATTTGTGTTGCTGCAAAAGATCCTAAACACGGACAATCAAACTGCGCATTGCACAACGCATATCGTTTGGCTGCTTACTTGGAACAAACGCAGAAATGTGGTGGGGGTAGCAAAGAACCGGAATGTGGTGGGGGTAGCGGGGCCTATAAATACGAGGATCCAACACCGCTCCGGCACGAGTATTATTCGAGACTCCGAAGAGGCAACATCACAGAAGACATCGCAACCACCACTGACGAAGATGGCATCACAACAGTTTCTACAAACACTGGTTGATCAATTCAACACTCATTCAAAATCCGACCTTCTGCTAACTAAAAAGTGTTCAGAATTAAAAGAACAAAAACACTACATTATTCATAACATCAAGAAAGTGGAAACCACACATGGAGAAGCAATTCTAGTTTCATTGAGCGAAGCACCTTTAACTTCAGGAGATGAGCCGAAGTTTCAAGTATTTCTTCCAAAACGATTTGTTCAACTGCTACAGAATGAAGATTTGCGAGATATTCAACCGGGGACGTTGTATTTGGTATCACACGGTGTAAGCGGCAACAACTCAACGGAACTCACTCTGCACATCATGCATCCTTGTACATAATGTCTCTGTTTGTATTTCTCTGTTTGTATTTTATTGTTTGTATTTCTAGTCATCAATGTTAAACTTAAGTTTATTGTATTGTAAAATGTTTGTTTAATAAAGAAAAGAAAAATAAAAAAAATATGAAAAAAAAATAAAGAAAACAGCAACACAGCAGTATATTATTTTATATACTGCTGTGTTGCTTTTTTTTAAAATTCGAATGGGTGACCTTGAACTTTCATTCAGGGTTAACTTATGAAGAGGTATAAAAGAGAGGGAGCAGTGAAGTTAGTCTCAGTCTTGTCTAACACACGCTGCAGCTAACATGTCGGTGCCACCTATGAACAATTTATTTTTCGATAACAATTTGAAGACATATTGTTGCGAGTTACAATGTTTTAAAATACCAGGCGATCAAGTTGACGGGAAAGCTTGTCGTAAGTGCAAGTGTTTTAGCTATTGCATATGTAGATGTAAAACGTATCAAATGAACCGACAAGATAAAATACAAGAATTACGCCGAAGGATTGCATTACTGTGGCGGCGAATGTAGTAGCAACCATCTGCCTCGCACCAGCTGCCACCTGCCGCCTGCCATCTGCCGCCCGCCATCTGCTCTGCCCCACCACACTTTTACCACCACCATTTTGTTTGATACCAAAACGCTAGCTAGCGAATAGTCAGTACACCTCCGGCTCTCGGCTGGTGAACATCGAGTGCTCTTCACAAACGTAAAACATTATATTAAAATGTCCATTAAAATTAGGTGTATTCATTATGACTCTATTCATCTTGCGACTTACCAAGACCTCGAGGTGTTTAGTGAAGAGTTAAGACTTCTTATTGCGTCCGGTTACGATTTATCTTTGGAACTTTACGCATCAAAAAACAACATGGACTCTGCGCAGGGATCGAAGTATCTACCGTCTTTCTTCAGAAAGCGAAGTGATGGCCGCAACTCGTCCGGATCAACAACATCGATGACAACGAACAACGGGGAACTATTGTAAACATGAACTATTGTAAATAAAGTAATATTTGTAATAGTACTACCTCGCACTCGTATCATTCGATTGTTTCATTCGATATTTATTCGATATTTATTATCGATTAACTATCGAATCACAATCGGATTTTACGCGTGCGAGGTAGTACTTTTTTAAAATTACCTCCCCGTGACCTTGAACTTTAACCTTTCACTCATTACGTCACAAAACCGCCTACGTCACTGGCTCAGCCTCAGATGACGTATTTAATGACGCAGCGCTTCCGGAAGCAATTAATCAAGTGAGCCAGCACCGGCAAACCCCCACTACTGGGGGGGTTTAAATATTTTTTTAGGGGGGTTAAAATAAAAAAATGACAGTTTTGGCAATTTTTCTGGGGGTTACAAGCTATAAGCTACCTGCATGCAAAATTTCAGGTTTCAGGCTAGTCTAGAAGTGGTCTAGAATTCGTATACCTCAGTGAGTGAGTGAGTCAGTTACACATGCGGCTGTATATATTTTAGCCTCGCTTCGCTCGCTCGGGGCTCCGCCCCCAGACCCCTGTGGGGGGCTTCGCCCCCAGGTCGCTGTTTGGCCTCATTTTGAAGTGGCGTCAAATCAAGTGGCCAAGAACCCCCATAAGACTACTACTCATACTAAGAAAACAGACCAATCTTCAGAAATTTAAATATGAGAGCATCTGTATGGCCGTTGGAACTGTTTAAACAACACTAGATTTCGATTTTTTTCTATGCACCATTATTAAGTTATTGAGGTAGTAAAACTGGAAAAAGTAAGGCTTAGGAATTTTCTCTTTGGCTAGAAAGTGCAAAGCACATGAACGCCAAATCTGGAGTTCCTAACTTTCGGAAATGTAACCGAAATACTACTACCATTAATATAATACTACGTGGAAATAAAACCGAAACCAGGTAAATAATAATAATAGTGGTAAAATCAGACTCCGGGTATAATTTAAGTTATTCAAATAATTGAATAACTTTGAAACATTTTTTAGTATGACCTGTAAATAACGATTTTTAAATGTTGTGGATGGATACACCGTCATAACATACCATAATAATAATACATGTGGTGTTCATAGGGCATGTCCAACTAATCAAAAGAAATTTGTGCTAGTTTTGACCCACTATGTAAGTCTAACATGCCCAAATATCAATGAAAACACCGGGAAATCTAAAAAACTAGAGGATTTTCAAAATTGTTTAGGGTTCAAACAATTCAAATTGGTCATGCGACTTCTGCCACATACTTCCTGTAATGAGGAGATATTCCGTGCCAAATATTAGGACTCTAAGTACTATTTTTGAGTGTCAAATAAATAAAAACCACTAAGTTTTGGTGGAAAATTGCTAAAGATTTAAGAAATCTAGCTATCTAGCTTCACCTAAGGGTGAAGGGGGTGAGATACGGCAAAATGTCATATGAATAAAGTTGTGGTTTGTCTAAAATCCGTGGCACGTGGTGGTCTTCGTTTTTCGATAGAACAGCCCGTTCTGCCACTAGAGCCCAAATAAAAAAAATATTGCATTTTGATTTTTTTATTCACAATTATTTATTTCTTTTGAGATAGTTCAAACTAAAAAATATTAGGATTTGGGAAGAAAAGGTGCAACGCACACGCATGCCATATCTCACGATCCTAGTTAAAGTATAAATGGTGATACGTGCATTCTATTTAATAACAATTGTTCCAGAACCGGCATTTCCTTACTACTTATACTTCCTATACTTACTACTTATACTACTTATATTTTAGAAAACTAAAATATATAGATTTTAAGTGTTTTTGATTTTCCGGCAGGTTAAAGTAGTAAAAATGGTTATATTTCTGCTGCTATTTCCTAAGTGTGATGTAGACATACTGCGTGCCCAATATTAGGCCTCCGACAAGTATATTAACGTGATAGGAAATAAAAAACGGCCACAAAATATAGAAAATATGCCGAAATGTGAGAAATCTAGCGCTATCTAAGGGTGAAGGAGACGAGATACAACAAAAAGTCATAGGACCAAAGTTATAGATCGTCTAAAGCCCGTGTGTCGTAGTAGTCCCTGTTTCTTGATTGGACCAACCGTTCGGCCGCTACAGCAAAAAAACATGCACTATTTTGGAGATGTTCAAAATTTCCTCCCTTTTGAATTTTTTTGAGGAGGTTAAAATAAAAAATTATACCTTTTTGCAATTTTCCTGGGGGTTTCAATAGACAAGCTACATATAGGCCTAATTCCATGTTTCTAGCTTATCTAGAATTACCTGAGTAAGTCGATAATGCAGTTTGTCATTTATAGAATAATTAGGGTTTTTATTTTTTTTGGGATGTTTAATTATTAAAATATGTTAGTTTATCGAGTGTTTCGTGAAGGGTAATGTGTAAACATATTGAGTGCCAAATATCAAGCCTTTACATACTAAATTAAAGTGATTGGAAATTAAAGACCACAAAAATAACCGTCGAAATTGCCTGAAATTTGAAAAATCTAGCGCTACCTAAGGGTGAAGGGAGCAAGATATGACAAAAGGTCATAGGAACAAAGTTGTAGATCTTGTAAAATCCGTGGCACGTGGTGGTGTCCGTTTTTCGATAGGTCAATCCGTTCGGCCACTAGAGCTCAAAAACTGTAATTTTAAAATAAGCCTTTTTGGGGGGGTTTTAAATATTTTTTTAGGGGGGTTAAAATAACAAATTGACAGTTTTGGCAATTTTTCTGGGGGTTACAAGCTATAAGCTACCTGCATGCAAAATTTCAAGTTTCTAGCTAGTCTAGAAGTGGTCTAGAATTCGTATACCTCAGTGAGTGAGTGATTGAGTGAGTTACACATGCGGCTGTATATATGTTAGACTCGCTTCGCTCGCTGGGGGCACCGCCCCCAGACCCCTGTGGGGGGCTTCGCCCCCAGGTCGCTGTTTGGCCTCATTTTGAAGTGGCGTCAAATCAAGTGGCCAAGAACCCCCATAAGACTACTACTCATACTAAGAAAACAGACCAATCTTCAGAAATTTAAATATGAGAGCATCTGTATGGCCGTTGGAACTGTTTAAACAACACTAGATTTCGATTTTTTTCTATGCACCATTATTAAGTTATTGAGGTAGTAAAACTGGAAAAAGTAAGGCTTAGGAATTTTCTCTTTGGCTAGAAAGTGCAAAGCACATGAACGCCAAATCTGGAGTTCCTAACTTTCGGAAATGTAACCGAAATACTACTACCATTAATATAATACTACGTGGAAATAAAACCGAAACCAGGTAAATAATAATAATAGTGGTAAAATCAGACTCCGGGTATAATTTAAGTTATTCAAATAATTGAATAACTTTGAAACATTTTTTAGTATGACCTGTAAATAACGATTTTTAAATGTTGTGGATGGATACACCGTCATAACATACCATAATAATAATACATGTGGTGTTCATAGGGCATGTCCAACTAATCAAAAGAAATTTGTGCTGGTTTTGACCCACTATGTAAGTCTAACATGCCCAAATATCAATGAAAACACCGGGAAATCTAAAAAACTAGAGGATTTTCAAAATTGTTTAGGGTTCAAACAATTCAAATTGGTCATGCGACTTCTGCCACATACTTCCTGTAATGAGGAGATATTCCGTGCCAAATATTAGGACTCTAAGTACTATTTTTGAGTGTCAAATAAATAAAAACCACTAAGTTTTGGTGGAAAATTGCTAAAGATTTAAGAAATCTAGCTATCTAGCTTCACCTAAGGGTGAAGGGGGTGAGATACGGCAAAATGTCATATGAATAAAGTTGTGGTTTGTCTAAAATCCGTGGCACGTGGTGGTCTTCGTTTTTCGATAGAACAGCCCGTTCTGCCACTAGAGCCCAAATAAAAAAAATATTGCATTTTGATTTTTTTATTCACAATTATTTATTTCTTTTGAGATAGTTCAAACTAAAAAATATTAGGATTTGGGAAGAAAAGGTGCAACGCACACGCATGCCATATCTCACGATCCTAGTTAAAGTATAAATGGTGATACGTGCATTCTATTTAATAACAATTGTTCCAGAACCGGCATTTCCTTACTACTTATACTTCCTATACTTACTACTTATACTACTTATATTTTAGAAAACTAAAATATATAGATTTTAAGTGTTTTTGATTTTCCGGCAGGTTAAAGTAGTAAAAATGGTTATATTTCTGCTGCTATTTCCTAAGTGTGATGTAGACATACTGCGTGCCCAATATTAGGCCTCCGACAAGTATATTAACGTGATAGGAAATAAAAAACGGCCACAAAATATAGAAAATATGCCGAAATGTGAGAAATCTAGCGCTATCTAAGGGTGAAGGAGACGAGATACAACAAAAAGTCATAGGACCAAAGTTATAGATCGTCTAAAGCCCGTGTGTCGTAGTAGTCCCTGTTTCTTGATTGGACCAACCGTTCGGCCGCTACAGCAAAAAAACATGCACTATTTTGGAGATGTTCAAAATTTCCTCCCTTTTGAATTTTTTTGAGGAGGTTAAAATAAAAAATTATACCTTTTTGCAATTTTCCTGGGGGTTTCAATAGACAAGCTACATATAGGCCTAATTCCATGTTTCTAGCTTATCTAGAATTACCTGAGTAAGTCGATAATGCAGTTTGTCATTTATAAAATAATTAGGGTTTTTATTTTTTTTTGGATGTTTAATTATTAAAATATGTTAGTTTATCGAGTGTTTCGTGAAGGGTAATGTGTAAACATATTGAGTGCCAAATATCAAGCCTTTACATTCTAAATTAAAGTGATTGGAAATTAAAGACCACAAAAATAACCGTCGAAATTGCCTGAAATTTGAAAAATCTAGCGCTACCTAAGGGTGAAGGGAGCAAGATACGACAAAAAGTCAAAGGAACAAAGTTGTAGATCTTGTAAAATCCGTGGCACGTGGTGGTGTCCGTTTTTCGATAGGTCAATCCGTTCGGCCACTATTGCTCAAAAACTGTAATTTTAAAATAAGCCTTTTTGGGGGGGGTTTAAATATTTTTTTAGGGGGGTTAAAATAACAAATTGACAGTTCTGGCAATTTTTCTGGGGGTTACAAGCTATAAGCTACCTGCATGCAAAATTTCAAGTTTCTAGCTAGTCTAGAAGTGGTCTAGAATTCGTATACCTCAGTGAGTGAGTGAGTGAGTGAGTGAGTGAGTTACACATGCGGCTGTATATATGTTAGACTCGCTTCGCTCGCTGGGGGCTCCGCCCCCAGACCCCTGTGGAGGGCTTCGCCCCCAGGTCGCTCTTTGGCCAAAATTTAATGTAAATTGGTCCAAATCTATACTTATTTAATAGGAGAGCAGGTTTTTTGTGACAATCACTCCTCCTAAACTACACAACCGATTTTCATGTTTTTGGTGTCATTGGAAAGAGCCTAACGTGAAGTTGTGCAGGAAACTTTTTTTATAGAGAAATAATTTGTGTGTGAGGCCCAGGGGCCCTTTAAAGTTGAGTTTTTTCCTATAAGCTTAACATTGGGAAATAACTATAAGTTTTAAGCAATCAGCTGGATAGAGTAAACACAGTTAATCAGCAGGCCATGTTGGCTTTGGAACGTTAACACGATATTTATAAATGATGATCGCGAGCGAAGCCGCGACAGGTTTACTAGTTCTCTTTAAGACCTATGAACTCTACAAATATTCCAAGGTTTTTATTATTTTTAGGGATTTCACCTATAAAATCTGGTCATATGCCAGTTGGTGAATACTACTTGGCATGGAGAAGTACTGTATTTTAATGTTAAGTTTCCATTTATTACCTAAGTGCTTGGAGAGAAAATTGAAACCCTACACTGGATTTTGTGATATAGCCTTTATAGGACGTCGCCTAAACCTTATAAGGGGGAAAACAAAGTTAACAACCTAAATTGCTATGTATTTGGTCAAAAATAAGCATTCCGCAACAAATATAACATTATTTATAAGGGTTTTTACCCTTGCTGGAGCGCTACATAAAAATAAACCTAATAAAAACAAATAAATTTACAAAAGTTCAAAGTCTTTTTTGTCGGGTGTTTAAGTGATATAATCTGGGCATATGACTGGTTCTAAATACTAATTAATTGTAATATAGGAATACTATGTGCCAAATACTAGGCCTCTAAGTTCTGTATTAGAACGGCAAACCATTGAAAACCACGTTAAAATCTTGAAATTTAACAAATATAGCGCTATCTAAGGGTTAAGGGGTCGAGATACGGCAAAAAGTCATGGGAAGAAAATTGTAGATCGCCTAAAATCCGTGGAACGTGATAGTCTCCGTTTTTTGATAGGACAATCTGTTTGGCCGCTAGAACTCAAATAAAACGACACTTTTTTATTTAATTTTTTGATTTGCCATTATTAATTTTTATTAAGGGAATTTAAACTGACTAAAGTAAAATTTTGAAATTTTCTCTGGGAGTCTCCGTTTTTTGATAGGACAAAATATAGAAAATATGCCGAAATTTGAAAAATCTAGCACTACCTAAGGGTGAAGGAGACGAGATAAGCCAAAATGTTATAGGACCAAAGTTGTAGATCGTCTAAAATCCGTGTGTCGTGGAGGTCTCCGTTTCTCGATAGGACCAACCGTTCAACCGCTACAGCCACAAAAATGCACTATTTTGGAGATTTTAAAAATTTCCTCCATTTTGAATTTTTTTGAGGAGGTTAAAATAAAAAATTATACCTTTTTAAAATTTTTCTGGGGGTTTCAATGGACAAGCTACATGTAGGCCTAATTCCATGTTTCTAGCTTACCTAGAATTACCTGAGTAAGTCGATAATGCAGTTTGACATTTATGGAATAATTAGGGGTTTTAATTTTTTTGGGATGTTTAATTATTAAAACATGTTAGTTTATTGAGTGTTTCGTGAAGGGTAATGTGTCAACATATTGAGTGCCAAATATCAAGCCTTTACATACTAAATTAAAGTGATAGGAAATTAAAGGCCACAAAAATAACCGTCGAAAAAGCCTGAAATTTGAAAAATCTAGCGCTACCTAAGGGTGAAGGGAGCAAGATACGACAAAATGTCACAGGAACAAAGTTGTAGATCTTGTAAAATCCGTGGCACGTGGTGTTGTTCGTTTTTCGATAGGTTAATCCGATCGGCCGCTAGAGCTCAAAAACTGTCATTTTAAAATAAGCCTTTTTGGGGGGGGGGGGTTAAATATTTGTTTGGGGGGGGTTATGATAAAAAACTGTCAGTTTTGGCGATTTTCCTGGGGGTTACAGGCTATAACCTACCTGCATGCAAAATTTCAGGTTTCTAGCTTATCTAGAAGTGGTCTAGAATTCGTATACCTCAGTGAGTGAGTGAGTGAGTGAGTGAGTCAGTTACACATGCGGCTGTATATATATTAGACTCGCTTCGCTCGCTGGGGGCTCCGCCCCCAGACCCCTGTGGGGGGCTTCTCCCCCAGGTCGCTGTTTGGCCACAGTTTGATGTAAATTGTTCTAAATTCTAATTAAGACCTAAATTCTACAACTATTTCAAGGCTTTGATTATTTTTAAGGGATTAACCTATAAAATCTGGTCATATGCCTGTTTCTGAATACTACTTGTCATGGAGACGTAGTATGTTAAATGGTAAGCCTCCATGTATTACCTAAGTGCTTGAAACAAATTATACCCTTAACTGATGTATAATGTAGCCTTTATAAGGCGTCGTTGAACCAGATAAGGAATACGACTACCGTAAAAAACATGAAATGCTATGACTTTAGGTAACTACAAGCCTTCTGCAACAAATATGACATGATTTATAAGGGATTTACCCTCGACAGAGCCAACATAAAAAATATACCCAAAAAACACGAAAAGCCTAAAAGAGCTCAAAAACTTGATTTTTTTTGTGTTTTAAGGTACTTAATCTGGGCGTGGGAGTATTGCTTGGTACTAATTGTAATGTAGGAATACTGTGTGAAAGTATTAGGCCTCTAAGTTCTATATTAGAGCGACCAACCATTAAAAAACCACGAACAATTCTATGAAAAAGTTTAAATTTAAATTTCTAGCGCTATCTAAAGGTGAAGGGGGTGAGTACGGCAAAATGTCATAGGACTAAAGTTGTAGTTTGTCTAAAATCTGTGGTACGTGGTGGTCTTCGTTTTTCGATTAGACAACCCGTTCGGCTGCTAGAGCTCAAATAAAAAATACTACATTTTGATTATTGTATTCACAATTATTTATTTTGTTGAGATAGTTCAAACTAAAGATAGTAGGATTTGGGAAGAAAAGGTGCAACGCACATGCATGCCAAATCTCACGTCTCTAGCTCAAGTATTAATGGTGTCACGTGGATGTCCAATAATATAAATTGGCACAGAACCTCTAATACATTACTACTTATACTAAGAAAACGGTCATATCTTAAGATATTTAGAGTTTTTCATATTTCGACATGTTTAATTAGTTAAAACTGGTCATTGCGTGCCCAATATTAAATTATTAAAATGCCCTATTTTGGAGATGTTCGAAATTTCCTCCATTTTGAATTTTTTTGGGGAGGTTAAAATATAAAATTATACCTTTTTGCAATTTTTCTGGGGGTTTCAATGGACAAGCTACATGTAGGCCTAATTCCATGTTTCTAGCTTATCTAGAATTACCTGAGTAAGTCAATAATGCAGTTTGTCATTTATGGAATAATTAGGGTTTTTAATTTTTTGGGGATGTTTAATTATTAAAACATGTTATTTTATCGAGTGTTTCGTGAAGCGTAATGTACCAACATATTGAGTGCCAAATATCAAGCCTTTAAACACTAAATTAAAGTGATAGGAAATTAAAAACCATGAAAATAACCGTCGAAATTGTTTTAATTTTGAAAAATCTAGCGCTACCTAAGGGTGAAGGGAGCGAGATACGACAAAAAGTCATAGGAATAAAGTTGTAGATCTTGCAAAATCCGTGGCACGTGGTTGTGTCCGTTTTTTTATAGGTCAATCCGTTTGGCCGCTAGAGCTCAAAAACTGTAATTTTAAAACAAGCCTTTTTGGGGGGGTTTTAAATATTTTTTTTAGGGGGGTTAAAATAAAATATTGTCAGTTTTGGAAATTTTTCTGGGAGTTACAAGCTGTAAGCTACCTGCATGCAAAATTTCAAGTTTCTAGCTCGTCTAGAAGTGGTCTAGAATTCGTATATCTCAGTGAGTGAGTGAGTGAGTGAGTGAGTGAGTGAGTGAGTTACACATGCGGCTGTATATATATTAGACTCGCTTCGCTTGCTGGGGGCTCCGCCCCCAGACCCCTGTGGGGGGCTTCGCCCCCAGGTCGCTGTTTGGCCTCATTTTGAAGTGGCGTCAAATCAAGTGGCCAAGACCCCCCTTAAGACTACTACTCATACTAAGAAAACAGACCAATCTTCAGAAATTTAAATATGAGAGCATCTGTATGGCCGTTGGAACTGTTTAAACAACACTAGATTTCGATTGTTTTTATTCGGCATTATTAAGTTATTGAGGTAGTAAAACTGGAAAAAGTAATGCTTAGGAATTTTCTCTTTGGTTAGAAAGTGCAAAGGACATGAATGCCAAATCTGGAGTACCTAACTTTAGGAAATGAAACCGAAATACTACTACTATTAATATAATACTACGTGGAAATAAAACCGAAACCAGGTAAATAATAATATTAGTGGTATAATCAGACTCCGGGTATAATTTAAGTCATTCAAATAATTGAACAACTTTGAAACATTTTTTAGTATGACCTGTAAATAACGATTTTTAAATGTTGTGGATGGATACACCGTCATGACATACCATAATAATAATACATGTGGTGTCTATAGGACATGTCCAACTAATCAAAAAAAATTTGTGCTGGTTTTTACCCACTATGTAAGTCTAACATGCCCAAATATCAATGAAAACACCGGGAAATCTAAAAAACTAGAGGATTTTCAAAATTGTTTAGGGTTCAAACAATTCAAATTGGTCATGCGACTTCTGCCACATACTTCCTGTAATGTAGAGATATTCCTTGCCAAATATTAGGACTCTAAGTACTATTTTTGAGTGTCAAATAAATAAAAACCACTAAGTTTTGGTGGAAAATTGCTAAAGATTTAAGAAATCTAGCGCTACCTAAGGGTGAAGGGGGTGAGATACGACAAAATGTCATATAAATAAAGTTGTAGTTTGTCTGAAATCCGTTGCACTTGATGGTCTTCGTTTTTCGATAGGACAGCCCGTTCTGCCACTAGAGCCCAAATAAAAAAAATATTGCATTTTGATTTTTTTATTCACAATAATTTATTTTTTTTTAGGCAGTTCAAACTAAAAATAGTAGGATTTGGGAAGAAAAAGTGCAACGCACTCGCATGCCATATCTCACGATCCTAGTTAAAGTATAAATGGTGATACGTGCATTCTATTTAATAACAATTGTTCCAGAACCGGCATTTCCTCACTACTTATACTTAGAAAACTGTAAAATATATAGATTTTAAGAGTTTTTGATTTTCCGGCAGGTTTAAGTAGTAAAAATGGTTATATTTCTGCTGCTATTTACTAAGTGTGATGTAGACATACTGCGTGCCCAATATTAGGCCTCCGACAAGTATATTAACGTGATAAGAAATAAAAAACGGCCACAAAATATAGAAAATTTGCTGAAATTTGAGAAATCTAGCTCTATCTAAGGGTGAAGGAGACGAGATACGACAAAAAGTCATAGGACCAAAGTTATAGATCGTCTAAAGCCCGTGTGTCGTCGTAGTTCCGTTTCTCGATTGGACCAACCGTTCGGCCGCTACAGCACAAAAACATGCACTATTTTGGAGATGTTCAAAATTTCCTCCCTTTTGAATTTTTGTTAGGAGGTTAAAATAAAAAATCATATCTTTTTGCAATTTTCCTGGGGGTTTCAATAGACAAGCTACATATAGGCCTAATTCCATGTTTCTAGCTTATCTAGAATTACCTGAGTAAGTCGATAATGCAGTTTGTCATTTATAGAATAATTAGGGTTTTTAATTTTTTTGGGATGTTTAATTATTAAAATATGTTAGTTTATCGAGTGTTTCGTGAAGGGTAATGTGTAAACATATTGAGTGCCAAATATCAAGCCTTTACATACTAAATTAAAGTGATAGGAAATTAAAGACCACAAAAATAACCGTTGAAATTGCCTGAAATTTGAAAAATCTAGCGCTACCTAAGGGTGAAGGAGACGAGATACGACAAAAAGTCATAGGAACAAAGTTGTAGATCTTGCAAAATCCGTGGCACGTGGTGGTGTCCATTTTTCCATAGGTTAATCCGTTCGGCCGATAGAGCTCAAAAACTATAATTTTAAAATAAGCCTTTTTGTGGGGGGGTTTAAATATTTTTTTAGGGGGGTTAAAATAAAAAAATGACAGTTTTGGCAATTCTTCTGGGGGTTACAAGCTATAAGCTACCTGCATGCAAAATTTCAGGTTTCTAGCTAGTCTAGAAGTGGTCTAGAATTCGTATACCTCAGTGAGTGAGTGAGTGAGTTACAGTTTTTTATAGTTTTTTATATTTTTTATATGATTATTGTGTTGTACTATTTATTGTCAGTTAATTATTATTATTCCATATACTATATGTATCAATGTATTGTGCATGCTGTAACGCATACCTACCCTAGAAAATAAAATAAATAACTAAAATATTAAAGAATTATGAACGACAGTGGTAAAAAAGAGAAATAAAATACCCCCGTCGCAGCAAACCTGCGTACTCAGCGAATTTCCAATGCATTTATATGTTTCTCACTCCTACATAAAGCCACTTACCATGTTTAAAAAAAATACATTCATAAATAAGTGTTTTATAACATTTTATTTATTCCCCAAAAGAATAACATTAGGACTGAGTACGCAGGTTTGCTGCAACGAGGAAGATAAGAAATTAGTTTTTATGCAATTATCAATATAACTGAACCAGGAAGCTACTTACCAAGTTTTATTAATTTATGTTCATAAATAAGGGAGATAGAAAACTTTACTTATTCTCCACAAGAATAACATTAGGGCTGAGTATGTAGGTTAGCTGCTACGGGGACAACCAACAAAACATTTTTTTTGTGCAAATATCAATATACCAGTACAACGTGAAGCCACATACAAAGTTTCATCAATATGCATTCATAAATAATCGAGATATCAAATTTTATTTATTCTCCATAAGGATAACATTGGACAATGTACTGTGTTTAGCACTTTGAATATCTCTGCAACGGTTGGACGTAGAATCACAATTTAAAAACCCAAATGATTGCTTTTTGGGGCTGAAGTGATTGGTAAAAGCAAATGTGAAGTTTAAGGTAAAATTAACTGAGGAAAAGCCAAAAACCTTCTTCCCGTAAGATTAACATGGGAGATTTTATGAGCATGTTTTTTGGATTTTTTTCGCAACCACGTAACCTAGGTTAATAATTAAAAATACCATATTATTTGTTTTTTAAGCTCTATAACATGGTCAAAACCAAAATTATGTGTTTTAAAAATTTTAGGGTGAAAAATGCAAAAAAATGATTTTTGGAAAATTTAAAACCCCCATAAACCCTTATTAACTTCCCATAACCCCATAAACATCCCATTGTCCGATTTTTCTGGTTTTCGAACTTAAAGTCATAAATGTCACTTTACACATTTGAGCCAAATTTCATCGAAATCGGACGATCTTTACTCAAGTTATCGCATTCACGGACACATATATATCTATCTATCTATATATATATATATATGTATATAAATACATATATATATATAAATATATATAAATTTGAACGAATAGTGTTTTTGTCAACTGGGGACCTCAAAACAAAAAGTTATCATGGTCTTGGGCTTAAGTCTTACCATGAGACCTACGGTAATAGCTTCTTCCCTATAGGGGAAATTCCCTAAAAGAGGTGTTTTGAACAAATAAGAAAAAGAAAATATACGTTTTAAAATATATACCTATAACAAATATATACAAATTAATAAAACAATGTGGGGTAGTTTGGAGAAAAAAATTTAATCACTGTGTAATTTGGTTAGTTAATCTCAGGTTTAGCCTTCTAGCTATAAGTCAAATTGAATATTCCTCTGATGTATTCGGTATTTCCCATTGAAATAAATACATAAATTAATCACTTTAAGTCGTTTTGACTGATGACGTTAATACGAATAATAAGAAAATATGAGTGTGTTATTTGACGAAAGACAATGCTTCATCATAATACATAATAAAAGTTAGTTATTTCTTTCAAGTACTAATAGTTGTTTATATGCTATGAATAAAGCTCATACGTTTCTAATCTGGCAGCGGACTCTAATTGATAATCAAGGTATTTATTCCTAAATGATTTTAGTAAAGTAATGGTTTATGTAACCAATTTATTTAAAATAAATCATATGGATTCAACTAATTGATGAACAAATGTAAATTAACTTATACAATTTTGATAGAAAATGTGTAGTTTATTTTGAGCTATGTAATATTTTAGACATTACCAACGTTATTGGGTTATTGATATGCTAACGTAAACAAGTATTTCTTTAACAGAAGTCTTCGAAATAAGAATTAAGTTATTTTTAAATAAATCCACTTAAATACTCGTTAAGCAAGTAGAACATGTGAACCTTATTACCAACATCGCTAGCTAAACTGGCAGTATTCCAAGCTATCTCTTTGCCAAATCACTGTCTTAGTATTATGAATACAGATGCTGAGTTACAAAATGTTTGGAAACATACGGTAGAAGAAAAATGAAACTGAAAAACCAATTGTGATCTGTAAGCTTCGCGCGTCGTCTAAATTGATCCATTTTTTACGAGGGTAAAAATTAGATAATTTTCTGCTGCCAACTTTTAAACAATAACAAGACTATCAGATTGTAATCCCCTAATTTTGATCCCAATTTTATTCTTAATCTGTCTATTTTCTGACTACTTCATTTTTTACAAGTCTGTCAACTCGTACTCGTACTTTTTACCAAGTGTTCTATAATATGAATTTTGATATTTTTTATATGAGGACATTTGATTAGCAAGCAAATTTATAAAAATTATATATTCAAGTTGATTTAAATAAAACAGATAAGAAAATACAGTAGTGTGAAATGGTTTTATCGTCTTAAAAAATATTGGTTTCAAAAACTTTATTTGGAAGGTAATGTAAAGAGAGGACATACAAGTTTACAATCAATTCCCATTTATTCTTTATCGAGTGTGTTTTTTTCAAAAATTAGACACTCAAAAGTCTATAAAAAAACACAATTGCCTTGATCAAATTATTTTATTAATATTGTATTTCGGTCCATCTCGAAAAGTTTATTCAATCCTTGAGCATGTTATTAAAATTAATAACAAAACAAAGTCATCAAGAGGAAGGCCTTAATAATACATTTATAATCTATGCTGATACAGTTGACCAGTTTCGTAATCACTGATCTCACTAACGGAAGTCAATAAACTCGTTATATAAAAATAGGCGTAGTTTGAATAATCCAATTGTTTCACCAGCTCTAACACAAGAAAATGACAGATATGTTAAAACATTAAAAACTACATTACTATACAATGCTAATAACATAACCCTTTAGTGTAATTTTCAGGAAAAAAACGAAAACCAAGGTTTTGAACACCAATTTCAAGGTCTCATTCAAAAAAGGGATTTTCAGGTAACACCGATTAAGTTGTCTCATTTTCCTGCTCATAGCGACCAAACGCGTAGTCGGATAATTCGTCAGTCAGAAATTTAAATTCCAGCACCTTTTTAATTTATCATTTTCTTCTATTTCTTACGGCTATTACGTCAAACAACAAAAAGTAAAGAATATCACTAGAAAACTCAAAATGTCTGTTATTTATAATCAGCCTTAATTCATTACTTAAATTTAGCATCTTATATTAATCTTAATATATAAAATAAACCCAGTAAAACTTTGTTACGATTAGAACGCATAGTTCCCGTTGTTCTACCTCCATCATTCTTGTACTTGAAATGTTCGTCTTTGCGTCTACTTTTCAAAAAAATCTGAAAACTAATGTATCTATTACCAGTTTCAAGACGGCGTAGAAAACCGGAAATAAAAAAAAACGCGTATTGGCTTTCTTGCTTCCATACAAACTAAACGGTTAGTCCGAATTAACTTTTGATGGAAAATCGTTAGTCATATATTGAATTTCCTACAACATTGTAATTTAACATTTAATCATAAACACAAATAATAAAAATTGCCACTCCAAAAACAAGATTTCCTTTATGTAATGCTGTGTCTGTTACGAGTAGTGCTCATACTTCTAGCTGTTGTTGACCCATCAACCCTGTACTTAAAATATTTGCATTTTTGTCTACTTTTCGGAAAAAATCCTAAAAGCAAGGTTTCTATTACCAAAATTCAAGATTACATCCAAATATGGATTTTAAGAATGGCAAAGAATCGTTAGTCATCAATTTAATTTCCTACAACTTTGTAATTTATTATTTTCTTTTATCTCTGACATTTATTACGTCAGATCCACAAAAAGGAAAGAATCTCACTAGAAAAACTCAAAATGAGTGTTTATTTAAAACGTCCTTAATTCATTTATTTAATTTAGCATCAAAATTGGCCACATGATTACATTTTCTATAATATGGAATACAAAAATAATATTTTTGTTAGAGCGGTATTGTTTGCTACATTTACTTAATAATTTTAAGGTTATATTTACTTAGATTTTAATGTTCATTTCCAGTGCGCATCAGTGTCGATTACGTTTTACTATCTGTGTGTTTGTGTGTGTTTCTATTTTGGTATTTCTTATAATTGGTGGAATTTGGCAAAAACAAGTAGACAAAATGAGTCCACAAAAATTAGATTTAGATGGAATAATTGTAGAGTTTGACATTACATATGTTACTACAGAGTTGAGGCATGGCTTTTCAACATGCTTAGTGTGCTTATTTAGCTTTGTTTGGTACTGGACGTTTTACTAATTTAGTACGCCGAGACTTTGTTAGTCATGTTGTTACCAACTACGAACACTACGTTCTGGTTCAAGCCAATAGTTTTTCAATAGTTTTCAAAAATAGTTTAGGGCGCCGCCTTCAAAGCAGCTAACTAACTCACTCATAACTGATTCTCGAACTTACGATCTAGCTAAACGGCTGCAATTTTGGTACAGTAATTATTTTGGTCTAAAATAAAAAAAGCAGACGGTGTTGATACACATTTTACCGTAGAGGGCTCTGCTCTACGGTTTGTCTAAATACCCATGTTATTCTTATAATAATTGAAATTGTAGCATAAACAGATATTACTTATTAAAAAATATAATATATCAGAGTAAAACATAAGCCTGTTCCCGTTCCGAAAATGTTTAGGGCTCCACCCCCTGACCTTTACGGTATGCTGAAGGAGGTGTCATTTGCCATGTATGTTCCGGTCTCTATTGAAAATTACCTAACCGATTGAGGTGACATAAAGGTTAATGTATAAGGGTTTTGGATAGACTTACTCGCATTTCAAAAATCCCTGAAGGCTATTTGCCCCACGGGTCTCCAAAGTTTAAATATTATTCTAATGGATATGGTATTGATTTGTTTATTGTTACCATAGAAACATTTTATAAACATCTGGAGTTTTAAGATCTCCGTTCGAGGAATAGGACATTACGAGCACAACAAATTAAAATTTAATTTAATTCTGTTCAAGTCATCATTTTGCGGGCGGAACCGTAACGAGTCTGCTAGTTTTATATATTAGGAAGATATATATTCTAGTCTCGTGAGTGTCAAGGGAAATCATGATTTTTGTCATGGATTTATATTGTTTTAACTGTGAGAACCCTGGGTTGGTTTATGATATATTTGTTTACCAGCAACGTAACTAATCTAACCACCAAGGCTTTATAGTTGTTTGTCTACATCGAGATTCTTGACAAAATTTAAAATTGTTATATAGACGTAAGCACCCGTTATAGTCATTGACCATAATTAGACAGCAAGTAGAACTATTTCCTGGAGGAACAAGAAGTCTGGTATCAAATAAAATAGCGTCTAGTTTGTAACATAATAGTGGTCTTTAATAACATCATTAATAAACTGTCAGATATGATGGATAGTTAATATACTATGTATTTATAGTATTTTAACTAGCAACTAGAAGACAATTTTCCATTAAATATGAAACTTGATAACTACAACAGTTGACTTATTTAAATTTAATCTTAACTAATAACATATTTTTAAATTAATAAATCATATCTATTGAACTATAACTGTAATTGAGATGAGCCAATTCATCATCGGTAGACCAAATAGGATTTTATAAGTACTTACAAGAAAACATAAATTAATACTTATCTTATGAGTAGATATGTCATCTTGCAATTATAAATTATAGTTTAATTTAATTATAATAAAATTAACAGAATAAATCATACAACATCAAACCTTAAACATACAACATACAACTTACCTTAAATAATATCCATACATTTCGATAGATGAGTTAAATTGAAGTTATCCTTTCTGCAGACATTTAATACTGTAGTGGAGGTACAAAACATCCCCAAAACCACTACCGTAATCACAACCCATCCACGTGCCTTACCATCCCTTCAGCGGTCAGATAATGTGATTGTCTTTACCTACAGAGCTCTTAGTGGAGATTAATGTCTGTACAATGTAACAAAACTGTATTAGGCAGGCTACTGGTCGTCGTAAATTTAATGAGATTGGTAAATCGCAATATTAATACGTGTGTTTAGTGTAATCATAGAAAAGAGACTAAATAAAACAGTCATAACATTTATTATCTTAATCATTCGAGATATATGTATGTAAGTATAGATAGCTACAGACAGGCCGCTCTAATATTTTTATAATGTCGTAGATGGATCAAACTGTCCATTTATGGAGAGAGAGGTAATGTGTTACAATTAAATGTTATACATCCATTGTTTTCTTTTTCTAAAGTTTATTAACGTTTATAGGCAGTTAAAAACATATAAGAGTTACCCAAAAAGCGTAATTTTTACAAATATTTGTATGATTTTATTATTTTACTATGAAAAATTTAAATAGATAATTCGGTTATTGTTTATGATAATTTCTTCTATGTTAGTAGGGCTGGATGGGGAAGTGATTGACTACTGTGTAAAGGAAACTGCTCAAAAATTGTTTTTATAAAAGTAGTATTACAACCGCGTGGACACTTCCGGTTCAGGGGGTGTCCATTTAAACCTAAATTTATTGTTTTAAGGCGGTCTTCCACACGCCTCCACCCCGTAATCCTGACAGTCAGGTTTTTGCTTTTGGTTATGTAGAGCTAAAAAACATTCCGTATTACAAAGCAAAATGTCTATGAGAAGTTATGATCAGAATATCATCTTATATTGTTATTTGAATCAATGCCCCATTAAGAATACTGTTTCCTAAAAATATTAATTTTAATTATCACTAGGCCGGTTAGTACAAGTTACACCGGCAAGATATGAACAATCACTTGACCAAACATAACCGTTGACTACAATAGATAAACGTTGAATATTGAAAGGAAACTTAAGGGTAACCCTATCAAATTCAAAAATATGTTATTCATACATGCAGACAATTTTGTAAAATATTTTCGTGACACTACTGCAGAAAACGTAAATAACTTAATAATACGCTATATCATGAGTAGTCCTCACGGGAAGATGGCCCCAAAATTGCTCTTATGGGGAATAAAATACTGGAGATCTTAGCACTTCCTCATGCTGCTTATCTTATCACGCCTTCTTGTCTCAAAGTCCACTGTAACTGACTGTAACCGGTTTTAATGGTCACTAATAAGGTAATTTGCTGAAACTAAATGTATCAGAAACGTGAGGAAGCCACCAGTATAAACTGATTATCTCTATGGTTGCGTTAGCGAATGTGATAGCGTCGAGGTCAGAAGCTGACCTTAGCATGATAAGCTCTTCCTTAACGCTTACTTCTTTCTTGGTGGCTCCTACACTCACTTTTGACCACGTTTTCTAGCCCAATTTTTAACCTCATGTGTTAATCTAAGTTTTGACAGTCATTAAAGATTGAGTAGTGCTTTGTTTTCTGACTTTTAGTAACCTTACTTGCGTGACTTAAATTTATTGTGTTTGCTAGTAGTTATTTGACTTGCGTAGTTAATTAGAGCTTTACATTGACTTGTGTAGTTATGGAGGGGTTTTTGCACTCTCTTCGATATGCCCTATACACCTGTTGTTTTTAGATATCAATGACAATTGTATCAGTGACTGTAAAGTATCAGTAACGGCAGATTTGAGATCCAAGTAGTAAAAAGTAACAGTTCCATTCTATATCTTGTTCCTGTTTTATTTTATTTATTTTTTTTTAGATAATTACAACTGTTCCTAGGTATCAATGACTGTATAGTATCAGAACCAGTAGATAAAACTAGTGAAAAAGTAACAAATCCACTCTATATATATAAATCTAGCCATCAGGTCCGTTTTGTCATTCTACTCTCAGACGTGAAGCTGATCAGAAGTGTTTTGTGCTGCTGTGATATTACGTAACACGCTTGTATAGTCGTTAGTATTGGATTAAAATAATTAATAGTTCTCTTGCACTAATTATTTTTTCTTATTTTAGATCCCTATCATACTGCGTAATGTACATGGTTACTTCATAGTTCAGCTATCTGTGCTTGTTATCCATAATATTTATTAAATTAATTTGAACTTGGATAGGTGAGTCTGTCTGAGTTAGAGGTGGAGTATTGCTCATTACAGCTCACCTTGGTCTACTGTAAATTATTTATTGTGTTTATCTGTATTTAATATTTGTACTTGTTAAATGATGGAGTCAATTTACAACGCTAAAATGGTCTCTTCAAATCCGGCAAATTTAATTAGCAGTGATGAAACCTATGTAAGAAAATTCAGACTGTACGGAACTAGAACAGTCTTTAAATTTTCAAATTCTGCTCCTAAAACTAATGAGATCGTTTGGCTAAGACAAGGTTTTGCTAAAATTGTAAAGGAGATGAAAGAAAAGGCCTCTGAGAACGACCAGCTTGGGTTTACTTTGCAGTCTCTAAACTTAAAATCTAAGGGCGATGGTTATGTTTCTTTCCGATATGCGAGTGAAATAAATGAAGACATCCTTTGACAGATTTTTGGGGGAATTTTTCAATCGAATTCAGAATCAGTTAAGTCTACTGACACTTTTAATGTATAATGTACGCGAGTTAATCCACCGGTAGGTTCTGGGAAAGTACGACCAGGCCTGTACAACAACTGTGAAGAAGAATGCAAAGTGAGGAAGGGGATCGTAGTCATTAACAACAAAGATAATCTTTGTCTCTCCAGGACTTTGGTAATATCCATGGCTCATGTCACAAAAGACCCTCAGTACAAGTCAATTCGCCAAGACAAGGCTAAAAAACAAACGTTTAGAGCTCAGTCACTTATCCGGGAAGCTAGGGTAGGGATGCCAAACAGTGGTGCAGGTGTCATCGAACTTGAAACATTTCAGACACGTATTAAAGATTTCAAAATTACAACACTAAAGGCCGCGAAGTATATTTCGAAGGACGTGCTGAAGACACTAAATTAAAAACTAACTTACTCTCCACAACAGTCACTACAACGTTATAAGAAACCAAACGGTAGCTTTTGCATACACATACTTTTGCGAAGCCTGTCATGTCCCCTACGAACACAAGTCATATCACAGATGCTCAAACATCTGCCCTTACTGTAAAACCATCTCACCTACCTGTAAAGAAGATAATGGGGGAATAGTTTGTCCTAAATTTAACATAACTTTGAAAAATCAACAGTGTTTCAAAGCCCATCTGACTGATAGATGTGAAACAGTTAGAAAGTGCTCAGGCTGTGGGAATTTAGCTACGACTGGAAACCAATTCGCATACCATAAATGCGGAGAGTTTTATTGTAAACCACGTGGTTCCTTCAAAGACTCAAATCACAAATGTTTCATACAACGGAACGAGAACTAAAGACTATTTGTATATTTTCTTCAACTTGGAAACAAGGCAGGACGAGTCTCTTCCATCTGATCCCGATCAAAAAGTACATCAAGTTAACTTATGCGTTGCTCAACAGTATTTCTTTATATGTATTAATGGTATTGAATGTGAGACCTGTTTGGACAGGCAAAAAGTCTATGAAGAAGATCCAGTAAAACTGTTTATGGAATATGTAATGTATATTCAGAAATCATTTAAAAATGTTTGCGTTATTTCTCACAACGGCCAGTGTTTAGATTTTCAGTTTTTGCTAAAGTACGTTCTGGAATAAACTAAGTTCACACCAGAACTGATCATGAGGGGAACCAAAATTATTTTAATGGAATTGGATAATGTACGATTTATCGATTCACTTAGTTATTTCCCCATGGCCCTCTCTGCACTGCCTAAAGCTTTTGATCTACCTCTCGAGAAAAAGAAGGTCTATTTCCCCCACCTCTTTAACACATTGGCAAATCAAAATTATGAAGGTCCCATACGCGACAAACAGTACTACTGCCCGGGAATTAAATTAAAAGGGGTACGTTTAACTTATTGTCTCGCTTAGAACAATCAGCGGTTTCTGCCATCCTTAGTCTCTTTGTGACGGCAATCGGGAGTTTCCATATTTGTTCGTGTGTGGCCGTCAATATTTAGTGTTAAGTCAACCAATCAACTGCAGCCCTTCAATGGTTGACTTGGGAAGAGGAGAAACGCGGAATGAGCATTGAACATGCTGGAAGGGGCAAAGAAGTCAAAATTAATGGTATGAAAGTAGACGAGTTTGACGGGGAAACTATTTACGAGTTTCACGGCTGCTACTGGCATGGGTGTCCGAAAAGTTTTCCTTATAATCGAGAGGCTCCTCTAAAGGAAGATTCCTCAGATTCGCTCCACATGAGGTATGAGAGGACTTTGAAAAAAATTAAAAAACTTGGCAATGTAATTCAAATTTGGGAATATGAATATTGATTACTAAAAAAGACAGAAAGCCTTAAACACTTGAACAGCTTGCCGATCCTTAAAAATCTGCCCCTAGACCCAAACCAAGCATTCTTTGGGGGTAGAACAGGTAACTCCAGGACATATCACAAATGTGGAGAAGGTGAAACAATCCATTATGTGGACGTGTGTTCTCTCTATCCGTATGTGTGCAAGTACGGAAAGTAACCCCTAGGCCATCCAATGATCTACGTAAGGAATAAAGAGTCCAGACAGAGAGTTCTCCTGATAAACGGTCTACTTAAATTTAAAATCTTGTCACCTCTAGATCTCTACCACCCTGTCCTTCCTGCTAAAATGAATGATAAACTTATGTTTGTTCTTTGGAAATCATGTGGGGAAACTCAGAATCAGGGGGAATGCAATCATGAGAGTGAGGAGAGAGCATTAATAGGGACATGGACGATGGACAAAATTAGGAAAGGTCTTGAGAAGGGTTATGTTGTACTTGAAATGTTTGAGCTGTGGGAGTATGGGGTTGCCACTTATGAAGAAGGGGGCTTGTTTACCGACTTCATTAATAAGTTCCTAAAAATGAAACAAGAGGCTTCAGGATACCCTAGCTGGTGCAAAACTGAACAGGACAAAGAACAGTATACTGCTGACTATTTTAAACATGAGGGTGTTCAGTTGACAAACGCAAAATTGTTAAAAACGGAGGACTCAGATCATTGGCTAAACTCATGTTAAATTCATTTTGGGGGAAATTCGGACTAAGATATAATCAAACTAAAGCAACAATAGTAAGGGAATCAAAAGAACTTTTTAAAATTCTTACTTACCCTGAAGTACAAGTCAACAGAGTACAGATTGTAAACGAAGAAGTTGTTTTAGTTAACTGGGATTATATCGAAGAAGTGGGCGAACCTTTGAGTAACGTTAATGTTGTGATCGCGGCCTACACTACAGCTCAGGCTAGGCTAAAACTGTACGAGCACTTGGAGGTTTTGGGCTGTCAGGTCCTCTACTACGACACCAACTCAGTGCTCTACATTTATAAGGGAGGTTTGTATAGAGTTCCTACAGGAGATTACCTCGGGGAAATGACAGACGAGTTGACCAAGTATGGGGCTTGCTCTTTCATTGTTGAATTCGTTTTTGCGGGGCCAAAAAACTATGCGTAACTTGTCTGGTCAAGTGACAAACAAACCCTGATCCCTGTATGTAAAGTAAAAGGACTAACTCTGTACTTGAAAACATCTAAAGTACTAAACTCTGAAACGTTGAAAGAAATGGCCCTTAACGAAGCTGTTCAAATACTAGAAATTGAAGAGAGTCGAATAAGACGAACTAATACCCGAGAAATTGTTACTGTTGATGAATTAAAACGGTTCAAAGTAACCGGACCCAAGAGACACTGAATTAATGATCATGACACCTTACCTTTTGGATTCAAAAAACTAAGAGTTGCTTAATGAAGCTTTTCAAACCGGTATAGATTGCCACGTGTTTAATACTGAATATATATATATATATATATATATATATATATATATATATATATATATTGCTAATAATTCAGTTACCTCACTCTGTCCTAAGACGTAGAACTGAACGGACGCGTTTGAGCTGCCACACTCAGTTTTATTTTAACGTGCATCTTGTTTTTCCCTTATTGATTCCTGTACAATGTCTTCGAAACTAATACATCCACTATTCAACCGTTGTCTTTGAAGTTTATATCAAAAAGAAATTTAAACAAAAATTCTAAATTTCGCATAACATGCTCAGGGTATGAGTTCTTTCTTACCGGTTCTATGAATTCATTGAAATGGCCATTGGTATTTTCGGAGTACATAATAGATAAAATAATAGAGAAATTTCCATCAAATGCCTACAACGGAATATCAATAACACACAATGATGATTCAGGAAATATACCATTTATGTCTTTAGCGAAACTAACACTGTCAGTTTTTGATTATCACTTTTACAAAATATTTTGTAACGCTGATAAACTACTAGGCGTTTTAAGTGTTGAAGTATCACTTGTCTCAATTCCGGACTGCTACCTTCGTTGAATTTGCACCTTTCTCTACGGAACTATGTTACTGTAGATCTCATGTATGTACCTCTTGTCACTAGTATTGTTAGATCATTCTACTCTAAGTCATGGGTACTGATCGGACGTGTCCCAGTGACATGGCTGTTAAATACTATACACTCAATCACAAACCGCTTTTGGTTATGTTTGATAATGAAGGAAAGCCATGGTTTAAAGCTAAAAACGTAGCTTCTTCTCTAAAGCATGTTAATAGCGGGAGTGCAATTCGGAAACGTGTACACATGGAAAATGATGTATTAACTGTGGGGAGTTTTTATGACGCCCAAAAACAGGGTGTTGGAACGATTGAGAAACCAACAGTTTTCATGAAAGAAACCGGATCATGTTCATTGATGTTGAAATAAACTACTCCTGAAGCAAGACAGATAATAACCAGTCTGCTGCCGCAGTGGTTTTTCCTTACTTTCACAAATATGAAAGATGACCCTCTAGTTCAATTCAAATATTCCTTTCTGAAATACTTTAAAATAACAAGTTTCCACTGTATGTGTGTGTGTGTGTGTGTGTGTGTGTGTGTGTGTGTGTGTGTGTGTGTGTGTGTGTGTGTGTGTGTGTGTGAATGAAGATCACTGGTGTGGGTGACGAAAAGCCCCGTAATCCTGAATGAGAATCAAAGACTTAGTAGACTAATTGACTGTGATCCGAGGAGGACTTGAGCCTTTCCTTCGAACGGCTCGGTGTAAATGGAGGTCAATGGCGCGGGTGACGAAAAGCCCCTTACATTTGAATGTGTGATGAAGGGCCAAGTAAATTGAGGTGCCTAGATCTGAAGAAGGTCTAGGCTACTCCTAGGAACGGTCTGGTGTGAATGAGAATCAAGGGCCTAGTAAATTGAGGCGTCTAGCTAAGACCTAGGCTACTCCTTGGAAAAGCCCGAGGTGAATGATGGACTTGTACATTAAGGAGCCTCAATCCGAAGAAGACTTGGGCTACTCTTTGGAACAGTCCGTACGGTGTGACTTAAAAAAATAAAATAAAATAAAAAGGAGTTAGCAATTTTTAGTGGTAACCACTGTGAGAGTCAATGGCTAGGACATCTCACCCCAGAGGTTTAGGGCTCCTGGTGATGCTCTGGGTAACCAAAAAGAATGCGCCGACGCTCCTACGGCATAGCCTAAAAGCTTACCGTGGTGTGGAAACGTGAGCGTTCAAAATTATTTCGGGCAGTTTGAGTTTCTCTAGAGGTGATTAGTAAAGGGATAAGGTGCTCGGTAATCGGGGATATTGCTCTAATCTTGGGCTGCGTTAACCTTAAGAAAACAATCAAAGATCATGTTAGAGAAAAATGTCGTAAAACAACGCCGGACGTATGGGGGAACGACACGTTCCCTCTAACCCATAATGAAAAACATACAATCTTTCTTAAAGATATTGGTTTACATCAATTAATTATGAAATATGAACGGCCCATTGCTGAGAAGCTTCAAGACTGGGTTTTTTAGGAAGTTTTGCCATCCATTAGTATGGAGTGTATAAAATCAAACATAAAAAAAAAAGTTAAAGAATCAAAACTCTCAACTTATGCGAGAAATCACAAACGTTATGGAAACTAACCAGCAGTTCACTCACATTAAAACCCAGCTTTAATCAGTCACTTTCATCTAAAAGTAGAAAGCATGGAACTTGAAAAAGAAAAAGAATCTATGAATAAAATTGTAACTAGTTTTCTCGAGGTGAGACCAAATTTTGGTCCCACCTATTTCTGGACACATACTCCTGCGATACGCTGGGTCTAACACTTAAGACTCATTTCAAAGGGGTCCATATCGGACCCCCTGATTTTATCATTCCGATAGACACCTTGATTTATTTTTCCTTGCATAAAACCACTAACAATATGGAGCAGATAATTAGCAAAGATATTTCCACGTAAGCGCCGCTCCCTTGAAAGTGAGATTTACTGAACATGAATCCAATCTTATTATTTTCTTATGAATCCTCTTTGATATAGTCAACCAAATGCTCAATACATTTTTCCATTTAATTTTATCATTTAACATCACTCACATCACTAGGTGGGGGAGTGATTGAAAATTGTATCAATCTACAGCTTATTATGAATTTTTTGTTGAAAACTGTCTTGGCAGTGCTTGTCATTGACAGAGAATTACTATTTTTTGTCTATAAAACTTAACATTAGTTTGAAAAATGTGCTAGACTACAAAAAGTAGCCTCTTAATAACATTTAATAGGATAATGGAAGAAGAAACACCAGAAGACCAGCAGTTTCGACGTTAAGAGCAAGTTTAGTGGCAGGCCATTTTGAGAGCAACTTAAATGGCACAATGGCAGAGCAGTGATCTACAGAAACTGTTGGGGAAGGTGAATCTGTAAGGGCTGCCCAGCAGCAGCAAACGTTCACCAGAAATACGTGAGGCGTCTTTGAAATTGCTGCCTTGGAATACGACGCGACTCTTCATCAGTTAACACATATCTTAATAACGACAAGTCGTGAACGCGGGCGAGGCCGCGACGGGTAATGACTAGAAAGTGAATGTGAAAGTTTGGATGTATGGATGTTTGGCGTTCCATCACTCAAAAAATACTGGACCAATTAAACTAAAATTGTGCATGAACATGGCTTACATGTCACGTTAACATATAGACCTAATAATGTCTACATACAACCTTAGGACTTCATCCCACAGGCCCTGTAAAATCCAAAGCAAATCTTACGGGAGGGTATCATTTATAAAACTATAAGCTGTAGTTAAAATGGATGACACTTACTGAAAAATGTGATTTTCCATCGCTTTCTAGTAAAAACAAAGTTTCATGACGTTTAGGGATCTAGAATCTGATCCCGTCTTCAGGTGGAGAAGATACCTAAAGCATAAAAAAATTGTAGTACAATCCAGGAAAAGCCGAAAAAATAACAAAAAGCACTATGTCTCACCTGAGCACACGAAGTGACAACTTATGTAATAGTGTTGCCTGTTTGTGAGTTTGATCTGTTGTGTGTGAATTGTATGTTTATTTTAGTTTAAATCAGTTTGACTGCTTTTACAGTTATCTGTTTTAACTGGTATGTGATTTTTCCAGCTGTGCCTGCATTGTACCATTTTTTTATGTTATAGTTATCCTTTACATCTGAAGATGGGATGAGATTCCAGATCCCGAAACGTCGTTAAATTTTTTTACTTTAAGTCATGACAAATGGCCGCAATAATTTCAACTCTTAAAAGAGAGAATTTCCTAGGCATAGGAAATCGTTTATAGCTTATATGATTTTAAAATTATTTCAATGAACTTAAATTATTGTAGCGATGTAATTAAACAATAAAACTAGTTCAATAACGAAAAATTTTGAACAAAACACCGAGGCAAGGTCCTCCTGCTTTCCGTTATTGGTAAATTAAAGTTTCAATTTAAAATAAGCTGCAATATTAAACTCTAATTGGTTGTCTAGCAACATCGTTGAAAGCTCAAGGGGTAAGTTTGTACAGGAAATCCATTGCATCTCTATTCTACTTATTTATTTTTGTGAACTTACATCCGTCAAGTGCAACTAACACCTGTGTCGTGCGGCCGGTACCGGCGCGTGGTATAGCTTCAAGCAAGTGCACTTTTTTGTAGATGGATTTGTTGACGTACAATTTATTATATGAAAACCCCTTTAAGGAGTCCATCTCTGATTATGTCCTCTGTTTAACATCCTTTTAACTGTAATATTAATCAAGCATAACAAATATTTAAAGTAAATCTTCCTAAATAATACCTTTTTTGAAGGAAAACTCTTAACTCAGTATTAGGTAAGCCAACACTAGTGCATTTATTCTCAAGTTAAACAAATGCCTTAATTTTCTTCTAATTTTATAAAAATAAAGATAGATTTTAGTATGATTCAGCAAGGGTTAGGTTATAATTGGTAAACTGAGTCCTAATATTTAATGAAGACAATAGCCGTTTGGTCTAACTACTATGTAGACTAAATTCTGGTTCTGAATTTAACACACAGTGATGGTATCAAATCAATCAAAGTACAATTATGAGTTATAAATCGAACATTTAAGACCCCAGGCTTGCTCCATCAATAACTTCTTGGCAAAATACTGAGCTATTAACTTCAGAGTAGGGTCAAATTTAATTTTAACTTGCCATACACGGCCGTAATTGTCCTAATAACAACTCGGATGCGAACAGTTTATAAAACTCAAAATAGCTGGTTTAAATGCATTTCAAATTAAGTCCGCTATACACTGTTGAACATATCTGATATGAAACCCTACACGAACGTAATGACAAATTTTTAAGAAATATTTATTTAACTGATTTAAAATATGATCAAAACGTCTAAAGTATATATTATTATTTAAATCTTGTAATTAACAAAGGTTTAGAAGTTTTATTTATGATATAAGCAACGACACAGGAGGGATTTCCTACCCCTCCGAATTCGTTCTTACATGAACAAAGGAGCCAGTGAAGATGTCACTAGCTCTAGGTTCTGCGGAAGGTATTATGTGTTGTCCTTCCATGAAACTGCGTCTTTGTAAACTTGATTGGCTCGATCCAAACCGCACGCCGGACCACTGCAGGCTAGGGTAACGGGTAAGGCATGAGTCAACTGGTTACTTGGAACTTGAAATTTGCCTTGCCTCTCCAGATTCTTCGCCCTACCTGTGGGCCTGTGGGGGCGTGTTCGAGTTGTGAGAGACAACTTCCGACAACATATATAAAGAATGGTACTGCCCTAAATTTACTTATGAGTTCTTGCGGTCAAGTACATTTATCGCTTTATCATGCTAGTTTTACCGGTTTGCATCAGTTGAATACAATTTTTCATACATCTCTTTCAAAGACAATGCAAGAACAAACCGCCGTCAAAATTTTTATATCTAGCTTCCTATTAGTTTGTTAGTCCTACGAATAATGTGTGTCAGTCATTAAGTATTTATTTATCTGATAACACGTTTTTACGAAACATCTTCCAGAAAACAATGATTTTGTTCGAACTATAACTCCTGCGGCAGTTATTTTAGAGCATATTACAAACGATTTTACGGGAGAGTGATCCTAAACCCCAAATTGTTAAGTTGTTACTGGAATAATACGTAACAATACAATTGATCATTTCTTGATTTATGAATTCTATAAACCCTGACTGAATTGTCAAGAAAACTTTTAAACATGGTTTAGTGCTTATTTTCATAATTTATTTATTTAACCCTCTATACACTCTACACTCTATTTCACAACTGTTTTATTATTATCATCGTTGCTATTGTTACAGTCAATTTACTTTTATCGCCGTTATACCAAAACAGACGAGATATTACTGTTTTGTTCCATTTAAAGCCTGTATTCCACTTCGTCCGCCGATTGGGGTCCCTCGAAAACAGTTCACTTCGTCCGGGGGACAGGTTGTATAAAGAAGGATCCTTTTCACTTTTCAAGTCTTCATCGGTTTTGCGAAAACCTTCCACTTCGTCCGCAGAGCCCCGTACCTCTTCCACCCCAGCGGGATAGAGCAACATAGTTGGATGTTATATTTAACTACTCGCCTGATAACATACTTAAGTATTTATGAGTGTCTCTTTATCGTAATACTCGTATATGCTTAGTTTAACCTTTAAAACCAATGCGGTATGAAAATATCTTTTTATAGAGCATCTTTATCATTGTTAAGGAATCCAAGTTGTATTATAGTTAAGACGTCGAAATGTTTATAACAAAAAGTAGGTTTTCGTATTCATACCATACTTGGTATCAAACTGAAGCTATAATATTGGTTATGATTTTAAGTAGGCCAATTATTAACTGATTCACTATTTGAACATTAAGTTGAAAACTGTAATTTCACGAAAAACACGACGTAAACCGTTGTCTAAATGATTTCTGCATCCCGTATCAGGGATAGAGATAACTAACTTTTTAATACTACGAAGTTTTTTACAAAACTACGGGCTCCCTCCAAGAAAACGTCGTAAAAAAAGCTGTGTATAACAATATTATTGTAATAATTTCGTCAAACATTGCAAGATTTCAAGGTATAAACTCCTATAATAGTTTAGCAAACAAGTCCAGTAATTTAAGCCACCAAAGCTTGTTATTTCGAAGTTTTATCATGTAATGGATTACGGGAAATTGTTTGACTTAAAATAGAGGTATAAACTTAATAATTTTGAATATATCTGTAATTTAAGTAGGTACAGTCAAGTAAAATTATAAAGGTGTAAGTCACATTTTAAACATATTTGAACATAAAAGTACAGTGTTGTATGGTTAGAAGTATGTAACAATGAATGAGGTACTAAGGTTGAAATAAATATTATGAGTAATGGATTAAAACACAAGTATAATTGAATTAATTAATGTGTTACCTACTTTAAATCAGACCAATCTTTTAATTTCAGTTCAACACTAAGTATGGTATAAACATCAAATCAATACTAAATTGTTTTTAAATGTTGATGTCTTAACTATAATACAACTTTGATTTCTTAACAAGGATATAGAAACTAAAAAGATAACATGCAACTAAGTTGCCGCAGCCCAATGGGGCGGGAGAAGCAGTGGCGGATTTAAGCAGTTGCCGCCTAAGGGCTATTAGGAAATTTGCCGCCCTCCCCCCCACAATAACTATTTCACTATAACCACTGTCACTATATTTGTCCTTTTCGCCGACCAAGTTTACCCACATGTTATTTATCTCGTTTGGTTATTTTGTGACAGTATCTAAAGAAGTTACGAAAAACTGAATGAATAAGTTTAATAAATTGCTGTTTTTTCCTAGTTGAAAAAACAGTAAAATACTGTATAATTGATTTGATTCACATTAATTACAGTTTAATATTCAATATAGCCTACTCAAAGACAATCAGCCCTATAGACAAATGTTGTTGTTAACAGCAGTGAAGCAGTGCTACTTTTAATAACGAGAAAATCCTTCAAAAAAGGCCTAAAATCCCGTCTTGTACTTCATCAAAACATTACATTTTATACCAACGCATTGACTACTGAAAATTATAATAAATAACCTATAAATAAGATATGATGACACTTTAGCCTAAAATTCGTAATTCGGACCATTAGCCTCAAAATTCTGACTATTTTAACCCTGAATTCGTGCTTTGTAATACAGTTTTTCAGACATTTTGTAATTTATACTTTTATACAAATAATTGTTTATATGTTTTAGACGATCAAAATATAAAATTAATTTATGTAGGCCTAATCCTCATAAAACTCTACACATTTTCAAACACTTCTTCTAGTTTCACCTCGATGATGTTGTAGATCAAATGAATTAAAATATAATACCTACAGGAGTCACTACACACTCTGTCAAGTTACCTTCAAAAATCGTGCCGTCATATTTGGTATTTTGTCCTGTTGTGGTGTCAACTTGTTGGTGGGACGGTGTCATTTGATGTACAAGGCGGCTTGTTTTCAACACTATTTCCAAAGCCATATTAAAAGGGTATTTTCATTTACCTCAAATCATAACTTTGCTTCCATATAAACAATAAAATTACATATAAAATATGTCTTAAGATTATAAAGTTAAGTTTAACATCATGATTTGCCTAAAATGCGACAAGATATTAATTTAAAGACTTCAAATATCACAGTTTTTCATCTAATGAAATGGGAAATTTTGACTCCGTCCCATCCAAAAAAATCTATATAGAGGTCTCGCTTGGAGTAAAAATCTGCAGCCTACATGCTGACCACCATTTTGACCCTCTGTCAACTATATGCTTCCATGACAACAGCCAGTCAAATCCTCTCTCTTCACAAATTATGTTAGTCTTTATTTGTCTTTGGTCCCATGTTTTGTTTACAAAAATTACCTCCAGAATGAACGGTTATGTGTGGTAGCCTTTGATGGTAAGTATATAAGACGGCTGAAATAACTTGATTTGTTACCATGAGTTTGAAAATGAATCGACAATATCATTGAAGTCTAAATTTTGTTATTTTCATCACAAATTCGAATGATGCAACATTTCTCAACCGTGTGCCTTAGTGTGTTTATTGATATTGTGTACAAAATCATTTTAATGCTATGCGATTGTACGGGTAAACTTGGAAGTCCGTGAGTTGGACGCAGTCATAGTGGCGCAGCCCTGATATGTAGTTCGTGGCTTGCCGCCCTTTCTCTGTATCGTAATCGTCTTGTCGCTAGTATGGATGAATGACAAATGCATGATGACTGTTTTGAGAAACTGCAGTGTGAGGGACTGCAAGCGTAATACATTAGTCTCTGATTACTACCTTTACCTTTAAAAGAGCGGCACACCGTCATTGTCATACGTTTTCGTCAAAATGTTCCCCGTTTCAACATTTCTTTTGCAAACAACTTATTAATTTTCTGTAAATTTGCGCCGCCCCTAAAAACTTGCCGCCCTGGGCTACAGCCCCTATAGCCCCCCCCTAAATCCGCCACTGGGGAGAAGTACGAGACGCCGCAGACGAAGTGGAGGGTTTTCGCACCACCGATGAAGGTCTGATAATGACCCTTTTTTATACAACCTGTCACCAGGACGAAGTGAACTGTTTTTGAGGGACCCCAATCGGTGAACGAAGTGGACGTCCGCCCATTTAAACACCACTTTTCATGCATATTTTATAAAACCAACCTGCCAACAAATTCCCTTGGAAAATGTTGATTTAGGGCTTCCTATTCGTTTTTGGTCTTATGAATAGAATGTTTTATTCAATAAGAGTTTCTAATATTTAAAAAAAAACACGTGTTTGCTAAATTGTATTTATATAAAACCGATACTTATGAAAACGAAGAATTGTTAAAAACAGTGTTACTATTCACAAGTTAAACTTATAAAACACTTTATTATAATAAAAGGCTTATAGTTATTCTGAATGCTTTATATACTTTATATTTATATTTTGTATTAGTAGTAAGAATATCAATTTACTTGAAAGTATTTTTTATTACGTACAGTAATAAGAATAAATATATAAAATCTACCTAAATACCCTTAAACAATAATTGTGTTTACCAACGTTTGTTCTCGCAATCATGTTATTCGCATGGACCCCTGATTATTCTTACCCTAAGATTTTAAAATAACAAGTATAATTGAAATGTATATATATAATCACATTGTACTGTTTACATATTTGAAACATAGCTACGAAGTGTATGGCCTAATTTTTATTCCTCAATAATGTTATTTTACATTTAAGTTATGGTAGCGAATGTACAGTTCCTGTTTACATCAGAACCAGATTTATGATCTGTAGGCCCTAGGATCAACCTGTGGTCTCTAACGCCCACAATCCAGGTCAACGTCCTTTTTAGTATGCGGTTTTAGTTGATTTTTGTGTGGTGCGGGCTTCATGTAGGCGCAGCCCTTAGGTGCGTGCTTATGTAGTTTATGCTTGAATCCGGCCCTGGTTTACATAACAGTACAAACAAAATACAATTTGCATCTTATCTAACTTAATTTGTATCATAGATTGCAGGAAATACACATGTTTGGACAATAACGACGGTTGAAGTGATATATAAAGTTTTATATTAGATTATACGAGCTTCTTCCTGCAATATTTTGCAGATATGATCCTTATAACAGCTGTTTTTCTAATTAAGAAAATGCTATTTTTAAACTCGGAATGTAACAAAAATAAAAGTGTAAATCAAATATATAGCTTCACTTGAACTTGAAATTATATTTTTAATAAAAAAGAATCTTCAAAATTGGTTATTTATTAACATTATAGGAGGTAAATAAATAAAAATCAGGGTTTAAAAAAATATATAGATAACTTAAATCATTTGTACTAAAATAAATTTTATATTATATGTTTAAATAGGATATATAGTTAAATCATAAACTAAGTAAAACTATTATCTATAGTAAAAAATGTTACATAGACTAACTCTGTTAGTAATGAATCACAAACATAAT
This sequence comes from Allygus modestus, assembly GCA_963675035.1. Lineage (NCBI taxonomy): Eukaryota > Metazoa > Arthropoda > Insecta > Hemiptera > Cicadellidae > Allygus > Allygus modestus. The sequence continues at coordinate 214,721,891 of OY776111.1, forward strand.
TTATACAAGGATGAAGTGTAAAATGTATGACAGTTAACATCCGATTATAGTTTAGATTAAATTCCCCCACGCCATTATATAGAATAAAATGTGTTACATAGACAAACTCCGTTAGTATCAAAACATAGCCTGAATTATTTATACTATCATAAAGTGTAAAATGTGTGAAATAGACGAACTCCGGTCATAGCTGCACACTGTCCATTATATAGAGTAAGATGTGGCATATGGATGAACTCTGCTATTAACGAAACATAACCTCAATTTATACTAGTATAACATGTAAATTGTATGCAATAGACGAACTCTGGTTATATCTGAACATAACCTCTCCTCCACGTTATTATATGGAGTAAAATGTGACGCATGCATTGACTCCGTTAGTAACGAAACATAACCTCAATTCGTACTAGTATAAAGTGTAAATTGTGTGACATAGACGAACTCCGGTCATAGCTGAACATAACCTCTAAACACGTCATTATGTAGAGTAAAAAGTGTCCATAGTCCAACTCCATAAAAACCTTAACATAATCAACCTCCCTTCCCCTCCAGCCGTGGAAAGCCAATTACAGCACATATACCCCTTCCACAACCGGAGTTCTACTTGCCGTGTCAAGTGACTATTTAAAATTAAGTTTAATAAAAAATAATTGTTAAAAACCTTTGTTCATGTAGAATATGTACGTTCAGATTCAACTTATGAACCGAATGGTATATCTATATCCTCCTCTTTGTAAAGTATTACTGCTAAAATAAGAGGGTCCCATGGAGTTCGGCCTGTTGCCTCTATATATGGGAGTTCGACCTGCGGAGAAAACGAGAATGTATATATATATATACTAATATATATATATATACAGTATATATATATATATATATATATATATATATATATATATGTGTGTGTGTGTTTGCACTCTAGTGGTCGCAAATTTTGTCCGATTAACTTCAAATTTCGTAGGGACGTTCCTTTTTGTAATCAGTTGGACAATATCGCTGGGCAAAACAATCGGAAAACTCTAAACCCCTTTTTTGGGGATTAATCTTTCAAAAGTCGAGTTTTTGGGTCCAAAAAGGGTCAGAAAAGCCCCGAATTAAATTAATGCATTTAAAAATGGGAATTAGTGAGGCGAAAGTTTTAAGCCCTCTCTCGTCATTCTAGCATAAATATTTACCGAGTTATTAAAGAAAATGTGTTTCGAGTAAACACAGTACGTTGACTTATGGGGGTTTTACACTAGAAAAGCCTGTTATTCCTTTGTTACAGTACTTTTATCATCCCCAGCAACTCACGCCTACTTTCAAGCCTGTCTGGACCTTATCCTAACATTATAATGCGCAAAATTGTATTCCCAGGATTGCAGGTAAATGAAACCAGGAGCATCAGAACAGCCAAAAAATCACTGTTTTCTGATTTCAATAAAAATTGGAATAAATGTATGTTTTTACACAGATTTTGAGTTTTAAAAGTTTTTTGTGGAAATTCACTTCCCTCACGTCAGCGTGCTGCGTGCGAACTCGTTATAGTTTGTGATCCTGTAACATAACAGGTACATTTTGTATTATTAGATCATAAATTACATGCGGCTCTAGATAAGATATTAAGGTAATGTGTGATATCCAAATTCCGGAATTTGAAATTTTGAAAAGAATAACCTCTAAATATATCGAGAAAAAATTGTCATTGATATTACAACTTTCTTTATATGTACTAAGGGAGCCTTTTTTTATTCGGTGGTTTATCTAGCCATAAGCCAGTAATATTATTATATAATCCTTAGTATATACTTCAGATTATATACGCAATTGAAATTTTCGCGTTATTTGGTATACGGCAGAGAGGGCCACCTCCCTTCGAGGAAGAGAACATTTTTCAACTTCATGCTGCAAATCAAGCAGTTTACACTTTTTCTCAATTACTAAAAATGTATCGGTTTTAATTTGTCCTCATAAATGTAATTTTTTAATTCAACCAATTTTATTGATTCAAATAATCATTATATTAGTTTGATTTATATTTTTTTACAAAATAAAAATTACATTTGACAAAATGTTGGTCTAATAATGTAAACTATGTGTATATATATATATATATTCATATATATATATATATACATATATTGTGTAAATTATTTGCTGGTTAGTTATGAAGATATTGTTTTGTAGCGTAAGTTTATGCTTCAAACAACATTACCGTCTCCAGACATTAAAAAGTTACGAGACCCAATAAACCGAATGTCAACAGACCGAGTTTCCTCAATATAATTTTAAGAGTCATTAATCATACCGAATACACAGGTAAATAAAAACCTTTAAGTCGTTCTTATTTAAAACTTAATTAAACATTATAGGTTCCAATTTTCGATTTCCATGACTGAACTGATGGAAACAGAATAGTGCTTTGCGAATTCGTCTCCAGTTGATGATCGTGCAACAAATTATTGCTTCTCATTGAACTATATCCGTCTCTCACGTTCTAGGTATTAGCTGATGAAACACTAACTAGTTAAAACCCTGCTTGACGGGCCGGAGGGGAGTTGGTTTTATCAGTGACCGACAATGTGGAACGCCAATCACGACAGTGACGGATGTTGTTTCTGTAACTGGAACGTGAATGTGAACGTGAATGTTATGCAATGGACGTTGCATTTGTGTGTTGTACTCGGTGGGGGTTGTCAATTATTTACCAGTTTCCGATACTTTAGAATTACAGTCATGGCTGTTGACGTTCTTGATGTTTCGATCGTATTTCATTAGTGAAGCATTGCTACAGTGGAGTGAACAATATTTTATTCATAATTATTATCAAAGTAGTCGATCGTGTAAAAAACAATAATCAAACAAAGAAATGTAAGTGTTGTTGACATATTTATCGAGCAACTTAAATACATCAATGCTATAACTCGCATTTGTATATGGCTCCATGCGTCCGTCCGTCCGCGGTTGTTTCTCGAGCTGTACTGACTCCCAAGCTACAAAAACATATTTTTTAGGGGTAATCAAGGTCGGAGAAGCTGCACGTGTCGTTTGTTTTCCTTAAAAGCAACCTTATTTGAGTTACGGTAGCTTAAAGCTTTATGTTTGTAGGCCATTTTAGCATATATTAGCGGAGCCAGGAGTATTCAGCTGTGGATTTATATTTCTTCAAGCTTTATTCCTGAAACAGATGATTATTTCCTGCGGTCGTGACAGCGTCCGCCAATAATAGTTTTAAATAAGTTAAAGCTTAAATAATTTAATTTTAATTTTTTATTTCGTTATTTATACAGGGTGTTTGTTTAAAATGTTCCAATAATTTAGGTTGTTATTGTACATATAAAAATAAGCAAAAATATTCCTCTGGACATATGTCCTAAAACGTATATTTTTCTGTCTGTCTGTATGTATATTTTTACATAATTTAACATAATCTTTTAACCACTTAAGGTATCAACTTCAAACTCGGTCAAACTTGGTAATGTATGATGACTAATAGTATCTAATGTTGTACGGAGTATCAAGATTCTACTTTGTACCGTTTCAAAATGGCGACCATTTCTGTTTTTCAAAGGCAAATATCTTGAAAACCATGATGATCAGCAAAAAAACTGAAATAATAAAACACGTTGTGTCATCTTGTCTCAGAATAATAATATGACGATTTTAACTATAGAATCATAATTAACTGAGTAGTAGTGTTTTGCATAAGTTAAATTTGTTTTCCATATTTAGACTAAAACATCATGGCATATAAATATTTTGCATCATTACTTTTGGCAATTTCATATAATTATTTTAGGACAAAATGACAAATTTTTAATTCTATAAGTTTTGTGCTAATCATTGCGGTTTTAAATATATTTAGCTTTACAACAACAATGTTCGTTATTTTTAAATGGTAGAAACTTGAAACTCCGTACCAAATTAGGTACTATCAGTCATCATACATGTTCAAAGTTTGATTTTGATCCCTTCAGTGGTTAAAAAGTTATATCAAATTAGGTAAAGAAAAAATTAAGACAGACAGACGAAAACTATTCGTGTTAAGACATATGATCATAGGAAATCTTTTGCGTATTTGTATGTGTAAAATAACATCCTAAATTATTGCAACATTTCTCCGAACACCCTGTATACAATAAATAAAAACTAAATTTTGTTACAACTCTTATATGTAAATTTTTAACAAGTTATAAAATTAAACGCAAAAATGTATTTATAATAATTTTACTGATAATGATAGGACAAATTTCCGACTGTATTCGTATTAAAACAACGTGACAATACAAATAGTTGTTGTTTGTGATAGTGACTAATCAATACTATTATAATAAACGGTAGCAGGAGACCGACACATACTGTCTCCCTTTTAGACCAACTGTAATGAATAAATTACTTTATTTAGTAAATATAGATTATAAAGTACCATCGTATGTGTAGAAAATCTTCTAAACGAGTTGTTTTCAAAAATATCTACCCAAATCCCTTTTTTGAAGGCACTTCAGAATCCTTTGCTGCACACCGTGGTTTGAGAGGGGAAATTCCCCCCAAGGGTTGTTAGTGGCAACAAATTTCAAATATACTATGTTGGCCTATGCTAACTTGACCTGCATATCAAGTTTTTTACGAAATTGGTCAGTAAATAAGAGAGAAATAGTAATTTTTGTTATCCCCGTAAAATAACATTGGACAACGTATTGAGTTTATTTCAAAATTTAAATTTACATTTTCTCCGCAACCAGCAATCGTAGAATAATAATTAAAACTAAAATTTATTTGGTTTTTTGAGCTCTTTTAAATGGTGAAAAGTAATCCATTTTAACATTTATGTTTTATTATAAAAAATAAAAAAAACTGAATTTTGAATCTTTTAAGTCTTGTAATTTTTAAACCCGAATTTTTATAGAAATGCGGGTGGTGTCAATTTGTTGGAACCTTAAGCTCTAAAAACCACTAAAGATTAATCAAAATGTGTTTTTTTAGAGAAATTTGGATTTGCCATGTTTTTTAGCGGAGGGATCCCCTTAAAAATACAAAATTAACAAAAAAATCCTGGAGATATCGTGGATTTACCAAATATCATCGAAATCGGACATCTGGTGTCGCCTCTAGCTCTGTACACATCCAAACAGACACACATAGACAGACTTCACGTAAATATCTTCTTTTTTTTTGTTCAGGGAGCACCAAAACGAATATTTCCACCAACAACTCAAATTCGAACATTTTGACGAAGCGATAGTATGTAAAGGGGAGAAGGTAAAAATGAGGTGTTGACTGAGGTCGTAGATTTTCCGCTGTAACTCAAAAACTTCTGAACCAATGTAGAAATCGGACAACTGGTGTCGCCTCTAGCTCTGTACACATCCAAACAGACACACACAGACAGACTTCACGTAAAAATCTTTTTTGTTGTTCAGGGAGCACCAAAACGAATATTTCCACCAACAACTCAAATTCGAACATTTTGACGAAGCGATAGTATGTAAAGGGGAGAAGGTAAAAATGAGGTGGTGACTGAGGTCGTAGATTTTCCGCTGTAACTCAAAAACTTCTGAACCAATGTAGCTGAATTTTGGCTAAAGTTACGTTGTATATATGGGCTCTAGATAGGAAAATGGGTAATAAAATCTCCGACCCACGGGTGATTAATCTTTAAATGTTATTCTTATGGATATTGGTTTCAACGGCAACAGTGTGTAACACTATCTTAACATCTGGGTGTTGTGGCTGCATGATCCCCGTTCGAAGAACGTGTCACCAGCTAGTATACAATAATGATTTTTGAAAAAAAATAATATACCTGAAACACCTGGTTGCTGGTAGGATGTCCATGGTGCATGAACTCAATATTTTGTAGCTTTAAAGTAGCAATTTACGCTTTTAATTAGACAGTATTTATACATATTGAAAGATCTGGTTACGGGATTGATGAATTCACTATTTTTAATGGTGAATACTTACAGCCTAAAGCATTGCTATGTGGTAAAAAATGTGACGCGTTTCGCCAATTACGGCACAATTTTTAGAGTGTAATAACAATTAGTTTTGTGTAATGTGCGTCTGATAATGCCGTAATCGGCGAAACGCGTCACACTTATGACCGCATAGAAATATTCAGACTAAAATTATACACTATTAAAAATACAGTATTAATAGTAAAACTGGGAAAAAATATAATATAAACTCCAAATTAAGAAAAGGGTGGCTGCACATAAAAAAATGGTTAATCCTCTGACCAATCATACCTTGGAAATAAACCGGTTTTATATCCTACGTGTCAAATATCGCTGGAAATAACAGTTCCCAGATTAGTTTTTTTTCAGGTAGACCACTACTTTGCTAATTTAACCTAATCTGCATCTCTAACCGTTTACAAGATCTCGTTGGTGGGCACACAAGAATGAAAGTAGGGGTGAATGGAGGTTACTGCCTCAGGAGGAGTCATAAGGAGGAGGATGAGGAGGATGAACCCCCCACTCGACAAAGAATTTTTTTTCGCTATATTGTCTAATGCCCCCCAACAAAGAAATTTTTCGCTCTATTGTCTAATACCTCTCCACCAACAAATACTTTTTTTTTGGCTCTTATCTTATGCTCCCACCCGGCGGCCATCATTGGCATGACAGTGATTGATGATAATGGCCTTGTGACAAATGGGGCTATCCATCCGCATTCCCAGACAGAGGTTGACTGTTATCACCCTCAATCACCATTAAAGGATTCTTCTCCGAATTCCATTATAGGAGGGTAGTATTTATTGCCCAGCAGGTGGTCATTAACAAAGGACCTTTCTCCGAATTCCATTATAGGAGGGCAGTTATTTCACAGTAGGTGGTCTTTAACATCAGACCCTTCTCCGAATTAATTAGACAAGGGTGGTTTTTTGTGCCAGCAGCTGCGATCAAACGTGGGAGGCAAGCCACCAAGAGCTTCCCAACCCAAAACCCTCATTATGTTTTCCAAAAGATAGGGGTGAGCAAATCCTGCACCCCATTTGTCAAACACCTACGGTCTCATTATTTTTCTATACTTCTCAGTGTGTGGTTGTGTATAATGTTGCTGTGCTTCCGTGTGTGCTGTACTGAAAGAGGTCCCTGCACTTGTTGGCATAACCTGTAAAATGATCCATTTAACTTTCTATATATTTAATGATCAGCCAGTTGCTGTACTGTTTGACAACAATGGAAATACTTGGTTCAAAGCTGAGGAAGTATCTAAGATCTTGGGCTACTGTAACCCACAAGATGCTGTTTGTACTCATGTAAGAGAAAAACATCGCAAAAAACCGTGGGAAATAGGGGTGATCGAATCCCGCACCCCTTTAAATTTACAATCTTATACAGTATACATCCATGAACCTGGTCTATATGAATTAACATTTTCCTCCAAACAACCATCTGCTGAGAAATTTAAAGACTGGGTCTTTGAAGAAGTCCTGCCTTCCATTAGAAAACATACAGACTTATAAACGAGAACCAACGGTTGTTACAATCACTTACAAAGTCACTGACAAATAATCAAAAGCTAGATCAACTAACTCCAAGTTTAAAACTACAAATGTTATATTGTGTAAGGAAAACTAATCCATGAATTAAATGCTGACTGAACGACACCTAATGTGGCAATGTTGCCTGAAGTTTCAAATCTGAGACATTTTGTGTAGTGATTAAGCAAAGAATTCTAGGGATGTACGGAGTTTGTGAATACAAATGCATTCTAACTCAAAAAAGAAATTTCAATCAAACCTTAAAAAAACAAAGGAAGAAGGATTTGAAATGTGTTACTTTAGAGAAAATGTTCCACATGGTATAAATATTGTAAATAAATCTAAGGAGGTAATAACGAGTTACGGCATGCACATTGACTGCAGATACAATAACATTGTAACTTCTCACAATTTTGTTAATATAGTTGAGCATATCTTGGACAATGCATAAGTCTAATCTTTGACTCGTTCCAGAACCTTCGGTGGTAGTCCGACAGTAACAGTCGATACGTGCTCCAAAGATGAACAGTAAAGATGACGCAAGAAAAGTAATGACCATATCAATGATAAAATACATTTTAATCACATTAACATCAGAGAAAGGCTCGCAATCAAGTTAATGTTAGATAGAGCGAGATATGTGTTTGAGAGTGAAAATCATATGAAAAAATATAACTACGAAGAAAAAATACTGTTATATTTCATGAGGAGCTACATACTCATTACACTTAAGATCCATACGAGGATGTGCAAAAATAAACGTCGACTCAAATCGCGATAGATTATATGAGATTCCGCAAACCGTTGGAACTTATGTTAGAAGAAAAAAATAAACACCTAGCCTTTTGCAGCAGGATGTGTCACAGTGAGTGCGCACAGTTTACTTCAAGGGTGAGCAGACACAACAACAGTCAGTTGTACAGTAGACGCAGAACGGCAAGGACATGGACGATTACTCTTCTGCGGACGATTATATCAAATCATTTATTGAGGAGATTGAGGTTATGAACAATAATTTTAGTGATCATTCATTGACGACGCCTCAGGTGACATCTGCAAAACCACCCACTGCCAACAAGAAACGAAAGAAACTAAGTACCATCAAACTGGATACCAAGAAACCAGGATGGGTACCAAAACCAACAGATGATTGTCCCATAGTGTCGTGGTTGGAGGATGGCAATTCTTTTTCTGTTCAAAACCCGGGAAAAAAGGATAAATATCATTAAAAATGGAATTATAAGATAGCACAGATATGGTGTACATGTGTGGTTTATTTTTAGACAAAGTTAGTGAAATGCATGACAATTTTAAACAAGTAGTTGATGACATGTAAAATTTGTGGATTGATAAATCAAAAGAAGTTCAGAAAATTACAGGATTAACTCAAACTGTTACACAACGCAGTACAGATTCATCGACAACGCGGAAGAAGCGATCTGTTCGTAAGAAATGAGTGACACCATCAATCAATTTAGAGCAGTTCCGTTCCCTGACAGGTCTCTACGAGTCAGTTTTTTGTGCGGAAACCTGCATGGGACACCAACCCCCAACAGCTGCACGGATCACCTGCTCAGAAAATGGCAGCGAGGGTTTATAAGGAGGAGCTCAGCCCGATTGAGCATCATTCTTCACCAGACCACCATCTCGCCTACACCTACTCACACAACAAGAGATGACCAGCAGCAACACTCTCACCCCAGAGTTTATGAGCGTGGGCAGCGCTGCGGCCATGGACCTTAGAGCTACACTCAATAACTGCAAGTCTAACTCTCCGATCTACACCAGAATTGCTGATCATCGAGAGGAATGCGGATATATCATCACTGCGTTGGAACGATTCTACATACCCCTAGGTGAGACAATCATTGTGATCCTGGAGGGGGAAGGTCGGGGACGACTTCTTTCAACGAGTCTACCTGCCCAGACGCTTCAATGAGGTTCTGAGCATCACCGACATCGAGCGATAGAACAGCGGTTTTGGAGAACGTCTTCGCTTGTGAAGCACAGTCCAAGGGGTTCTAAAAGCATTTTCACACCGCTGAAGTTTATATAAATATGTAAATATGTAAAGCAAGACTTGAAGATTATGTAAATACCTTTGTAAATTAATTTTCGTAGTCAATATTCAAAGTCACGTTCAGAAAATAACCACTGTGTTAATTAAAATTGTGTTATTACACTTAAAACCAACAATCTCCTTTAGTTGTAAGTTTAAAATATAAGTGTGTGGTAATTTTGAGGTAATTAATGTTTCGCTCAGTAGTAATCATGAGCTTGATGTGGAAACATCCGTTCTAAGCCATTGTGGTGGGGCCTTCGGGTTGTAGCAAGTAACAGTTTGTGTCAAAGTTTATAAAATACATTACATAAATGTGTGATGCACCATTTTCCCGTATAAACTGTCATTATGGCGGTACTGGAAGAGGAGACTCAAAAGATACCAACATTAATCACATATAAGGTCTGCCAAACTTGGAGGATTTTTACGGTAGTGAGCCGATAATTGTGATTATAGACGATATGATGCGTGAGGCTGATCGTGTGGTGGATCTTTTTACAAAAGGTTGACATCACCGAAAAATAAGTGTGTTTTTCATAACGCAAAATTTGTTTCACCAAGGACGTGGGCAGAGGGATATCTCATTCAATGCACATTATATTGTGTGTTTTAAGAATCCTAAAAATAGAGTGCAAATTAGGTACTTGGCCAGACAAATATATCCAGACAGTCCGAAATTCATCGAGGAGGCGTGCGCTGACGCTACGATGAATCCACACGGCTACCTTCTAATAGACTTGAAACAATCAACATACGACAATATGCAAATACGAAGTTGTATATTTCTTGACGATTCTACGATTTATGTGTACTTGCCAAAGAAAAATTAATTTCGCTATCAGTATTAATTAAGTCGTGCTTGTGGAAGGACGCAGCTCTGCTTCCGGCTTTCATACACGCAACCCCAAGGAGCGTAGAGCACTATTAAAGGTGTGTCACAAGAGCCGCACTTGCTCAGTGTGTGAGTATGCTTACAACGTGTTGCGAGGTAACGTTCCTCTGGCGAAGAAGAGTAAGAATCAGTTAAGCAAATACAAGGTGGCTCTACGACGATTTGTGAAACGAGGGGAAGGCTAGGCAAAAATACGAAATTATCTAATAGAAAAAGGCGGCGGACCCTTTATACCACTACTTTCGAGCGCAGTACTACAAGCGGCATTGAGTAGTTAAAACTGACTAACACCCAGAATCAGTTCTATTTCACATTGCAGAGTAAAAGTTAAATACAATATTGTCCGAAAAATACAGTTGCAAATTATATAACACCTTTACCGAGAGCTATACGACTGAACATGCATGAGGGGACACGATCTTATACACACCTTTCCCAACCTAGAGGTAAAACAAGTACATCGTTCGCAAATACGATAATTTTATACTATAATTTTCCTGTTTGAGAAAGTTGAAGTTAAGGTATCTTAAAATATGGGACACCTCGTACAGACCATATTTACGTAGATTAAGAACAAGACAATAACTTGTTCTTTGTACTACCTTGATCTGTGTCACTGAGAAGGATAATGCAGGATGGTGGGCATCAGGCTGTATCAGAACATCTTCTGATGCACTGACAAACAAGTGATCCCAGCTAAAGATTAGTTTAAGGGTAATATGCCTATCGTTGAAAACATGGTTGATTAGGGCCAGGTCGTATGAGTCGGCTAGGTCTTTGACTATTTTAGGTCAATTTAGAGGGTCAGGCACGTCACCTTTTGCGTCAATGTTGGCCAAGTTGAAGTCACCTCCAATTAGGATGACGTAGAGGAAGCCATAACTTGGTTAACAACTTGGTATCACTAAAATGTTTATAAGTTGTTGTATTTTGATTTGGAAGCACCGGCTAATGAGTAATAGTTGAAACAAAAACGCACTCAACGTTTTATTCCTCCAAAAATTGGACTTGACCATATGTTGTGTTTAATTCCGGCCAAAACTCCGACACCCACCAGATAATTTATTCCTAGTCGTTGTGGCCCTGTCCTTTCTATGTATAAATAAACACCATTAAGGCATAGCTCAGCGTCCGAAATGTCTTCTGAAAAACTTGTCTCACACAGTTACAATGTCTCTCAGTCAGTTTGGAACGGAGACTGTTAACGTTTTGAAAATAGAACTGAAGATTTTTTCCGTTGAAATTTACTTTTTTGTAATCTTACTACATTCAAATATCTGATAGTTAGCCCCTGTTATCCTGATTCCGTGCGGGTGTGCAGGTTGGACCTCAAGTTGGTTAAATAGATCCTTTCCAAGGCAGGGCGATCTCTGGACAACGAGATACCAAGTAACTCACTGTCAAGATAATCATCATCGTCACTGGAACCAAAACTGCTATAGACCAATTCTTTTGTGTGCTTTGACAGTCAATGACAACTATGATATTAAGCAGTGTGGAGCTTCTTCTTCTTTACCTTCTCTTGAAAAAGAGAAAGTGAGGAGTCAGAAATATCGATCTTGGTGCCTATTCTAAGTAAAGGATTGCATTACACACTATTTGATGATCTTTGTGCATATAAAATAAATTCTTTAACTCCTTTCGGTAATCAACAATGTTTCTTTCTTAAATATAAGCTTTTAAATGCTTAGATAAAACTACAGGTCCACTTGTAATGTATTATTTTTATAATTTTTTGTAAAAAATAAGACCAATATTTTTCAATTAAGATTATATCATAATATAAGAAACAAACTCTATCTATATCGGTAGATCATAAGGAAAAGTAGCAATTTGTAAAAAAATTAAGCAGGCCAGAGAGTTGGTTAACTGTTGTCATATTTTTAAAATTGCTTATATAATATTAGTTTTGCATTTATCAACATAAAGTATTGATTTATCACCACTAATAACAACGACATATTGACAGCTTCACCTGCATCAGACACGAATGAAAAATGAGACTAAGGGTTTTATTTTTGGATAGACATTCCGTGATGCGCATGCACACGCAGTAACATGGCCAAGGAGTCAACCCACTGGTTGCCTACGGCTAATAGTAGCCGTATACTGCAATCCCCACCGACGCCCGACGCTACGGCTGGGAGACTCATACGATTGCCCGCGCAGTTGCCAGGGTCTGACGCCCAGAAACTGCTCGGACAACTATTTTCAGTTTCCCAACTGATCGCTTATGGCTAATGGCTCCAATTTGATTCAATGCCCAACTATACCACCCTCAATCAGTTGCCCAACTCGGTGGGCAACGGTTTGAGACTTCCACCCGTCGTCGGGAGGCATTGTAATATATGGCGCCTTTTAGCCATCGGCAAACAGTAGCGCGATTCCTTGGCCAACTGTCTGATTGCGCATGCGCATCACCGAACCGTCTATCTAAAAAATTTTACTCAGTTTCAATTTTAGCGAATTTCCCTTATGGGGAAGAAGCTATTACAATAGTTGGCATGGCGAGACCTACGCCCGGGACCATGATAACTTTTCGTTTTGAGGTCCCCAGACCCCAAAAACACCATTCGTTCGAAACTGTATATAAATATGTCCGTGAGCACGGTAAATATGTAAAGCAAGACTTTAAGATTACGTAAATACCTTTGTAAATTATTTTTCGTAGTCAATATTTATAGTCACGTTCAGAACATAACCACTGTGTTAATTATTACACTTAAACCCAACAATCTCCTTTAGTTGTAAGTTTAAAATTTAAGTGTGTGGTAATTTTGAGGTGATTATTGTTTAGCTCAGTAGTAATCATGAGCTTGTTGTGGAAACATCCGTTCTCAGCCATTGTGGCCCGGCCTGCGGGTTGTATCAAGTCACAGGTTGTCTTAGTTTATAAAACACATTACAGAAATGTGTGATGCACCATTTGCCCGTATAAACTGCCATTATGGTGGTGGTGGAGGAGGAGGTGACTCAAAAAATACCATCATTAATCACATAGAAGGTCTGCCAAACTTGGAGGGTTTTGACGATAATGAACCGATAATTGTGATTATAGACGATATGATGTGTGAGGCTAACAATCGTGTGGTGGATCATTTCACAAATGGTTGTCATCATCGAAAAATAAGTGTGTTTTTTGTCACACAAAATTTGTTTCATCAAGGACGTGGGGAGAGGGATATCTCATTGAATGCAAATTACATTGTGTGATTTAAAAATCCTAAAAATACAGTGTAAATTAGGTACTTGGCCAGGCAAATATATCCAGAGAGTCCGAAATTCATCGAGGAGGCGTGCGCTGACGCTACGATGAATCCACACGGCTAACTTCTAATAGACTTGAAATAATCAACAGATGACAATATACGAATACGAAGTTGTATATTCCCAGACGATTCTCCGATTTATGTGTACTTGCCGAAGAAAAATCAATTTCGCTATCAGTATTTATCATGTCGTGCTTGCAGAACGACGCAGCTCTGCTTCCGGCTTTCATACACGCAACCCCCAAGGAGCGTAGAGCACTATTAAAGGTGTGTGACAAGAGCCGCATTTGCTCAGTGTGTGAGTGTGCTTAAAACGTGTTGCGAGGTAACGTTCCTCTGGCGAAGAAGAGTAAGAGTCAGTTAAGCGAATACAAGTTGGTTCTACGACGATTGGTGAAACGCAGTGAAAACTGGGCAAAGAAACCAAAATTATCTAATACAAAAAGGCGGCGGACCCTTTATACCATCACTTTTGAGCGCAGTACTACAAGCAGCATTGAGTAGTTAAGAATGGCTAACACCCATAATCAGTTCTGTTTGAGATTGCCGAGTAATAGTTAAATACAATATTATCCGAAAAAGAAAGCTGCAAATTATATAACACATTTACCGAGAGATATTCGACTGGACGCTAGTGAATGGGAAATGGTACTTGTGGAAGCGCATTATCCTTGTTCATTTTAACCAGTCGGTAATGATGAAACAATTGGCATTTACATACAACCGTAAGAGGAAGCAAAAGTGAACCTCAAAGCCCTGGAGCGGATTCTGGACAGTAATTTCTATGTATCACAAATAGTCTGAGCTACTCCAAAACAAAACTACAGAATTAATTTTCAGACTGTAGATTATGCCAATATTCGAGAATTGTGAGACCATAACAATTCACAAGAACTAGCAATTACTTTTCATGCAAAGTTTACTTTGAAAAATCATTCAGCAAATTCATTGAAATCAATGGGAAATGATGTAGGAAAAATTAAATTAAGCCCAACGTTAGCGCTTCGATTGGGGTTTTATCCAAATGAATTGACATCGGAAGGTGATGCAGTTAACAAAAGCATCCGATCGCCCAACATTCGTCTCGGCTTACCATAACACATGTACGTGTATTGTGATTTAGTCGAACCACAGATGGTTGGCGATACAGTCGCACCATTATTGAAAATTGTCAATGTACCTACGTCTATTCTTGTATATGGGTTGCATAAATCAACATCATCCATCGTTCCGCATTATGTACCAGTTATAAATAGATCTTTTGGCAGTGTGGAAATTCACTTAATAGATAGCACAGGACATCATTTGCCATTCCACTTTGGAACGTCGTGCGTGAAGTTACACTTTAGAAAAGTAGCGAGTCATTAGAAAAATGGAGCACGCAAAGAAGATGGTAGTTGTACCGTAAGAGTTTATTGATCTATTGCAAACAAATGCTACGTATAAAAAACCGACTAATCTATCCAGTGAAAACAGTCTCGACGCAGAGATGCAACAAATATTGAATAACCATCATATGGACGATAGTGAAAAGTGGAAATTCTACAAACATGCGTTACATCGCTTCTTGCATATTGCCACGAGTAAACGCCAACCGATTATCATACCAATCGTGGAGACGTGAAGAAATAAACATAGTCGTCGAATGCACACCACTGTGGAAGATGGTCCAGTGAAAGAGATTGTGGAAGCGTCTTCCAAACTTACAGATCTAGCGTCTGCAATCTTTTCTGTTTCATGAAACGTGAAGGTATTTTAATCAGTTGGGATGGTGGCCATGCAGTTTATATTAATGGTGCAAACATCCCAGAATCAAATATAGTGGATATATATAAATTGTATGGTAAAAGTGCGTATTCGTGATTACAAACCTCTGGGATGGCACGAAGTGCTAAATGCATTGAAAGCGATGAACGTGCCAAAGGACTATGTAAATAATATAAGAGCGCTAGAAGAAATAAATTTCAAATACCGAGCAACATTCACCAGAGGATCAGATGATGAAGAAGATGCAAACAGTGCAACTGACTCATTACTGCGAACACCAATTATAATTGACTACGATTGGCTAGAGGAAAAATAGCAACCTCTACACCAATACAAGCGACAGGGGAGTTTAGTTTTTTAAATAGAACAGGCCAGCTTTCAAATTTAGACAAGTGGGAACCGTACACAGGGTAGGTTTTCATTATGAACCGACTCTATTACGATCCAAACGAACCATCATCGTATGGAAGTGTAGCTACTTTAGCACGAGCTGTTCAAAACGCTAAGGGTTTGAGTGTTACAAACACAGGGCACTTACACTTTGCACAAACCAGCAATTAAACGTTTCCCGCACAATCCGTACATAGTGGTTGGTCCATTTGAACTCTGGCAAGCGGACTTGAATGATATGCGTAGTCTTAGTAAACACAATGATGGTGTCAACTACGTATTGACTGTAATAGACGTGTTTAGCAAACGCCCATATGTGAAGGCGCTTAAGAGGAAATGAGGAGCTGAAGTGGCCAACGCTTTCGAGGAAATATTTGCGGAAGCGACCAAGACACCTCGCTGTTTAAAAACTGAAAAAGGTACTGAATTCACTGGTGTCAAGACGAAAAAATTATTCAAACAATACGGAATCATCTATATCACTACACAAAACCCAGATGTTAAAGCGGCCGTAGTGGAACGTGTGAATCGCACTTTGAAAATACGCATGTGGCGATATTTGATTTACAAGAACATATATCGTTATGTAGTTGTGATAGACAAACTGGTTAATGCCTACAATAAAAATACGCACAGGAGTCTGGGCAACAGAATACGCCCAGTTAATGTGTCTGCTAGCATTAACCGAATATTGTATCAGGTATGGCGCCAAGTGTGCGGTAAGATACCACGTCGTGTTAAGCCAAAACTGAAAGTTGGCACCACAGTGTGCTTATTTAAGGAGAAAGGTACATTCGCAAAAGGTTACGAGACTAATTGGAGTAAAGAAGTGTTTGTGGTGCGTCGTGTAAACACATTGATTCCTCTGCCAATGTACACTTTGGCGGATCTCAAAGGTGAACAAGTGACTGGACAGTTTTACGAATACGAAGTACAAAAAGTGACAATATACAACGACCATCTGTTCAAGGTTGATAAAATACTAGACACTAAGGACCGAGGTCTCAGTAAGCTTTATTTCGTCAAGTGGGAAGGTTACGAATACGAGTTCAATTCTTGGGTCCAAGCGCAAGATTTTCAAAATGCCTAGTAGTAATCAATTCTATATAACATTGCCCAGCAATAGCTCAAAGGATTATTTTCCAAAAGAACACAGTGTCCAATTATACTACACATCTGCTGAGACAAATATGATTAGAGGGCGAGGGTAAGTGGGAGATGGCTTTGGTCGAAGCACATTATCCATGTTCGTTTACGACTGTGAGTGATGAGTCGTGTATTTGGCTCGAGTATAAACTCGTTCTACAAAGTATTCCTATTACACTTAGTTCTGAGTAAATTATACTAAAGATGAAACCCAGATTTTATAAGAACATAAACGATTTATTGAAAATGATCTATAGACTAAAGGATGTAACTCAGTATGTATAATTTGAGTATGATAAATAGAAGGACAGAATCTTGATAAAAACAATGGTAGAGGGAATATTACATTTACATTACGTAATTAAATTTCAGTCACGTACTGTCACTTCAGTTTAATTTCTATCCGTACGAGAATGAGTTGACAAATAACCTCACAGGATTATGGCCGCCTAATCTGTCTATGAGACTGACGACACACATGTACGTGTATTGCAAACTGATTGAACCGCAGATGATTGGCGATGCTACAGCACCGCTTTTGAAGATTATCAATAATGACAGAGAGAACTACATACACGGTGCGCATAAGACGGTTTATTTCACCAGTTCTCATTATGTGGCAGTTATGAAAGGGATTTTTGAAACGATCGATATAGACCTAAGGGAACACACTGGTAAAAAAGCTTATTCCTCTTTGGGACGTCGTACGTGAAACTTCATTTCAAAAGAGCGCAGCAATGATTAATACAAATAATCTCTAATTGGTGTACTACCCCTGCCAACAATTGCAGACCGGTGGCAGTATCGATAAAGTATTTCGAGGCGCACCCTACCAGCGCGGCCATGGAATTTGCAGTTTCCTAGGTGGTATGTTCCGCGACATTACAACACTACTCAAGTCAGGAGCTACGGCTGTGGCCAAAGAGGCGTTGAAATTTGGTGTCGGATTCTTGGGAGACATATCCACCAGGGACCCTAAAAAAGCTGCTAGATATCATTTCAGCCAGTTTACTGGCGCATTGAAGCGCAAGGCGGACGGGAAACTTCAATGTGTACTAAGCGGTGGCGGTAGTGGCGGCTCTCGCGCAAAATACCGATGCGTAACGCAAAAGAATAACGCAAAACACCGACGCATTACTCCTGCGCAGAAGAATAACGCGAAAGTACCACGTAAGAGTAACGCGAATAGCGATATGTGTAGTGGCCGTCGTGTCACACCGCAGTCTTTGACGAAACTCCTTCGAGGAAGGACGTAACTCAGAAGAGGAGAAGCAGCAGCAAGAAGAAGACGAGGACAGTTAGAAAGAAAACAGTGAGAGAACGTCTGTACGCAATATATTCAATTAACACACGCTAGCAATGTCGTTTCTAAATCAAAAGTCTTTTGAATGTACCAAGACGGAATTGGACTTATTCTCCCTACCGCCTACACAGACCAGTATGGAGAGTGGTAAATGGCTTCAGTACAAACTAATCTCCACTTTGACCGACGATTCGCCCATTAAGTTTGTAGTGCCTAGCAATGGTGAAGAATACACTGATCTTTCACAGACAATGTTGGAAATTACAGCGTCTATCGTAAACCAACAGGATTGCCGATCACTGATGCCGAAGAAGCGAAATTAGTTGGACCCATCAACATTTGGATGCATTCGTTATTAAGTCAAGTGGATATGTGTATGAATCAGAAACTAATTACACCACAGAAAATAAAACACTTTTGCATATCGAGCGTATATTGAATTATTGATGAATTACGGTTTCAATGATAGGAAATCGTATTTTACATGTGCTCAGTGGCAATCATACAATACCGGTCACATGGACAATACTAAGGACAATAATGACGGCCTAAATACGAGACAGTGTGGAACTGCGATTTAAATTAATCCGATCAAAAGATATTTTCTCCATTATCAAATGATGTAGAATACATGGTACATATTGCTGATGCGAATCTCTGAATACGAAAATGTAAGGTTAGCCCTACTGTGTTGTTGGCGCACTGCACGACGCTTCAGACCGGCAAGACTAAATACCCAATCACCAGAGTGGAATTTAAAACATTTACACTTGCGTTGAGAATAAGAAACAAGACTTTGGACAATGTGTTTCTAGGTCAAGTGCCGAAACGAATTATTGTTAGATTGGTCTCTAACGCATCGTATAATGGTGATTTAAAATATATATATATATAATTTAAAATTTAAAAACCAACTAATTCTCGAATTACGTGGATGATGAACAAGTGCCGTCCAAACCGCTACATTCACACTATGATGATTCAATGATGATACGTAATGGCTTATCACAGTCTGTTTTCAGGCTCTGGTATACATTTTAGGGATGCTGGTAATCTGATAAATAGAGATGATTACGATGATGGATACTATCTGATGGCATTCGACCTAACACCAGATCTGTCAGCAAGTGACACTACTCATTACAACCTAGTGCGTAACGGTAGTGTACATGTGGAGATTGTTTTCGACGCAGCACTCACAGAGACTGTCAACTGTCTAGTAGATGCAGAGTTTGATAACTTCATCGAAATTGATCTTCATCGCAATGTAAATGTGGACTTAGGCGGTTAGACCAGCACCATCAGTCAACAACCAACACTCATACAAGATGGATTGTTTACGCATAGTACCGCGTATAAATTTAGAATCTCCGATTATTTTGGATTTTCAATGTTTCAAGGACAATAATAATGAATACCTTCTGAAGGAATTGTGCGTCTTGGAATTGGATAGATGTACACTGCTAATGCACTATTTCGCCTTATCACCGTTTAATCGAGATTTTCTCACACAAGAGAAACTACGGGAAAGCTATTGACTCACAAAACAATGTAATGGATTTGAATGGGATGAAGGTAATATCTGTTATCACGTGCTATAGGAAAAGTTACGCAAATGTATTGCCCGATCGTCTATGTCAAATGTGCTGACAAAAAATAATATGTAAGCTGCAATTTAATAATGGATATCTGCACTACTAATGCCATTGATATAAACGATATTGGTTGTGAGTCACTATCATCAATTAACAATCTACTATCAATAAACGCAGTGTGATGTCGCCATCACAAGACAGCTCACACACGATGTGCCCTAACCAATTGTATCACATTACGCGGTTGGTTACATCTAAGTGCAAACATCGATGATGTGAATGATACCAGTTCCTGCTTTGTTTTAGTATTAGTACTACTTCTGCTACTGACGGTGTCGATACAGTAGAATGAATACAATAGAGATACAAAAGTATCTGTCCAAACTGCCTTTACAGAATGTTGGTGTCTACGCTGCGGATCAATTACCACATTATATCTCACCATCTACTGCTATGATTGTGAGTACTGATCCACACAATGAAGATGGCACTCACTGGGTGGATTTCTACCTAAACAAAGGAGGATAAATAATTGAATTCTTTGACAGCTTCGGTCAACCTCCACATCTACAATTCTACCAAAGATTCCTGAGACGCAACGCTCGTCGCTTCCTGTACAACGAGCATCGAATTCAACACTCTGGTCTGTGGCCACTACTGTCTTGTATACTTGTACTGCCGCATCCACTACGGTATGAAGATGATGGACTTTGTTCAGCTCTTTGATGACTCTTCTACTGCCCACAATGATGCACTGATCAGAAGACTCTTTGTACAAATAGATACCAATTGAATTTAGAAATTAGAAATTTAGAAATTTAATTTATTTTTTTCTCCATAAACTAGTTGTGTATTTAGAATAAAAAATATTATTGTTATTTCTCACCCCTAGTATTTAGTTCAAGACTCATATTCAATGAAAAACAACAAGACTAAATTTAATATTATTGATTTTTATGAGAGTCTGTTTTTTCCTATGTCTAACGACTAATTTGGGAATAAAAAAATTTAACAAGAATATAACAGTTGACTAGATTTATTCGTATTCATCAATAATGTCAGCAACAATGACTAGATTAACAAGATACAAAACAGACAGTGAGTATAAAATATGCTGAAAAAGTTGAGTTTAATGCTTTGAACATATTCAGCAAAGGGGGGTGTATCGATACACCCCCTTTAGCTACGTTAACCCAAGTAAAACAATCCGAATTCAAATTTTAAAAAAATGGCGGAAGAAGGGGTGCGAGAATCCTGCTTTGAATTTCCAATCTCATACAGTATACATGAATGAACCTGGTTCATATGAATTTATATTTACCAATGTGGATTGATTTAATAAATATTCACAAAACAATGGTGGAAGAAGTGACGTCCGATCTGAACCTCCCTTTGAATTATCAATCTCATATGGTAAACATCAATGAATGTGGTTTATACAAGTTAATATTTTCCTCCAAACAATCAGGTGCTGTGAAATTTAAAGACTGGATTTTAAAGAAGTTTTACCTTCAATTCGCAAGTATGGGAATGATAATGTAGATGCAAACTAATGATTACAATTGCAGAATATCATACGTGATAGAAAAAAGTCAAGTCAGGGTCTTTGGTGTTGACACAACCACTCAATGCTCATCGCCCTCTTCACCGTCTCAAGGTTCGGCTTCGGGTAGGGGTGGGATACCCATATGACCCCGCGGTAGTGTGTTGACTCCTTCCGGAAGGATGCATCGCTTGTCATCGTGATAGCTCAAGGATAGCTTCTCAACTTGCACTGTGAAGATGTGGTTGCGGGACTGAAACCTGGTGTTCACAGTTCTCTTCAGCACTCCAATGAAGAGGCAGTCCCTATTGTCGTTGAGGTGAGTTTGTTTTCACTAATCTTCTAGCGACTCCCTTGGCGCTTCACTGTCGTGATCTGCAGCTCGCCATCTTCAGTCTCCTCGAACTCGACGATATCAATAAAATAAAGTTTCGAGCGAAGACCTAGGTACTCGAGCAGTGGAAGGCCGTTGGCTTCATCTTTGAACTTGCCAATGACTTTTGTGTTGTTGGGGCCGTAGCAGGGGTGGTTCTGGGGGTAAGCGCTCGTGTCAAAATCATCCAAATGCTCTAACATGTCCTAATACACATATTCTGTCTCGAACAGTCTCTATGTCGAACACTGAACAAAAAGTTGTCAGTTTACATTTAGTCTACCTTCAGACGATCACCGTAGTGGTCCTTCATCTTCCGAAGGAAGTCGTACAATAGCCACTTGCTCAGCTCGGGGATGCACATTCCGACATAGAGCGGTTTGTCCAGGACAATGTTGAATTTGACAGCTGGACTAGGGGGACGTCATCCGTGAAGTAGGTTCGGTCCAGGAAGTTTGACTTGGCCACGTACTTCCTGAACTTCTCCAGCATACACACCAGTTTGACGTTCATTCGCTTGCGAACATTCTCGATCGTCTTGCCGAAGACCACATTGTTCATAAACTTGAAATTGTCTCGCTCAAACATCGTATTGGCCTTCTTACGCTGCTCGGTGTTCATCAGGATGAATCGTTCTAACCACCGAGACTGACGGAACGAGATGACCCGATGCACGTTCGCAAGGTCCAGTCCGGTTTCCAACGCCTGTTGGTTGATTCTGTATGACAGATGTAGTTCTTCTTGTCATCCAGGTTCGTCTCGAGCTTCTTGAATTTCCCTCCTCGCAGACGTTTTGTCTTGCAGCAGTCAGTTAGATCCTTGTGAAGGTCGTGTGATGGTAGGGGTGGTGAAGGTCCACTTCCAAGACGTAACCCTTGGGTCCTTCGGGGTCCAACACGGCTATATCCAGGGACGTAATCTCCTCATGGCTGAGCCATTGAAAGTCCCCTTCGGGAAGACACTGAGAAATGGCCCAACCGTACAAGTTGTTGGCGTCCAGGTATAGCACGTGATACGGGGGCTCTTCAGGACGCTGATCTTCTGGGCGATATCTGCTATGGTTGGCCTTCGTGTATCGGGTGATTGCCTGGGAAATACCTCCTATAATACCTTGCTCAAAGAAGAGGTACATGTCAAAGTATTGTATCGTATGGAGCTCCAATTGACAGGACCTCAGCATGACATCCCAGGCGTATGATGGTAGGATGTGGTAGTGGGCGGGGTTCTAGTCCATATTCGATCATTTACGTGTCTCTGAAGTGCTAAAAAATGTCAGGCAACAGCGTAACATCGCAACGTAGGTACTTCTCACCGTAGTCCTTAAAATTACTACAACCGAAGGCTTCCCACACGTTGCAAGCGTGTTCGTAATCCTCATCGTTGATGCTCTCCAGGGTGATACCGTTGTGAAAATCTTGCTTCAACAGCAGCTCCCTGGTATTTTTCAGCACGTCGTACGAAGCAACGAAGTTATACGGAAACACGCATTTCCTACACACTAGATTGAAGAGATGATCTTCGGGGAATCCCTTTCTCGTCTCCAAGAGCTTCGCTGGCGGAAGTGCAGCTGCAAGGCTGGTAAGGCTCAAAGCCAGGACTCGGTAGGTGTCGAGGAACCTCACGCTGAATCCTGGCTGTCTTTTACCACGCCCTGGCATCGTTGTCGATGCCGATGCTCGATCGAAAAGGAACCGCTTCTTGAAAGCGATGTACCACTCTTCAGTGTGGACCAACACCTCCACATCAACGGGGTCAACCACCAACTCCCTCGCTATGAATTGAGCGTCGTAGTTGGAGAGTTTGTGGAAGTAGCAGTTAACTACACGCTGCTCCCTGTAGCGTAGGTTACATGATCGGTGTGCTGCTCCTTAAAACTCGAAGGGCGGTGCATTGTTGTGATGGCGAGCCTTAGGATATTCTGACGAAAACCATGCCCCGCAGAGGTAGCAAACCGTTGCGGAGTGTAAACAGATCGTCTCCGCGTGGTTTAGGATCGGTTGACGATTTCTAGCTTCATACAAGAGTTTCCCAAACCTCTCGACATCAGTTTTCAGCATCTCCGTGAAGGTCTTCAACGCATCATCTCCGAAGTAGATTCGAGGCTCGAACTCCTCCAATCCACTCGAATCGATGATTTTATATGCGAGGGCGTATGGGATGTGAAAATGGGTAGGTACTTCACCGTACGATCCATCGACTTGTTCATTCATCTCCGCGGTCGGGAGTAGAGCACATTCGAAGTCCACGTAGATGTTGAATCGCTCGAGTCGGATGAACTCTGGTCGCTGAATTTTATTTTTACCTTCCTCAGCTGATCGATCCATGCGGATTGTAGCCGAAGCGGAGCAGTATCGGCGATGTTCCTCCAGACACTGTTCACATGACAGGCTGAGCTTTATTGGTATGGCATCAAAGTATGCAAAGCACCGCTTGCAGATGGCTATCCTGTTCTTATGTGCTGTGAGTTGGGGTTGGATCAGTCGGCCTAGGTCTTTGATGTAGGCGTAGTGACTACCACCATCAGTCGTCACATACAGTAGGTCCCGTATTCACGCTCCTGTCTGCAGATCTTCAGAGGGCAGATGAAGAAGTACGAGGATTTCAGTTTAATTAAAAAAATTCTCTCTAATACTGTATTAATTGAAAAATAAATTGAAATTTTGCAATATTATTCGATATTATACACTCCTTGTGTTCGAGGCTGTTGAGGTTGCGGTGGGATGGCTCCTCCATGGGCTTTTATCATTTGACGTCGTAGGTGTCTCTGCGGCTCATGGTGATGCTGCATACGTCGCAAAGCTGCTGCTGCCTCTCAACATGGACATTGGTGATGTAACGTGTTAAGTTGTCTATGCACGTGAAGACGCGATCGCAGTTGGGGCATTGGTGAGGAACATACAGCTGTAATGTCGAATCGCGTTAGTACTATGTAATAAAAAAAAAAAAATATGATATTTTGATTCGTTATTACAACACCACCGTTTTGGTGGGTTAAGGTTGAATACATTAATGCACTAGGAATAGCTAAAACGACATTGTAAGTAATGATGGATGATTCGCCTCTATTAAGTGAAATAACTCAAGAAGCAAATTTTATCTGCTAAATATGATGCTTTGATTCGTATTTACAACCTCGTCGATTTGAAAAAATGAATAGCGCAAAACTAGTTGAGTGTTTTACAATAATATATCCTGGCTCAAAGAGTAAAGTTTTTAATGATTTAATTAAGAAAATTAAATATTCGCCCCCAATACAACTTATATAAATAAATTGTACTTCCGTTTAATAATCCAAGGAATATGGTTCAATTCACAATGTAGAGTAGCAGAGCACTATAAAACACGTTCGATCACTGCCAGGTCTCAACACAAACTGAGCTCTGGGTGGTTGTTCGACAAATGGGGTGCGGGATTCGCTCACCCCTATTTTTCGGAAACATAATGAGGGTTTTGGGTTGAGATGCTCTCGGTGGACTGCTTCCCACTGTTGATCGCAGCTGCAGCGCTGGTGCTGGCACAAAAAACCCTTGTCTAATTATTTCGGAGAAGGGTTTATTGTTAAAAAACACACCTGCTGGGCAATAACTACCCTCCTATAATGGAATTTGGAGAAGGATCCTTTGTTAATGACCGCCTGCTGGGCAATAAATATTACCCTCCTATAATGGAATTCGGAGGAGAATCATTTAATGGTGATTGAGGGTAATAAAAGTCAACCTCTGTCTGGGAATGCGTATTTGTCACAAGGCCGTTATCATCAATCACTGATATAACCATGATGGCCGCCGGGGGAGGCATTAGATAATAGAGCGAAAAAATTTCTTTGTCGGGGGTTGGAAGGGGGGCATTAAGGAATAGAGCGAAAAAAAATTCTTTGTCGGTGGGGGGAGGGTCCTCCTCCTCGTCCTCCACCTCCATATGGCTCCTCCTGAGGCAGAAACCTCCATTCACTCCTACTAATGAACTCACAGTATGTATTACTTTATTTTTTCTGGTACTGATACGCTAACAATTAATTCACATGGATTTTACCTTTATTACCTGAGGCTATAATAAACATTTATAAAACTCCATAAAAACTCCATAAACTCCTTGACGCTTTGCCCTTAAAGTCTTAATTTTAAACTGTGCTGACTACAGATCTATCACTTGCAGTGGGAACAACTCGATTGGTAACACGGTCAGTATTCAACCATGCGAAAGGGTAAAAATAAAACTTAAGTACAGTCTCGTGCAGAACCAACCTAAAATCTTATTGGACTGAATCGCGGTTCCATGGCAAGCCAAGCAATCCTCCAATGTAATGCATGTATTTGTTAAACATAACAAAACTTGCCAATTGAATATGAACTTTTATCGTGGTTCCAATAAAAGCCAAGGGAACCTACTGCATTTATTTATAAACGAAGCAAAACTCGCCAATCGAATATACACCTTAAATAGCTATTAATTTTCAAGTACCTGTAAATGGTAATGACAAAGTCTGTATAGCAGGTTTCAAACCTGATTTACAGTGCCCTGATTAGGTTTCAGCTGGGGCACCACTTAGTGGTGGAGATGACAATGAGCCACTTACTACCATGCGACACTCATGTGCGATCAATATGCAAAATAAATTGTACAGTAAGACAATGGTTAAACGTGTAATAATTAGAGACACGCAAAAAGCATAACACATTAAGTGACAACCAAGGTTACGTAGTGGCGAGGAAAGTCAGCGCGGTCGGCTAACGGGCGGCTGATGGTCAAATTATCACTTTTAAGCTCCTTCCATATCATAATAATCATTTTAAGAAAAGTATATGATGTTTTTATTTTGGTAGTTTGTAAAGTATTTTCTTGGTAACGAAAATTGCCTGATCAAATAATAAAGAAATCTCACAGAACAACCTTTGACAGTCTAACTTAGCTAAGCATTTTCTTTTTATGTTTAGTTTTAAATTTAACTCGTTAAAATTTATTTTTACTCTGTCCTGGAACCATATCGTCAACATTATGTTTTGTAAAATAGCACAATAACAATTGTATCGTAACTAATTATAACAAAATGTTTAAAATTAAATTCAGCAAATTAAAATTTGTACCAGTCGCGGACTGTGGTGCTATCAGGAGTTCGTTTGCTGCTGATTTCTTACAATGGTTTAAAAACGTTATAAATTAATCTTAAGATGATTTTCCATTTATATAAAATGTTTTATAAAATGTGATTACTTTTTGTATTTTCCTTAGTATAATTGAACCTCTCGGTTAAGCAATTATTTTCGAAGCCGAAACATAAAGTATAGCTGAAATAATTCTAAAAATACCATGTTTATGTTTATGTTTATGTGTAGTTGAAGGGACGGATTCAGAGATCCAAAGATTCAAAGATCCTCACACGTCAACCGAAGCTTATTGTGTGTCCCTAGTACGTTAGTTTGGCAAACCAATGCCCGTACCCTTTACGAGATCCAGGAGTTTTTTACCAATACTATCGTCCCTTTCATCACCTGGTTGCTTACAACCAAACAGAGCCCTTCTCCTTGCCCCGAGTCTCTCGCAGTCCAGTATGATGTGCTTGGCAGTCTCTTCAGACTGATTGCAGAGCCTACACACCTGACTTTCATTTCTGAGTCCGAGAGTGTGGAGATGTTTCCTGAAATGGCCATGTCCAGTTATCAAAGCAATCAACTGCTTAACCCGACCTCTGCCCAACCTCACCAACCAGTTAGTGAAGTAAGAGCTAGTATCTGCTAGCAGCCTTTTGCCAAGTGCTTGACCAGTATAACCTTGCCATTGCTGGCGATGTAAGTCCCTGGACCATTTGTTTATTGTGTGAAAAGCAGTTGTTTTGCTTATGCCACAGCTTGGCTCTGGACCAAAGAATGGCATACCGGAACCTCTTTTAGCAAGCTTATCTGCACACTCATTGCCACCTATGCCTACATGGCCAGGTACCCAACCAAGATGCACCGAGTTGCGTGTCGCGAGTTTGCTGAGTGTGTTGTGACATTCCCACACCAATTTTGACTTGATTTCGTTGGAGTCAAGAGCCTTGAGGGCAGCCTGACAATCTGACAAGATTACTATATGCTTGTCGCAATAGCGTCTGGCAATGCCTAGATTGGCACAAGCCATGATGCCACAAATTTCTGCTTGAAAAATAGTACAGTGTTGTCCCAGACTTGCACAGAGTTCTGTTCTAGGTGATTCACTGTACACCCCGTAGCCAGATTTTCCTTCAATGAGAGAGCCGTCCGTGTACCAGACAAGGCTGCCATTCCTGTAATAGGGCCCTTCCTCAGATGTCCACTCTTCTCTGGAGCAGAATCCAACAGAAAAAGGTTTAGTGAAAACCATCTCCGTACTCATGACATCTGATGTCATATCAAGCACAGGGTTTTGAGCAACAGCTTTGGTGATGGTGCAATGGCCTGTTCCAGACAGGCCTTCCCTCCATTGGCCTGCGACTTTTAATCGATAGGCTGATTTCCGTGCTTCTGCCTTGATGAAGATATCCAAAGACAGTAATCCAAGAGCAACTTCGAGAGCTGCTGACGGGCTACTCCTGAAAGCTCCAGTGACTAGAAGTGTGCCCAACCTTTGTAAACTTGTGAGTTTGGCTATGGCTGTAGTCTGGTCCACCTTTGTCCACCAGACTAGTGATCCATATGTGACTTGAGGCCTTATTACTGCCTTGTACAGCCACAGTGCTATGTGAGGCTTGATCCCCCACGTGGAGCCTACAAATCTCCTGGACGTCAAGAGCGCCCACTCCTCGTGGGTGCGATCACTATCGATTCACCTTGAAGATCGGCTCTAATCCGCCTGGAGCAGAGCACGGTCTCAATCCACCTACATACAGTAGACTCAAGACCACGCCCACGCACCGCCCGGACCATGGCCGTGTAAGTGACATTGTCAAATGCACCTTCAATGTCCATGAAGGTGCATAGAGCGATTTCCTTAGCAGCAAGGCTGTCCTCCACCCTGCTCACAAGTTGACGCAGGGCGGTTTCGCAGGACTTACCAGACTGATAGGCATGCTGGTTTCGATGGAGAGGAGTACCTGAAAGCACTCCCTTTCTTAGATGTCTTTCTACCAGTCTCTCCAGCGTCTTCAAGAGAAACGATGAGAGACTGATAGGCCGAAATGATTTTGCAGTTGACTAGTCTGCTCTTCCTCTCTTGGGAATGAAGACCACCCTACTGAGGCGCCAGGCTTGAGGAATGTACCCATAAGCCAGACTTGCTCTGAAGAGTTCGCACAGGAGGACCATGAGAGCTTCCGGTCCTTGCTGTAACATTGCCAGTATGATACCGTCCCCCCCAGGAGATTTGAAAGGGCCAAACTTGCTGATGGCCCATTTAACTTTGGAAAGTGTGACAATCCGTCTGGCTAAAGTCCAGCTTCCGCGATCAGCTCTTGGCCATGAGCCCCTTTCGCTGTTGCCGGACATGCCTAAACAGTCACTCTCAAAAATGCAATCCGGAAAGTGAGTCTCAAGGAGAAGTTTGAGACTACCTTCAATTCCAGTGGTATATTGTCCCCCTGGTGACCTCAGGGATCCCAGGAGGCCAATAGGGCTTGAAGCTAAAACACGCTGCAGTCTTGCTGCTGCGCTGAAACTGTTTACCTCCTGTGTAAACCGTCTCCAAGAGTTCTCTTTGGCTTTTTTGATTGCAAGGCTATATTCTGTGAGTGCCTTATGGTATGGCTCTTAGATACGGCTCCGTTTGCAATGGTTATGAAGCTTCCTGACAACCGTCCTTTTACGTTCAAGGTCAGCAGTGCACCACTTAGTATTAGTGCGACTCTTTCCCCGCCGCAATGGACAATTGTCCTGGAAGCAGCTTACGATTGCGTTCTGAAGATCAGAAGCAATCTGGTCCATGTCCGCAAAGCAGCTGACCCTCCCACCTAATGATCCCAGTTGAGACAGGAGGTCAGACTTATAGAGTGACCAATCTGTTTTCCTGGGATCTCGATAGCAGGGCGAGTCACCCTCACCTTGCAGGTTAAAACAGATGTATCTGTGGTCAGACAAGGAGGCCTCGTGGCTTACGTGCCAATTGTCAATGACTCTAAGGACTGCTTCTGAACAAAAAGTAATGTCAATAACCTCACTTCGATTTCGTGTAACGAACGTCGGACGGTTTCCAACATTACAGACATAAAGATTCTTAGATATGAGAAACTGAAGAAGAGCCTCACCTCTTGGATTCGTGTCGGAGCTTCCCCATCCGATTGTGTGATGAGCGTTGGCGTCACAACCTAAAAGGAGTTGTCGTCCGCCAGCGCAGGATGACTCCACCAAAAGTTCGAGTTCTCTCGATGGAGGAAGTTCCCCGGAGTCGTAGGGCAAGTAAACCAAGCCTTCAATTGTGCTCCATTCCTTGCCTTCATAACTCCAGGTTATAGACACCCCAGTGAGATCTCTAGAACAGAATTCAGTGAGGGTTAGGCAGTCCATACCTTTCTTCACAAGTATGCATGTTCTGACATTTTTGAGAGAGGTACAGTAAATCAACCTACCCTTGGTATCGCCCAGGCCTGCAACCCTTCCTTGGTGAAGCCATGGTTCTTGAATCAGTGCCAGGTCAAATCCCTCTCTGAGGAAGAACTGGCAGAAAGCGGCCGAGGCTGCTTTACTGTGGTGTAGATTGATCTGGAGGACCCTGGGCATTGTCCTTGACTGTCGTTGAGACAATTGAGACTTGCCAGAGTCCTAGATTGGCTCTAGAGTTGGCTGACCTAACAGCATTGAAGCAGGCCTCATCCAGGAAACAGACGAATCCGTAACCTTTTGGGTCTGGCTTAGCTGGCAGGACCTTCCGTTCCTTCACCTTCAGGGTGGGGTTTTGCTTGTCGAGCATCTCAAGGACCTTTTCTGGAGTTTTCTTCAGGAGCTTCGGGTGAGCTCTAAAGAATACCCTCGTTGACCTCAAGATGTCTCTCCTTAGTCCAACAGTAAGTTTCTTCTCCCCAAGTGGTTTAAGTCTGGGGATGAGTGTCTCCAGCCAAAGCTTAGTTGCTTCGTTGATGCAGGATGTTATTAAGGCACCTTTTTCCATGTAGGTACCTGCAAACGATGAAGCAGAGCCATCCTCTAGGGGTTCGAGCTCATCCATGATGGCGCCTTCAATAGCTTCTCCTTGCTCTGCTGAAAGCTTAGCCTCAGGATAGCCCTCCAAGACAATGGCCATTTTGATTGCAGAAATGTCCCTGTAAGAGACTCCTTTGCTAGAAGTCCCTGGATTCAAGGTTTGTTCATCATGATTTCCATGAGTTCCACTCCTGGCTTTTTTAGTAGGTCCTTCCGCCGAGGGAGGGGTGGCCATATTGCCATGTTAGGTTTATGTATACTAGGTCTACGCTCATTTCTCGCCTATGAGGATAATCGAAACACATGATCAAATTTAAATCGAATCTCATAACAAATTCAAGATCTGATTTGAGTAACATCATCAGAATACATTCCGGTATCATTTAACTGCTGCCAGAATCCGGGTTTTACTTCTATATAGCTATAGGTATAGTCACTTATGCCCAAAAGACCACTTATCGCGGTAGCTCAGTGGGTATCGCACTGGCTCTCAGAGCGAAAGGTCACAGGTTCGGATCCTGTCGCAGAGCTAACCTTTTATCCGTGGAAAAATATTCTTTTATTTATCACTTATTTTTATCAAAGGAAATGTTGTATAATTGTGTAAACTTGATTATTTTTTAATAAATTGTAAGTTTCAAGCATGGTTTGTTGTTAGGATTGGCATGGGTGCGTTATCGTAGTAAAAACAGAGTATTTTCGGCTAGGCAGTGACTTTAGCAGTGTGATTAATTTAAATTTTAAGAGAACAGGAAGTTTTCTAAATGAACTAATGTTAAAATTTCTATAGACCTAGTCAAAATATCCTTAAGGATTGATTAACAATAAGTCGTCAGGTCTAGTGATTTAGATGACAAAATCAGATTTCAATATATTGTCTCAAAAGCCTAGGCTATTATGAAATTAAATGCTATAAACATGGGTTGGTCCAAGACTGTACATGAAACTTCTAAAATGGCAAGTAGCCTAAGTGTATATGCCTACATTTCATAGCCAAAGGTCCAAGTTTATGATGGAAACAGCTCACTGTAATCCAAACCTAGGATAAGTCAAATCATTTCAGATAACCTAAAAAATGATTAGTTTGGTTAAAATACTTTAAAGCTTTTGTTTTGGTTCGCTACAACATTTCTGGTTATGAGTTTTAAGTATTTAACAACAGTTTTATTACCAGTTTAATGCCGGCTTACTCTTACTGTATTCCAGCCCTAGACTATGTCAAATCAATCAAGATAACCTTCCGAAAAAGGCTGTTTGGTTAGTATAGTCTATAGCTTTTATTGTGGTTAGCTACAACATTACTGGTAATGTATTCTAGGTAATGTAGAAAATTGTTATTATTAATTTAGTGAAAACCTAGCAAATAATTGC
Organism: Allygus modestus; assembly: GCA_963675035.1. Taxonomy (NCBI): domain Eukaryota; kingdom Metazoa; phylum Arthropoda; class Insecta; order Hemiptera; family Cicadellidae; genus Allygus; species Allygus modestus. Next base: position 214,754,159 of record OY776111.1, read on the forward strand.
CCTACAAAATAAATTTAAGGTTGTTCGCTTACTGTGACTACTTGATCAAAGCTTTCTAGACAAATTGAGGCTTTGTACTTTTTACAAATGACAAACACAATATTACAAATTGTCTAAGACAATGTAATAAAACAAACTATTTTATAAGTTAAGTTAATATCTCAGTATCTACAGTTATCTATTTTGAAAAGTTATTTAGAATTTTTCGATCTGCCACATGCGTCGTCTGCCACTGTAACTCGTCGCCTCCGACGACTGATGATATTTACAGAGAGAAGGCATACTAAGCGAAAATTAACTGTATGGATATTTTTTTAATAACGTACACATAATAATTTTATAAAATAAGAAATATGCTCACAACATAAAAATATACTTCGATTTATCTCTCTTGTTTTTTTTTGTGTGAAAAACCTTTTGTTATCCAGTATAACAAAGTATACTCTAGTAAACTAACTATTGTTACTCTGTTGTTGAAACATAGACGTCGGCTAAATTTTAACTATTCAAGTACCACCAAAATGGCTTCCAATGTTATTCTTATGGAGAACAATATAAATTTGGTTTTAAGGTAATTTTATTAATACTGAACGAAATTATCTGAATAACGAAATCGACCGAGATTTTGTACTGTTAAGTTTATCTGGAAAATTTGAAGTTTAACTGTGGGGGCGTTCTCGAGTTATTTTGGTCACAGACACGCCAGTTGAGTTGATTCTCTTACCAGTCCAAGCAGTAAAGTAATGTATAAGGATAAACTTCACTTTGTAACAATTAATTAACTAATAACAAAATCCAACTTCCTTATATTTGATGTGTTTTACCCTAATTTCACGCTGATTAAACCTATTTTAAGGATGATGACTACTAATTTTACTCTAAATGTGTCCTTAAAAACAATTAAATCTTGACAGGTCAGTTTATTTGTTATATATTAAAATGTTCTAGTTTTTAGCACATTATGTGAATTCGGTGTATAATTTTCTGGAAGTTTCTAAAAATTATTCAAAGTGAAGCTAATTAGTTAAAACGTTTAAGGCGTTCTTCCTACTGCACATCTCTTAACAATGTGTAAGCATTTTTTATCGCCTATGATCCGTCAGGGAAAAACTATATCAATCCTTAAATAAATACCTTTCGAGTGTAATAATTCAAACGGACATTTTAAAAATAAAACTGCAACATAAACAACATAGCAGCTTCATGCTATTTCAGAATGAAGTTTAACTACTACCAAGTTATTTTATCATATACCTTATGCAACTGTAATAACACTTACATTATTATTAAGTATTATTGTTTGTTTTGAATTTACTAAATATTAGTCTCTTTTGTGGTTAACCGAAACAACTAACACCAGAGAGAGATAGTTAATACAAATTATGTTTAATGCAATTGTGGTGGTTTATATTACCTTAATGCGCAACACTATCAATGCCGGTATTATTTTTTCATCAGGTGGTTCGTACTAATTATTATTGTACAAAATCGTCGAACTATAGTTCAAACAGCCTGGTTAATTGTCATGTTTGCAATTATAACATCGTGTTTCATTGTCTCTTCATTGAGGTAATTATCATTGTTTATATGGCACTAGTTTATGTTGCTTGTTAATTTTTATAAATATATAATTATTAAATATGTACAAATAGAAAACACTTTAAACAACTAGGATTTATTTCTGTCGGCTGTTAAACAAAGTAATAGAAATAGGGGTTGGTTCCAAAACAAAGATAAAATTTAGCCGTATTCAATTCTTAAAAAATATCATATTACCACCGATGAAATATATAGTTTCCTGAGAACAAAATACATTCAAAACATTTTCTATTTTATGAATTTTGGTTGCTAAATGAATATAGTTGTTACTTAAATATTTACCACGAATTTCTAGGAATAATATAGCAAACCAGTCATCAGTAGATAAATTATTATAATTACTTACAATTAATTATGGTAAAGTGCTATAATTATATTTTATCCTATAATGATGTTTTACCTTAAAAGTTGAAGGAATGTTTCCGATTTATCTGTTTTTGTAGAAGAATGAGTTAGTAAGGGGGCCGAGCTTTCTCAGAAGAATGATCTTTAACGGAACTTCCGGAATCCATTGGTAGGTTCATCATGCCAATTTTAAAATAACAAAAATATAACATTTTTGGGACAAGTTTCAGCTATGTTTTTTGGCGAAGTAGTTCTTTCTTCTCCTGCTTTTGGTAAATTAGATAACTTTTGTTTGAAATTTTATGAGAGGTAAATGCTTCTGTGCTGATTCAGTCTTAGCAGACAAAACTATAAAACACTACATAAGCCTGACTGGAATAGGAGAAGGGTTGCGCTTCCGCGGCAATGCCACGAGTCGGGTTACCGTGAGGGGAGACCAAGATGTATACAAGTGAGGTGTGTGCATGATCACATGATAGCTTATGTGACGTAGATGGGCTCGCAATAATAGTAAACAAACAATGTATTTAATACAAAACTGACATTTAAACAGACTAAATAAGTAAGGTTTGCAGCCATGTCATTGGCTGCGCTAGCGGAGCGAGCCCATCTACGTTACACCAGCTGGCCACGCACACACCTCTCTTTTATACGTCTTAACGGGAGACGAAGGATATATCCGAATGCACCGACTCTGAGCGTTCCACTAGCGTTCAAGCGTTTTAAACGAAACTGCCGTTAACATGGTACATTGACTATAGATACTGAAGTGGACTACAATGGACTCATTGCCATTATAAAAGATGTCCCTACTTTTGAGTGTGCCAGGATTCAAAGAGGATGTAGTTACACTAATCCAACAGAGTATACGTATGTCAACTATTACTTAACTATTACTATTACTTATCCTCTCAGTATCTATAGTAAATGATGGTAGTCAACAAGGTAGTCTGCCGTTAACATGGTAGTCTTAGTATCACTAAACGTTGTGTTAATAAGCTAGACGAAATATTATTATCTTAATAATAACAACATTGGACAACGTACTACGTTTACAACTTCTATTTTCTCTTCATTCGTGACGTATTAGACACACAAAACACTAGATTTACCACTAAAAAAAACACTTAAGTGTCATTCAATTTACCCTTGCTCGCCCAACGTCAAATAATAATGTCCGTTGTTTTTTTTAACTGTATACATTACTTTGAGGTATTAATTTCTTCCTTAGGAACCTAAAATTTAATTTTTGTTTTATACGTTTTAATGGTGTAACATTACTTCTTATTTAATGTCATTATAATATTTAATGTTACTAGAGGTAAAATTAAACAGAGCATAGAAAATGTCTACACTTGGTGAAGGATTCGTCCACTTTTGTGTTTTGAAGCACAAAGCAGACGATAGATACAAAATGCCATTACTGTCTGGTAATGCATTTCTCTTATGCTACAATGCTGAAAGTGCTACCCCATGGTCCTACTACAGTAATCTACTCTGAGCGCCGCAAGTCCTTATCGCACGCATGGCAACGGTAACAACCGTAGCGCTGACTGACCTTTGCTAGAAGATACAAAATGTTCAATTCGTTTTGCCAGAATGCGTGACAACCCAATCCTTACTTAGTTGTCTTTTCACTGACGTTAGTAACTTACTAATTAGTTGAACAAATGGTATGGAAGACAAAAACTACACTAAACAATAAAGCCTCGAAAAAGTTTCATTTTTGTAGCCATCCCTCATATGGTTGAAGATAACTCAAAATAGTCCCTAAACATGTTTTTGGTATAAACAAACCTCCAATTTGAACGTGATTTATATCAAGGTTATAAATAAGTGTACAAAATCGTTCTTTAATTTGAAAACTAACCTTTAATTTAGTTCTTTAATTTATATTTCATTGTTGACTAGCCTCCAAACCATTGATTAAATATACTAATAAACGGTATCAGGAAACTGACACATACTTTCTCCCTTTTAGCCCAACTTCAATGAATAAATTACTTTTTATTTACTAAATATAGAATACAAAGCACGGTCGAATGCACAGATAATCTTGTAAACAAGTTGTTTTAAAAAACATCCCCCCAAATCCCTGCTTTGGAGGCAATACAGAATCCATTGCTACACTCGTGGTTTTAAGAGGGGAAATACCCCCTATTCCCCCCCAGAGTTATTAAGGGGCAACATATTTCGAATTAACTCTGTTGGTCAATACTAAATTGACAAGCATATCAAGTTTGAATGAAATTGATCAGTACATAAGAGAGAAATAGTAATTTTGGTATTCCCCATAAGAATAACATTGGACAACGTACTGCGTTTACCGCTAAATGAAAATTTCAACTTTCTCCGAAACCAGCAATCGTAGAATAGTAATTCAGAATACTAAATTATTTAGTTTTTGAGCTCTTTTTAATGGTGAATGGTAATATTTTTTATATTTATGTCTTTTTATGAAAAATAAAAAAGACTGAATTTTGGATGTTTTAAGTCCTGTAATTTCTGAAACCGAATTTTTACAGGAATGCGGGTGTGTCATTTTGTTGGAAAACTAAAGTTCTACAAACGACTAAATTTTAATCAAAATCGTTAGAGCCGTTTTTGAGAAATTTTTATTTTTCATGTTTTTTGGCGGTTTTTGGGGGATAATTACCCTTAAAAATCAAAAATTCCAAAAAAAGAAAAAAACACCTGGAGATATCGTGGATTAGTACCTATATACCAAATTTCATCAAAATATGCCCATTGGTTAGGGCTCTAGCTCTGTACACATCCACACAGACACACACACACACACACACACACACACACACACGGACACACACACACACACACACACACACACACACACACACACACACACACACACACACACACACACACACACACACACAGACAGACATCACGTAAAAACCACTTTTTTGGGTTCAGGGAGCACCAAAACAAATATTTCCACTAACAACTCAAATTCGAAAATTTTTACGAAAACAATACTTTCTCCATATACTATGTATAAGGGGAGAAAGTAAAAAGGATAAACGTATTATTTTACCTGTAGTCAGTCAATTGGTTTTTAAATTATGAAACTGGCTAATGCAGTTTTGGTTTCAATAGACTATCTTCAGGTGAGGAATTTCAGTTTATTTATCACAATTAAATTTTTAACACAAATTTTCGGCCGAACGGTGTTTTTAAACATTTGTTTTTTTCTTGTGTATGTGTGTTTTTAAACATTTGTTTTTATTTTGCGTGTGTGCCCGTTTGTTAATTTATTGATGTGCTATCAATATAACTACGACAAAGAAATTAACATTTCTTTTATGACCAAAAGTAGCCAGATGGATAGTTTAAAAACACTTGACTGAATACATGTAAAATAGATTCCCCTATATTGATATATTTTTTACGTATGAAAACATGATGCGTGACTTTTTAAATAAATAAAACTGTTGTTTGGCTGAAGGTCAGTATAACATAAACCTAAACATATAAAATGTGACCCGATCAGTAGCCATTGCCATTCCTATTTTATTATTTTTAAGATAATTCTTTATAGACTAATTTACTAAATTTTGACATTATTGATAGCTTTATTACTGTGGTATTATCAAAATCCGTCACCAAACAAAACTTATTATTTGTAAGAAGTTAAATGATTTTAAATTACAGTGTTTTACCTTGATGAAAGCAGATTTAATCAATCGTTGCATGAACATCAGTTATCTAAATAGGAAACTATCATTTTTCAACAAAATAATTAATATCGAAATTACACGGTATTTTAAGGATTTGTATAATTTGACCAACTTGTCGTGGATCACGTAAAAATATTAGATGTATTTTAACACTTCACTAGAAATTTGTAGTAACAAGTAGTTGTTTTCTAGATAGGAAAGAGATATATGATAATCATCATGGGATTTGGACCAAGTAATGTAGGTTAATAATTATATTGTTTGAAATTTTCACAGATGAAATAAACCTTTTAAAACTGACCGGATGTACAATGATTGAAATGAATTTAAGTGATTGCTGGATTACACTCTACGTAGCCCCACTTGGGGTTTGATTGATTGGTAGCAAATGTCCGATGAATAAACACCCACTTGCATATTGCCTTTCTCTACTAAAATATTATTGCCATACAGATCAAGCTTTTTAAATTATTTTATAAAATATCATCATCACTAACTATTGGACCTTGTTTATGCCTATAAGTCAGCAACTAGAAAGAACAAACTTGATTGAAACACTGAAACCATATTTCTGTTTAAAAATACAATTGAATTTCCTACCAGTATTATAAATGTGAACTTTTCTATGTATGTTTATACAGAGTGTCTCAAAAGTCGACGACCAAACTTCACAGGCTTGTTATATTGACTATTTCCAAGTAAAAATGTATAATATTTTTGTATCATGTTCGTTGTAATTTACGAGCTATTGATGTTTTTAATATATTTTAAAATCTTTGTATTACAATCTTATAAATTATTTTAAAGCAATAAAATATGCACGTAGGACTATACAACTTTTACACTGTATACAAATGAACAGTATTTTATAAAAAAATGCAGTTTTAGGAGTTGGGGAGAGTGGGCCAAGTTGAGACAGGTTAATACAAATATTATTACTAGCCCATGCGCATGCGCAGGCTCAAGTGGGTAGTTGGAAAAGATGCACCGTACAGTGGCGCAGCTCTACAGGTTGTTTCAGTAACTACGGACAGTTTGTTGATGTGTAGAGTTAAATGTCTAGTTTATTATGTGACAAGTAAAATTTTGCTCTGACGTTTAAGTGAGTACAAGTGATGTAAACAATATTGGAGGACGTCATCAAGCACGTTTTACTCAACAATAATTGGTCAGGAAGTACATACATTTTCCATCTATCTAGGTATCCTACTTTATAGGTAATGTTAGCTTGAATAAAACGTGGGCGCAGGGGGCAAGTTAGGGGCAGATTGATACAATGTATCAACGTACCCCACATAATTTTGAGTTTGATTGCTATGACATGATACCTGGCCATGGCAAACAGATCTAAAGTTTCAGTTCCAGACTCCTGGATCAACCACAAATCTGCCACAAAGGAATGGTTCAATTAATTTATGAAGAGACATTCCCAACTATCGATTAGAGAACCTGAAGCAACAAGCTTCAGCCGAGCAACACGTTTTAACAGGACAAATGTGGGTCTTTTGACAGCTTAAAACGCGTGATGCAGCAATATAAATTTAAGGACAAAGACATATGAAATGTTGATGAAAAAGGTGTTCAAACTGTTCAACGACCAAACAAAATTGTTGCTGAAAAAGGATCTCGCCAAGTAGGAAAGGCAACATCCGCCAGGAGGGGTCGTACCGTCACTATGGTTTTGGCTGTCAACACGATTGCCACCAATGTTTGTATTTCTAATAGTGTTTTTAAAAGACAGTTTCATTGCAAATCGACCACCTGGTTGCATTGGGACATCCTATCCGTCAGGGTGTGTGACAGGAGACTCGTTTTTCAAATTTATGAAAAACTGTCACAGCCATGTCAGATCATCAAAAGACAACCCATGCCTACTTCTTTTGGACAACCATGTGTCGTATTTATCAGTTGATGTGCTAAAATTTTCCAAAAATATTGGAATTGTGATGCTGTTATTCCCGCCGCATACATCTCACCGCCTATAATCATTAGACATCACTGTGTATGGGACATTTAAGAAATTTTATTTTACTGCGGTGGATGATTGGATGATTAGCAATCCAGGTAAAACAGTGTCGATCTATGAAATTCCTGGGATAATTAAAACTGCACTTCCAAACGCCATAACTCCAAAGAACATAGTTTCTGGGTTCGATGGATCTGGCCTTTAACACAGTATCAACTTTCCCCGTCTTGATATCAACTCGCCCCTGTGTGAGGTAGGTTGATACACAATGACGTTTGTAATAATTAATTTTATTTAGATGCTATACAACTGTTTTAAGGGAATTAAATATAACATTTATGCACTAAAAGGCTTAAGGTTTCAAAGTATGATGGTGGTAATCAAATAACGGAACACGTTTGTTAAAAAAAATAATAAAACTGAAAACTGTGTCAACTAGCCCCAATCTCCCCTTTTAATAAAATTTTAAAACTCAAAACTAACGCAGCTTTAATTGAAATTTAACATTTCAAACAAACATTTTACTTTCAAACAATGTTGCCGTTTACCGTTTCTACCTTAGAGCGTGATCGTGTATCTTAAAGGTTTCCCTATTCATTGTAGATAATAATATTATCAAGATACTAATAGATTTATTCCCCCAATTTCAGTAATAGCTATGTTTTTTATTAATAGACTTTTCTGAAATTAACTATAAAGTAACAAAACATAGGAATAAAAATAAAATTACATTAATTTGATTTTTAATTGTATTAAAATCTGCATTTCTTTATAATTACTGTTTATTTGTACACGCAGTACAAGTTGTATGGTCCTACGTGCTTATTTTCCTGCCTAAAAATGGTTTATGAGATTGCAATATGTAGGTTATAAAAATACGTAAAAACGTCAATAACTTGTTAACTATGAAGAATATGATATGAACGTTTATAAATTTGTTGTTGGAAATGTTCCATATAACAAGCCTGTGAAGTTTGATCGTCGAATTTTGAGACACCCTGTATATTTTTTGAGTTGCATCAAACAAAAATAACCGGACTTATCAAATTATCACATACAGTAGCAATATGCAAACTAAACAACTAAAACTTTGCATAACACTTTAACATATAAACTTGATAATGTCACATCCACCCTTAGCAGTGGCGAACATTGATAATATTTTGGTGGGGGGGGGGGCTAAGAACAATAATAAATATGCTTGACAACAATACATTGATTGAGCACGTAAACATGAACACCAAATGCCACCATACAGTACTTTGGTACATTAGAGATAATTTAACCTAACGCGCATTATGTTTATAATAATTCAGATTAGTAACTTTTCATATTTTTTGTCATTACGGGGGAGGTGCCGGGCCCCCCTTATATACGCACCTGAACCTTAGGGCTCCATCCCACGGGTCTTGTAAGTTTCAATGCAAATATTTTGGGAGGTATATCATTAATACAATTACCAGCTGATGTTAAGATATTTTTCAGGCACAACAAAATAAATCATGTAGTAAAACGTAAACAAAGATTTCATAGTTCTGGTTAGGGTATCATTTATAGTGTGTTTCAATTTTCCCGAGTAAAGCCACGGGTTATATCTAGTTATAAAATAAGTCTTTGTATGTTTACAAATATTTCATTGAACTATGAATCAAAATATGATTTTAGTGTTCAATATAAGATTAAAGTTACTGCCTTTTAAGTCATTCTCTTTTTTACTGAGAATTCAGGAGAGAGTATTTAAATGCCTTTGAAACCACTTGCCTATTAACAATCAAAACATTAAATTCTTAGTCATAATTTTAGCTTAATCTTAATTATTACTTTTTTATTATATTCTGTATCTTATCTTTCTATATATCGCCCTGATGAAAATGTATTCTCTATATCATATATTGTATCGTAAAATACAGTTATAGCATTGGCCATAGTGTATACACCGTATGATTTTTTTCAAAACTTGTTGGTTTCCAGCACCAGCCTTTATTTAATGTGTAACAAAATAACAGATTAAGCTCTAATTTTACATAAGTTATTAATTAAAAACGTTCAATCTTAATTCAAAACTCCTTTTCAGCGAATTTCCCCTATAGGCAAGAAGCTAGTACTGTAGGTGGCATGTTAAGACTTAAGCACAAGACTATGATAACTTTTTTTGAGGCCCCCCGTTGCCCAAAACACCATTCGTTCAAATTTATAAATATATATATATATATATATATAAATATATATGTATGAGTGTGTGTGCGTGTGTGTGTGTGTGCGTGTCAGTGTATTTCTGTGAGGCCATTACCTCGATAACTTTTGATAGAAACGCCCGATTTTGATGAAATATGGTTAATATTTAGATAGTAACATTTATAACTATAAGTTCGAAAACCGAAACGGTCGGAAAACGGGAAGGGGGTTTTATGGGGGTATAAAGTAAAAAAAAGATTTTTTTTGCAATTTTCACCCTAATTTTTTAAAAACACTCTGTTTTGTTTTCAGCCATGAAGCGTAGAAAAACAAATATTTTTGTTTATTTTGAATCATTAACTTAGGTTAAGTGGTTGTAGAGAAAATCCAAAAAAGTATTCATAAAATAACACATGTTAATCTTATGGGAAAACGGATTTTAGCTTTTCCTTAGTTAATCTTACTGAAAACTGCACATTTCACTAATATCTTCAGATCTAAAAAGAACAATTATTTTGGTGTTTAAATTGTGATTCTACGTACAACTGTTGCAGAGAAGTGCTAAATACAGTACGATGTCCAATATTATCCTTATGGAGAATACATAACAATTTATTTCTCGATTATTCATGAATGCATATTGATAAACTTGGTATGTGGCTTCACCTGGTCGTGGTATATTGATATTTGCACGATAAAATAATTGTTTATTGATTATCCCTGTAACAGCGAACCTGCATAGTCGGACTTAACGTTATTCTTATGGAGAATAAATACAAAGCTATATATCACTTATTTATTTATTTGTATTAAACTTGGTAAGTGGCTTTATGTGTTAGGTAGTGACAAACACATACATGCATTGGGAATTTGCTGATAATGTAGGTTTGCTATGACGGGGGTGTTGATTTATTGTCACCATGTTACAATTAATTAATTTGAAAAACTTCCATCCAATTTGATTTTCTTAAAAGGTCTTCAGAATACATTAGACCAGATAAAATGTTACTTATAAGAATATATAATTTTTTCACTCTTGATTTTATTTACTAATATTTTCCCAAATATTCCGAGCCATTCAGTTGAGCTATAAAAGTGACTTGCCATCTATGTGAAACATAGTTCCAGAATTACGACGATCTGTTAATTTACTTTGTCCTTTTTCTACCTTTACTTTTTTTCGGTGGAAATACATACTCTGATACATATACGAAACATTATTCTCTACTGTATTTTTCTAAATATTTAAAAAATCCAAAAAAATGTAGGTTAGTTAGGTGTAAGAATTTGATATTTAGATGTAATTAGGGTTCACTTGATAACGGGAGGAGTTTCCTTACCTCCCAAAAAGTAGTGTAGTTTTAAACACTAGAAGCGATAGGTAAAGTCCAAATAAATAAAAAAATAAATTATTCTCTAGCAGTTGATATGTCGAGCCGCGCAGGTAACATGACATGTTACACATGTTGACAGCGAGTGGTGCCGACAATGACACCCAATGCCAAGTATATTGGTTACGTGAGCTGACTCTAACAATGTATGGTTTTGTTTTTGATACGCCCAGCTCTACCTAGAGATGCAGGTAAGATGTAAGACATGATTAAGGTAAGTGACATAATTAAAGAAGTCCTATTCTAAGTATGATTTTTTTGAATGTCCAAAAAAATTACTCACACAATACCGGGTGTCCCACGAAGAGGTTTAAACGTTTGATTTTATATTACGTGCCCATTCATGCACCGAACTTTTTTAAACTTTACACAGTTTACAAAGTAGGTTCTAAAAATATTCTGGAAAATTTTCAGCTCCCTAATCTTAATAGAAACAAAATGGCGGCATATTGAAAAATTTACCAATTTGCTTCCTATAAAAACTACTTTCATGATTTATTATCTGAAGATGATCCGGACAGGAGAGTGGAATTTTGTTCTCGTATCATTGAATACCATGAGTCAGATCCTGATTGGCATACTCAAATCATTTTCTCAGACGAGTCCACTTTCTACCGCAATGGTGTTGTAAATAGGCATAATTGTTATTATTATAATACCGTCAATCCCCACATTCTTGAAGAGACTCCAATTAAATCAAAAGGAATTACTGTTTGGGCGAGTGTCAGTTGTAACGGCGTGTTATCTTACGACATTTCAGACAATACAATGACTGGGATTAGGTATGCACGAGTTTTAAATGAACAGGTCTTGCCCCATTTGACGGTACCAGAAATGAATCAAGCAATCTTTCAACAAGATGGTGCTCCACCTCATTTTGCAAATCCTGTCAAGCAATTACTAAATGGCAACCTTCATGGCCGTTGGATTGGTCGTGGAAGTGATTTTTTAGATTGGCCACCCCGATCACCTGATTTAACTGTTTGTGACTTTTTTTTATGGGGTTATTTGAAGGAACAAGTTTATACCCATAGCTTCAATAATGATGAGGAACTAAAACGATCAATAGAAGAGGAACTTCTCCGGATACCGCGGAGTTTCTTTGTAAGAGCTTACGAATCATTTGTTACGCGCTGTTATCAGTGTGTTGCTGTGGATGGGTTACAGTTTGAATAATTTTGGACTTTAAGGTTTTCCATTAGGCTATGTTCTAGTTATTTTATTTAAAAGTCATATTGCCCTAGAATGTAACAATAAAAATATTTTATAAAACCAAAAACACCTTTTTTAATGTTTTTAAAGTATCGTTTTTCAATATGCCGCCATTTTGTTTATATTAAGGTTAGGGAGCTGAAATTTTTCCAGATTATTTTTAGAACCTACTTTGTAAACTGTGTGAAGTTTAAAAAAGTTCGGTGCATGAATGGGCACGTAATATAAAATCAAACGTTTAAACCTCTTCGTGGGACACCCGGTACATTAAGAATGTTGGTAATGTATTGCATATCTGCAGATTGAAATACCTAGAATAATGCTAAGTAAATAAAGCATATTAGGATTCCACAATACGATATCACTCGGTTGTTTGTAAGGTCAGTCATAACATGTACGTATATATAACGTAATATATTGTGATGATTGCGAATGACACTGACAGTAACAACCAACAACACTTATAATGAGTACATATGTCGTCTACAACTTGGCGTCAGTGAGGATATGTTGTCATACATTTGCTTAATAAACTATGCGTTGTAAGGTAACGTGCATCAGTTGTTAACAGCGAGCGATATTGACCACGAAAGAACCACCTTTGTGCAGCCACACCAAGTTGTGATTCTGGTTTTTACCAAGCATTATTGGTATTTTATGGAAAAGTATTCTACGCAAAATTCTAATCAATTAGTTTATTTTTAGCGATAGCGGTATTTTTACACATCAGTAGGATGACCTAACTCTCTTGGTTTTTAGTTATTTCAGAGTAAACTTACATTTATGATGCAATAATAACATAACTACGAGTAGTTTTGCTTTCTGAATCTCTGGAATGTCGATCAAGACAACTTTCAAAGATCCGAAATTCCAGAGAAAACCGTCATTGATGGTTACGCCGATGACGTTGCAGCACTCTTTGATGTACGACACGTTAAGCTAGCCCAGCTGCTTAACCAAGAGGTGCGTGTTTTAAACAGTCGGATGGCTGATCACGGTTTCCTACTTGCTTTAAGCAAAACAGAGCTCGTGGTTTTTACTTAAAAGCAAATAGTGTACACCCCATCGTGATCCGATGCAAGTAGGGGGTGTTGTAGTACCTCAGAATATGGTGGACAGCAAGCTTTGTTGGAGGGATCAGGTGTTCCGTAAGGCAGACAAGGCTTCTAAGAGTGACGCTTAAATAATAAGCTTATGGCAAATTTTGGGGGTTCCAGATCCAGTAAAAGTGGACTGATGATGTATGCAGTCCGTGCATACCATAGGTACGGGGCTGAGGTGTAGGCAGGTGTGCTAAATATGGAGGCGTACAAGTTATGGCTCTCTGAGTGCAGTGGCAAGATGCCATGTGATAAACAGTTCCCAGGTTAGAATCCGAAAGAGCAGAGAAGGCCTTTAGTGGGTAAACTAGGCCTACATCTGGTAAGAGTCCAACACTATCGTGAATAAATCATACTCCCTTCTCTTTAAAACTGTATTACTTGTTCTAGGCAGAAATATACGTTATTTATTTTATTTTATAAAATGATAATGTTTTTTATAAAAGAAAATAGTCGTTGGAATAAAAGTATAAATTTAATGTTCATTTTGACACATTAGAAGTAAATTGTAAACTAGTAGTAGAAGTTAATTGTTGGTAATACAACCTAATATGTTATTTCTTTTAATCTGCATTAGAAAACCCTCATGCTACAACTCAATAACAAGCTAAATAAATAATAATTACAAACTCGTTAATGTCATGAATAACAACCATTAATGTGACTAACATTATTATAATGCAGAAAATAAATGTTATTATAATCATTTTAATTTGCTTATAATAAATGCAATTACCTCAATTTCAATTACATTAATACCCACAAATTTATCTACTCGTTTCGTTTTCGCTCAACTCAAAAAACTAACTTGAACAACTATAGGAGAATTTTACTCTGACCTTTTGTCTAATTCGAAATGTTTACAGGGCAGGTACAGTACGTCAAACTTTGAGTTTGTTATGTAATTTAGGATGAGAATTAGTTTATATTAATTTAAATATGGCTTACTAAGGAAGATCAGACTTAAAGAACTTATAATTTACGATTACCATCTAAAAATACATTAATAGCTTATTCCTATTGGTAATGTGATTGAAAATATGTTTCATAAACATGAGTAGGTTGACGTTTATTGGAAATGCATTATATATTTATATGAAATTTGGCTCAAATGTGTAAAGTGACATTCATGACTTTAAGGTCGAAAACCAGAAAAATCGGACCATGGGAACAGGGGTTTATGGGGGTTTTAAATTTTACAAAAATCAGTTTTTTGCATTTTTTACCCTTCAATTACCTAATTTTGGTTTTGACCATGTTATAGAGCTTAAAATAAAATAATATATAATTTTGAATTATTAACCTAGGTTAAGTGGTTGCGGAGAAAATCCAAAAAACCTACTCATAAAATATCCGATGTTAGTCTTATGGGAAAGAGGTTCTTGGCTTTTCCTCAGTTCATTTTAATGTAAATTTCACATTTGTTTTTAACAACCTGTTCAGATCCACAAAACAATCATTTTGGTGTTTAAATTGTGATTCTACACCCAACCATTGCAGAGATATTTAAAGTGCTAAGCACAGTACGTTGTCCAATGTTATCCTTATGAAGAAAAAATAAAATTTGATGTCTCATTTATGAATGTATATTGATGAAACTTGGTATGTGGCTTCAAATAGTTGTGATATTGATATTTGCACAAAAAAGGTTTTTGTTGATTTTACCCGTAGCAGCAAACCTGCGGACTCAGCCCCCATGTTATACTTATGGAGAATAAGTAAAATGTAATGACACCCTTAATTATGAACATAAATTAATAGAACTTGGTATGTGGCTTCACCTTGTTGAGTTATATTGAAATTTGCATAAAAACCCATTTTTTCTTTGTTGCAGCAAACCTGCTTACTCAGCCCCCATGTTATCCTTATGGAGAATATTTAAAATGTTATATAGGGCTTATTTATGATTGCATATTGATGAAACTTGGTGTGTGGTTTCGCATAGTTAAATTATAGTTATATTTGTATAAAAACCAATTGTTTGTGTTCTTTGTTTGAGAAAACTACGTACTCATCATCAATGTTATTCTTATGGAGAATAATTAAAATGGTATACATAGCTTATATGTGAATATATTTTTATGAAACTTGGTATGCGGCTTTATGTGGTATTAACACATATATTATGCATTTAAAATTCGCTGAATACGCAGGTTTGCTACGACGGGCTTTTTTAATACGTAGCAGGCGAATTTTTATTTTATCAGAGTGCGATTTAGACTTCAGGTAAAATACAGAATTTGGGAGAGTAGTCTAAAACCCAAAAAGACCTTATGGCAAGTTGGTTAGGCTTATTTACTCTTTAAGTGAAATGTATAGGGTTACATTTCAGAGAAGATTACAACTTTTAATGTAACAACAAAAAATAGTACAGAAACTGAGAGAGACAGTTCAAATTCAAGGAACTGGCTTGGCATTGCAATCACGTCCTACCTAGGTTTTTATGTTGACCACTATCTTTTTATGTGACACTGAGCTGTATATATTTTTAAATGTAATCTCGAGTGACCTAAATGCAGTTGTAGCTGTTAACGTCATATACAATACTACTTACTACAAATTAACATTAATTTTATTTGTAAACTTTTACATTAAAGCATTGATAAAGTTATAATAGTCATAAATGTCTGTTCATTTATACAACTCCACAATTTTGTATTGGTCCGATCCAATTATGACTTGGATATGTTATTGTCCTAAGCCAATGCATAATTAAATACCACCCACAACTCCCAAATTAAATCTAAACAATATTTTGTTAATTACTATAATGCCAAGTGCCAACTGTATTATATATTTGTTGGCAAAATACCGCTAGCTTTGGTGTTTATTAGTAAATTTAATATATTATTGGATATATTTTTGTGCTATACCAGCGCATATGTAAATGCATATCAATAATGTCCTAGTTTTGTCTTATCCTAAATTTAAAAAATACTATGATGCAAAATAGTTACAGTCCATAGGCAAGAAAACCACAATACTATAATTTTCTGTACAACTGCTAATATGCATTAGACAACAAATTAATTTTTAAACCCAAAATACATTCTAAAAAACTACACACAAAACACCAATCTTTCTTTGTACTTGTTCGTAGTAGTTTTTAATTTATCGAGCTTAGTTTTAATTTTGTAGTTAAAATCAAACTTTCCACTTTCTAGCTCCCTTTCTAGGTTACGAATATTTTCAAACTGTGTACTGTAATATACCTTTTCCTATCCCGTTCACGATTTGCTTAGTAGCGTATATTAATAGGTCCGCACCATCTTCCAAATGCTCCAATCTACTAAATTCTTTAAATTTAATATTACCTTTAATATCTCGCATAAACATAGCATTAGACATATATCCTTGTTTAGGAACAACGGTAGTAGTATCCCACATACTATTATGGAATCTTAAGTTTTCTATTTTCGGAAAAGAATAACCGTAAAATGTTGCAGTTCAACTAGTGTTAAAGCTTGCAAGTGACTCGTTGGGAGATAGGTAAATAATATCAAAATTGACTGTGTATTGTAATACCATATAAACTTCTCTGTTCTTATTTATCTCTATAAACACAGTTTTATAGACACCTTTCACACAGTACACACCACATTGTCCTATGGTCCATCTTTCTCTGCCTACACCCCCACACAGGTAAACTTACTTTCGTTGTTTACCAGAAACGCATATACTATGTAATGTCCATAAGGCTCTAGATCCTCCCAACGTCGTCGTAGGAAATAATCTTTTAATTTGTCTTCTCTTTCCTTTACTTCTTGTCCCCTAGCAAACTATGCCTGTATTCCTCTTGAACCGAAACAGTATTTTCCAACATATTCCAATTTACGCTTATTGGTGTCTATGTATTCTATTTCAATTTTTTTTTTTTGGAACACCTTTATAAGAAAGGCTTGGAAAGCGGTTTTATTTCTTTAATAGTGTATGGGTACAGTATTTTGTAACATTGGTCCGACTTCTTAAAATGTAGGAGACAAGGTTAGGACTTGCCACTAAGCCTAATTTTTCTATATTTATGTCTTTAGGTATAGTAGTGAAAGGAATATTAGATTTTGTAAAACATCTACGTCCAGATTTAATGTAACACTTATGCTTTACACTTATCTGGAAATTCTTCTGTTACCTCCACATAGTTAGTTGGTAAACAGTTAAAGCTAAATGCCGATAGAGCATACTTTATTAACTTCTCCCTTTGTATACTACCTTCAGGCAGTTTTAGTTGTACTCCAGTTATCGTCTTTGTATTACTATTACCCCAATATGCGTATTATAATAAATCGTTAAACACTAGTAGAGAAGAACTGGTGGGGAGGGGCCGTAATCGGCACTTTTTTCCCATGTTATTCTTATGGGGAGCCGTTTTTGCGCCGACACCAGCTCCCGCCTTACACAAATTTTCTTGTTAGCCTGTACTAGTACCCTTGCCTTAAATACATTTTCCCCATCCTCTATATTTAAAAAAAATCTAACTTTGGATTTGTCTGCAATTTATCTAATGCATTAATAAATCCTTTCCCAAATTAACTATTACGGTCGAATTAAAAACTGCCAACTATTTACTGACTGATTTTTGTAATTAAAACACTCACCAACCGCAACGATCCACACCGCTGCCCACTGACACACTGACCATGACGCCAAGGCCTGGGATTCTCCACGCGTGCCTACACACGCAACATCCAACCTTGGCCAGAATTAGCTATGAGGTAATTTCCTGGTTAAATTGAAAATCCAGCCTCTCGACGTGTATATAAGAAGCTACCGACAACATTATCTCTATTGTTCCATATCCCAGGACCTTGGCAGCGACGGCAGACGCCGAGTGGCATTGGACTCTGGACGTCACGGCATTCGGCTCTGGACTCTGGACGCGTCACGGCTCCAACATCACCAGACGTCTCGGACTCCAATGATGTTAGTCGATGAGAGAGTGTTAGCGACGGCAGTCAGTTGTAGCTAAAGTGTAGATGATGTCTTCAGCGGAGGACAATCACAACTGACTGTTAAGCCATCATTTTTGTTTATAATTGCTCCGAAAATTGTGAAATAGCTTTCCTAATATTTGTAAATCATATTTCGAATATAACAGCCACATTCCCAAATTAAATTTTAAAATAGATTTCCATATTTAAATATCCATTTGTGAATCATATTTCGAATGTAATAACTGCATTTCCAAATTAAATTTTAAAATAGATTTCCATATTTAAATATCCATTTCTAAATCATATTTCAAATTTAACAGCCACATTCCCAAATTAAATTTTAAAATAGATTTCCATATTTAAATATCCATTTGTGAATCATATTTCGAATGTAACAACTGCATTTCCAAATTAAATTTTAAAATAGATTTCCATATTTAAATATCCATTTCTAAATCATATTTCAAATTTAACAGCTGCATTTTCAAATTAAATTTTAAAATAGATTTCCATATTTAAATTGTCATTTGTAAATCATACTTCCAATTCAGCATTTACTAATTTAATTCTCCATTTCAAAACTGTAATCGTAAAACATAACTATTGAATTGGTAGATACAAAATTACTAGTGATCTAATAGCCACTCCCATCACCAAATGATCCTCTTAGGATGCTTTAAGGATATTAATTTAGGCGCAACAATTATCTTACACTTCAAAGTTAAATGGGTTTTGAAAATTATTTGTACTTTGATCAAACTAAATATTAAAGTAAAATATGTTTTGAATTTTAGACTTTAAATATTAAATTATCTGTTCTAATTGAATATGTAGATTGATAGCTTCAAAATGGCAGTTTTATTTATAAAATGATATTGTGCAGTGTGAAGACGTATCCAATCCAAACAAACAGTTCAACTGCACTGACGCTGGTTTCTGATCACACATCTATAACTTTGTGTTTTAAATTACACTTGTTAAAGTATATAATTTAAAACCAATGTTAAATGATTTTGTCTAATTTAACATTAAAAATGGTAATTTTTGAACTCTCATATTCGTAAATTAAACTTGTTAAAGTAAAATATAATTTAAAACCAATGTTAAATGATTTGTCTAATCTAACATTAGAAATGGTAATTTTTGAACTCTCATATTTGTAAAGTAAACTTGTTAAAGTAAAATATAATTTAAAACCATTGTTAAATGATTTGTATAATTTAACATTAAAAATGGCAATTTTTGAACTCTCATATTCGTAAATTAAACTTGTTAAAGTAAAATATAATTTAAAACCAATGTTAAATGATTTGTCTAATCTAACATTAGAAATGGTAATTTTTGAACTCTCATATTTGTAAAGTAAACTTGTTAAAGTAAAATATAATTTAAAACCATTGTTAAATGATTTGTATAATTTAACATTAAAAATGGCAATTTTTGAACTCTCATATTCGTAAATTAAACTCGTTAAAGTAAAATATAATTTAAAACCATTGTTAAATGATTTGTCTAATTTAACATTAAAAATGGTAATTTTTGTTTATAAAAAACAGAGTAATGTCATCTCAAAATTTATTTACTTCGAACATGTTGTCCTGTGCAGTCTGCTCCGTGCCCTGCTCCAAAAGAAGTAATTTAATCAGACACTATCGTAACATCCACAAAGTTATTCCTAAAATTTGTAAAAAATGCCATCAAATATTTGACAATAGCAATTTTAAAATGCATATGCTAGAGAACCACAATACTTGTAATGTGTGTAAGAGAGTCATCACCCGTGACAAGAAACGCCACCACCTACGATGTGACAAGCGACCCTATAATGTGTTTAAGTTTCAAGGTGAGTCCGTGGATATATTAAACACCCTTCAATCATGTCCTTTACCAATAAAATGGATTCTTATTAGGAGAGTGAAATTTATCAAACACACAGTTAGTAACAACAGCCTGGTTAATTGTCATGTTTGCAATTATAACATCGTGTTTCATTGTCTCTTCATTGAGGTAATTATCATTGTTTATATGGCACTAGTTTATGTTGCTTGTTATTTTTTATAAATATATAATTATTAAATATGTACAAATAGAAAACACTTTAAACAACTAGGATTTATTTCTGTCGGCTGTTAAACAAAGTAATAGAAATAGGGGTTGGTTCCAAAACAAAGATAAAATTTAGCCGTATTCAATTCTTAAAAAATATCATATTACCACCGATGAAATATATAGTTTCCTGAGAACAAAATACATTCAAAACATTTTCTATTTTATGAATTTTGGTTGCTAAATGAATATAGTTGTTACTTAAATATTTACCACGAATTTCTAGGAATAATATAGCAAACCAGTCATCAGTAGATAAATTATTATAATTACTTACAATTAATTATGGTAAAGTGCTATAATTATATTTTATCCTATAATGATGTTTTACCTTAAAAGTTGAAGGAATTTTTCCGATTTATCTGTTTTTGTAGAAGAATGAGTTAGTAAGGGGGCCGAGCTTTCTCAGAAGAATGATCTTTAACGGAACTTCCGGAATCCATTGGTAGGTTCATCATGCCAATTTTAAAATAACAAAAATATAACATTTTTGGGACAAGTTTCAGCTATGTTTTTTGGCGAAGTAGTTCTTTCTTCTCCTGCTTTTGGTAAATTAGATAACTTTTGTTTGAAATTTTATGAGAGGTAAATGCTTCTGTGCTGATTCAGTCTTAGCAGACAAAACTATAAAACACTACATAAGCCTGACTGGAATAGGAGAAGGGTTGCGCTTCCGCGGCAATGCCACGAGTCGGGTTACCGTGAGGGGAGACCAAGATGTATACAAGTGAGGTGTGTGCATGATCACATGATAGCTTATGTGACGTAGATGGGCTCGCAATAATAGTAAACAAACAATGTTTTTAATACAAAACTGACATTTAAGCAGACTAAATAAGTAAGGTTTGCAGCCATGTCATTGGCTGCGCTAGCGGAGCGAGCCCATCTACGTTACACCAGCTGGCCACGCACACACCTCTCTTTTATACGTCTTAACGGGAGACGGAGGATATATCCGAATGCACCGACTCTGAGCGTTCCACTAGCGTTCAAGCGTTTTAAACGAAACTGCCGTTAACATGGTACATTGACTATAGATACTGAAGTGGACTACAATGGACTCATTGCCATTATAAAAGATGTCCCTACTTTTGAGTGAGCCAGGATTCAAAGAGGATGTAGTTACACTAATCCAACAGAGTATACGTCTGTCAACTATTACTTAACTATTACTATTACTTATCCTCTCAGTATCTATAGTAAATGATGGTAGTCAACAAGGTAGTCTGCCGTTAACATGGTAGTCTTAGTATCACTAAACGTTGTGTTAATAAGCTAGACGAAATATTATTATCTTAATAATAACAACATTGGACAACGTACTATGTTTACCACTTCTATTTTCTCTTCATTCGTGACGTATTAGACACACAAAACACTAGATTTACCACTAAAAAAAACACTTAAGTGTCATTCAATTTACCCTTGCTCGCCCAACGTCAAATAATAATGTCCGTTGTTTTTTATAACTGTATACATTACTTTGAGGTATTAATTTCTTCCTTAGGAACCTAAAATTTAATTTTTGTTTTATACGTTTTAATGGTGTAACATTACTTCTTATTTAATGTCATTATAATATTTCATGTTACTAGAGGTAAAATTAAACAGAGCATAGAAAATGTCTACACTTGGTGAAGGATTCGTCCACTTTTGTGTTTTGAAGCACAAAGCAGACGATAGATACAAAATGCCATTACTGTCTGGTAATGCATTTCTCTTATGCTACAATGCTGAAAGTGCTACCCCATAGTCCTACTACAGTAATCTACTCTGAGCGCCGCAAGTCCTTATCGCACGCATGGCAACGGTAACAACCGTAGCGCTGACTGACCTTTGCTAGAAGATACAAAATGTTCAATTCGTTTTGCCAGAATGCGTGACAACCCAATCCTTACTTAGTTGTCTTTTCACTGACGTTAGTAACTTACTAATTAGTTGAACAAATGGTATGGAAGACAAAAACTACACTAAACAATAAAGCCTCGAAAAAGTTTCATTTTTGTAGCCATCCCTCATATGGTTGAAGATAACTCAAAATAGTCCCTAAACATGTTTTTGGTATAAACAAACCTCCAATTTGAACGTGATTTATATCAAGGTTATAAATAAGTGTACAAAATCGTTCTTTAATTTGAAAACTAACCTTTAATTTAGTTCTTTAATTTATATTTCATTGTTGACTAGCCTCCAAACCATTGATTAAATATACTAATAAACGGTATCAGGAAACTGACACATACTTTCTCCCTTTTAGCCCAACTTCAATGAATAAATTACTTTTTATTTACTAAATATAGAATACAAAGCACGGTCGAATGCACAGATAATCTTGTAAACAAGTTGTTTTAAAAAACATCCCCCCAAATCCCTGCTTTGGAGGCAATACAGTATCCATTGCTACACTCGTGGTTTTAAGAGGGGAAATACCCCCTATTCCCCCCCAGAGTTATTAAGGGGCAACATATTTCGAATTAACTCTGTTGGTCAATACTAAATTGACAAGCATATCAAGTTTGAATGAAATTGATCAGTACATAAGAGAGAAATAGTAATTTTGGTATTCCCCATAAGAATAACATTGGACAACGTACTGCGTTTACCGCTAAATGAAAATTTCAATTTTCTCCGAAACCAGCAATCGTAGAATAGTAATTCAGAATACTAAATTATTTAGTTTTTTGAGCTCTTTTTAATGGTGAATGGTAATATTTTTTATATTTATGTCTTTTTATGAAAAATAAAAAAGACTGAATTTTGGATGTTTTAAGTCCTGTAATTTCTGAAACCGAATTTTTACAGGAATGCGGGTGTGTCATTTTGTTGGAAAACTAAAGTTCTACAAACGACTAAATTTTAATCAAAATCGTTAGAGCCGTTTTTGAGAAATTTGTATTTTTCATGTTTTTTGGCGGTTTTTGGGGGATAATTACCCTTAAAAATCAAAAATTCCAAAAAAAGAAAAAAACACCTGGAGATATCGTGGATTAGTACCTATATACCAAATTTCATCAAAATATGCCCATTGGTTAGGGCTCTAGCTCTGTACACATCCACACAGACACACACACTCACGGACACACACACACACACACACACACACACACACACACACACACAGACTGACATGAGTATCCCTTGTGAGAATACACAGATGTCGGCACCATGTGCCACTTGTGAGAAGTTCCGTGTATTAAAAGGTACAACAACGAAAACGGTTAGCAAATGCTATAAAAAATAATTGCAATCCAATGGTAACACGCACTTTTACAATTATGCATGTTTAAGCTATGTCCCTTGTGAGCATTCAGTGTGAGTTTTTATGAGAATATATGTGGGTTTTTGTGAGAATATGTGTGGGTTTTAGTGAGAATATGTATGGATTTTTGTTAGAATATGTGTGGGGTTTTGTGAGAATATGTGTGTGATTTTCTGAGAATATGTGTGGGTTTTTGTGAGAATATGTGTGGGTTTTAGTGAGAATATGTATGGGTTCTTGTTACAATATGTGTGGGATTTTGTGAGAATATGTGTGTGTTTTAGTGAGAATATGTATGGGTTCTTGTTAGAATATGTGTGGGTTTTTGTGAGAATATGTGTGTGATTTTATGATAATATGTGTGATTTTTAATTACTCGTAGAAAATGAGTCGGTTTTTGTAAGAATATGTGTTGGTCGTTTTGAAAATATAAGTGATATTTAGTAGGAATATATGTGGTTTTTAGCGAATTTCCCCTATAGGGAAGAAGCTATTACCGTAGGTCTCATGGTAAGACTGAAGCCCGAGACCATGATAACTTTTCATTTTGAGGTCCCCAGATGCCAAAAACACCATTCGTTCAAATTTGTATATATGTATATATATAAATATATATATTTATATATATATATATATTTATATATATATGTGTCCGTAAGCACGATAACTCTCGTAAAAAAGGTCCGATCTTAATGAAATTTGGTACAAATGTGTAAAGTACCATTTATTTGAACGAGTTCGAAAACCAGATGAATTGCACCATCCAAAGGGGGGTTTTTGGGGGTTTTGTACCCCAAAAATGTGTTTTTTGGGGTTTTCACATGTAATTTTAATTTAAATCAAATTTTAATTCATACCATTAAATTTAACTTAAAAAAAAAACAATTTGGTATTTTGATCATTGCTCTACGTCAATTGGTTACCGAGATATTGAAAGTGCTAAACACAGTACGTTGTCTAATGTTATTCTTATGGAGAAAAAGAAAAATTGTATATCTCGCTTATTTATGAACGTAAACTGGCAAAATTTGGTATATGGCTTTATTTGGTTGTGGTCTATTGATATTTGCACAAAAATCCATTTTTTGCCCGATAGTTCCCGTAGCAGCAAACCTGCATACTCAGCCCCATGTTATTCTTATGGAGAATAATTAACGTGTTATCTCCTTTAATTATGAACATAAATTAATAGAACTTGGTATGTGGCTTTACCTAGTTGATTTATAATGATATTTGTATAAAAGCCCATTTTTAGTGTTCCTTATTTCAGCAAACCTGCATACTCAGCCGCCATGTTATTCTTATGGAGAATAATTAAAATGTCATAAATCGTTTATTTATGAATGTATATTGATGAAACTTGGTATGTGGCTTTATGTGGTATTAAGATAAATTAATATGCATTGGAAATTCGCTGAGTATACAGGTTTGCTGCTACGGGGGTATTAAGAATATGTGTAAGATTTGGTAAAAATATGCACCTGTTAATTAAAGCAACAAATTTGAATTTTTCCGAAAATATATGTTTACTTTAGAAAGAATATGTTAGGTATTTGGGTCAAACTTTGCATACTTTGTCTGTATTATGTTCTTATCTTCAATACAATGAATACATATTTATATTCGCTGTAGGAATAAGTTCTATTAGAAATCTTGATACTATATTAAATAGACCTTTGACCTATGAGTATATTATTTTAAGGGGTTTTATGAACATAGGGAAACAAATAAAACACCAAAATGAATATTTTGTAGAGCTAAACCTATTGGTAAAAAGAAATGTGAAGTTATTAGTAAAATTATTTGAGGAAAATCTAAAAACCGTTTTCCCATGAGATTGACATGGGGAATTTTATGGATGTGTTTTTTGACTTTTCTTCACAACCACTTAACCTAGGTTAATGATTCAAAATACAAAATTATTTGTTTTTTAAGCTCTATAAAATTGCTATAACCAAAATTAAGTCCTTTTAAAATTTTGGGGTAAAATAAAAAAACTTTTGTAAACTTTAAAACCCCCATAAAGTCCCCTTCTCACTGTCCGATCGTTCTGGTTTTCGAACTTAGAGTCATAAATGTTACTCTCCACATTTCTGCCAAATTTCATCAAAATCGGGAGTTTCTTTCTAAAGTTATCGAGGTAACGGTGCATACATATATATATATATATATATTTAAAGAACCTCGGCAGATAGCATTCCATACAAAACCCCGGCAGGTAGCATTCTATCAAACCCACCTTTTATAATGACTTATGATTTACGTACAACAAATTATACTAGATATATAGACTAACTTGAATATGCCGGTTTCATATATCCTAATATAATCTTTATATAAACTACTTTTGGCAGAAGGCACTCCTCCTGTATATGTTTACAAAATGCCCAACTATAGCATTCCATATTACAAACAAGCGGCAAGTCACAATCTGACCAAGGGAGGGGGAAACCGTGCTCCCATTGGTGGAGGCGCGTGAGGGGAAGGGACTGCCGATTGCCGCCTTTCCGTAAAGTCTAAAAAGATATACAGTTAACACAACCTTCCGGACATTTTCACTCCGTATATAATTTTTGCCAACGGAATGGGTTATGACTGAAGAACGTATTATCCTTTTGAAACATTAATAATAATGTATACGAATAAAGAGTAATACAAACTGAGGTTGTGGTAGGCATTTGCTTATTACCGAATACGTTTTTGAGTAATTTTAACTGTTAATGTGTGCCAGATGTTTAATACCAAATATGTAATTTTCTTAGGAAAACTTAATTTTACATTAATCTAAAGAATTAATGTAAAGTTTGTTAAACATTTCATAATGAGCCGTACACATGTTTTATTCAATTATTTTACTAATTTAATATCTCTGTTAATTGTGTCTTAATCACCCAGTAATTATCCGACACTGTATTGTTATTCTATTGCGGCCGAACAAATAATTTAGGTGGGTGACAATTGTAATATATACACAGCCAAATTAGTAGGGATGAGCTTATCGAAATGCGATTTCTAATGAAAGCACCACCGCCCCAACACAGATAGTCATAATCGCGTATTTGACTCTTTTAGGTCCGTATTTAAGAGTTTACAGACAAAGTTAATTGTTATAATCGTAATAGCTGGCTAAAACAATAACAATATTTATTGTACAGTGGAGTTCATACACTCCTCACTCGGTGCTGTCAGTGTGGTGGCATATAACAGAGTGTCCTTCCACGAAACAATGGTTTTGCAATAATAGTGACCCTTCAAAAATTCTAACAGCTCCATCGGTCGCTGTGGACCAACACTAGGATAAAGGGAAAGATGAGTCAACCAGTTAGTTGGAAAAAGGATCTACCACCACGGTAGCGATAACCCCTAACCGCACACGCGTTTCCTCTCCTGTGAAGTCAGAGAAGAAGAATCAAAGACAATTCATCGCCCATTCAAGCAAGACGTCCTTTACAACGATTTTTCCTAATCAGGTTCTAGTTCTTACGCCTACATAAAGGTGCGTAAGGATGAACCAACCGATTGTGCTTGCTCTATTTCGCATATTTAGACACTTTATAATGACCTCCATCTTAGTTTATGGAATTTACATGTTTAAGTATATATAATGTATAGTTTAAATAAAACTGGTTATACATTACGGACTAGCACCGTTACCAATGATAACTGCTTATAACTATCACGAAACTGTTTTTATAACGATAGGTCTCCAAATGTATTCTCTTTTTCAAGACTAACTCCAAAATAAAGGGTTTTAGCACAAAACTTTATAATATTGAATTTATACCTAATTTAAAGTTTAAGGAAATGGGGGGGGGGTTTCTCCGAGCAGTGAGAGACCGAAACTGTAACCTTAAAATCGTTCAACGGACAGTTATATCACTTAACTATAGTAAATATAAATATTTTAATTAGTCGATTATTCAGAGGTTTTAAATTAACTGTCAAATCTTAAATACTTAATTTAAAATATCTTCTTAAACAGTTTATTTTCATTTTATCATAGTGATGTTTTCTTTTAAAATATGACCGGACTATAATATACTTCCTTGTTCTAAATTTACCAGCTATAACATATTTTTCGAAGTTGTTACTTTTTTGAGCTGCTACTATGTGATGTATTATTCATACATATACGGTATGACAGGTAAAATGTTTGGATAATCATCTCTTGGTAATTAATAATATATTTTTAAACTCTAGAAACAAGTTGTAGTGATTTAAAGTTTCTTTTTTAAAAGCTAAAATATACAGTCTATTCTATATTAAAGTACGTATTGTTTGTACTGCAATGGTTAAAGTTATAAGATAGTCGAAAATCATCCCGCAAAGGAAAAATTACGGCCGGTTGGTATTTTAACAGTTTAAGAATTAAAGTAATCTGTAATTTACTAATTCAGGTAGATTTATTTTAGTGAAATTCTAGGAAGGTTATAAGTAGAGTATTGTTTACGTTGTTGTTTAAGGAATTGTTGCGGAAATTTTCCACTACTTATTACGTATATATTACTAACTAAAATAAGTGATGGAAAATGTCTTCAATAATTATTTAAATAATATAAACTCGCCATTACCAACCCTGAGTTTTGAACAAATAATTGTTTTCGTTGTTACAATCCCGACTGATAACCAGGAACCCAACAACTCGTTGGAAAATCTGTATTTATAAAACAGTGTTTCTAATTTAAACTAAAACTATAAGGTTAATCAGTGGCCATCCCAGTTTTTTTCTGTAATCTTATTTTTCTTTAAACTGAATGTTCCCTCTGATAGACGTTTTTACACCCATGTTATTTGGCAGCAACTCGTCATCTATCTTCGGCCTATTTTATGGCTTCACGGTGATACTATAAAAAAGACTCATAGACAACGGGTTTCCCAAATTCGCCTGCAATATTTGTATAAATAACTATGTTACCTGTTATGTCGATAGCGGGATAATAGAACTATGATTATTATCACGGGTAATAGATAATAAACTGTAAGAGCCATAAACTTGAAAAGATGGCTCAGCGGATCGAATGTTAACAAATGTACTGATATGGTTCTGTTTATATGTATGTAACAATATTCTCGTTTGCAGAGATAACGGGGAAGACATGGACGTTTTGACATAAGCAAGTAAAGTAAAAGCAAACGTGAAATTTTTATTATCGATCCAATGAAATAATGTCTTTATGGTCCTTGCGGTTTATTTTCTAAAGTCTATTTAAACCCAAGAGTAGGCGGAACCAGTCGACCGTACTAATACCCTCACCCCTTGGGTCTATTGTGTGAGATCGGGTATGGGCACACGTCGTCAGCCTTTGCCGGTGAGTCATTGCTGCTGACCCCAGTGTCAATATGCAAACTTTTTAAATTGAAATAAAAACTTAAAACAAAATATATCTCGCGCTTTGATCGCCTGATTATTTTGATACCAAATATGAAGGAAATCGGTTAATTTTGGGGAAGGCAAAGTAAATAATTAAATCGTATAAGTGTTTTTCAAATAGTGTTTAATGACCATAAATACGTCAATAAATTTATTTTGATTAAATGGCTGATGAG
Organism: Allygus modestus; assembly: GCA_963675035.1. Taxonomy (NCBI): domain Eukaryota; kingdom Metazoa; phylum Arthropoda; class Insecta; order Hemiptera; family Cicadellidae; genus Allygus; species Allygus modestus. Next base: position 214,783,488 of record OY776111.1, read on the forward strand.
TTTGATAACAACCATTTAATTACTACTGCACATAGTAAATATCGCCATACAGAACAGTGGATGGACAGTTTTTTGCTAATTAAATGCATTATTAAAATATAGACTTAAAATATATACTGTTATCAGTGTGCATTTATTTACACTTGTTCATTAACTTGATATTGACAAAAAACTCTATTAAAATTAAATACATCTTAAAATTATATACAAAAAAAAAATAAATTGACAAGACATCAAAGTAATTTGTTTCAACAAGTTTAAGCACTGATTATTTGGACCTAAAATAGGAAAATTAAACTGTTTTGGTGCACTGTGTATCATCATAATTTTTAATTTTCCAAAAACGTTAAAAATTAAATAAATACCTCTAATTATATGTTTAATAATTAAAAAATGAGACATAACAATTCTATAACTAACTTACAAAATATACGTCACAAAGGCATAACAAAATATTACACGTACGTACATTAATTGTGTACAGTAGTAATTAAGTGGTTGTTATCAAACTCATCAAACATTTAATCAAAGTAAATGTATATTCTTGAAAGACATGGTTTTAGGTGGGGTATCGTTCATACAAAGTAAATTTATTGACGTATTGATGACCATTAAACACTATTTGAAAAACACTTATACGATTTAATTATTTACTTTGCCTTCCCCAAAATTAACCGATTTCCTTCATATTTGGTATCAAAATAATCAGGCGATCAAAACACAGCGCGAGATGTATTTTGTTTAAAGTTGTTATTTCAATTAAAAAAGTTTGCATATTGAAACTGGGATCAGCAGCAATGACTCACCGACACAGGTCGGCGACGCGTTCCCATACCCGATCTCACACAATAGACTCAAGGGGTGAGGGTATTAGTACGGCCGACTGGTTCCGCCTACTCCTGGGTTTAAATAGACTTTAGGATCCCTGATTCAAAAGTTATGTTCGTCTACTTTAGAAGTAAGTCAGTATCGAGACATCGTAGAACTGTGATTCAAATTTTGTATTATTCGTCTACTTTGGACAAAAATTATGGGCCATATTTTAGTTTGGTAGGCCTAACGGAGCAATTTATTGCAAATCGTAGTAGGACGGTAGGACGTAGTGTTTCTTAGAACAGAAGGGGGGTGACAATGGTGGCGGTGGCCGCTCCCAACAAAGGCACAGTCTCATCAAAGGATTGGGACCTGGCCAACCTACCTGCGGAACTGTGCCTCGGGAGCTTCTAGTGCGGCGCCGGCGCGGCGGTCAGGGGAGGCTTCCGACGGGAATGTTCATTTTGACCGCCGCGCGCCAACTCTTCAGCCCTATCACTGTCCTTTGTCAGCGACAATACTTTTTACGTTGTAAATACAAATCATAAGAGTTATTCAGTTTTTCAGCCACCCAATATATAAGATAGAACTGTACAACTTTCCATCGGTTAATAGGTTGTTGTAAAGGTTTATTACAACATGTATACAATTTCCTTATATTTATCTTATTAAATTTATAATATTTACATTAAAACTAGCCGACCCGTCTCAGCTTCGCCCGCGTAAACTATGATAGTTGTGTGTGCTTCCATCTGTTGTTAGCCCGTGGAACTAATACGAATCAAGATCAGCTATTTGAATTTTCATCAGTTTAAACCAAGTGAATGTCCATAAGAAATACATGAGAACTTTGGGACCCATCAGTGGGGCGGAACACAGGGGGAATTTTGTAATGCCGTTTCTTAAAAAGCACCTAGGACGAATGAGGAACCTATGTATAAATTTTAAAATCTGTAGGCCTTATGGTTATGGAGATTTCGTGATAGATCAGTTAGTGTTATTTGGATTTTATATATTAAGATGCCAAAATAAAACAAATACCAAATAAAAAAATATTTAAAGTCTGATGAATAGAGTTTTTAAATGTAATAATGACTTATTTAAAGAATATTTAATAAGTCCCGCGTCCTAATCAAAATACTCATCTTTATTGGCAGTTTTTCATCAACTATTCCGTATTTAAATCAAAATATAAATTACCTTCCCAATTTCAACTGATATCAACGTTTCCACCTTTTGTAGTGTTCGTTTTTTCGGAAAAAAAATATTTCTCAAGATTTTCTTTCATCCATAAACAATCATCTTTTGATTTAAAACACCACGTAGATCCAAGGCTGGGTAGAGTAGTGGTTAGCGTGCTCGTTTCATAATCTGAAGTTCGCCACATCGGTCCTGAACGAAATCCTAGTAAAATATTGTGAAGGTTCGAAACTGCATCCATCTTTCAATGGACATTGGGCTAAATAATGATCCGGGCTAAATAATCAGTCGGTCTTATAGTCAGTAAGAAGACTACACAAGACATCTCATCCATTCCACAGTCATCATTCATTCATATTCGCCTTAAAATACACCCTAGTTGTCGCGGCGTCTTATGGAAAGCGTTGTTGGCCAGGTCTGCTTATTCCCATAAGATTAATGTTTGCACTTAAGATATCATCCAAAGTTGATCAGCTGGTGTATATTATCAACAACCTACTACTATCGTGTACGCTATCGTCAGATCGCCACCTCACACGCCCGCAACAAGTAGCCACCCCGACAGATAGCCCACCTTCCCTTCTCGGAGATGGCGATCTGTCGGGTACGCTACCGACAGATCGCCACCCCGACAGATCGCCACTTCCTTCATAGAGATAGAGAGTACACGGGGACAATTCACAACTATACCCACCACTTCGCACATCATTGTCGGGTATAAATTCCTAATTCTAGATTAAGGTCTATGCTTGAACTTAATACAAACATTTTACTTCGTATGTGTATATGGTATATTAATCGGTGGGCTAGCTGAAAATAAAAACAATGATTAAACGTACACCCGTTAATATATTTGTATACTGATTTTCTCAGTTTATTCTACATTTGACTTTGTTTGATTCGACAAATAGAATGTATTACAAGTAAAATAACCAATGTATAGGCCTTTAAAATAGTATGCTTGAGTATTTAGATAGTTTAGTATTTGGATCAGTTTAAGAGAGCTTTATATCTCAGTTTTAAAATCTTAATTTTGAATAATGAATGTATCGTATAAATATTAATTTGAAATTCGAGCACGTGTTTAATATTTTTCTTGACTGAAAAATGTCCAGGGGTAAATACAGTTTGATATACAATTCAAGTATTATCAAAGAAATAATGTTGTTGCTGTTATGCAGTGAGTATTTTAGTATTTTTATTGAATCATATTTTGCGCTACGTGCAACTGCAAGGGGTGGGCAAAATCCGCTCAGTATTACCCTCTTTACACATCCCCTAAAGTACCAAATTTACACAATGTTTAAAAGTATAAAAGTATTTTTAAGATTTGGATACAATTCTAGCTTTGGATTGAACTTTAAGGAACTCTCAAAAAAAGTATTAGCCTATACGTTATCTTAGATTATCCATTAATGATACATCTGGTGTTGTTTAGAAAAGAAATATTGTTTAACTACAGCCGAACACAAAGGAGCCTTCAACATTTAAAAACTATATTTTTCAGTATTTACTCAGTTGTTCAGAACATTATAGAGTAAGATGCATGTAAGTTGGCACACGAGTGTACCATTCATTTCAACCACTTCTTGCTTACTAGTCACATTACAAACATTACTGGACCACATGTGCCGCTTGTTTACAATTTTCTCAAACTCTCATAAGGTGTTTGTTAAAAATTACATTTTTGTTGTTGTTTAGTTTGTGAAATTTTGTTAGTTCTTTTGAGGTAAAAACTTAATTATTTATACAGAAAATAACATACAATTCAAGTAAAATCATCTTTCCACAAACAAATTGATGACAAAAACTGTTAACACGGATGGTTAATTTATAAGGATGTATTTATTGCAAAACAAATTGCAACAGTTTTAATGCAAGTAATTGCCTTTAAAAATGTCGCAATTAACTTTACAGGTGCAACTGCACCAAAAGCTGGTGCTTGAAAATTCGATCAAGAAACAAAACACATGGCAAGCATGTTTTTAGTACTGGATTTTAAGCTTAAGTTCGCAAAAAGGTAATAGTTTGTTTATTTCTGTTTGTGCCAACTTAGTGTCTCTTACTCTACATACAAATACAATATGTTCGAATAATTTTGTCTTGATACTATATTATTAATTTTCAAAAGTGAAAATAAAATTTAACCATACTTAAAATTCATAACATGTAAAAGCATTTACAGTATAGTGCAACTTCAGACTTATGTGTATAGTGAAGAAGTGTCGATAGCAACAGCTATTCATAATTAGTTGATATGTTTCAAGGAGCACAATTGTTATTAAAGTAAAATCGCCAAAACTACCGAAAACTTCTCCTGAGTCAGATAGGAAGAAAATGCCTAATTATTTTGCCCCCTCAAAGCCAAGAAACCATACTCACTCCTAACTTTTTTCGTATGGATCATTTTATCAATTGAGTTGAAAGCTGAAAAGATCCCTGTCGTAAACCAATTACCTCTAAGGATCATTGCAGCATTGCACATAGACTTATGTCTTTTTCGAACCTCAAGAGAACTATAACGCCGCTTGCAGGGGTATGCGGGAGGAATTCCCGTCTTCGCCCCTGACCGATGCTGGCCCATGTTGTTTCAGCCGCGCCGTCGCTGAAATATTGTCACTTTGGAATGAAAAATACGAATAAATATCGGTTCAAAGACGAGTTATGAAAGAGTAAAATCATTTTTAAATAATGTATTTAACACTATATGTTGTTCAGAAGTACTAAAACAGAAACATATGTTTTTATGTATGTATTTTAAAATAAGGTTTAGTTTTACTCAATTAGCTCATGATTATGATTTATTAAACGTTAAAAAAATTAGAGACTTCTTCATTGGTTTAAATTAAACAATTTTAACCTATTTTATAATTATTTAGTCATGAGAAAGTTGTGACCACAACCACCCATAAAAAAGTAAGTCAAACCTCCTTCCCATAAATTTTCATCTCAATCGTTCCAAAAAATACATTTGTCAGTCAGCATAACTTTTCAATCAGTATGATATTTATTAAGCCGAGTGCATAATTATCTGAAACTATAAAGTTATTCAGCAGTTTCCGTGAAAGTACCTTTTTGGTGGTGTGCATTCTTATTCTAGAATGAGCACCAGTACACATAATCATGTTTTGAATTAAGTACTAACTGAACCACTGCGGTTACGAAAATACTTACATTTATTTGCAGTTAATTATTTAAAAAATTGAAAAGTTTAAATAAAGTGCTTATAAAACGTGGCAGGATTGAAATTCAAATTAATTCAAATAATTAACATAGACCACCATTGCTTAAGAAATAGCGGCTTATAAAATACTGAGGCTGGTGCCAAGGCCAAACAATCCAAATGATGCGAAAAACAATATTCATAATACTTTACTAAACTATTAGAAAAAAGGATTAAGAAAACTAATTTTATAAGCTTAAGAACGTTGACTAATCGCCAAACTTGTATCGAGACTATATCTCATAATGTAAATGCGCTCATATTTATGTCTTTGGTTTCTATTAACAAATTGCAATGCCTCATTATATGAAGTTCCCTGAACATGAAAATTCCGGTTTTAACGAGAACAAACGTGACAATGATCAAATAAACCCCAGTTAATCTATTCACTCAGAGGATACCGACAAAATAAAAACCGAAATGCCGTTTCAAGTATTCTTTTTTAGAGGAAATATGCTATTTATACAAATACTATATTTGAATAACATATTTTTTCAAATACTATATACTACTATTATAGTGGTATTCTAAACAGCACCCTCCAGAATCAATCATATAAACATCTGAGTTAACTTATATATTTTTAATTGCTTTTGGCACTTGCTTAAACTAATTCCTATAACTTAAAAAAATTTAATATTTTTTAGACTATGTGTTCAATATTATCACGAAAGCGTTTATGGAATAGTCAACTCTTTTTAGACATTTTGAACAATCGAATAATAACTTCAGTTTTATTACCTCACAATAACAGTAAACAAAATAATGCCAACTTATATGCACTTGAATTGTTCATTTAAAATTTACATTTGGTACTTGTAAATTGGATTGCAATCTAACACCCTGTACAATAAGAGTGTATGCACCCAGACGCCTGTATTCCTTTTGATGCCTCAAAAATAGTTCACTTTATCCGTAGGGTACGTTTTGTAACAAAAATCATTCAGGTCTCCATTCTCCATCAGTGGTTCCTCTTTCGTAATTCGATGGCATATTTACTAGTTTTTCTTCCGACGAGATCTAACTCTATTGTTTCACGCCTCCAATTACCTCAGGTAAATCTGTTTTGGAATTTCTTAAGAGTCTTCATCACCGGAAGTTGCCGGACGCCATCTTGGAGTTTTGTTCCATAAGGCCAATGTTAACATTGTACCTCCGTTATTCTTCACCTGATCGTCACAAACAATTAATTTTGGTGTCAAATTAAAGGTTTCGTCGTCCTCTAGGGAAATACAATAGTAGAATTTTGATTTTGCTACAAATTAATGAGAACATGTCCATTGTTTAGGTTCAAGATTAAACTATTTATTATTAAACTATGATACACAAATTAAGGAATTCGACATTGTATTTCCCTATAGGACGACTAAACCTTTAATTAGCCCTCGACGGCTCTCTGACTGGTCTATACTAGTACAGAGGTCGACATTGGGTACAGCAAAATGAAGCTGTCACAGTATTGGTAAGTCTTTTGGCTATCCAGTGTGACAACTTCCCTTCCTTGGTTCCTCCTTGTCTCTTCTGGGGGCTTGACTCCCAGTTGAGCCTGGATACCCCGTCTAGTCCAAGTCCTTGGAGGGAGTAGTGGATCTTCCTTGCAGCCTAGGACGGGTGCCTGGGAGGAAGGGCCCTTACCCGACGGTAAGATATACATGTTTTTAGGCTATTTGTATAATATTAGATTTTTAAACTTAATTTTATGAAAATCTGTTATCCATTTCGTAAAGTGATGTTTTCTCAGCACTCAAAAGAGCTAAAAACTTGTTTAATGGCTTGTTATGAAGCTCGTGATTTTCATAGTCTAATTTTGAAAGTACTTAAACCAAATCTACTTCGAAACGGTTTATTCAGAGTGCTGGATTAAATTGAGTGCTGGATGAAATTATAGCAGGATTTATTAAGTAATAAATCAGTGCGCGCACGAGGCTGGCTACCGCTGCGGCGTGTTGAAAAGAACGGAGTGCGACGTTGCCGCAATAAGCGAGTTGGCGAGTGCTCCGCAATCTGCAACCAGTTTGTAGAGTGGTTGTCAAAATGTCTTTGTTTATTTACATTTTTACCATTTCCCATCACCGTTTGGTTTTAGTTGTTGAAGTTCTTAATCAGTGCGTCGATAATATGTTCTTGCATTCTATATGATTTTGTCTGCACCAAGTTTCATCAGTATAAAAGATTAAGCCTTTAGCTCTCAGGTCCTTTATTCTTCTTAAATAGGCATAGCGAAAAGCAGCAATAGAGTTGGATTCCATTAGAACTGTTTTTTTGCTGAATTTATTGAACCTAATAGCGAGCTTCTTAATGATTCTGTTTAAGGATGATTTTGACATTTTGGGACATTTTGTGAACACAAGCTAAAACGCTCACCAAATGACTCAGGAGAAAGCGAGCATTGCTCCTCTGACACATTCCATTAGGGGTGCGTGCCTCATCCTTCCCATCAAAAGCCTCAGAATGCGGAGCGCCCGCCAACTCGCTTATCGCGGCAACGTCGCACTCCGTTCTTTTCAACACGCCGCAGCGGTAGCCAGCAACGTGCGCGCACTGATTTATTACTTAATAATCACTCTGAATAAACCGTTTTGAAGTAGATTTGGTTTAAGTGCTTTCAAAATTAGACTATAAAAATCACGAGCTTCATAACAAGCCATTAAACAAGTTTTTAGCTCTTTTGAGTGCTGAGAAAACATCACTTTACGAAATAGATAACAGCTTTCATAAAATTAAGTTTAAAAATCTAATATTATACAAATAAACTAAAAACATGTCTATCTATTATGTATCCAAATTTGAAATCGAGAAGTTGACCCGTTTCGGAAATATGAATTTTTTAAGTCCGTAGTTGCTATAAAAACGGCAAAAATCGTGTACTTTTTAGATTCTACCTGCAATAAAAATTAGTTAGAATCAAAATTTAAAATGTTTGTTCACACCGAAACACGAAAAATAAAACAAGGACAATTTTGATGTAACCACCGTTATTGTAGCTCAATCGGTTAATTTTTGGTGGCAATTCAAACTCGAGTATCCATAATTTTGAATCCGACAGTAAGTTAGTTTTATTATAACATTTATTATATGAAATAACAAATTTATTGAGTAAAGAGTATTAACATACGCGGTTTACAACCAAACAATCTACAGTTTTAATTTTGCATAGAGAAATTAATTTTCTATTATTTTTATTGTTTCAAAAATAAGAGTTGTAAAATTATAAACTAAAGCTCTAATTAAAATAAATTTAAACTTATTCACATAACCAATTAAAGAACTAATGTAGTAGCATGTACAGTGAGTTTAATATTAAAAAGGAATTTATGTTACTGTTTGTCGAGCTCAAAAATAATAGACAAGTATTTATTGTATTATTAATTTAATACTTGCCCCGATTTTAGACTAATACAGATTTAATTGAAAAATAATTTATTGCAATTTTCTAAAAAAACATGCTGTTTGTGATACTCTTGACTTAAAACAAAAATACGAGTTTTATTTATAAATTTAAACAAATTTTAAGATCTTTTTTTTTCTTTACTGGAATAAATAAATGTTACACTTTTATATTATTTAGGGCCTTCCCCGAAACGGCAACCACTAATATTTTAGGTTAGTCTTAAGTCTAAATTCTGAATTCGTTTGCCCAACAATGTGATCTATCTGGTTTAACGAAAACCTGCAATTGGTGAAGTTAGCAAAATTGCTCCAATGAATTTGAATACTCGATAGTCGTGTTTTCACACATTTAAAAAAAAGTTGTATTATTAACAAATAAATAATATTTTGTTAATACTGTTCAAATAAAATTAAAGACTTAAAGTTAACATTGGTCTTATGGGTTGCTATAATAGCAACGGAAATTCGACAACAATATAAATAGTAGAGGTTAATATCATCATCATCTATATCTTTAAAAACACCACGCAAGCTTTTGTCCCGTAAGTCAACCTGCTGAAACCACTAAACCGATTTCTATAGTTTTGGTTTTGAATCAAAGCTCTTGAACCGCCATTGGGCCATCAAGCATTTTCGTTTGTTTAAATGTGTTTTTCCCAACGCTAGACGACTTTGCACTTTTTACTCCCGTAAGAGCTCATGTTCGTTTTTTTCAGAAAATTCTCCCGTAAGTCGGCCAGCCAAAACTATTAGTCCGATTTATATAGTTGATGTGTTAAAACGAAGCTCTTACACCGCCATAGAGCAACCAAGCATTTTCATTTGTTCAAATTAATCTTTCCCGACGCTAGATGACGTTAAAGTTTTTACACCCATAAGAGCCCATGTTAATTTGTTTCAATGAATTCTCCTGTAAATCGGCCAGCCAAAACTATCGGTCCCATTTCTATAATTTTGGGGTTGAACCACCATTGAGCCATCAAGCGTTTCCGTTTGTTTAATCAGATAATGTTGAATCGAACTCAGGCCTTTTCTAAAGTAACCAGAACAAATCTATGCCAAATACCCTGTAAAGTAACTTGAAAAGAAGTCCCCAGAACACGGAAAAAATAAAATTAGGGGAAATCACAAGTTTTTTATTTTTGGTGATTGTTCCTACAAGGGTACTGTTGGATTACTCATCCTTAAAATATAAAAGGACTGATACAATATCCGTCGAATTTCGACGGGCGCCCCTAGTATGTTTTTAATTTACCTAGAGAAAGTACATCATCGACTGATGAATCCAGTTGCAAAGCCAGATGTTAGAATTGGTTTATACCTGAAGCGGTGCGAAAAACTTGGCAACGCTGTTGAGGAAATGAAAACAATGGCACAAAATATTCTCTCAAGTACCCCAATTGTCACACACCGAAACTATCCCCTCAATATATATCCTCACAAAGTGTATTCATCCCACACGAAAAATATGCTCGCAAGGGACAAAAATGCCCACACACTTCTATGGATACTGCTTACAGCGCGGCCCTGGCGAACACACTCGGAACTAGGCTCGAGGTGCCTTCCGAGCATATGATCCGATTTGAACGATTCTTGTACTCCCGTGATCGTTATTTTACGGAGATAGGCAAAATCACTGTCTGTACTTCCGAGAATATGCTCGCAAGGGTGCATATGCTCGGAAGTGGTGTGTGGAACCGAAGAATATGCTCATAAGGGCGGTCATGTCAGTTCACACACACACACACACACACACACACACACACACACACAGACAGACATCACGTAAAAACCACTTTTTTGGGTTCAGGGAGCACCAAAACGAATATTTCCACTAACAACTCAAATTCGAAAATTTTTACGAAAACAATACTTTCTCCATATACTATGTATAAGGGGAGAATATAAAAAGGATAAACGTATTATTTTACCTGTAGTCAGTCAATTGGTTTTTAAATTATGAAACTGGCTAATGCAGTTTTGGTTTCAATAGACTATCTTCAGGTGAGGAATTTCAATTTATTTATCACAATTAAATTTTTAACACAAATTTTCGGCCGAACGGTGTTTTTAAACATTTGTTTTTTTCTTGTGTATGTGTGTTTTTAAACATTTGTTTTTATTTTGCGTGTGTGCCCGTTTGTTAATTTATTGATGTGCTATCAATATAACTACGACAAAGAAATTAACATTTCTTTTATGACCAAAAGTAGCCAGATGGATAGTTTAAAAACACTTGACTGAATACATGTAAAATAGATTCCCCTATATTGATATATTTTTTACGTATGAAAACATGATGCGTGACTTTTTAAATAAATAAAACTGTTGTTTGGCTGAAGGTCAGTATAACATAAACCTAAACATATAAAATGTGACCCGATCAGTAGCCATTGCCATTCCTATTTTATTATTTTTAAGATAATTCTTTATAGACTAATTTACTAAATTTTGACATTATTGATAGCTTTATTACTGTGGTATTATCAAAATCCGTCACCAAACAAAACTTATTATTTGTAAGAAGTTAAATGATTTTAAATTACAGTGTTTTACCTTGATGAAAGCAGATTTAATCAATCGTTGCATGAACATCAGTTATCTAAATAGGAAACTATCATTTTTCAACAAAATAATTAATATCGAAATTACACGGTATTTTAAGGATTTGTATAATTTGACCAACTTGTCGTGGATCACGTAAAAATATTAGATGTATTTTAACACTTCACTAGAAATTTGTAGTAACAAGTAGTTGTTTTCTAGATAGGAAAGAGATATATGATAATCATCATGGGATTTGGACCAAGTAATGTAGGTTAATAATTATATTGTTTGAAATTTTCACAGATGAAATAAACCTTTTAAAACTGACCGGATGTACAATGATTGAAATGAATTTAAGTGATTGCTGGATTACACTCTACGTAGCCCCACTTGGGGTTTGATTGATTGGTACCAAATGTCCGATGAATAAACACCCACTTGCATATTGCCTTTCTCTACTAAAATATTATTGCCATACAGATCAAGCTTTTTAAATTATTTATAAAATATCATCATCACTAACTATTGGACCTTGTTTATGCCTATAAGTCAGCAACTAGAAAGAACAAACTTGATTGAAACACTGAAACCATATTTCTGTTTCAAAATACAATTGAATTTCCTACCAGTATTATAAATGTGAACTTTTCTATGTATGTTTATACAGAGTGTCTCAAAAGTCGACGACCAAACTTCACAGGCTTGTTATATTGACTATTTCCAAGTAAAAATGTATAATATTTTTGTATCATGTTCGTTGTAATTTACGAGCTATTGATGTTTTTAATATATTTTAAAATCTTTGTATTACAATCTTATAAATTATTTTAAAGCAATAAAATATGCACGTAGGACTATACAACTTTTACACTGTATACAAATGAACAGTATTTTATAAAAAAATGCAGTTTTAAGAGTTGGGGAGAGTGGGCCAAGTTGAGACAGGGGCAGGTTAATACAAATATTATTGCTAGCCCATGCGCATGCGCAGGCTCAAGTGGGTAGTTGGAAAAGATGCACCGTACAGTGGCGCAGCTCTACAGGTTGTTTCAGTAACTACGGACAGTTTGTTGATGTGTAGAGTTAAATGTCTAGTTTATTATGTGACAAGTAAAATTTTGCTCTGACGTTTAAGTGAGTACAAGTGATGTAAACAATATTGGAGGACGTCATCAAGCACGTTTTACTCAACAATAATTGGTCAGGAAGTACATACATTTTCCATCTATCTAGGTATCCTACTTTATAGGTAATGTTAGCTTGAATAAAACGTGGGCGCAGGGGGCAAGTTAGGGGCAGATTGATACAATGTATCAACGTACCCCACATAATTTTGAGTTTGATTGCTATGGCATGATACCTGGCCATGGCAAACAGATCTAAAGTTTCAGTTCCAGACTCCTGGATCAACCACAAATCTGCCACAAAGGAATAGTTCAATTAATTTATGAAGAGACATTCCCAACTATCGATTAGAGAACCTGAAGCAACAAGCTTCAGCCGAGCAACACGTTTTAACAGGACAAATGTGGGTCTTTTTTGACAGCTTAAAACGCGTGATGCAGCAATATAAATTTAAGGACAAAGACATATGAAATGTTGATGAAAAAGGTGTTCAAACTGTTCAACGACCAAACAAAATTGTTGCTGAAAAAGGAGCTCGCCAAGTAGGAAAGGCAACATCCGCCAAGAGGGGTCGTACCGTCACTATGGTTTTGGCTGTCAACACGATTGCCACCAATGTTTGTATTTCTAATAGTGTTTTTAAAAGACAGTTTCATTGCAAATCGACCACCTGGTTGCATTGGGACATCCTATCCGTCAGGGTGTGTGACAGGAGACTCGTTTTTCAAATTTATGAAAAACTGTCACAGCCATGTCAGATCATCAAAAGACAACCCATGCCTACTTCTTTTGGACAACCATGTGTCGTATTTATCAGTTGATGTGCTAAAATTTTCCAAAAATATTGGAATTGTGATGCTGTTATTCCCGCCGCATACATCTCACCGCCTATAATCATTAGACATCACTGTGTATGGGACATTTAAGAAATTTTATTTTACTGCGGTGGATGATTGGATGATTAGCAATCCAGGTAAAACAGTGTCGATCTATGAAATTCCTGGGATAATTAAAACTGCACTTCCAAACGCCATAACTCCAAAGAACATAGTTTCTGGGTTCAATGGATCTGGCCTTTAACACAGTATCAACTTTCCCCGTCTTGATATCAACTCGCCCCTGTGTGAGGTAGGTTGATACACAATGACGTTTGTAATAATTAATTTTATTTAGATGCTATACAACTGTTTTAAGGGAATTAAATATAACATTTATGCACTAAAAGGCTTAAGGTTTCAAAGTATGATGGTGGTAATCAAATAACGGAACACGTTTGTTAAAAAAAATAATAAAACTGAAAACTGTGTCAACTAGCCCCAATCTCCCCTTTTAATAAAATTTTAAAACTCAAAACTAACGCAGCTTTAATTGAAATTTAACATTTCAAACAAACATTTTACTTTCAAACAATGTTGCCGTTTACCGTTTCTACCTTAGAGCATGATCGTGTATCTTAAAGGTTTCCCTATTCATTGTAGATAATAATATTATCAAGATACTAATAGATTTATTTCCCCAATTTCAGTAATAGCTATGTTTTTTATTAATAGACTTTTCTGAAATTAACTATAAAGTAACAAAACATAGGAATAAAAATAAAATTACATTAATTTGATTTTTAATTGTATTAAAATCTGCATTTCTTTATAATTACTGTTTATTTGTACACGCAGTACAAGTTGTATGGTCCTACGTGCTTATTTTCCTGCCTAAAAATGGTTTATGAGATTGCAATATGTAGGTTATAAAAATACGTAAAAACGTCAATAACTTGTTAACTATGTAGAATATGATATGAACGTTTATAAATTTGTTGTTGGAAATGTTCCATATAACAAGCCTGTGAAGTTTGATCGTCGAATTTTGAGACACCCTGTATATTTTTTGAGTTGCATCAAACAAAAATAACCGGACTTATCAAATTATCACGTACAGTAGCAATATGCAAACTAAACAACTAAAACTTTGCATAACACTTTAACATATAAACTTGATAATGTCACATCCACCCTTAGCAGTGGCGAACATTGATAATATTTTGGTGGGGGGGGGGCTAAGAACAATAATAAATATGCTTGACAACAATACATTGATTGAGCAGGTAAACATGAACACCAAATGCCACCATACAGTACTTTGGTACATTAGAGATAATTTAACCTAACGCGCATTATGTTTATAATAATTCAGATTAGTAACTTTTCATATTTTTTGTCATTACGGGGGAGGTGCCGGGCCCCCCTTATATACGCACCTAAACCTTAGGGCTCCATCCCACGGGTCTTGTAAGTTTCAATGCAAATATTTTGGGAGGTATATCATTAATACAATTACCAGCTGATGTTAAGATATTTTTCAGGCACAACAAAAGAAATCATGTAGTAAAACGTAAACAAAGATTTCATAGTTCTGGTTAGGGTATCATTTATAGTGTGTTTCAATTTTCCCGAGTAAAGCCACGGGTTATATCTAGTTATAAAATAAGTCTTTGTATGTTTACAAATATTTCATTGAACTATGAATCAAAATATGATTTTAGTGTTCAATATAAGATTAAAGTTACTGCCTTTTAAGTCATTCTCTTTTTTACTGAGAATTCAGGAGAGAGTATTTAAATGCCTTTGAAACCACTTGCCTATTAACAATCAAAACTTTAAATTCTTAGTCATAATTTTAGCTTAATCTTAATTATTACTTTTTTATTATATTCTGTATCTTATCTTTCTATATATCGCCCTGATGAAAATGTATTCTCTATATCATATATTGTATCGTAAAATACAGTTATAGCATTGGCCATAGTGTATACACCGTATGATTTTTTTCAAAACTTGTTGGTTTCCAGCACCAGCCTTTATTTAATGTGTAACAAAATAACAGATTAAGCTCTAATTTTACATAAGTTATTAATTAAAAACGTTCAATCTTAATTCAAAACTCCTTTTCAGCGAATTTCCCCTATAGGGAAGAAGCTAGTACTGTATGTGGCATGTTAAGACTTAAGCACAAGACTATGATAACTTTTTTGAGGCCCCCCGTTGCCCAAAACACCATTCGTTCAAATTTATAAATATATATATATATATATAAATATATATGTATGAGTGTGTGTGCGTGTGTGTGTGTGTGTGCGTGTCAGTGTATTTCTGTGAGGCCATTACCTCGATAACTTTTGAAAGAAACGCCCGATTTTGATGAAATATGGTTAATATTTAGATAGTAACATTTATAACTATAAGTTCGAAAACCGAAACGGTCGGAAAACGGGAAGGGGGTTTTATGGGGGTATAAAGTAAAAAAAAGAATTTTTTTGCAATTTTCACCCTAATTTTTTAAAAACACTCAGTTTTGTTTTCAGCCATGAAGCGTAGAAAAACAAATATTTTTGTTTATTTTGAATCATTAACTTAGGTTAAGTGGTTGTAGAGAAAATCCAAAAAAGTATTCATAAAATAACACATGTTAATCTTATGGGAAAACGGATTTTAGCTTTTCCTTAGTTAATCTTACTGAAAACTGCACATTTCACTAATATCTTCAGATCTAAAAAGAACAATTATTTTGGTGTTTAAATTGTGATTCTACGTACAACTGTTGCAGAGAAGTGCTAAATACAGTACGATGTCCAATATTATCCTTATGGAGAATACATAACAATTTATTTCTCGATTATTCATGAATGCATATTGATAAACTTGGTATGTGGCTTCACCTGGTCGTGGTATATTGATATTTGCACGATAAAATAATTGTTTATTGATTATCCCTGTAACAGCGAACCTGCATAGTCGGACTTAACGTTATTCTTATGGAGAATAAATACAAAGCTATATATCACTTATTTATTTATTTGTATTAAACTTGGTAAGTGGCTTTATGTGTTAGGTAGTGACAAACACATACATGCATTGGGAATTTGCTGATAATGTAGGTTTGCTATGACGGGGGTGTTGATTTATTGTCACCATGTTACAATTAATTAATTTGAAAAACTTCCATCCAATTTGATTTTCTTAAAAGGTCTTCAGAATACATTAGACCAGATAAAATGTTACTTATAAGAATATATAATTTTTTCACTCTTGATTTTATTTACTAATATTTTCCCAAATATTCCGAGCCATTCAGTTGAGCTATAAAAGTGACTTGCCATCTATGTGAAACATAGTTCCAGAATTACGACGATCTGTTAATTTACTTTGTCCTTTTTCTACCTTTACTTTTTTTCGGTGGAAATACATACTCTGATACATATACGAAACATTATTCTCTACTGTATTTTTCTAAATATTTAAAAAATCCAAAAAAATGTAGGTTAGTTAGGTGTAAGAATTTGATATTTAGATGTAATTAGGGTTCACTTGATAACGGGAGGAGTTTCCTTACCTCCCAAAAAGTAGTGTAGTTTTAAACACTAGAAGCGATAGGTAAAGTCCAAATAAATAAAAAAATAAATTATTCTCTAGCAGTTGATATGTCGAGCCGCGCAGGTAACATGACATGTTACACATGTTGACAGCGAGTGGTGCCGACAATGACACCCAATGCCAAGTATATTGGTTACGTGAGCTGACTCTAACAATGTATGGTTTTGTTTTTGATACGCCCAGCTCTACCTAGAGATGCAGGTAAGATGTAAGACATGATTAAGGTAAGTGACATAATTAAAGAAGTCCTATTCTAAGTATGATTTTTTTGAATGTCCAAAAAAATTACTCACACAATACCGGGTGTCCCACGAAGAGGTTTAAACGTTTGATTTTATATTACGTGCCCATTCATGCACCGAACTTTTTTAAACTTTACACAGTTTACAAAGTAGGTTCTAAAAATATTCTGGAAAATTTTCAGCTCCCTAATCTTAATAGAAACAAAATGGCGGCATATTGAAAAATTTACCAATTTGCTTCCTATAAAAACTACTTTCATGATTTATTATCTGAAGATGATCCGGACAGGAGAGTGGAATTTTGTTCTCGTATCATTGAATACCATGAGTCAGATCCTGATTGGCATACTCAAATCATTTTCTCAGACGAGTCCACTTTCTACCGCAATGGTGTTGTAAATAGGCATAATTGTTATTATTATAATACCGTCAATCCCCACATTCTTGAAGAGACTCCAATTAAATCAAAAGGAATTACTGTTTGGGCGAGTGTCAGTTGTAACGGCGTGTTATCTTACGACATTTCAGACAATACAATGACTGGGATTAGGTATGCACGAGTTTTAAATGAACAGGTCTTGCCCCATTTGACGGTACCAGAAATGAATCAAGCAATCTTTCAACAAGATGGTGCTCCACCTCATTTTGCAAATCCTGTCAAGCAATTACTAAATGGCAACCTTCATGGCCGTTGGATTGGTCGTGGAAGTGATTTTTTAGATTGGCCACCCCGATCACCTGATTTAACTGTTTGTGACTTTTTTTTATGGGGTTATTTGAAGGAACAAGTTTATACCCATAGCTTCAATAATGATGAGGAACTAAAACGATCAATAGAAGAGGAACTTCTCCGGATACCGCGGAGTTTCTTTGTAAGAGCTTACGAATCATTTGTTACGCGCTGTTATCAGTGTGTTGCTGTGGATGGGTTACAGTTTGAATAATTTTGGACTTTAAGGTTTTCCATTAGGCTATGTTCTAGTTATTTTATTTAAAAGTCATATTGCCCTAGAATGTAACAATAAAAATATTTTATAAAACCAAAAACACCTTTTTTAATGTTTTTAAAGTATCGTTTTTCAATATGCCGCCATTTTGTTTATATTAAGGTTAGGGAGCTGAAATTTTTCCAGATTATTTTTAGAACCTACTTTGTAAACTGTGTGAAGTTTAAAAAAGTTCGGTGCATGAATGGGCACGTAATATAAAATCAAACGTTTAAACCTCTTCGTGGGACACCCGGTACATTAAGAATGTTGGTAATGTATTGCATATCTGCAGATTGAAATACCTAGAATAATGCTAAGTAAATAAAGCATATTAGGATTCCACAATACGATATCACTCGGTTGTTTGTAAGGTCAGTCATAACATGTACGTATATATAACGTAATATATTGTGATGATTGCGAATGACACTGACAGTAACAACCAACAACACTTATAATGAGTACATATGTCGTCTACAACTTGGCGTCAGTGAGGATATGTTGTCATACATTTGCTTAATAAACTATGCGTTGTAAGGTAACGTGCATCAGTTGTTAACAGCGAGCGATATTGACCACGAAAGAACCACCTTTGTGCAGCCACACCAAGTTGTGATTCTGGTTTTTACCAAGCATTATTGGTATTTTATGGAAAAGTATTCTACGCAAAATTCTAATCAATTAGTTTATTTTTAGCGATAGCGGTATTTTTACACATCAGTAGGATGACCTAACTCTCTTGGTTTTTAGTTATTTCAGAGTAAACTTACATTTATGATGCAATAATAACATAACTACGAGTAGTTTTGCTTTCTGAATCTCTGGAATGTCGATCAAGACAACTTTCAAAGATCCGAAATTCCAGAGAAAACCGTCATTGATGGTTACGCCGATGACGTTGCAGCACTCTTTGATGTACGACACGTTAAGCTAGCCCAGCTGCTTAACCAAGAGGTGCGTGTTTTAAACAGTCGGATGGCTGATCACGGTTTCCTACTTGCTTTAAGCAAAACAGAGCTCGTGGTTTTTACTTAAAAGCAAATAGTGTACACCCCATCGTGATCCGATGCAAGTAGGGGGTGTTGTAGTACCTCAGAATATGGTGGACAGCAAGCTTTGTTGGAGGGATCAGGTGTTCCGTAAGGCAGACAAGGCTTCTAAGAGTGACGCTTAAATAATAAGCTTATGGCAAATTTTGGGGGTTCCAGATCCAGTAAAAGTGGACTGATGATGTATGCAGTCCGTGCATACCATAGGTACGGGGCTGAGGTGTAGGCAGGTGTGCTAAATATGGAGGCGTACAAGTTATGGCTCTCTGAGTGCAGTGGCAAGATGCCATGTGATAAACAGTTCCCAGGTTAGAATCCGAAAGAGCAGAGAAGGCCTTTAGTGGGTAAACTAGGCCTACATCTGGTAAGAGTCCAACACTATATGCTGGCCACGTGTGAATAAATCATACTCCCTTCTCTTTAAAACTGTATTACTTGTTCTAGGCAGAAATATACGTTATTTATTTTATTTTATAAAATGATAATGTTTTTTATAAAAGAAAATAGTCGTTGGAATAAAAGTATAAATTTAATGTTCATTTTGACACATTAGAAGTAAATTGTAAACTAGTAGTAGAAGTTAATTGTTGGTAATACAACCTAATATGTTATTTCTTTTAATCTGCATTAGAAAACCCTCATGCTACAACTCAATAACAAGCTAAATAAATAATAATTACAAACTCGTTAATGTCATGAATAACAACCATTAATGTGACTAACATTATTATAATGCAGAAAATAAATGTTATTATAATCATTTTAATTTGCTTATAATAAATGCAATTACCTCAATTTCAATTACATTAATACCCACAAATTTATCTACTCGTTTCGTTTTCGCTCAACTCAAAAAACTAACTTGAACAACTATATGAGAATTTTACTCTGACCTTTTGTCTAATTCGAAATGTTTACAGGGCAGGTACAGTACGTCAAACTTTGAGTTTGTTATGTAATTTAGGATGAGAATTAGTTTATATTAATTTAAATATGGCTTACTAAGGAAGATCAGACTTAAAGAACTTATAATTTACGATTACCATCTAAAAATACATTAATAGCTTATTCCTATTGGTAATGTGATTGAAAATATGTTTCATAAACATGAGTAGGTTGACGTTTATTGGAAATGCATTATATATTTATATTTTTATAATTTGGTCCTCAATAAAATCTATAAATAAACCGTTCTATATTGGTCCCTCCTGTTTACTATCTTACACATAATTAGCTAAGGAATTTCGTTTTCGGCCCACTACGACGTTATTTTTCAACCGATTTGGACAATCGATGTGTCACTTTAAAGCGTTTACACTGCAGATTGACATAACAAATGTAAAACTCAAAAATACCGCTTTAGTTTTAAAAATAATGTCATTTAAAAAATCGCTCGATGTTATTTAAATGGGAGATTATTATTGAAGGAACTCGGCCTCAGATTTATCATTTTCTCCCTTTAAGCTCCTTACATGATACAAAGTATAAAGTCCTCAAATTGCCCTGTGTTATTCATATGGGAGAATCTTTGACCAGGATTGTGTGTGTGGTCTTAGAATTTGTACCAATTTGAAGCTTAAACATTTCGATACTCCCCAATATTGTCAGATTTATCATTTTCTCTTTAGGTTTGTTTAACGATATTAAGTATAAAGTACTGAAATTTCTCCGTGTTATTCATATGGGAGAAATTTGTACCAGGAATTTTCAGCCTTAGTTTGAGAAAACCAGGTAACCTGAGGTCATGGGATTCATACCAATTTAAAGCTGAAACATTCCGATACTCCCCAAAATTGTCAGATTTATAATTTTCTCCTTTAAGTATGTTAATTGATACACAATTTAAATGTCTACAATCCGTTTTTGTGAGATTTATAGTATGGTTTGTTTACAACAAACAGCTGATTATAATCCTGACAGTGGGATTTTCACTAGGCAGCTGACCAGCTCATCAAGGTTTTGATTTATTTTCGTATGTATTAAACAAGGAGTTATATTGGTGGAGGCAACACTGATGAACAAAATTGAGAGCCGTTCTTTACCAAATTTTGGTGAGGCAAAGAACAACTCGCTGGAATCGAACTAGTTGGCAAAGTAAATCAAACAAATTACTATTCATGATTTGAAAATTAATAAACTTGTATTTGTTCATTTGCTCATCATATTTAACGGCAAGATTAGATATAAAAGTCAAAGGAAATAATGGATTTTGTTCTACTTTTATTCCAGTGATTTGCATAATTAGATTCACTTATAGGAATAAAACAACGAATCAGGATAGTTCAAAGAACGATAAATTTGCTTCACCAGTGTACAAAAAGAGAAAAATCTGTAAGCAGTGTTACCTCCAGTAATACTAATAAACCTCCTTGGTAGTAAAGATAAACTGTAACCTTTAAAACGTAACTTATATTTTAAGTGTTAATTTTTAGTTTTGTGACTTTTAAACTGTATCGTGCTACATGTAAAGTTGCATTTTAATATTTTGTAACATTTTCAGTAGGTATATATAAAAAAACTGCAGGTATTTCATTGTTGGTGATTGATCCCACAGGGTACCGTTAGGTTACTAAACCTAAATGTTTTAGCCGTCAAATTTCTATGGGCACCCACTATTAGTTATTATTATTGTTATAAGTTCAGTTAATTTCCGTCGGACTGTCTACTATGAATCAAACTTTCTTCCCCAACTCTAAAGATAAAGTTTAAAAGAGCTTTAGAACCAACAGAGGATTAAGCTCTAAACAAATGCTCTATAAAATATATTTGTAGTATTTCAAGATGATTTGTATAGGTGACTGGATATTCATAACACTCATCGCATTAAATGGCAATGTCTAATATTTTTTCAGAATTTGAAAGATTAAAGCTCTTTAGCAAATTTCCCCTATAGGGAAGAAGCCATTACCGTAGGTCTCATGGTAAGACTTAAGCCCGAGACCATGATAACTTTTTGTTTTGAGGTCTCCGGATGCCAAAAACACTATTCGTTCAAACTGATGTGAGTGATATATATATATATATATATATATATATATATATGTGTGTGTGTGTGTGTGTGTGTGTGTGTGTGTGTGTGTGTGTGTGTGTGTTTGTGTGTCCGTGAATGCGATAACTTGAGTAAAACCGTCCGATTTCGATGAAATTTGGCTCAAATGTGTAAAGTGACATTCATGACTTTAAGGTCGAAAACCAGAAAAATCGGACCATGGGAACAGGGGTTTATGGGGGTTTTAAATTTTACAAAAATCAGTTTTTTGCATTTTTTACCCTTCAATTACCTAATTTTGGTTTTGACCATGTTATAGAGCTTAAAATAAAATAATATATAATTTTGAATTATTAACCTAGGTTAAGTGGTTGCGGAGAAAATCCAAAAAACCTACTCATAAAATATCCGATGTTAGTCTTATGGGAAAGAGGTTCTTGGCTTTTCCTCAGTTCATTTTAATGTAAATTTCACATTTGTTTTTAACAACCTGTTCAGATCCACAAAACAATCATTTTGGTGTTTAAATTGTGATTCTACACCCAACCATTGCAGAGATATTTAAAGTGCTAAGCACAGTACGTTGTCCAATGTTATCCTTATGAAGAAAAAATAAAATTTGATGTCTCATTTATGAATGTATATTGATGAAACTTGGTATGTGGCTTCAAATAGTTGTGATATTGATATTTGCACAAAAAAGGTTTTTGTTGATTTTACCCGTAGCAGCAAACCTGCGGACTCAGCCCCCATGTTATACTTATGGAGAATAAGTAAAATGTAATGACACCCTTAATTATGAACATAAATTAATAGAACTTGGTATGTGGCTTCACCTTGTTGAGTTATATTGAAATTTGCATAAAAACCCATTTTTTCTTTGTTGCAGCAAACCTGCTTACTCAGCCCCCATGTTATCCTTATGGAGAATATTTAAAATGTTATATAGGGCTTATTTATGATTGCATATTGATGAAACTTGGTGTGTGGTTTCGCATAGTTAAATTATAGTTATATTTGTATAAAAACCAATTGTTTGTGTTCTTTGTTTGAGAAAACTACGTACTCATCATCAATTTTATTCTTATGGAGAATAATTAAAATGGTATACATAGCTTATATGTGAATATATTTTTATGAAACTTGGTATGCGGCTTTATGTGGTATTAACACATATATTATGCATTTAAAATTCGCTGAATACGCAGGTTTGCTACGACGGGCTTTTTTAATACGTAGCAGGCGAATTTTTATTTTATCAGAGTGCGATTTAGACTTCAGGTAAAATACAGAATTTGGGAGAGTAGTCTAAAACCCAAAAAGACCTTATGGCAAGTTGGTTAGGCTTATTTACTCTTTAAGTGAAATGTATAGGGTTACATTTCAGAGAAGATTACAACTTTTAATGTAACAACAAAAAATAGTACAGAAACTGAGAGAGACAGTTCAAATTCAAGGAACTGGCTTGGCATTGCAATCACGTCCTACCTAGGTTTTTATGTTGACCACTATCTTTTTATGTGACACTGAGCTGTATATATTTTTAAATGTAATCTCGAGTGACCTAAATGCAGTTGTAGCTGTTAACGTCATATACAATACTACTTACTACAAATTAACATTAATTTTATTTGTAAACTTTTACATTAAAGCATTGATAAAGTTATAATAGTCATAAATGTCTGTTCATTTATACAACTCCACAATTTTGTATTGGTCCGATCCAATTATGACTTGGATATGTTATTGTCCTAAGCCAATGCATAATTAAATACCACCCACAACTCCCAAATTAAATCTAAACAATATTTTGTTAATTACTATAATGCCAAGTGCCAACTGTATTATATATTTGTTGGCAAAATACCGCTAGCTTTGGTGTTTATTAGTAAATTTAATATATTATTGGATATATTTTTGTGCTATACCAGCGCATATGTAAATGCATATCAATAATGTCCTAGTTTTGTCTTATCCTAAATTTAAAAAATACTATGATGCAAAATAGTTACAGTCCATAGGCAAGAAAACCACAATACTATAATTTTCTGTACAACTGCTAATATGCATTAGACAACAAATTAATTTTTAAACCCAAAATACATTCTAAAAAACTACACACAAAACACCAATCTTTCTTTGTACTTGTTCGTAGTAGTTTTTAATTTATCGAGCTTAGTTTTAATTTTGTAGTTAATATCAAACTTTCCACTTTCTAGCTCCCTTTCTAGGTTACGAATATTTTCAAACTGTGTACTGTAATATACCTTTTCCTATCCCGTGCACGATTTGCTTAGTAGCGTATATTAATAGGTCCGCACCATCTTCCAAATGCTCCAATCTACTAAATTCTTTAAATTTAATATTACCTTTAATATCTCGCATAAACATAGCATTAGACATATATCCTTGTTTAGGAACAACGGTAGTAGTATCCCACATACTATTATGGAATCTTAAGTTTTCTATTTTCGGAAAAGAATAACCGTAAAATGTTGCAGTTCAACTAGTGTTAAAGCTTGCAAGTGACTCGTTGGGAGATAGGTAAATAATATCAAAATTGACTGTGTATTGTAATACCATATAAACTTCTCTGTTCTTATTTATCTCTATAAACACAGTTTTATAGACACCTTTCACACAGTACACACCACATTGTCCTATGGTCCATCTTTCTCTGCCTACACCCCCACACAGGTAAACTTACTTTCGTTGTTTACCAGAAACGCATATACTATGTAATGTCCATAAGGCTCTAGATCCTCCCAACGTCGTCGTAGGAAATAATCTTTTAATTTGTCTTCTCTTTCCTTTACTTCTTGTCCCCTAGCAAACTATGCCTGTATTCCTCTTGAACCGAAACAGTATTTTCCAACATATTCCAATTTACGCTTATTGGTGTCTATGTATTCTATTTCAATTTTTTTTTTTGGAACACCTTTATAAGAAAGGCTTGGAAAGCGGTTTTATTTCTTTAATAGTGTATGGGTACAGTATTTTGTAACATTGGTCCGACTTCTTAAAATGTAGGAGACAAGGTTAGGACTTGCCACTAAGCCTAATTTTTCTATATTTATGTCTTTAGGTATAGTAGTGAAAGGAATATTAGATTTTGTAAAACATCTACGTCCAGATTTAATGTAACACTTATGCTTTACACTTATCTGGAAATTCTTCTGTTACCTCCACATAGTTAGTTGGTAAACAGTTAAAGCTAAATGCCGATAGAGCATACTTTATTAACTTCTCCCTTTGTATACTACCTTCAGGCAGTTTTAGTTGTACTCCAGTTATCGTCTTTGTATTACTATTACCCCAATATGCGTATTATAATAAATCGTTAAACACTAGTAGAGAAGAACTGGTGGGGAGGGGCCGTAATCGGCACTTTTTTCCCATGTTATTCTTATGGGGAGCCGTTTTTGCGCCGACACCAGCTCCCGCCTTACACAAATTTTCTTGTTAGCCTGTACTAGTACCCTTGCCTTAAATACATTTTCCCCATCCTCTATATTTAAAAAAAATCTAACTTTGGATTTGTCTGCAATTTATCTAATGCATTAATAAATCCTTTCCCAAATTAACTATTACGGTCGAATTAAAAACTGCCAACTATTTACTGACTGATTTTTGTAATTAAAACACACACCAACCGCAACGATCCACACCGCTGCCCACTGACACACTGACCATGACGCCAAGGCCTGGGATTCTCCACGCGTGCCTACACACGCAACATCCAACCTTGGCCAGAATTAGCTATGAGGTAATTTCCTGGTTAAATTGAAAATCCAGCCTCTCGACGTGTATATAAGAAGCTACCGACAACATTATCTCTATTGTTCCATATCCCAGGACCTTGGCAGCGACGGCAGACGCCGAGTGGCATTGGACTCTGGACGTCACGGCATTCGGCTCTGGACTCTGGACGCGTCACGGCTCCAACATCACCAGACGTCTCGGACTCCAATGATGTTAGTCGATGAGAGAGTGTTAGCGACGGCAGTCAGTTGTAGCTAAAGTGTAGATGATGTCTTCAGCGGAGGACAATCACAACTGACTGTTAAGCCATCATTTTTGTTTATAATTGCTCCGAAAATTGTGAAATAGCTTTCCTAATATTTGTAAATCATATTTCGAATATAACAGCCACATTCCCAAATTAAATTTTAAAATAGATTTCCATATTTAAATATCCATTTGTGAATCATATTTCGAATGTAACAACTGCATTTCCAAATTAAATTTTAAAATAGATTTCCATATTTAAATATCCATTTCTAAATCATATTTCAAATTTAACAGCCACATTCCCAAATTAAATTTTAAAATAGATTTCCATATTTAAATATCCATTTGTGAATCATATTTCGAATGTAACAACTGCATTTCCAAATTAAATTTTAAAATAGATTTCCATATTTAAATATCCATTTCTAAATCATATTTCAAATTTAACAGCTGCATTTTCAAATTAAATTTTAAAATAGATTTCCATATTTAAATTGTCATTTGTAAATCATACTTCCAATTCAGCATTTACTAATTTAATTCTCCATTTCAAAACTGTAATCGTAAAACATAACTATTGAATTGGGAGATACAAAATTACTAGTGATCTAATAGCCACTCCCATCACCAAATGATCCTCTTAGGATGCTTTAAGGATATTAATTTAGGCGCAACAATTATCTTACACTTCAAAGTTAAATGGGTTTTGAAAATTATTTGTACTTTGATCAAACTAAATATTAAAGTAAAATATGTTTTGAATTTTAGACTTTAAATATTAAATTATCTGTTCTAATTGAATATGTAGATTGATAGCTTCAAAATGGCAGTTTTATTTATAAAATGATATTGTGCAGTGTGAAGACGTATCCAGTCCAAACAAACAGCTCAGCTGCACTGACGCTGGTTTCTGATCACACATCTATAACTTTGTGTTTTAAATTACACTTGTTAAAGTATATAATTTAAAACCAATGTTAAATGATTTTGTCTAATTTAACATTAAAAATGGTAATTTTTGAACTCTCATATTCGTAAATTAAACTTGTTAAAGTAAAATATAATTTAAAACCAATGTTAAATGATTTGTCTAATCTAACATTAGAAATGGTAATTTTTGAACTCTCATATTTGTAAAGTAAACTTGTTAAAGTAAAATATAATTTAAAACCATTGTTAAATGATTTGTATAATTTAACATTAAAAATGGCAATTTTTGAACTCTCATATTCGTAAATTAAACTTGTTAAAGTAAAATATAATTTAAAACCAATGTTAAATGATTTGTCTAATCTAACATTAGAAATGGTAATTTTTGAACTCTCATATTTGTAAAGTAAACTTGTTAAAGTAAAATATAATTTAAAACCATTGTTAAATGATTTGTATAATTTAACATTAAAAATGGCAATTTTTGAACTCTCATATTCGTAAATTAAACTTGTTAAAGTAAAATATAATTTAAAACCATTGTTAAATGATTTGTCTAATTTAACATTAAAAATGGTAATTTTTGTTTATAAAAAACAGAGTAATGTCATCTCAAAATTTATTTACTTCGAACATGTTGTCCTGTGCAGTCTGCTCCGTGCCCTGCTCCAAAAGAAGTAATTTAATCAGACACTATCGTAACATCCACAAAGTTATTCCTAAAATTTGTAAAAAATGCCATCAAATATTTGACAATAGCAATTTTAAAATGCATATGCTAGAGAACCACAATACTTGTAATGTGTGTAAGAGAGTCATCACCCGTGACAAGAAACGCCACCACCTACGATGTGACAAGCGACCCTATAATGTGTTTAAGTTTCAAGGTGAGTCCGTGGATATATTAAACACCCTTCAATCATGTCCTTTACCAATAAAATGGATTCTTATTAGGAGAGTGAAATTTATCAAACACACAGTTAGTAACAACAGCCTGGTTAATTGTCATGTTTGCAATTATAACATCGTGTTTCATTGTCTCTTCATTGAGGTAATTATCATTGTTTATATGGCACTAGTTTATGTTGCTTGTTATTTTTTATAAATATATAATTATTAAATATGTACAAATAGAAAACACTTTAAACAACTAGGATTTATTTCTGTCGGCTGTTAAACAAAGTAATAGAAATAGGGGTTGGTTCCAAAACAAAGATAAAATTTAGCCGTATTCAATTCTTAAAAAATATCATATTACCACCGATGAAATATATAGTTTCCTGAGAACAAAATACATTCAAAACATTTTCTATTTTATGAATTTTGGTTGCTAAATGAATATAGTTGTTACTTAAATATTTACCACGAATTTCTAGGAATAATATAGCAAACCAGTCATCAGTAGATAAATTATTATAATTACTTACAATTAATTATGGTAAAGTGCTATAATTATATTTTATCCTATAATGATGTTTTACCTTAAAAGTTGAAGGAATTTTTCCGATTTATCTGTTTTTGTAGAAGAATGAGTTAGTAAGGGGGCCGAGCTTTCTCAGAAGAATGATCTTTAACGGAACTTCCGGAATCCATTGGTAGGTTCATCATGCCAATTTTAAAATAACAAAAATATAACATTTTTGGGACAAGTTTCAGCTATGTTTTTTGGCGAAGTAGTTCTTTCTTCTCCTGCTTTTGGTAAATTAGATAACTTTTGTTTGAAATTTTATGAGAGGTAAATGCTTCTGTGCTGATTCAGTCTTAGCAGACAAAACTATAAAACACTACATAAGCCTGACTGGAATAGGAGAAGGGTTGCGCTTCCGCGGCAATGCCACGAGTCGGGTTACCGTGAGGGGAGACCAAGATGTATACAAGTGAGGTGTGTGCATGATCACATGATAGCTTATGTGACGTAGATGGGCTCGCAATAATAGTAAACAAACAATGTTTTTAATACAAAACTGACATTTAAGCAGACTAAATAAGTAAGGTTTGCAGCCATGTCATTGGCTGCGCTAGCGGAGCGAGCCCATCTACGTTACACCAGCTGGCCACGCACACACCTCTCTTTTATACGTCTTAACGGGAGACGGAGGATATATCCGAATGCACCGACTCTGAGCGTTCCACTAGCGTTCAAGCGTTTTAAACGAAACTGCCGTTAACATGGTACATTGACTATATATACTGAAGTGGACTACAATGGACTCATTGCCATTATAAAAGATGTCCCTACCTTTGAGTGAGCCAGGATTCAAAGAGGATGTAGTTACACTAATCCAACAGAGTATACGTCTGTCAACTATTACTTAACTATTACTATTACTTATCCTCTCAGTATCTATAGTAAATGATGGTAGTCAACAAGGTAGTCTGCCGTTAACATGGTAGTCTTAGTATCACTAAACGTTGTGTTAATAAGCTAGACGAAATATTATTATCTTAATAATAACAACATTGGACAACGTACTATGTTTACCACTTCTATTTTCTCTTCATTCGTGACGTATTAGACACACAAAACACTAGATTTACCACTAAAAAAAACACTTAAGTGTCATTCAATTTACCCTTGCTCGCCCAACGTCAAATAATAATGTCCGTTGTTTTTTATAACTGTATACATTACTTTGAGGTATTAATTTCTTCCTTAGGAACCTAAAATTTAATTTTTGTTTTATACGTTTTAATGGTGTAACATTACTTCTTATTTAATGTCATTATAATATTTCATGTTACTAGAGGTAAAATTAAACAGAGCATAGAAAATGTCTACACTTGGTGAAGGATTCGTCCACTTTTGTGTTTTGAAGCACAAAGCAGACGATAGATACAAAATGCCATTACTGTCTGGTAATGCATTTCTCTTATGCTACAATGCTGAAAGTGCTACCCCATGGTCCTACTACAGTAATCTACTCTGAGCGCCGCAAGTCCTTATCGCACGCATGGCAACGGTAACAACCGTAGCGCTGACTGACCTTTGCTAGAAGATACAAAATGTTCAATTCGTTTTGCCAGAATGCGTGACAACCCAATCCTTACTTAGTTGTCTTTTCACTGACGTTAGTAACTTACTAATTAGTTGAACAAATGGTATGGAAGACAAAAACTACACTAAACAATAAAGCCTCGAAAAAGTTTCATTTTTGTAGCCATCCCTCATATGGTTGAAGATAACTCAAAATAGTCCCTAAACATGTTTTTGGTATAAACAAACCTCCAATTTGAACGTGATTTATATCAAGGTTATAAATAAGTGTACAAAATCGTTCTTTAATTTGAAAACTAACCTTTAATTTAGTTCTTTAATTTATATTTCATTGTTGACTAGCCTCCAAACCATTGATTAAATATACTAATAAACGGTATCAGGAAACTGACACATACTTTCTCCCTTTTAGCCCAACTTCAATGAATAAATTACTTTTTATTTACTAAATATAGAATACAAAGCACGGTCGAATGCACAGATAATCTTGTAAACAAGTTGTTTTAAAAAACATCCCCCCAAATCCCTGCTTTGGAGGCAATACAGTATCCATTGCTACACTCGTGGTTTTAAGAGGGGAAATACCCCCTATTCCCCCCCAGAGTTATTAAGGGGCAACATATTTCGAATTAACTCTGTTGGTCAATACTAAATTGACAAGCATATCAAGTTTGAATGAAATTGATCAGTACATAAGAGAGAAATAGTAATTTTGGTATTCCCCATAAGAATAACATTGGACAACGTACTGCGTTTACCGCTAAATGAAAATTTCAATTTTCTCCGAAACCAGCAATCGTAGAATAGTAATTCAGAATACTAAATTATTTAGTTTTTTGAGCTCTTTTTAATGGTGAATGGTAATATTTTTTATATTTATGTCTTTTTATGAAAAATAAAAAAAAACTGAATTTTGGATGTTTTAAGTCCTGTAATTTCTGAAACCGAATTTTTACAGGAATGCGGGTGTGTCATTTTGTTGGAAAACTAAAGTTCTACAAACGACTAAATTTTAATCAAAATCGTTAGAGCCGTTTTTGAGAAATTTTTATTTTTCATGTTTTTTGGCGGTTTTTGGGGGATAATTACCCTTAAAAATCAAAAATTCCAAAAAAAGAAAAAAACACCTGGAGATATCGTGGATTAGTACCTATATACCAAATTTCATCAAAATATGCCCATTGGTTAGGGCTCTAGCTCTGTACACATCCACACAGACACACACACTCACGGACACACACACACACACACACACACACACACACACACACACACACACACACACAGACAGACATCACGTAAAAACCACTTTTTTGGGTTCAGGGAGCACCAAAACGAATATTTCCACTAACAACTCAAATTCTAAAATTTTTACGAAAACAATACTTTCTCCATATACTATGTATAAGGGGAGAATATAAAAAGGATAAACGTATTATTTTACCTGTAGTC
This sequence comes from Allygus modestus, assembly GCA_963675035.1. Lineage (NCBI taxonomy): Eukaryota > Metazoa > Arthropoda > Insecta > Hemiptera > Cicadellidae > Allygus > Allygus modestus. Next base: position 214,814,870 of record OY776111.1, read on the forward strand.
AGTCAATTGGTTTTTAAATTATGAAACTGGCTAATGCAGTTTTGGTTTCAATAGACTATCTTCAGGTGAGGAATTTCAATTTATTTATCACAATTAAATTTTTAACACAAATTTTCGGCCGAACGGTGTTTTTAAACATTTGTTTTTTTCTTGTGTATGTGTGTTTTTAAACATTTGTTTTTATTTTGCGTGTGTGCCCGTTTGTTAATTTATTGATGTGCTATCAATATAACTACGACAAAGAAATTAACATTTCTTTTATGACCAAAAGTAGCCAGATGGATAGTTTAAAAACACTTGACTGAATACATGTAAAATAGATTCCCCTATATTGATATATTTTTTACGTATGAAAACATGATGCGTGACTTTTTAAATAAATAAAACTGTTGTTTGGCTGAAGGTCAGTATAACATAAACCTAAACATATAAAATGTGACCCGATCAGTAGCCATTGCCATTCCTATTTTATTATTTTTAAGATAATTCTTTATAGACTAATTTACTAAATTTTGACATTATTGATAGCTTTATTACTGTGGTATTATCAAAATCCGTCACCAAACAAAACTTATTATTTGTAAGAAGTTAAATGATTTTAAATTACAGTGTTTTACCTTGATGAAAGCAGATTTAATCAATCGTTGCATGAACATCAGTTATCTAAATAGGAAACTATCATTTTTCAACAAAATAATTAATATCGAAATTACACGGTATTTTAAGGATTTGTATAATTTGACCAACTTGTCGTGGATCACGTAAAAATATTAGATGTATTTTAACACTTCACTAGAAATTTGTAGTAACAAGTAGTTGTTTTCTAGATAGGAAAGAGATATATGATAATCATCATGGGATTTGGACCAAGTAATGTAGGTTAATAATTATATTGTTTGAAATTTTCACAGATGAAATAAACCTTTTAAAACTGACCGGATGTACAATGATTGAAATGAATTTAAGTGATTGCTGGATTACACTCTACGTAGCCCCACTTGGGGTTTGATTGATTGGTAGCAAATGTCCGATGAATAAACACCCACTTGCATATTGCCTTTCTCTACTAAAATATTATTGCCATACAGATCAAGCTTTTTAAATTATTTTATAAAATATCATCATCACTAACTATTGGACCTTGTTTATGCCTATAAGTCAGCAACTAGAAAGAACAAACTTGATTGAAACACTGAAACCATATTTCTGTTTCAAAATACAATTGAATTTCCTACCAGTATTATAAATGTGAACTTTTCTATGTATGTTTATACAGAGTGTCTCAAAAGTCGACGACCAAACTTCACAGGCTTGTTATATTGACTATTTCCAAGTAAAAATGTATAATATTTTTGTATCATGTTCGTTGTAATTTACGAGCTATTGATGTTTTTAATATATTTTAAAATCTTTGTATTACAATCTTATAAATTATTTTAAAGCAATAAAATATGCACGTAGGACTATACAACTTTTACACTGTATACAAATGAACAGTATTTTATAAAAAAATGCAGTTTTAAGAGTTGGGGAGAGTGGGCCAAGTTGAGACAGGGGCAGGTTAATACAAATATTATTGCTAGCCCATGCGCATGCGCAGGCTCAAGTGGGTAGTTGGAAAAGATGCACCGTACAGTGGCGCAGCTCTACAGGTTGTTTCAGTAACTACGGACAGTTTGTTGATGTGTAGAGTTAAATGTCTAGTTTATTATGTGACAAGTAAAATTTTGCTCTGACGTTTAAGTGAGTACAAGTGATGTAAACAATATTGGAGGACGTCATCAAGCACGTTTTACTCAACAATAATTGGTCAGGAAGTACATACATTTTCCATCTATCTAGGTATCCTACTTTATAGGTAATGTTAGCTTGAATAAAACGTGGGCGCAGGGGGCAAGTTAGGGGCAGATTGATACAATGTATCAACGTACCCCACATAATTTTGAGTTTGATTGCTATGGCATGATACCTGGCCATGGCAAACAGATCTAAAGTTTCAGTTCCAGACTCCTGGATCAACCACAAATCTGCCACAAAGGAATGGTTCAATTAATTTATGAAGAGACATTCCCAACTATCGATTAGAGAACCTGAAGCAACAAGCTTCAGCCGAGCAACACGTTTTAACAGGACAAATGTGGGTCTTTTTTGACAGCTTAAAACGCGTGATGCAGCAATATAAATTTAAGGACAAAGACATATGAAATGTTGATGAAAAAGGTGTTCAAACTGTTCAACGACCAAACAAAATTGTTGCTGAAAAAGGAGCTCGCCAAGTAGGAAAGGCAACATCCGCCAAGAGGGGTCGTACCGTCACTATGGTTTTGGCTGTCAACACGATTGCCACCAATGTTTGTATTTCTAATAGTGTTTTTAAAAGACAGTTTCATTGCAAATCGACCACCTGGTTGCATTGGGACATCCTATCCGTCAGGGTGTGTGACAGGAGACTCGTTTTTCAAATTTATGAAAAACTGTCACAGCCATGTCAGATCATCAAAAGACAACCCATGCCTACTTCTTTTGGACAACCATGTGTCGTATTTATCAGTTGATGTGCTAAAATTTTCCAAAAATATTGGAATTGTGATGCTGTTATTCCCGCCGCATACATCTCACCGCCTATAATCATTAGACATCACTGTGTATGGGACATTTAAGAAATTTTATTTTACTGCGGTGGATGATTGGATGATTAGCAATCCAGGTAAAACAGTGTCGATCTATGAAATTCCTGGGATAATTAAAACTGCACTTCCAAACGCCATAACTCCAAAGAACATAGTTTCTGGGTTCGATGGATCTGGCCTTTAACACAGTATCAACTTTCCCCGTCTTGATATCAACTCGCCCCTGTGTGAGGTAGGTTGATACACAATGACGTTTGTAATAATTAATTTTATTTAGATGCTATACAACTGTTTTAAGGGAATTAAATATAACATTTATGCACTAAAAGGCTTAAGGTTTCAAAGTATGATGGTGGTAATCAAATAACGGAACACGTTCGTTAAAAAAAATAATAAAACTGAAAACTGTGTCAACTAGCCCCAATCTCCCCTTTTAATAAAATTTTAAAACTCAAAACTAACGCAGCTTTAATTGAAATTTAACATTTCAAACAAACATTTTACTTTCAAACAATGTTGCCGTTTACCGTTTCTACCTTAGAGCATGATCGTGTATCTTAAAGGTTTCCCTATTCATTGTAGATAATAATATTATCAAGATACTAATAGATTTATTCCCCCAATTTCAGTAATAGCTATGTTTTTTATTAATAGACTTTTCTGAAATTAACTATAAAGTAACAAAACATAGGAATAAAAATAAAATTACATTAATTTGATTTTTAATTGTATTAAAATCTGCATTTCTTTATAATTACTGTTTATTTGTACACGCAGTACAAGTTGTATGGTCCTACGTGCTTATTTTCCTGCCTAAAAATGGTTTATGAGATTGCAATATGTAGGTTATAAAAATACGTAAAAACGTCAATAACTTGTTAACTATGTAGAATATGATATGAACGTTTATAAATTTGTTGTTGGAAATGTTCCATATAACAAGCCTGTGAAGTTTGATCGTCGAATTTTGAGACACCCTGTATATTTTTTGAGTTGCATCAAACAAAAATAACCGGACTTATCAAATTATCACGTACAGTAGCAATATGCAAACTAAACAACTAAAACTTTGCATAACACTTTAACATATAAACTTGATAATGTCACATCCACCCTTAGCAGTGGCGAACATTGATAATATTTTGGTGGGGGGGGGGGGCTAAGAACAATAATAAATATGCTTGACAACAATACATTGATTGAGCAGGTAAACATGAACACCAAATGCCACCATACAGTACTTTGGTACATTAGAGATAATTTAACCTAACGCGCATTATGTTTATAATAATTCAGATTAGTAACTTTTCATATTTTTTGTCATTACGGGGGAGGTGCCGGGCCCCCCTTATATACGCACCTAAACCTTAGGACTCCATCCCACGGGTCTTGTAAGTTTCAATGCAAATATTTTGGGAGGTATATCATTAATACAATTACCAGCTGATGTTAAGATATTTTTCAGGCACAACAAAAGAAATCATGTAGTAAAACGTAAACAAAGATTTCATAGTTCTGGTTAGGGTATCATTTATAGTGTGTTTTAATTTTCCCGAGTAAAGCCACGGGTTATATCTAGTTATAAAATAAGTCTTTGTATGTTTACAAATATTTCATTGAACTATGAATCAAAATATGATTTTAGTGTTCAATATAAGATTAAAGTTACTGCCTTTTAAGTCATTCTCTTTTTTACTGAGAATTCAGGAGAGATTATTTAAATGCCTTTGAAACCACTTGCCTATTAACAATCAAAACTTTAAATTCTTAGTCATAATTTTAGCTTAATCTTAATTATTACTTTTTTATTATATTCTGTATCTTATCTTTCTATATATCGCCCTGATGAAAATGTATTCTCTATATCATATATTGTATCGTAAAATACAGTTATAGCATTGGCCATAGTGTATACACCGTATGATTTTTTTCAAAACTTGTTGGTTTCCAGCACCAGCCTTTATTTAATGTGTAACAAAATAACAGATTAAGCTCTAATTTTACATAAGTTATTAATTAAAAACGTTCAATCTTAATTCAAAACTCCTTTTCAGCGAATTTCCCCTATAGGGAAGAAGCTAGTACTGTATGTGGCATGTTAAGACTTAAGCACAAGACTATGATAACTTTTTTGAGGCCCCCCGTTGCCCAAAACACCATTCGTTCAAATTTATAAATATATATATATATATATAAATATATATGTATGAGTGTGTGTGCGTGTGTGTGTGTGTGTGTGCGTGTCAGTGTATTTCTGTGAGGCCATTACCTCGATAACTTTTGAAAGAAACGCCCGATTTTGATGAAATATGGTTAATATTTAGATAGTAACATTTATAACTATAAGTTCGAAAACCGAAACGGTCGGAAAACGGGAAGGGGGTTTTATGGGGGTATAAAGTAAAAAAAAGAATTTTTTTGCAATTTTCACCCTAATTTTTAAAAAACACTCAGTTTTGTTTTCAGCCATGAAGCGTAGAAAAACAAATATTTTTGTTTATTTTGAATCATTAACTTAGGTTAAGTGGTTGTAGAGAAAATCCAAAAAAGTATTCATAAAATAACACATGTTAATCTTATGGGAAAACGGATTTTAGCTTTTCCTTAGTTAATCTTACTGAAAACTGCACATTTCACTAATATCTTCAGATCTAAAAAGAACAATTATTTTGGTGTTTAAATTGTGATTCTACGTACAACTGTTGCAGAGAAGTGCTAAATACAGTACGATGTCCAATATTATCCTTATGGAGAATACATAACAATTTATTTCTCGATTATTCATGAATGCATATTGATAAACTTGGTATGTGGCTTCACCTGGTCGTGGTATATTGATATTTGCACGATAAAATAATTGTTTATTGATTATCCCTGTAACAGCGAACCTGCATAGTCGGACTTAACGTTATTCTTATGGAGAATAAATACAAAGCTATATATCACTTATTTATTTATTTGTATTAAACTTGGTAAGTGGCTTTATGTGTTAGGTAGTGACAAACACATACATGCATTGGGAATTTGCTGATAATGTAGGTTTGCTATGACGGGGGTGTTGATTTATTGTCACCATGTTACAATTAATTAATTTGAAAAACTTCCATCCAATTTGATTTTCTTAAAAGGTCTTCAGAATACATTAGACCAGATAAAATATTACTTATAAGAATATATAATTTTTTCACTCTTGATTTTATTTACTAATATTTTCCCAAATATTCCGAGCCATTCAGTTGAGCTATAAAAGTGACTTGCCATCTATGTGAAACATAGTTCCAGAATTACGACGATCTGTTAATTTACTTTGTCCTTTTTCTACCTTTACTTTTTTTCGGTGGAAATACATACTCTGATACATATACGAAACATTATTCTCTACTGTATTTTTCTAAATATTTAAAAAATCCAAAAAAATGTAGGTTAGTTAGGTGTAAGAATTTGATATTTAGATGTAATTAGGGTTCACTTGATAACGGGAGGAGTTTCCTTACCTCCCAAAAAGTAGTGTAGTTTTAAACACTAGAAGCGATAGGTAAAGTCCAAATAAATAAAAAAATAAATTATTCTCTAGCAGTTGATATGTCGAGCCGCGCAGGTAACATGACATGTTACACATGTTGACAGCGAGTGGTGCCGACAATGACACCCAATGCCAAGTATATTGGTTACGTGAGCTGACTCTAACAATGTATGGTTTTGTTTTTGATACGCCCAGCTCTACCTAGAGATGCAGGTAAGATGTAAGACATGATTAAGGTAAGTGACATAATTAAAGAAGTCCTATTCTAAGTATGATTTTTTTGAATGTCCAAAAAAATTACTCACACAATACATTAAGAATGTTGGTAATGTATTGCATATCTGCAGATTGAAATACCTAGAATAATGCTAAGTAAATAAAGCATATTAGGATTCCACAATACGATATCACTCGGATGTTTGTAAGGTCAGTCATAACATGTACGTATATATAACGTAATATATTGTGATGATTGCGAATGACACTGACAGTAACAACCAACAACACTTATAATGAGTACATATGTCGTCTACAACTTGGCGTCAGTGAGGATATGTTGTCATACATTTGCTTAATAAACTATGCGTTGTAAGGTAACGTGCATCAGTTGTTAACAGCGAGCGATAATGACCACGAAAGAACCACCTTTGTGCAGCCACACCAAGTTGTGATTCTGGTTTTTACCAAGCATTATTGGTATTTTATGGAAAAGTATTCTACGCAAAATTCTAATCAATTAGTTTATTTTTAGCGATAGCGGTATTTTTACACATCAGTAGGATGACCTAACTCTCTTGGTTTTTAGTTATTTCAGAGTAAACTTACATTTATGATGCAATAATAACATAACTACGAGTAGTTTTGCTTTCTGAATCTCTGGAATGTCGATCAAGACAACTTTCAAAGATCCAAAATTCCAGAGAAAACCGTCATTGATGGTTACGCCGATGACGTTGCAGCACTCTTTGATGTACGACACGTTAAGCTAGCCCAGCTGCTTAACCAAGAGGTGCGTGTTTTAAACAGTCGGATGGCTGATCACGGTTTCCTACTTGCTTTAAGCAAAACAGAGCTCGTGGTTTTTACTTAAAAGCAAATAGTGTACACCCCATCGTGATCCGATGCAAGTAGGGGGTGTTGTAGTACCTCAGAATATGGTGGACAGCAAGCTTTGTTGGAGGGATCAGGTGTTCCGTAAGGCAGACAAGGCTTCTAAGAGTGACGCTTAAATAATAAGCTTATGGCAAATTTTGGGGGTTCCAGATCCAGTAAAAGTGGACTGATGATGTATGCAGTCCGTGCATACCATAGGTACGGGGCTGAGGTGTAGGCAGGTGTGCTAAATATGGAGGCGTACAAGTTATGGCTCTCTGAGTGCAGTGGCAAGATGCCATGTGATAAACAGTTCCCAGGTTAGAATCCGAAAGAGCAGAGAAGGCCTTTAGTGGGTAAACTAGGCCTACATCTGGTAAGAGTCCAACACTATATGCTGGCCACGTGTGAATAAATCATACTCCCTTCTCTTTAAAACTGTATTACTTGTTCTAGGCAGAAATATACGTTATTTATTTTATTTTATAAAATGATAATGTTTTTTATAAAAGAAAATAGTCGTTGGAATAAAAGTATAAATTTAATGTTCATTTTGACACATTAGAAGTAAATTGTAAACTAGTAGTAGAAGTTAATTGTTGGTAATACAACCTAATATGTTATTTCTTTTAATCTGCATTAGAAAACCCTCATGCTACAACTCAATAACAAGCTAAATAAATAATAATTACAAACTCGTTAATGTCATGAATAACAACCATTAATGTGACTAACATTATTATAATGCAGAAAATAAATGTTATTATAATCATTTTAATTTGCTTATAATAAATGCAGTTACCTCAATTTCAATTACATTAATACCCACAAATTTATCTACTCGTTTCGTTTTCGCTCAACTCAAAAAACTAACTTGAACAACTATAGGAGAATTTTACTCTGACCTTTTGTCTAATTCGAAATGTTTACAGGGCAGGTACAGTACGTCAAACTTTGAGTTTGTTATGTAATTTAGGATGAGAATTAGTTTATATTAATTTAAATATGGCTTACTAAGGAAGATCAGACTTAAAGAACTTATAATTTACGATTACCATCTAAAAATACATTAATAGCTTATTCCTATTGGTAATGTGATTGAAAATATGTTTCATAAACATGAGTAGGTTGACGTTTATTGGAAATGCATTATATATTTATATTTTTATAATTTGGTCCTCAATAAAATCTATAAATAAACCGTTCTATATTGGTCCCTCCTGTTTACTATCTTACACAAAATTAGCTAAGGAATTTCGTTTTCGGCCCACTACGACGTTATTTTTCAACCGATTTGGACAATCGATGTGTCACTTTAAAGCGTTTACACTGCAGATTGACATAACAAATGTAAAACTCAAAAATACCGCTTTAGTTTTAAAAATAATGTCATTTAAAAAATCGCTCGATGTTATTTAAATGGGAGATTATTATTGAAGGAACTCGGCCTCAGATTTATCATTTTCTCCCTTTAAGCTCCTTACATGATACAAAGTATAAAGTCCTCAAATTGCCCTATGTTATTCATATGGGAGAATCTTTGACCAGGATTGTGTGTGTGGTCTTAGAATTTGTACCAATTTGAAGCTTAAACATTTCGATACTCCCCAATATTGTCAGATTTATCATTTTCTCTTTAGGTTTGTTTAACGATATTAAGTATAAAGTACTGAAATTTCTCCGTGTTATTCATATGGGAGAAATTTGTACCAGGAATTTTCAGCCTTAGTTTGAGAAAACCAGGTAACCTGAGGTCATGGGATTCATACCAATTTAAAGCTGAAACATTCCGATACTCCCCAAAATTGTCAGATTTATAATTTTCTCCTTTAAGTATGTTAATTGATACACAATTTAAATGTCTACAATCCGTTTTTGTGAGTTTTATAGTATGGTTTGTTTACAACAAACAGCTGATTATAATCCTGACAGTGGGATTTTCACTAGGCAGCTGACCAGCTCATCAAGGTTTTGATTTATTTTCGTATGTATTAAACAAGGAGTTCTATTGGTGGAGGCAACACTGATGAACAAAATTGAGAGCCGTTCTTTACCAAATTTTGGTGAGGCAAAGAACAACTCGCTGGAATCGAACTAGTTGGCAAAGTAAATCAAACAAATTACTATTCATGATTTGAAAATTAATAAACTTGTATTTGTTCATTTGCTCATCATATTTAACGGCAAGATTAGATATAAAAGTCAAAGGAAATAATGGATTTTGTTCTACTTTTATTACTTTTATTCCAGTGATTTGCATAATTAGATTCACTTATAGGAATAAAACAACGAATCAGGATAGTTCAAAGAACGATAAATTTGCTTCACCAGTGTACAAAAAGAGAAAAATCTGTAAGCAGTGTTACCTCCAGTAATACTAATAAACCTCCTTGGTAGTAAAGATAAACTGTAACCTTTAAAACGTAACTTATATTTTAAGTGTTAATTTTTAGTTTTGTGACTTTTAAACTGTATCGTGCTACATGTAAAGTTGCATTTTAATATTTTGTAACATTTTCAGTAGGTATATATAAAAAAACTGCAGGTATTTCATTGTTGGTGATTGATCCCACAGGGTACCGTTAGGTTACTAAACCTAAATGTTTTAGCCGTCAAATTTCTATGGGCACCCACTATTAGTTATTATTATTGTTATAAGTTCAGTTAATTTCCGTCGGACTGTCTACTATGAATCAAACTTTCTTCCCTAACTCTAAAGATAAAGTTTAAAAGAGCTTTAGAACCAACAGAGGATTAAGCTCTAAACAAATGCTCTATAAAATATATTTGTAGTATTTCAAGATGATTTGTATAGGTGACTGGATATTCATAACACTCATCGCATTAAATGGCAATGTCTAATATTTTTTTCAGAATTTGAAAGATTAAAGCTCTTTAGCAAATTTCCCCTATAGGGAAGAAGCCATTACCGTAGGTCTCATGGTAAGACTTAAGCCCGAGACCATGATAACTTTTTGTTTTGAGGTCTCCGGATGCCAAAAACACTATTCGTTCAAACTGATGTGAGTGATATATATATATATATATATATATATATATATATATATATATATATATATATATATATATATATATATGTGTGTGTGTGTGTGTGTGTGTGTGTGTGTGTGTTTGTGTGTCCGTGAAAGCGATAACTTGAGTAAAACCGTCCGATTTCGATGAAATTTGGCTCAAATGTGTAAAGTGACATTCATGACTTTAAGGTCGAAAACCAGAAAAATCGGACCATGGGAACAGGAGTTTATGGGGGTTTTAAATTTTACAAAAATCAGTTTTTTGCATTTTTTACCCTTCAATCATTAAAAAACCTAATTTTGGTTTTGACCATGTTATAGAGCTTAAAATAAAATAATATATAATTTTGAATTATTAACCTAGGTTAAGTGGTTGCGGAGAAAATCCAAAAAAACCTACTCATAAAATATCCGATGTTAGTCTTATGGGAAAGAGGTTCTTGGCTTTTCCTCAGTTCATTTTAATGTAAATTTCACATTTGTTTTTAACAACCTGTTCAGATCCACAAAAAAATCATTTTGGTGTTTAAATTGTGATTCTACACCCAACCATTGCAGAGATATTTAAAGTGCTAAGCACAGTACGTTGTCCAATGTTATCCTTATGAAGAAAAAATAAAATTTGATGTCTCATTTATGAATGTATATTGATGAAACTTGGTATGTGGCTTCAAATAGTTGTGATATTGATATTTGCACAAAAAAGGTTTTTGTTGATTTTACCCGTAGCAGCAAACCTGCGGACTCAGCCCCCATGTTATACTTATGGAGAATAAGTAAAATGTAATGACACCCTTAATTATGAACATAAATTAATGGAACTTGGTATGTGGCTTCACCTTGTTGAGTTATATTGAAATTTGCATAAAAACCCATTTATTCTTTGTTGCAGCAAACCTGCTTACTCAGCCCCCATGTTATCCTTATGGAGAATATTTAAAATGTTATATAGGGCTTATTTATGATTGCATATTGATGAAACTTGGTGTGTGGTTTCGCATAGTTAAATTATAGTTATATTTGTATAAAAACCAATTGTTTGTGTTCTTTGTTTGAGAAAACTACGTACTCATCATCAATGTTATTCTTATGGAGAATAATTAAAATGGTATACATAGCTTATATGTGAATATATTTTTATGAAACTTGGTATGTGGCTTCAAATAGTTGTAATATTGATATTTGCACAAAAAAGGTTTTTGTTGATTTTACCCGTAGCATCAAACCTGCGGACTCAGCCCCCATGTTATACTTATGGAGAATAAGTAAAATGTAATGACACCCTTAATTATGAACATAAATTAATAGAACTTGGTATGTGGCTTCACCTTGTTGAGTTATATTGAAATTTGCATAAAAACCCATTTTTTCTTTGTTGCAGCAAACCTGCTTACTCAGCCCCCATGTTATCCTTATGGAGAATATTTAAAATGTTATATAGGGCTTATTTATGATTGCATATTGATGAAACTTGGTGTGTGGTTTCGCATAGTTAAATTATAGTTATATTTGTATAAAAACCAATTTTTTGTGTTCTTTGTTTGAGAAAACTACGTACTCATCATCAATGTTATTCTTATGGAGAATAATTAAAATGGTATACATAGCTTATATGTGAATATATTTTTATGAAACTTGGTATGCGGCTTTATGTGGTATTAACACATATATTATGCATTTAAAATTCGCTGAATACGCAGGTTTGCTACGACGGGCTTTTTTAATACGTAGCAGGCGAATTTTTATTTTATCAGAGTGCGATTTAGACTTCAGGTAAAATACAGAATTTGGGAGAGTAGTCTAAAACCCAAAAAGACCTTATGGCAAGTTGGTTAGGCTTATTTACTCTTTAAGTGAAATGTATAGGGTTACATTTCAGAGAAGATTACAACTTTTAATGTAACAACAAAAAATAGTACAGAAACTGAGAGAGACAGTTCAAATTCAAGGAACTGGCTTGGCATTGCAATCACGTCCTACCTAGGTTTTTATGTTGACCACTATCTTTTTATGTGACACTGAGCTGTATATATTTTTAAATGTAATCTCGAGTGACCTAAATGCAGTTGTAGCTGTTAACGTCATATCCAATACTACTTACTACAAATTAACATTAATTTTATTTGTAAACTTTTACATTAAAGCATTGATAAAGTTATAATAGTCATAAATGTCTGTTCATTTATACAACTCCACAATTTTGTATTGGTCCGATCCAATTATGACTTGGATATGTTATTGTCCTAAGCCAATGCATAATTAAATACCACCCACAACTCCCAAATTAAATCTAAACAATATTTTGTTAATTACTATAATGCCAAGTGCCAACTGTATTATATATTTGTTGGCAAAATACCGCTAGCTTTGGTGTTTATTAGTAAATTTAATATATTATTGGATATATTTTTGTGCTATACCAGCGCATATGTAAATGCATATCAATAATGTCCTAGTTTCGTCTTATCCTAAATTTAAAAAATACTATGATGCAAAATAGTTACAGGATGGGTAAATCTATATTTCCCATTATTCTTTGACCTTTCCTTGTCTATTACAAAAGAGCCATATTTAGACCTGTCCCAGCATTGATGGCAGAGATTTCTAAATTGGTTAAATGAAAAATCATTTCCCACATGATTGTTATACACATGTTTTAAATTTAAATCGTCTTGTTTAAATAATATTAGAAAATTAACATTGTCACGTAAATGTTTGTTTACTTTACTGTAAGATTGACACAAGTAAAAGCTGTTAATATTTTTGTGTCTGCCCATTGAGAAAAATTGTGTGATATTTGGACTATTTATGTCGTCAAATACAACTATTGAGTGTGATTCTACATAATTTGGTGTGATTTCACAGTTTGAATATGTGTGTAATTTAACTTCATCACACAGACGGAATATTTCAATTATTTTTTTATATTTTTCTTGTTCTAAAGATTTGGATATTATATATAAATTTGTAAACTTTAATCCTTGCTTTTTTACAATTAAGTTATAAATTACAACGGTCTTCCCCGAACCGCTAGGCCCTATTATAAGACAGCGAATATTATTAGGAAATAGACCCAACTTCTTTGGTGTATTTTCTTTATGTGCTATTTTAAATTTGGTCTTTTGTTGAATAAATGGCATTTTTTATATAATAAAAATGGCAAAGAGAAAGTGTAAAAAGGTCCAAGGTAAGGGATTATTCTTAAAACCATATAGAGGCCGTGGCTTGTTAAATACCCTTATAAACAACCTTCCTTTCCCCCTCCAAATCCCGTCATATTCATATTGTGGTCCTGCAACTAAGATACGTAAAATTTAGCCAGAAATGTACCTCCAAAAAATAAGCTAGACTCTTATTGTAAAGAGCACGACATATTCTACATGAATAATCCTGATACAGCCGCCCAGAACAAGGCAGATATGAGATTAGCGGACCAGGCTTGGACTAGGGTTTTGGCAAAGGACACCAATCTAGCTGAAAAAGCAGCAGCTTATGCAGTGACAAATTTGATGAAGGCCAAGGCAAAAATGGGAATGGGATTAAAATTTAATAAAAAAGATGGACAAATTTCAGCTGTTAGAGGCCGCAAGAGACGTGCCTCACTTTCGAGGAGTGTATCTAAAAAACGAGCTAAGAAAACAGAGACCAAAAGTAAGAGAATGTGGAATTATTAATTTAGACAGTGACAGGGGCACACATTGGACAGCATATCGTAAAAATAAAGATATTGTAATATATTTTGACCCATTCGGAATACAGCCTCCAAAAGAGGTAATTGAATATTTTGTACCATCTAAAATTTACTATACAACTGATCAAATACAAGATTTAAACAGTTCCATTTGTGGAATTTTATGTTTATCATTTCTGAAAAATTTTAGTTTATTCATTTACTATAACATTTACGGGTACAGAGCCAGAGTTGAAGTCGGTGTTCTTTCCTCCTATAGAATTAAATGGTGATTATGTAATTGGACTGGTAGATTTTCAAAGTTATAATTCTATATTTAATGTTAAAAAACCTCTAAATACTTTGACATATTACAAAATGCACAAAATTACAACCCCAAAAGGGGAGGTTACAATTGACGAATTAAACTGGGCATTAGATGGTAAAGTTGAAGTTATTATACAAAATAAAGTAGCATTAATTAATACAAAAGTCAAACTTATATTTTACAAAGGGCTAGTTCCAAAATTAAATAAACTTAAAGACACAAAATTAACTATAGACGAGGGTGAGGATGTGTATTATTACGATCACAAAGCTCCAAATGTAATTGAAATTGCTGAAGGTACATACGAAGTGTTTGAGCTTGCGAAGGAAATTCAAAAGCAACTCCCAGATTTTGTACTTATAGCCGATAATAAAACTATGAAAGCCACATTACATTCTGGCCATGTGTTTGATTTTACAAAACCGTGTTTAGGGTCTGAATTATTGGGATTTAAAGGATTTTCTACTCCAGATATTGCGTTTAAATCCGTAAATAAAATCAACATAAATAATGTAAATGTGATTAGAGTAAAATGTAATATTGCGAATGGGTCTTATTTAAATGGTGACAAATCACACACCATACACAGTTTTTACCCAGAAGCTCCACCCGGCTACAAAATTATTGAGGTCCCCAGAAATATTATATACTTCCCTGTAAATAAGAGAAGTTTAGATGTTGTTAGCATTACATTTGCAGATCAACACGACAAGCCAATTGACTTTAATAAAGAAGAAACTACAATTACTTGTCATATAAAAAAGATATGAGAATTTACAAGAACGGACTGAGTGTGCAAAATTCCAGGTTTCTGCGATCAATTGGGTTGAAGTTAAAATTTTCTATTAATAAAAATGGAAGATTTTCTAGACGTTACAGGAAAATTCCAATACGACGATAGCGTGGATAAAATTACAAATCACTCCTATGTTCCACACAACACTTTAGCAATAAATAATTCCGATGAAATTCGAATATGCATAAATAACCAAGATTTACTAACACTCCCATGTAGGAGTTATCTGTATATTAAAGAGAAATAGAGAATCATGATAAAGGACATTTTATAAACAATGCATTTTCATTCTTATTTGACGAAATTAGATACGAAGTTGCTGGTAAAGAAATAGATATTGTAAGAAATCCGGGAATTTCCAGTCTTATGAAAATATTGTGCTCTTACAATAAAACAACTAAATTGTCAAATGTAGCGTTTGATTCTGATGAAAATTTAAAGGAGTTCCATAAAAGCGGCAAGTTTAGTACTTGTGTCCCGTTAGAGCTGTTAATGGGTGTGTTTGAGGATTTTAATAAGGTTTTAGTAAATGTTAAACAAGAATTGGTGTTGAAAAGATCCAAAAACGACTTAAATTGTATATTAACATCATCTAATGCTCCAACTGGGGTCGATCCTATTCCTAAAATTACACTTAAATCGATTCAGTGGGTGATGCTGCATGTGGTGCCATCCGATGGGGAGAAGCTTCAATTACAAAAGATGTTATTGCAAAATAAAAATTTGCAAATTGCATTTAGAAGTTTGGAGCTACACGAACTCCCATCATACCCCGAAACCAAGAGACATACATGGTCAGTTAAGACGTCTTCGAGTTTGGAGAAGCCCAGGTATATTATATTTGGTTTCCAAACTGGTAGGGACAACAGTGCACGAAAACGAACTGATGAATTTGATCACTGTAAATTGAAAAATCTCAAAGTGTTTTTAAACTCTGAATATTATCCTTATAGTGATTTAAATCTCGACTTTGAAAATGGAGATGCCTCTAAAGCTTATGAGATGTTTGTGAGGTTTAGGGAGAATTACTACAACACCGTCCCCGATCCTATGTTTAACAGAGCTGACTTTATAAAGAAATATCCTCTGATTGTAATAGATTGTTCTAGGCAGAATGAATCAGTAAAAGAGGGGGTTGTAGATATTAAATTAGAAATTGAAACTGCAGAAAATGTCCCTTCAAACACATCTGCATATTGTCTAATAGTACACGATAAAGTGTTTGAGTATAATCCTTTGACAAATGAGATAAATAAAATGTAAATAAAATGAAAACAAATATTCAACAAGAATTGGTAGACTCTGCAAAACAAATAAGAGACAAATATAGGGTGTTAAAACGTGGTAAATTTCTAGAGGCTGAAGAGAGGTTCCAAACTTTCCAACCGTTAATAGAGCCTTTGCAAGAATTAAAAAAATTAGCCACAAAAACAGAGAGGCCAGTTCTCTCAATGATCTTAGAAAAGACCCCGTCTAGAATACCAAGAATAACACAGATAACACCACACAAATTAGATTTTGGTCTTTTAGCATCAGACTATTTAGGAAATTACCTTAGTAGAAGTAGTATGACAGACACCACATATGGTATTAGGCGAGAAGGAAATACATTTTTTATTGGGAATCAGGAAGTTCAAATTGCCAATGACGATGTTACAGTTGGAGAAAAAATGTATAAAGGGACAAAGGAATTGTGGGAATTGTTAACTTTAAAAGAACCCGTAAACTATAGTCAGGTTGATTTGCAAAATTATAAAGAGATTTTGGAAGCTACAAATGCACATTTAAAGGGTTATAAAACAGGTGCGGCGATGTCAAGTAATAAACACACTAAATATCTTAATATAATTAAACCCCTGTTTAAGACTGTTGGTGAAGGTTTAAGGCAGGTAACTGGTAATAAAATAGACTATGTTTATTGGGACGATCCTAATGAGCTTGTAGATAGGTTAAGACTGCTTTGGTTAAGCCGATTGGCGGGAAATTCTGGAGTGGATAATGAGATAGATTCTATCATAGAAGAATTGAGGGAAAGTGGAATTGTTTATTAAATAAAAAGATGATAGATAAATTTTATCGCGTATATAACCCGTATAGTAAACCAGAAGCTAGAAGTTTTAAAGAAACTACTTTAAATCTAAAAGATGATGGTTGGAATGCTTTAAATTATAAAATTAGTAGTGTTAAAGGTGGGGAGTTTACTGATGATGTATCGACTTTGGGGCAGACGTTAACCAGAAAAGGTGATGCTTTTGTACAAGGTAATACTAAATATAAGTTTTTAGAATCCAAGAGTAATAATTGGAACGCTAATAAACGCAAAATTACTAATGTTAAACGAGGTGAAAGCTCAACCGATGTACCCACATTAGAGCAAACTTTAATAAGAAAAGATGGTGT
The DNA here is from genome assembly GCA_963675035.1 of Allygus modestus. Lineage (NCBI taxonomy): Eukaryota > Metazoa > Arthropoda > Insecta > Hemiptera > Cicadellidae > Allygus > Allygus modestus. The sequence goes on from OY776111.1 coordinate 214,832,344, forward strand.
CTTTGTACAAGACAAAAATAATTATGAATTTTTGGAATCGGAGAATGGTATTTGGAATGCCAAAAAGCGAAAAATTAGTAATTTGTTGGCTGGTAAAGAAAGCGATGATGTTGTAAACGTCTCTCAAGTACCAAAAATGGATCTAAACTTTTGGGATTTTAATAATAAAAGGCTAGTTCGTGTTAAACCCGCTGTTGATGAGAACGATTGTGTTACAAAACATCAGACTGTGACTTTAGACGGTCTTAAATTTGATGGTAAAAATAAGCAATTAACAAACATTTTACCTGGAACATTGCCAAATGATGTGGCTGTTGTTAATGAAATATTAACAAAAGGTGAGAAAAGCATAATAAAACATGGGGATAAAAATTATAATGTATTAACATTAGATAGTGATATGTGGGATGCAGAGGACAAATTAATAAAGAATGTACCTGAAGGCAAAGATAGGAGTGATATTTGTTTAATGTCACAGGTTTTGAGGTATGACGATAATATTAAAACTTTTAGACAAGACAATATTAAATTTGATATTTGTTTAAAATCACATGCATTAAGGTTTAACAATAAAACTAATAAATTTATGCAAGACAATAATCAAATCGATTTGATGATGTACAATCCTAAATTGTTGGTTGCAGACCCTACATCTTTAAGCGGATTTAAGACTTTAGATGGAGAGGCATATTTGCCAAAAAACTATGTATATCAAAGAATGAGTGATGGTATGTTAATTGGTAGCAATGGAGGTGTTTTTGAAACGACAGAGACTGGCAGATACGTTAACATTAAAAATAAAGAATAAAAAATGGAAAAATTTGCTTACGAATTGCATAAGCCCGCGAGAAAGAATTTTGTTAGAAGGTCTTTTAAGGTGTTGGGTATAAACGAAACTGTTCAAATAGATTTAATAGATATGCGGAATTATGCTAGAGAGAATTGTGGGAATAAATATATTTTAACTTTAATAGACACATTTTCTAAAAAAGCTTATGCTGCTCCACTAAAGAATAAAACTGGATTAGTAGTCACAGAAGCTATAAAAACTATTCTCCCAAAGGGAGTTAAAAATATTCAATCTGATAACGGAAAAGAATTTTTTAATGAACATTTTACCAAACTAATGAAAATTCTAAATATTAATCACTACCACACTTACTCTAAAACTAAGGCGGCTATTGTGGAAAGGTTCCAGAGAACTTTAACGAATTGGTTGTATAGAGAGTTTAGTGTACAAGGGAGTTACAAGTGGTTGGATTTACTTCCAAAGTTAATAAGGATATATAATAATAAAGTACATAGATCCATAGGGATGAAGCCTAACCAAGTAAGTGCTAAGAACTCTAAAGATGTACATGAAAGGTTAGCATCTAAAGTACAAGTTAAAAAGCCAAGATATAAGGTGGGGGATAGTGTAAGGATATCTAAATATAAACATGTATTTAGTAAAGGATATACCCCTAACTGGACGGGAGAGCTTTTTACAATAGCAGAAGTTAAGAAAACAAAGCCTTTGACTTATATTTTGAAAGATGAAAATGGCAATATAATCAAAGGAGGATTTTATACAGAAGAATTGTTAAAGACTAAATATAAAGACATGTATTTGGTAGAGAAGGTAATTAGGAGGAAGGGTGATTTATTATATGTCAAATGGCTCGGGTTCCCAAGTAGCCAGAACTCGTGGATTTCTGCAAAGGATGTATTAAAATGAATTTAGAGCAAATTTTAAAAATATAGGGGAAAAATATGGCAAGGGTACTGGCCAAAAAGTAAATTAGGGCGAGTGCAAAAATCGGATAGTTGGCAGTTTTTAATTCGACCGTAATAGTTAATTTGGGAAAGGATTTATTAATGCATTAGATAAATTGCAGACAAATCCAAAGTTAGATTTTTTTTAAATATAGAGGATGGGGAAAATGTATTTAAGGCAAGGGTACTAGTACAGGCTAACAAGAAAATTTGTGTAAGGCGGGAGCTGGTGTCGGCGCAAAAACGGCTCCCCATAAGAATAACATGGGAAAAAGTGCCGATTACGGCCCCTCCCCACCAGTTCTTCTCTACTAACACTAGACAACAACTGTTTTGTAATTGATTGGCAACTTTCGTCCACATATTATGCATGGAGCATTTTGGAAGTACACTTTGTTGTCTTCTATTAGGCTTAAACAATCTCTTAAAGGTTCAAACTCTTTACCAAAACCTCTACAATAGCTATAGATCGTTGCCTCTAATCTTTTTATTCCATTCTTTCTAGCTAATTTAGACGAAAATGTTTCTTTCAGTCTTGCATCTGGACACAACCACTAAACCTATCTTAATGATTCAAAATACTAAATTGTTTGTTTTTAAGCTCTATAAAATGGCTATAACTAAAATCTAGTGTTTTTAAAATTTTATGGTAAAAAGTTAAAATAAACAGATTTTTGGAAAATTTTAAACCCCCATAAAAACCCCTTCCCATAGACCGATCGATCTGGATTTCGAACTTAAAGCCATAAATGTTACTCTCCACATTTGTGCCAAATTTCATCAAAATCGAGCGCTTCCTTCAAAAGTTATCGCGGTAACGGACACACACACACACACACACACACATATATATATATATATATATATATATATATATATATATATATATATATATATATATATATATATATATATATATATATATATATATATATATATATATATATATATATAGTGTGAACACTATTCGTTCAAATTTATATAAATGTATATATATACATGTATGTATATATATATGTTTATATATATATATATATATATATATACATATATATACATTTTAACGAATAGTGTTTTAGCATTTGGGGACCTCAAAACAAAAAGTTATCATGGTCTCGGGCTTATGTCTTACCATGCCACCTACGGTAATAGCTTCTTCCCTACAGGGGAAATTCGCTAAAACTAGCGGAAACACGTAAGCAAGACACATACAATAGTTCAAAACTGCATATAGAATTCTTAGACACACCCAAGGTGTTGGGGTAATAATATGTGCGATATAATAAACACTTCCGAACCAGGGAACAACTACATTCTATACACATTATATTAAACAGAAAGAATAACATTCGGAGCAGCGTCTCAGACTGATATTGTAGGAAGTTGAACTAACACATATTATTCTAAATACAGTAAACAAACAAAAAAGGTTAGGTATAAGGAAATAGTAAGGTCGAACATATAATCTTTTCGTAATATGTGTTGTAAAGTATTTTATAATTCACAAATTAGCATGTACCATTTGTTTATCCTCTTAAGCAAACACCTAATTGGATCCAGACATAAATGGACGCTAAATAAAAGATGTAATTGGGATTACCTATACAGTTAGGACACTTTAACTCCTAATGGTTAAAGTTAGGACGGTAAAATAAATTAACGTTTGCACACTCCATATCTTAATGCACATAAATTGGGAAATAATAAATTACATAGTCATATTATGGCAAACAAATGTATTGTATATGCTTATTCTGTAAATGTATTTTAAGTGTAGTGTAAACTAAATGCTACGGTAAGACCGTTCCAAATGTTAAAACAAAATACGGGGCACATAAGCAATGAAAATAATTGTAATATTTAGATCTATTACTATATTACCACGGCCGGCTCCCGTGTTTAACCGTCTTATATTGTTTAAATAATAATTCTGTTATCAATTTATAGATATAGTACTGGGCTTTAATTTTGCGAGTTTACACAAATGTGGAAGACACCAAACAATATACACTCTAAAGCATAACAGCAAAGATACTACAATGTCAGTGGGATAACAACTTTTAAGCGTTATAGTATCGTAATAGGTGACAGTCAAACACAGTATCATTGTCCTCCAAATGTTATTTTTAAATATATTAGATCTTAAATGTATTATATTAAATATGTTTTAACGAAATTAACAAAACAATTTGTTTGTGTCAATTAACAGAAACTGCAACATTTGTGTAAAATGGTTGTAAAACGTTAAAGAGGAATACAAAGCGCAGTTGGCTAGGGAACAAGAAGTAAGGGAAAGAGAAGACAAATTAAAAGATTATTTCCTACGACGTTGGGAAGATCTAAAGCCTTATGGACATTACATAGTATATGCGTTTCTAGTAAACAACGAAAGTAAGTTTACCTGTGTGGGGGTGTTGGCAGGGAAAGATGGACCATAGGACAATGTGGTGTGTACTGTGTTAAAGGTGTCTATAAAACTGTGTTTATAGAGATAAATCAAACAGGGAAGGTTATATGGTATTACCGTACTCAGTCAATTTGGACATTATTTACGTATAGCACAAGCCACTTGCAAGCTTTAACAGTAATGAGAATTAAATAGGGGACAGAACCTGCTAGTTTTCTAACTTAATATAACGATGATGTTATCTAAAGCGATAGTTGAATTCATCAATAAATTTTAAAACAAATTACGAAACTAACATAAAACTATAATATGTACTTACCAATATCTAATATCTAATAAATACTAATATCGTTTTCTTAGAAATAAACAATCTACTGGAATCAACACAAAAATGGAGGTTTGACTATGTTAAGAAAGTTGTACTATCTAAGAGGCGTTTAAAAAATTGCGATTGGGAGAGTTTTATGGAATGTCATTTATGTAGGTGTTAACAATTGTTTTTGCAAATAAATATAGTACATAACAACACAATGTAATCCGTTAAAACTAGTGTGTTTTTTAAAGTAGTAATATGCTTTAAACATAATATATTTACATCATAGTATAACAATATACGGCATAATGTCGTAACTAATCATCGTTTATAATCCAGTTTACGTCACGGGACCATCGTCACAAAGCAGTGGACAGTCGACATCATCACTGTGTGCCTGGCTGGTCACGCGGGACTCGTGGGCAGCAAAGTGGATTACTGTCCCTGACAGTGTTGTGTCAGAGCGGCCGTGGAAAGAGTGATTAATTGGCGGAAAACCCTCCAGTCTCGTTTTGCGTTCGCAAAAATCAAAATATTAAAACAAAATTGAATTAAAACATGTTTTGTGAACACGATATTTTCAAAGATATAAGTACATTTATTGAGATGGTAATGTATGTTAATTATCATTAATACTCTGTTAAATATAAAGTAACTATTTACTCACGAAGATCCAAATATCCTTATATATATATATTTATATATATATATATATATATATATATATATCATTAAACGTAGAGTTTTCTATTTGGCATTCACTATTTCCATGCTTACGTTTAATATAGCCACAATTAGTTCACAACATACCTTCATTACACTTTACAACACACTGGTTCTGACTCTTGTTCGTGTGTTTTAAAAGGTTCAGTAAAATTACTCACCTCCAGCAGAGTTTCCAATCATTGAAACAATTAACTCCTCAACTGATGTTTATAGTCCCTCTTCATCCCTCAGTATAGAGGAATGAAATCCCCTATACTTGGAAAAATGTCTGGGAGTTGAATGCCGTGAGTAGGAGTGCTCATGCGAAGCAGAGTAGAAGACGCGGTGATGGCGCGGTGAAACGAACGTACTGTGCATTGGAGCACTGGTTCAACCGTCAACTAAATGTTGTTTTTGAACAAATCATGTACTGTAATATTCAGTCATTTATTACGAGTATAAATTAAAGTAAGTTTATTAATATACAACAATCAGATAGGTTGGATAGGTTTGTATGGTAAAATTATGACTACGTTAATCCGATAATGTTTTAGTCCATCCATGATCCGATACCAATGATTTCGGATTAGCAGGATTATTTAGAGTATAACATTTGTGACAGTTATGTATTATGTGGGTACCGACATCAGACAAAAATAGGAATAAGTTTCTTTTATATTTGTGCAATAACATCGTAAAAATTTTAAGGTTACAAGCAAGGGTCATTTTAGATATTAAGAAGACCCAAAATATCGAAAAGTTAGATAATTAAGTATTCTATGAATTACAGGGTAAATATAAATTGACATAGACATGTTATTTTACCACAACCAAATGTCTATAAACGTAAAATACTGTGTTAGTGGTTATAAATACTACATTGTTGTGGCTTGTTCATTAATTTTTATCCTTAAACATGTTATTCAGACCAATACAAATTAGCAGACCAAATTTAGAATCATTATGTAGTTATTACTTTAATATTCGATGTAAATACAAATAAGGCTAAAACGCAAATTAAAAATATTATCACGGTATAATTTGGATCTTAAAGAATTATTTAAACATAAAATCCACGGATTTAAAGTTGTTATATTAAAAGGACCGCAAGATCAATAGCAAAATGTTAGTTTTTTAACTTACGATATCTGTTTTGTACTTAAATTCAAATTTAGAAACTGCTCAAACATTCTTCAGAGTTTCACACTACTGGCATTTAAAGTTAAAGCGACATTCTGGTTGTATTTATTTGAATATTTGCACTAACCAAAGATTTGTCCTTATAAGATGCAGAGTTAATGACTGTTTTAAAAATACGAAAATAATGAGTGAGTTTAATGTAAACAAATAAGCTACATTGCTAGTAGGTCTACAGATAATTTAGCTAATTAAGGTAATGTAGCTTGAGACAATGATCACTAAGCAAAACATATATGTTTGAAAACCAAACTAATTGAGAGCCATTGGATTCAACAGAAGCTAAAATTACTATGCAAATAAACTGTTTGTTTTTTCTCAGAGAATAAAGGATCGGATTCCTTAAAACAACCGAGGAAGAATTTAATTAGCTCTAGATCAAATTGCATTTCCTTACATCCGAATGAACTTATTCGACAAGTAGTACGATAATCGTTGTTGATTATTTCATGTTTATTTAGTTTAGAGTAAAAATTTATTTATTAATCTTTGGAATATCCTAATATATGTTCGTGGTTACATTATAGAAACATAAAACGATACCCCCATAACAATGATTAACAAATTTTTAAATATAGATTGATAGATGACATTTTATTAAACAATTTTTATAATATATATTTGTCTAAGCCTTTGCACTGTATCAAAACTTCTTAATGCCCTTATCAACACCTCTGAAATTATTTGTTTGGTCAGCCACATTCTTTATTTCATAACCAAATTTGACGATGGAGGCACCAAATTAAAGGGATTTCCATCAAGATGTTTCAAAAGTAATTATCTTTCCCCTTGGTCTTTAGAGCTCCATCACACCCTTAAAGACCCATAAAGTTCTTACGTTTGGAATAAAATAACCTATTTGGATCACATATATTTTGGTTAATTTCATTTTATATAAATAGCTGTTATAAGAAATATTTATATAAACTAACTGCACATTCCGGCTGTGTGGTTTACAGTTTAGGTTTTGGAACCGAATTACAATTTATGACTAAGAGATCCCATGGGGATAACCGGATACTGATTAGTTATACATAAATTGTCACGATAACGTCGTGTTTATGGTAATAGTAGGAGAGTTTGGATCGTGATTGATCCAAAGCCTGTATTACAGTGAGTATCTGATCTTTTGGCCAACATATACTACTAAAATTTGGTAATTTAATCTATATATATAAAAGGCAAAGCCCTGGCTGACTGACTGACTGACTCACTCATCCCTAATTCTCCACCCTTCCCATGTAGGTAGAGAGCTGAAATTTTGTACACTGATTCTTTAGGCATAAAATAGGAAAACTAAATGGTTTTCATCCTGTTTAGTTTAAAAGTTATTAGACTTATGAAATATGATAACTTATGTACACAATAGTTAACAAATTTAATTACACTCTAATTACAGTTCATACAGAAATAAGGTTTTTATATTAAACAAAGAAGCAAATTATAAATTGTATTTGTTAATATACAGTTTAATTTGTTTTTTCAATGTTATAAAATTCTCATGTGTATGCATATAGTATGAGTTTAAGACTATATATTTTGCTTTTTATATTTGACGCAGAGATTTGATCATGTGACAGTAGATCCGAAACGAGTCATCTGCTGTTTGAACAAAGAATTGATCTTGGCAATGTATTGTACTGAGCAAGAGAAATGTTAAGTAAATTTAAATTATTTTAAGTCACCAGAATATATAATGTATACAAAATTTCATAACCAAAGGATATATTAGTTATAAGAATATCATTTCACCTTGTTGGCAGAACTGGAGAACAGCTGTCAGTCAAGCAAATTAACTCAATTATCTTTGTAATTAGCTTCTTTACTCATTAGTTTGGCTGATTCCCATATAACTTGTATAAAACTCGTGAAATGTAAGTTGAAAACCTTTATAATTATAAGAAAACTGATTTATATAATTTGTATTGTAAATAATATTGTTTGCCATGATTTTATCTTTCATTGTATGTAATTATTTCAGATGTAGGTCAGCTAATAACTTCACAATGGTCAAATATTAAATACTGAGTTTTCATGTATAGTTTGGATTGAAAAGCACATGTTTCCTAAATGTTACAAAATCATAAATTCTCTTTTAATTAATTATTTTGACTTCAATTCTGTATTAAAATTAGTATTAGTTAAGTTACCTATTATTATTTTCTTTGTATTGTTGCAGACGAGTTCAAATACTTGATTGAAGATTCCAAATAAAATGTGTAATTCAAATACTTGATTCAAGGACTTATTTCTAATACTAAGTTGGGAATCAGCACATACATAATCAGCACTCAAGTAAGAATGTTCTTTATTATATTTGTTGACCATAAAAAATGGATATCTTACACATGAATCAATAAATCACCTTGTTACTGAAATGATAGCAGTGAATGAATCACCCACCATACCATCCGAGGGAAAATCACCATTCTGGGCTTAGGCAACCATCACCACCTCGGCTGTCGATGCAGGGTTTAGCGTGACACAAAACAAAATTTTAATTCTTGCCTACCCACTCTCCGGTGATTGGCATATACAGGGGTACTGGGTAGTCGTTTAGAAGTGCGCGACTCTGCTAATATTGTGTTTTCAAAACGCTAACTACACCTACTGCATTTATTTTTAGCCAAAACATTATGGTGAAATTTTGCTAACCTCAAACAATTCCTTAGGACAATATATTTAAAGAGTGACATAACTCTTACCATAAACTATATTTGTTTTCAGCAAAAAGTGATTTCTATAAACTGTGTATTCATTGTAGCAATAATTTTCCGAGATGGAAAAATTCAATTTAAATTATTTAAGCAAGGATGAAATCCAGTATGAAATTTTATGTAGAGGAGAAGAAACTACATTTCACAATGTAGAAGCACTCAGGAAGCAGCTGAGAAGTATTCTACAAGTTCCCCCAAATGTGAACAACCTCAGTGGCAAATTAACTTTAAGTGATGAATTTCAAATCTTAGAAACTAAGATAGATCAATTTCAGCTACTTATTGAACAATGTGACACCCAACCTAGCAACCTGTACATAGCCAAAATGAAAGCTAAATGTACACATCTGAATTTTAGAATAAGTAATTTAAGTGCATGTAAATTAGATCCTAACTACTCCAGTAGGTTAGAAAAATTAAAGATCAAACTACAAGAACAGCAAAACAAATTTGATGAAATCAAAAACAAAGTATCTTTACCTGATTTACATCAATACGAAGAGGATTTAAATAAATCAATCATCGACGAAGAAAACTTGAATGAACAATTAACTAGCCCCATAAAATCAGATAGGCCTAACCAAAATCAAGCTTCTACACCTATAGAATTAAATCAAGAAACTACTACTAAACCTAAACAGCCTACGGAACCTAACCTACATGATAACCTAAACATGCAAGCTTCTATACTAAATATGCCTACAAACCCTAGTCACATGCAAATGCAAACCTTGCCTATTTATCAATTACCTAAGCCTAATGAAAATTCAAGTATTTTCAATAAATTGCCTAATCCAATTGAAGGTTACCTAAACAAAATCACTGAATGCAATGGACTTGAATTAACCCCCTTGCTTTCATTTTTAAGAGATTTAGTTACTATCAAAAATGAAACTAACCTCACTGATCAGCACTTGTATGAAATATTGCCAAGTCATACTAAACCACCCTTGAGTACAAAAATATTACAATGTAAAGCCAATGGATTAACTATAGATAAATTACACCAGTCTATCATAGAAACCTACATTCCAGTAACCTTAAAGGAAAAACTAAAACAAGATTTAGTTTACCGCCCGCAAAATCCAAGCGAACCGCTATCACTATATGTCAACGACGTCAAAATTAATAATCAGATTTTAAAAACTGGATTATCTGAACCTGACCTAGTTAGCTTCATTAAAAATGGTTTGAGACCTGACATAAGAAATCAAATTACATTCCAGAACAATCCTCAAACATTTGATGACCTAGATAGTCTTTGTATCGATCTGAACAATGTAAAATATAATGATTACTTACGAGAGCAAATGTATCCAAATCAAAATCAACACCACATTTTGACACCACAACATAATTCAGCTGCTACTGCAAATGTGACACACAGCACTGCACATTTTCCCCGCACCGCATCTCAAGGAAACCACCACTACAATTCTCAGCAAAATCAAGATCACTATAATAACGCATATCAAAACCCACATAACCGAACCTGTTATAACTGCAATAGAAAAGGTCATACTGCTAGGCAATGCTATAGAAATCCAAAAAACTTGTAAATGAGGGAGTCACTGGTCCAAAACCCAAAATTACTAGTACTCCCGATGAGCCTACAAAACCTAACCTAACTACTGTACAACCGCACTCACCAGAATATAAAACAGAATTAAGGCGATTAGTCAGAGATTGGAACAAATTTAAAAGGGTCAAACACAATAAAATTAAGGTTAAAATCAACAACAATTTACCATGTATTCAAACCTGTGTCAACAAAAATATTTTCGTAACAACTTTAATCGATACTGGGGCAAGCAAAAATTTCATTACGCACAAGCTGTATGAACAACTCAAGAACTTAAAGGTAATTAAGGCTATTGAAAATTGGAAAGGTACCATATTTGCTGCTAATGATAGTGAAATGAAAGTGTTGGGCAAATGCAAATTTAAGGTTAAAATTAATAACTTCTGTTGGAAAGAAGAATTTTTAGTAATGAATGAGAACAACTTTGACATGATATTAGGCACACCATTTATTGTACATAGAGGATTGATTATTAATTTAAAGGAGAACCTGTGCTACTTTAAATTTGATCCTAAACAGAAAATAAACTTAGAGATAATGGCAGAGGAAAAACAACCAGCAATAAATCAAATTACCATTGGTTGTACTGACATGACACATGACATAAACAAATTGATAGGCGAATACCCCAATGTTTTTACAGATAAAATTGGTTCTGCACTCAACCTACAAGTGAATCTACAAGTAACCGATCACACACCTGTATGTATAAGACCATATTATCTGAGCCCTCCCAATGTAATAAAGGTAAAGGCAATTATTGACGACCTACTTAAGCAAGACATTATTGAACCGTCAACCAGTCCATATTCTTCACCGGCATTCTTAACAAAAAAGGATCGGCTAGTTATCAACTATACTGAATTAAATAAAAAACTTGTGAAAATGGATTACCCTATTGGAGACTTAAACAACCTATATCAGCACCTGCAAGGAGCTAGATATTTTTCAGTAATAGATCTAAACAAAGCCTTCCTACAGTGTCCTTTAACTAAAGGAAGTCGCCACTTAACTGCATTCAGCACTACCTTTGGGAAATATCAATATAAGCGAGTAAGCTTTGGTTTACAAGTCGGCAGCAGTGTGCTAGCGAGCTACTTAGACGGAATCTTCCATGACATCAACTTTGTATACCTGATCAAATTTTTAGATGACATTGTTATATACAGCAGAGATAAACAAAGCCACATCACCCATTTAAGAGAAGTAATAGACAGACTATCCAAAAACAATCTAACTGTCAACCCAGATAAAGCAAAATTTTTTTGTCAAGAAATAAGCTTCCTAGGCCACCGAATTAAACATAACTCCATAACAATAGATCCAGATAGAACTACAGCCATCAAAAATTTTCCCACCCCTACCAATCTGAAACAAGTCAGACGCTTTGTCGGCATGTGTGGTTATTGGAGCCGTTACATAGCCAAATATGCTGATATTTGTGTACCACTTCACAACCTGAAAAAGAAAGGAGTGAAATTTAAATGGACTACTGAATGCCAAGATGCTTTTGAGAAATTAAAATTAATAATAAGCAACCCACCGCTACTTCAGCTGGCCAATTTTGACAAACCCTTTGTACTGGAATGCGACGCATCTGCTACTGGTGCCGGATCGGTACTCCTCCAGGAGAACGATGAAAAGCAACTGCTACCTATAGGATACTACTCACATAAATTCACAGAAGCGGAACTACGCTATTCCATCTATGAAAAAGAAGCCCTAAGTGCAATTTTAGGAATGGAACATTTTCATCAGTACCTTGAAGTGAAGAAATTCAAGTTAATAACCGACAATCAATCGCTGGCCTTCATTTTATCTCATAAACGTAAATTAGGCCGTTTATCTCGCTGGATTCAACGTTTATTAGCTCTAGATTATGAAGTTGAGCACAGAAGATCAGAACAAAATTTAATTGCTGATTGCCTATCCCGCCTATATAATGAAAACCCTGAAACTGAAGAAAAATCAAACCAAAATCAAAGAAGTAGCCTACTTGAAGTAAACAATATGTTAGATATACAGAAAAATGAGAAGAAAGAATAAGCACTCCAAAGGAAAAGCAAAAAACAAACTCAGACCAAACCAAAAAATGAAAATGCCTATGTACTCAACACATCAAACAAGGACCAAACATATTTCTGGAATTTAGTAGATGAGATACCCGTAGCCTTCACACAACTTGAAAAACAGCAACAAAACGATGAGGAATGCAGAAAAATATTAGATAGCATTAAGAACGGAAAACACAGTGATTGTTATTTTATGAAAAATGGAATTTTAATGCACCGCAATTCCAAAGGAAAACCTCACATATATTTGCCTCAACGCTTATTCAACCTAGTATTCTGTTTCTACCATAACACAATATTTGGAGCTCATCTCGGCATAGCTCGGACAACTGGAAGAATTAATGAATATTTTTATCACCCTAAGTTAAATGAATTTATTAAACAAAAGGTTAAAGCATGCAACACTTGCATGATGTCTAAAAGCACCCAGCGGAAATATGAAGGCAAGTTAATTTCAATCCCAGTCGAAACAGCCCTAGACACACTCTACATGGACATTTTTGGACCTATAACCCGTACCAAAAAAGGTAATAAATATATACTGGCTATACTGGATGCTTATACCAGATATACTTGGCTCTACCCCGTCAAGGAATGTACATCTAAAATCATAATTGAAAAGCTAAAAGAAACATTTGCCAATTTCTCAATACCTAAAACCATAGTAACCGACAATGCTAGTTATTTCATCTCAAACCAATTTAAAGCTTATTTATTCCGCCAATATATACAACACCGCACGACTCCAGCATATAAACCATCTGGAAATATTGTTGAAAGATATTTCAGAAATCTGGGACCACTGTTAAGAAGCTTCTACCATAATAAACAAGACCAATGGGATGCAGAAATCGACCTAGTGCAGATTAGCCTAAACACTGCCATAAATTCATCAACTAAAACTTCAAGCTTTAAGCTTATGTTTAATCATGACCCCAGCTGCGCCTTGACCAACCTGTGGGACATCAAGAGCCTCATATCAAATGACCTAACGATGGAAGAACGGAAGGAAAACCTCAATAAAGCAATAAGAAACGCCAGGATCAGCATAAGATTGAACAGAAAACGGCTGAGATATGGACCTTCTAGGACAAAACACCCCTTCAAATTGAACTCTCATGTATATATTAGAACTCATTTTCTAAGCAATAAAGCCAAAAGATTTTGTAAGAAATTAGCTCCTAGATATGTCGGCATTTATAGGATAATTTATTGGTTCACTGATGTAACATGTTTAGTTCAAAAATTAGACGACCCAAGTGATGTAAGGAAAATTCACATAATTGATTTAAAGCTGTATGAAGCCAATGTTTAATTTGTATTAACCCAGAAAGGTGCTCTGTATATAAATTACTTTACTAGGGTTATCTTGTAAGAAAGTGAAAGCGACCATGTTACGTGTAGAAACTTGAAACTTAAAGTTTAGCATGTGTAAACTTGAAAATTTTAGTTCCAGTTAGGCAACTTTGGAGAAGGGAAATTTTATGTTAATATTAAGATTTGTGTATGTAATTTGAGATTATAGGGACATATGTTTGATTATTAATAAGGTAAAAAGAATTGAATTTTATAAAAATTAGGGATTTCGCCAAATTTTCCATGGACACTACAAGTTGCGATTGTAGCGAATGAATGAGGTATATTAGATTGAGTGATTGTGAACGAAAGGATAGTTTGATTGGGTATGATTGTTAGTATGAATTGCAAACGTAGATTTAAGGAACACTTCACACTACACTCAACACTATCACAGCACGAAAACACAGAAAAAATTAACATTAATCACAGCACACAACACACTACACAAAGAAGAAAGATTGAAAATGGCGATTTTGGCAATGACTAAGGTGATCAGATAAAGATTACAGGTTAACCATCTTGACATTGTTAGTTTAAGATTTTGTATTTTATTAAAACAAGAAAAAAATTAATTTCTATGGTCTTAAATCGCATAAACTGGTTGAGAATTGAAGGATTATGATTTAAATGTATTTGTAAATATTAGTAATTTAAGAATCGCGTATTTTTCAGGCCAATCAACATTATTGATTATTGATTTTTTGTTAGGATATTGATTTTTAAGTTGGCAACAGCGAGTATTGATCGCTGATTTATTTCTAATGCTGCACTCTAGCGGGTATTGCGTGAAGCTTCACTGTCTCTGTGTAGTAACCCTCTCTCGCGGCCAAATGTTGAACCTTGTACTCACCGAATCGCTGACCGCACGTTACTTATCTGTCAGACCAGGATGTTTAATTTAAATTGATTTGAAGTGCATTATTGTTAATATTTTGTTAGGATAAGGATTTTGATTTATAGGAGTGTATTTTCATTTAAATTGTCCTGTCTTTTAAAATAATTCAAATTTAAAAAGGCAGAGGGATATTTTGTACTGAGCAAGAGAAATGTTAAGTAAATTTAAATTATTTTAAGTCACCAGAATATATAATGTATACAAAATTTCATAACCAAAGGATGTATTAGTTATAAGAATATCATTTTACCTTGTTGGCAGAACTGGAGAACAGCTGTCAGTCAAGCAAATTAACTCAATTATCTTTGTAATTAGCTTCTTTACTCATTAGTTTGGCTGATTCCCATATAACTTGTATAAAACTCGTGAAATGTAAGTTGAAAACCTTTATAATTATAAGAAAACTGATTTATATAATTTGTATTGTAAATAATATTGTTTGCCATGATTTTATCTTTCATTGTATGTAATTATTTCAGATGTAGGTCAGCTAATAACTTCACAATGGTCAAATATTAAATACTGAGTTTTCATGTATAGTTTGGATTGAAAAGCACATGTTTCCTAAATGTTACAAAATCATAAATTCTCTTTTAATTAATTATTTTGACTTCAATTCTGTATTAAAATTAGTATTAGTTAAGTTACCTATTATTATTTTCTTTGTATTGTTGCAGACGAGTTCAAATACTTGATTGAAGATTCCAAATAAAATGTGTAATTCAAATACTTGATTCAAGGACTTATTTCTAATACTAAGTTGGGAATCAGCACATACATAATCAGCACTCAAGTAAGAATGTTCTTTATTATATTTGTTGACCATAACAATTGGATATCTTACACATGAATCAATAAATCACCTTGTTACTGAAATGATAGCAGTGAATGAATCACCCACCATACCATCCGAGGGAAAATCACCATTCTGGGCTTAGGCAACCATCACCACCTCGGCTGTCGATGCAGGGTTTAGCGTGACACAAAACAAAATTTTAATTCTTGCCTACCCACTCTCCGGTGATTGGCATATACAGGGGTACTGGGTAGTCGTTTAGTATGTAAACCAGTTACATTTTGAGTTATAATTCAATCCTAGAGGTAAATATAAATAAATAAAATACAATACAAGGAAATCCCTTGTACATTTATTTGAAAACGACATTAGGTCATGAGAGCGTATACAGATTCGAGTTCCGTGTAGATACCATGGTTAATAACAACTAGAAGGGCGCCGCCAACTAGAAGGGCTAGAAGGGGACTTAGGGATCCGCCAGAGACCCCGACAAAGTTCCCATGTACTCCTTATGGACATTCTTCTGAAAACAACTATTTTAGAACATTTTCTGTATATTTATCTATACTTCATATTCTATATTTAGTAAATAACAAATATTTTTGTCATTAAGGTTTGGCTAAAAGGGAGAAAGTATGTGTCAGTTTCCTGATACCGTTTATTATAAATTATTTGCGGGGCGAAGCCTGCGGACAACAGCTATATAATATCTTTTAATATGATATCACACAATTTTTCCAAAGATTAAGGTTTTTTTATATTATATATAATTAATCTGATGTTATATACATGGTGAGGACCACCCGTCCAACATGGATAATGGGATAATACTACATACATTATGTTCCAAAACTGAAGGTCACGGAATAAAATCTCATAATGCACTTACGTATAGGGCAAATTGAACATCACTTTAAAGGTATCATTAAAAGAAACATTTTAGCCAAAACATAATTCACTTATCTTTAATCGTTTAAAAATGGCGGCCATTTGGGTCTAAAATATTGACATTTACGGAATACTCTGTATATTCTAAACCGCACTTTTATATATTTTTTCGATTCAAAGTTCTTACTCGTAATAAATTTAGCTTTACTCTGGTATACATGACACGTGTTTACGAATAAAATTGATATTTTCAATATGCTTATATGCCCAAAATTTAAAAAATCAACAGGTAGAGTATGTAAAAAACATACCATTCAAAAGGTCTTATAAACCTTGGAAGGTTTGATGCAAAACGAAGACTCTTACATCAAAGAGTATGAAGAAGAATTTGACGAGTTTCTCAAGCTTCGAATTGAAGGGGTAAAGTCAGACAACGCTTCAACACATAAGTCGACTTGAAAGAGGAAGAGAAAACCTGAAAACGACATCCCTTTAAACATACTGACAGATATTTGTCTTCACATACTATATCCAGTCTCAAGATGTATGGCTAAAGGCATAGCAATAGGTTTGGTAAAGGACACGGGTTATACACCTAATGCAATTTTAAACCAAGGACCTAAAATGCTATTTTTTCAGATGCCGCATGGGATTCTTTTCTTAAAAATGTAGACCTCATCGAATGCTACTTGGCAAAGAACATGTCTGGAAAAAAGACAGCTATTTGTCTATTAGAATGTGACATTAAAATCGACATTCTAAAATGTCGCGAGAACAGCAAGTACGGTTTAGAGACCTGACAAAACATGATGACAAAATTCAACTGACGCCGGAAGTATTCTACGTTTTGAGTTGTGCAGCTTCACCTATAACCAGGTATATGAAATAACTTGTAATTTCAAAAACTGTGGTAAAAGTCTATTTGGTAGATGCGACGGAACAACATCCCTATGCCTAAATTCTTTACGGTCCAATAGATACATCTATTTTTAACCGAATACCTTGTGAGGTTGAAATGTGGAGATGTCTAAATGAGTATGAATAAAAGATTAATGAACAAAAGATTCAAGAAAAAGAATAAATAACGATTAAAGAAGAAAAGATTTAAGAAGAAGAAGAAATTGTACAATATGAAAAAAAACAGAAAACTTTTTAACTGAAACAGTTTAAAAAACTAAAGGAAGTTCGTGGGGTAGGCCTACTGGGGATGGTGCCCACATTAAATATACACCAACGTGCTGAGAACTGTACGGCCTGAGCTATAAAAGCTCTACTGTGGTGTGGAAACAGTTCAGTCGTCATCCGAGACATGCAGAAGTCTGGCATAATTGAATTTCAAGGTTTTCGTGGAAACAATGATAGATACATTGTTAAAGAACTAATGATCTTAGACCTGTAAACATATGTCATTTATAATTTTTTATTCAAACCTCCATTTCCTTTTAACAACCTAAACTCCAAATCCAAAAGAACAAATAACGAGAAACTTGCATCACATTGGTTGGAATGAAGGTTTTACAGGTTTTGATGAATGGAAAGCATTAATTATGAATCACTACTGCATTAAATTTACAAGAATTCATACAAAAGGATTAGAAAAGCGCGTATTATAAAAGCGGATTATAAAAACGCAATTGGATACAGCTTTATACTACAAAAGATGTAAAAGATGTTAAAATAGATAAGTGTTTCGAATTTGAGATGGATAATATTTGTATTCTAACAAAGAATGATAAACTCGCACAATTTCATTGCACTGTAAAGAACGCTTATCGTCTAGCTGCTTTCCTACATCCTTGTACAATGGTGAGTGGAGGGGAAGAGGAGGGGGGACCGCAGGGTATAAAAGCGAGGAGAGTGAGGAGACCCACCATCAGTATTACTCCAGACTCCTACGAGAGAACACGTATCAAGATGGCATCACAGAAATTGTTGCAAACATTGGTGGATCAGTTTAACACTCAATCAAAATCAAGTATTTTACCAACAAGAAAAACTTTAGAAATCAAAGAAAACAAACATTACATCGTGCACGACATGAGGAAGATCGAAACATCAGTGGGAGACGCTATTCTCGTATCTTTAAGCTATGCTCCATACGCAGTAGGAGATGAAGCAAAATTCCAAATTTTCCTGCCCAAGAGATGAGCTCAACTGCTTCAAAATGAAGATCTGCAAAACATCGAACCTAGAACCTTGTATATAGTATCACATTGAATCATCGGGAACAACTCTGCCGAGCTATCTCTGCATTTGACCTCGTCGGGAACTTCACATTGTTAGATTAAGCCAATATCATATAAAATTTGAAATGTATTTTATGTAAAAAAATAAATAAAAAAACGATAAAATATCAGTATTAACTCCAAGTACTGATATTTTTTTAAATTTTTTGGTGACCTTGACCTAGATTCAGAAATGCGCTGTATTGGTTAAAGGATTATCACTTTCATACAGACTGACAATGAGTTGGTGTTGGAACATTGTGGTGGGGGAAGGGTAGGTATCTATCCTACACGCTTACGCCGCGTCAGTATACTTCCATTATTTGCCTTGGTACAACCTACAAAAACAAAATGGAACATATAGTAGTAAAGAGGAGAATGAGATTTTCTAAATATGCACAGTTACAATCGAGATTGGATACGTTTGATGCAACATTAAAAGACTCGTTTCTATACAAGACTAGAATGGAGTTTGCAGATGCCCGTTTCTTTTACATGGGAGAAGATGATAAGTCCGTTTTTTACAATTGCGGAGGAGGGTTGCAGGATTGGCAAGCGAAAGATAAGAAGAACACAGACAGATGGGAAGAACACGCACGATCGTTTGACAGGTGTGCTTATCTGTTAGTTCAAAAAGGTAGAGAGTTTGTACAAAACCATCGGAGAGTATATAAACCTCATCCTATTATAACTTCAGAAACACCTACCGAAGAAAATAAGAGCGAAGGAAACGAATGTGTGATATGTTTATCCTTTGAGAAAAATTTACTATTTTTACCTTGTAGACACTGTTGTACATGCACTGATTGTGGACTGATGTATAACCATTGCATTATATGCAGAACTCCAATAAGTTACGTGATGAAAATATTCATATCGTAGATGTGAAAAAGTGGAAGGGGTGCGTATAAAAGGAAGGCGAGGAGGTAGGAAGCTCACTCCGCGAGTAGCCGTATACGAGGTAACATAATGGCTCTAAAAATTAAATGTGTCCACTACAATGCTGTTCATCTTTCTACAGTTCATGATTTGCAACTTCTTTACGATGACTTAAAAGTTTTGATTGTAATCGGTTACTAAGTAACATTGGATATTTCTGCAACAAACACTTTAGCCCAAGAACACTGGAGAACATCCGCAACTACACTTCCACCAACACAGGCGAATTGATATAATTTTGGAGATTATGAACCTCTCGCCCCGTTCAATGTAAGCAGCTCTACGGAATCGGAGACGTCATCGTGGCAACCATCATCACTTCCACCCGCGCCTATAATGAAGTATTATTGTGGAGAATGTGAACCCTACCCATCTACAGAAGCAACGGCCACCGCAGAATCGACGGTTCTCTGGCAATTATTGCCTATGTGTACATTAATGCAAATAAAGAAATAGTTATAATTAAGTCTACTATCTTGCTCATGTTTTTTATTCGATGTGTATTATTGTATTATTGTAAATAAAGAAATAAAATTAAAAGTTAGAAATCTTGTACATGTTTACTTCGGTAGTTTTCATTCGATATATTTATCGAATGAAAATTATTCGATATATTTATCGAATGATTTTCATTTGATAAATATATCGAATGAAAACTATCGAATCAAACCTGTGCAAGATTTCTTTTTTAAAACATCCTCAGGATGATCTTTAACTAACCTTACTCACATGACGTCACTAATACGTCGCGACTAATAAGTAGCTGTGACGTCACCAAATACGTCACGCTACGTCACAAAAGTCACGTGACCGGAATTTGTCAATTTAAATGGGCCAGAAGTCCCCAGTAGTATGCCCCACTACTGTTTCTCACTACTACATAAAGCCTTTTACCAAGTTTCATAAAAGTACATCTATGAATAAATGACATATGGCAATTTATTTATTCTCCATAAGAATAACATTAGGGCTGAGTATGCAGGTTTGCTGCAACAAAAAATAAAAGAAATGTGTTTGTATGGAATTATCAGTATAATTCAACTAGGTGAAGCTACGTACCAAGTTTTTATCATTTTTGTTCATAATCAAGGGAGATATAAAACTTTACTTATCGTCCATAAGAATAGCATTAGGGCTGAGCATGCAGGTTTGCTGCTATGGGGACGATCATCAAAAAATCAGTTTGTTGTGCAAATATCAATATACCAGTACTAGTTGAAGCCACATACCAAGTTTCATCAATTAAAAAAAAAACGAGATATCAAATTTTAATTATTCTCCATAAGGATAACATTGGACAACGTACTGTCTTTAGCACTTTGAATATATCTGCAACGAATGGACGTAGAATCACAATTTAAACACCAAAATGATTGTTTTGTAGAGCTGAACCGATTAGTCTACTTCTCAAAGTCATGAATGTCACTTTACACATTTGAGCCAAATTTCATCAAAATCAGACGTTTTTGACTCCAGTTATCGTGGTAACGGACACACACACACACACACACACACACACACACACACACACACACACACATATATATATATATACATACATATATATATATAAATTTGAACGAATAGTGTTTTTGACATCTGGGGACCTCAAAACAAAAAGTTATCATCGTCTCGGGCTTAATTCTTACCATGAGACCTTCAGTAATAGCTTCTTCCCTATAGGGGAAATTCGCTGAAACCGTGTTATGTTTACATATGCCGCGTAATTTAAGTACCCACAAGTTATACTTTAGACGAACTTTATACTCCAAGTAGGTTTTTGTCATTGCTGCAATACCCTTGGTCGGATTTGAATTCTGGATGCACCTTCTTCTTCGTCTTGTCAAGCCTTGTAATTTGAGTACCCACATGACATACTTTGGAAAAACTTTATACCCCCCCCCCCCCGATCAAGGTCACTTCCATAACCGGTCTTAATGTAACCACCTACGGTGACTACACAAGCCGGAGACTTACAAAGTCTCCTGCCTACTTCAAGGCCCTAACTTGAAATGCTTATCCGGTCCTTTTGTTTAAAATGACCTTTTGTGGGGGAGGAACGGTTAAGGGTTTTATTTTACAATCCACCTCACTCCGCTCTCTCCTCTCATCAAGTACAATTTCTGCTCAGAAGGTACTTATTCTGTTTCAATTCACTGTAAACTAAGTAAGTGTGCGTTATGTATTAATTTATGTAGTACATATGTATTAAACATGTATTAAATAATATTGCAACCGTGAGGTTCTAACTATTCCACAACATACCATAATATTTTTAGGGATACACACATTTGTTTGGAATCACCCTGAAGGTCAAGAACTTTATCATTATCAGAAAATAGTAAGTTATTTAACTAAACATAGCTACACCCACGCCGGCGCCGTCCGAAAACATTTCTCAAACGTTAGACCAGTTATGTTCTAGTTCAGCTCTTCCTCCAGAGATATGATTGTCGTAGGCGAGTAACAACGCTGATTGAACTAAAACGGCTAGACATGAGACTTAGTTGGTTCAAAGGAGTTCGGTTAAGGATGAGGAAAGTTTGTAAAAACCCTGGTCCATGAAGTATCTTTTGACCTCAGTAGTAGTGTGAGCACCCTGTTTATGTTAAAAGCGTCTGTGTCCCCTTCAACGAAATGTCTCTGGCATTGAACCACTAAAACCGAGATGGTTAATCTATTAAAAATGGTAAAATAAAACTTAAAGGAAATATAAAAAAATATTACGTGTTACGTTTTAAACTGGCAATATGTAATCTATTTGTGTAAATGTATGTTAGGTTTGTATACATTTTACCAGTATGTATTAATGAAATGTCACCGGGCTTCCTGATTTCTTATACAGAGTGAGTCAGACCACCCGCCCAGCATGTATAACGGGATAACTGTTTGGTCTAGTCATTAATCAACAATATTCCATACTAAAACGCATATGGTCAATTTATTAAAAATATTTTCATCATAACCTATGTACAGAATGTTCCAAAACATATGGCCTTGATTTGGAATTCCAAAGTTTTCTTACGTGGGCATAGGCCAAATAATTATACCTCAATTTAAACGTCTCATAAAAAAAACATAATTAACTTATCTTTACTCGTTTCCAAATGGCGACCAATTTTTTCTGAAATATTGACATTTACGGAATATCCTGTACTTTCTAGACCACTGCTTGTATTTTTTCGATCCGAATTTCTTACTCGTGATAAACTCAGCTTTACTCTAGGCTTACATGGTAGGCTTGAAAAAAAATAAAAATTGAAATCAAATCTTTTTTTATGCTTCTATGCCCAAAATAAAAAATTCAAATGATAGCGTATGTCAAAAAGCATACTGTTAAAAATACCTTGTAAATCCTTGTAACATTATAGCTTATACCATCCTCGTATCTCTTTTCTTTTTAGCAAATTTCCCCTATATACAGGGTGAGTCAGACCACACGTCCAGTATGTATAACGGGAGAACGGTTTGGTCTAAAGTCATCAAACAAAATTCTTCCCCACTAAAACACATATGGGCTATCTATTAAAAATATTTTCATCAAAATCTATGTACAGAATGTTCCAAAACTGAAGGTCACGGGTTCGAATCTCAAAATGTTCTTATGTAAACATAGGGCATATTATACAGAATTTTAAAGGTCTCGTTAAAAGAAACATTTTGGCGAAAACAGAATTCACTCATCTTTATTCGTTTCAAAATGGCGGTCATTTTTGTGTAAAATATTGACATTTACGGAATACCCTTGTATTTTCTAAACCACTACTCATGTCATTTTTCCGACTTAAATTTCTTACTTGTGATAAAGTCAGCTTTACTCTGATATGCTACAAGAGAGGTTTTTTTGAGAAAATGTATATTAAAAAAAATATTTATTTTCAAAATGCCTATATGCCCAAAATTCAAAAAAGGACAAATGGTAGCGATGTCAAAAAGCCTACCATTGAAAAGGTCTTATAAATCCTAGCAACTTTCTGATTTACACCAACCTTGTATCTCTTTTAATTTTTCTGCAATCAGCAAAAAACATTGTTTTCCCATATGAAATGCATGTTAATTGTACATAACACATAAAACGAATGTGATCACAGAATACATGCAAGAGTTATGCAAATTAACATTCATTTCATATAGGAAAACAATGTTTTTTGCTGATTGTAGAAAAACGAAAAGAGATACAAGGTTGGTGTAAATTAGAAAGTTGCTAGGATTTACAAGACCTTTTCAATGGTATGCTTTTTGATATACGCTACCATTTGACTTTTTTGAATTTAAAGCATATAAGCATTTTGAAAAATAATATTTTTTTTAAATATAGATTTTCTAAAAAAAGCCTATCTTGTAGCATGTCAGAGTAAAGCTGACTTTATCACGAGTAAGAAATTTAAGTCGGAAAAATGACCTGAGTAGTGGTTTAGAAAATACAAGGGTATTCCGTAAATGTCAATATTTTACACAAAAATGGCCGCCATTTTGAAACGAATAAAGATGAGTGAATTCTGTTTTCACCAAAATGTTTCTTTTAACGAGACCTTTAAAATTCTGTATAATATGCCCTATATTTACATAAGAACATTTTGAGATTCGAACCCGTGACCTTCAGTTTTGGAACATTCTGTATATAGATTTTGATGAAAATATTTTGAATAGATAGCCCATATGTGTTTTAGTGGGGAAGAATTTTGTTTGATGACTTTAGACCAAACCTTTCTCCCGTTATACATACTGGACGTTTGGTCTGACTCACCCTGTATATAGGGGAAATTTGCTAAAAAGAAAAGAGATACGAGGATGGTGTAAGCTATAAAGTTACTAGGATTTACAAGGTATTTTTAACAGTATGCTTTTTGACATACGCTATCATTTGAATTTTTTATTTTGGGCATAGAAGCATAAAAAAAGATTTGATTTCAATTTTTATTTTTTTTTTTCAAGCCTACCATGTAAGCCTAGAGTAAAGCTGAGTTTATCACGAGTAAGAAATTTGGATCGAAAAAATACAAGCAGTGGTCTAGAAAGTACAGGATATTCCGTAAATGTCAATATTTCAGAAAAAATTGGTCGCCATTTGGAAACGAGTAGATAAGTTAATTATGTTTTTTTTATGAGACGTTTAAATTGAGGTATAATTATTTGGCCTATGCCCACGTAAGAAAACTTTGGGATTCCAAATCAAGGCCATATGTTTTGGAACATTCTGTACATAGGTTATGATGAAAATATTTTTAATAAATTGACCATATGCGTTTTAGTATGGAATATTGTTGATTAATGACTAGACCAAACAGTTATCCCGTTATACATGCTGGGCGGGTGGTCTGACTCACTCTGTATAAGAAATCAGGAAGCCCGGTGACATTTCATTAATACATACTGGTAAAATGTATACAAACCTAACATACATTTACACAAATAGATTACATATTGCCAGTTTAAAACGTAACACGTAATATTTTTTTATATTTCCTTTAAGTTTTATTTTACCATTTTTAATAGATTAACCATCTCGGTTTTAGTGGTTCAATGCCAGAGACATTTCGTTGAAGGGGACACAGACGCTTTTAACATAAACAGGGTGCTCACACTACTACTGAGGTCAAAAGATACTTCATGGACCAGGGTTTTTACAAACTTTCCTCATCCTTAACCGAACTCATTTGAACCAACTAAGTCTCATGTCTAGCCGTTTTAGTTCAATCAGCGTTGTTACTCGCCTACGACAATCATATCTCTGGAGGAAGAGCTGAACTAGAACATAACTGGTCTAACGTTTGAGAAATGTTTTCGGACGGCGCCGGCGTGGGTGTAGCTATGTTTAGTTAAATAACTTACTATTTTCTGATAATGATAAAGTTCTTGACCTTCAGGGTGATTCCAAACAAATGTGTGTATCCCTAAAAATATTATGGTATGTTGTGGAATAGTTAGAACCTCACGGTTGCAATATTATTTAATACATGTTTAATACATATGTACTAAATAAATTAATACATAACGCACACTTACTTAGTTTACAGTGAATTGAAACAGAATGCAAATTTAGATCCGCCAATAAGATGCAAGATTTTGTGGGCAGGAGTTGGCAGCAGATGTTACAGAGTTGAAGGGTAATGAATAAAAGATTTCGTTCAGCATGAGGAGTTGAAATTCCAGGGATTTATTTTCATAGTTTACACATGTTTTTTACCATAACCTCCAATTGTGCCCGTTAATTATTTTAGAACATCGATTTTAATTTATCTTGCTGCATCAAATCAGCCTAAAACATACTTAATAGTAAAATCTATTTAATGTGGTAAATCAATAAACCTAATCAATCAATGAAGATTTTTCTGGAATTTGTTAATGTAAATTTATAAATTGTTATTACAACACTAAGTAATCACTCAGTGTTTATAAGATCAAACTGTTATTTTATGTAACCTTTTTTATTTTATTCTATGGAATTAATACAATAAAATGCAATCATTTACCTACCAAAAGGTATAAAATGTTTACCAAAACGAAGCCTTCTGAGTAGCGTTTGCCATTATTGTTTTGGGTCTGCTTTAAAAAGAGGTTTACCAATACAGAGCACGCAGTAATTTTTGTAGTGGTTTTGGCAAGTTGACAGTAACAGTAGTTGACAGTAATTATTTACATTCAATATATAATTAAATACTCCATACAAAGAGTTCAGAAAAAAACCTTCACAAACTTTGAATATGATTGTTCAAGCAATAATTAAAAATATGCTTTAAAAAGTATGCCCTAAAACGCTTAGTTTTCATGTTATCTGTCTGCAGGTATTAACAAAAATTAAATTGTATTACTCTAGAAAAACTTGTTTTACAAAGACGAACTACGACATATTCTTATTGTAAAAATACCGTCTGGTTAAACCAAACTATAAATAGTTATTCTTATTTCCTAATGACAGATGAGACTTATTCAAATAAATGCTTATTTATATTTCAAATATATTACAACTAAAAATTAGTTTTACATTTTCTGTATAACCAAACATGGCTGATTAAAAAAGTCTGATTTAAGTAAGGGGGAGCGCCACCAACATTGATGTCGTACAAGACGAAAACCAAGTACATATTTCACACAATAGAAAAAATTACACTTTCTGCAGACGACGAAAAACAAGAGTTGCATATTTAAAGTTGTCTATTTTTGTCAATCTGCATCAGTTGGGTATTGATTATATGATACCATTGCTGTAAGTGCTAATCTATTCCGTTAATTCCGTCCGAATTCTAAAAATTAAACATAGTAGATAATATAGTGCAAAATATCAAATATGTAATATATTTTATGTTTTTTTTAATCAAGAATTTTTAACGTCCACCGTTATCAAACGAATATATTTTAAAATATTTTTACCAACTACCGTATATACAAGAGCAAATCATGTACTAAGTTTAACCACTATTTTGTAAGTTTATGATGTTTAATGGTTTATTAAACATTTAATACAAACACATTAGTAAAAACATGAGAGTTTTTGACACATATTGATAAGACATTGTGGCTGATTTAGCAAAATTTATTCTAGGTTTTTTCATGAAACTCGATATACAGTCAAACATATAGCGAAGTAAGTAATGTAACAGTAAGTGATTAGCGAAGTGATATTTTAAGGTAGTACATTGTTATATATTTCTTATATAACTTTAATGCTGTAATAATAAGCTCAATATTTTACCGAAAAAATTGTATTTGCCTTAATTAGAATACTAACCAGTAATAATACTACAGTTATACCAAATAGTATTTAGCGCATTTAATTTATATATAATTTAACACCTCAAAAAGCCTGTGGGATTAAGTTTTTATTGCAAATTCAACTTACTAGAAACATAAATTAAGACACTGCAGCCTAAATTAAGGTAGAAGTATACCCTGCATGTCTTGAATACTAGCAAATGCTGCGAAGTAAGATTAGATTTTAATGTGTATTTGACGATCCGCGTGAAAGGAGATAAGCTGAATGGCCGGCCGTAACCATCGAGCATCGTGCCTTTAAAGTTGCTGCCTAAATTAATTGTAAGTCTTAATAACGTCAGAATATAATGACTAAGAGTTTTAATTAAAAACCAATTAATACTCCAATCTTATTTTCTGGGTATTAATATTCAAACTAATTAATATCCAAACAATAATTATACTTTAAAATTGAAATATATTACAATTTTTGTTATTATCAAGTCAATATATTATCAAGTTAATCGGGCCATAACTAGTAAATTTTTTTGTTTTTCTTGATTTTGAAAATTAATTAAATAATAAATATATATTAATATATACATTTAATACAAACACATCAGTAAAAATATAAGAGCTTTTGACACATATTGATAGGACTTTTTTTTTGCTGATTTATCAAAATTTATTTTAGGTTTTTTTTTCAGGAAACTCGCTTTACAGTCACTATCTTAGCGAAGTGATATTTTAACGTAGTACAATGCTATATATTTCTAATGCAACTGTGTAACTTTAATGCTGTATTAATAAATTAATAATAATAATTAATAATAAATATATTGATAAAAATAATAAATATATGTTACATATTATACAAACATAACATATTATATAATATATACATTATTTATACGTATATATATATATATATATATACGGCGGTAGGGTCAGGAATATTTATTAATGTAGTCCAAGAATGGAAAAGAGATATAAAATGTGAACGCCTTAAAAGGATATCCGTTGGCTGCTGCAACAGCGATAATCTCATCTTTAAAACTCAGTGATCCCAGCATTTAATTACTCACGGATCATAGTGATTATTATAGGAGGATATGGTATCAATCTATATGAAAGATGATTTTCTTTACCTAAATTTATCTTTAAATCTTTCTTGGTAACACTTTGACGAAACATTTCATTTAAGTAGACACTCATTTTGTCTTGAGTAGGACAAAGCTTAAAGTAGTCGTTCAAACTGAAGTGTAAATACCTATTTAGTACAAACTGTTAAATGTGTAAGACAACATGTGTTTTTATACTAAAATATCTGTACTCTAAGCTAATGTACAACTTTCATGTTAAAACAACAAGAACGAGTCTTTAGCATTATTATGTTTTTCAATCTCAGTTTCATAAAGAAGGAGCACTTGAGTCATAAAATGAAAATATTTAGCACGAAGTGTAAACCATTGCAAAATTCTCTGATGTTGGTAAATTACACTTTTTTAAATTGTAATGAATATGAGTATATATAAAGATATTGTGATATTTTTCAAAGGCTTTTGAAAACAATATCGAAATTAGAATTTATTACATTTAAAGATCTTTCAATATTTGTTTGGATGCTCTTAACATAAAGAATTGTAAGCGGGTCCAAAGTTATTGAAATTTCCTTGAGATTCAATACAAACCCTCAACTAGTTGAACTGGTCCATTAATACTAATTAGCCCATTTCAGTCGTGGAACAGTTATCTAGTCCAACTCTGCTCTACGATAACTACTGTACCGCTCGCTTTTGCTGTATTGGCTCGCTTTACAGTCACTATCTTAGCGAAGTGATATTTTAACGTAGTACAATGCTATATATTTCTAATGCAACTGTGTAACTTTAATGCTGTATTAATAAATTAATAATAATAATTAATAATAAATATATTGATAAAAATAATAAATATATGTTACATATTATACAAACATAACATATTATATAATATATACATTATTTATACGTATATATATATATATATACGGCGGTAGGGTCAGGAATATTTATTAATGTAGTCCAAGAATGGAAAAGAGATATAAAATGTGAACGCCTTAAAAGGATATCCTTTTCACTATCAAAAAGCCATCTAGTGAAAATATTTTTAAATAATTGCATCGGATACATTATTATTATATTAAAAAACAATGACAGAAAACAAGTTAAGCAGTAAAATGGGTTCTTCAAATGGAAGCCACATCACGTCTTAGTTCGTATCAACGAAATGTCACCAAACAACGATACTTACTTGTTACCTATTCAGTAATATTTCCCGTTTATTGTGGCTTATTCGAATGATTTTTTTATATTCGAATAAAATTCTATTTACATAAAGGACACTTATATAATTCTGTTTCTCTGTATTGAACTTATTCTAAAGTTATATATATATATATAAGGCAACATCACTTATGTTGAGAAATAATTCATTATAAAAAGGTTATGTAATAATTAGGTAATTAGAAAAACTGAAATATTAGAATTTTGGAAGATTAGTGCCTAAAAATGTATTTACACCATGTCAGAAAATTGATTATTTTGAAATCTTCAAATAAAATGAAATCATATGTTGAAACCAGTTAAAATCATATATTGAAACCAGTTAGTTGTTTTCTTACATAATTAGATTCGTAATTTATAATAGATTTAAGACAAACTTTTATTTTGTTATTCTTGAGGTATTATTAAAGGAAAGGTTATATTTTATTTAAACTCATGGTTAAGTTTTCCGTTCATTCACGTAAAACAACTAATAATGAAATTATATAAATATTTCAATATGACCGTCAGAATAAAGTATTTTCCATAGGTTTGTTCATTTTAGTTTGTCATACCTGTTCCTAATAGTTTAATTAGATAACACATTCATGAGAAACATTACAAAACGTAACGGCTTTTTCGAATTATAACAATGATAACGAATTGTTCAAAAATACAATATAGGCACCGGTATGTATTATATATTGTATATGTATTTCAGTATATAGTTATCCGAAATAAGCTATAAATCTTCGATTGCAGCCAGCCTGAGGGGCTTGTCTAACAATGGCTGTAAGGTTAGGCGGCACTTTGGCAACTGTATCTATCGCCTTAATGGAACACGGACCAGATGAAAAATATATCTCGGATTACTTCTTTACTTCCAAAATGTACACCTAACTTCCTTGCTGTTTACTTGTTTTACCGAAAACCTATTTTTTAATGTGTTGTAAAGAGATACTTTTATTTCATGCAACTAAAATGCAAATACCTTTCTTTACTTAATTATTCTGATAAAGTAGTTAGTTTCAATAATGGTTTATCTTAAAAGCTTTTTACCTTCCTAATTACTTTTAATTGGGTTTTTATTTTTTAATATAGCTACCATGAGATAAATACTATAGTTTGATAAAGAGGGTTTAAATTTATACAGCATATGTTTCCATCACAAAATCTTTTAGCCTGTGTTTAGAGCAGAAATTTCCTTCAATATTTAAAAAACTTTAACAAAATGACGGTATCATCAGATTAAAATAATCTAATCGATTACAAATGAATCGGTATTGTTCTGTTTCTGGAGCTGAATATTTCGACAGAAACGTAACTGAGGTTGTGCCCACATCATAGTCCACTTTTCTTTTATTGTTATCGTCCCACTACTTGTGTAGACGACTGGTTGAAGGGCTCTCCTGTGTCAAGTTACAGCCGAGGCCATATGGCGAGGCAGTAACCATGTCGTTACTACAGGGTAAGGCATCAAATAGCAAGCTAAAACCACTTATCTTAAGTTATTAAACCACGTAATGATCAGTTATTTCAATCTTTATTTATTTGAGTTCTTTTCCCTTATTATGTAAACTGCATAGAATTTAGGAACTTTAATTCCTGCTGTTCGATTAATCATATAAAAGGTCATTATAAGGTATTTTTGATTTATCTGCAAATATGGTACTAAAATAACGTCGAAACGAAGTTTAGGGAAGTGGACGATATCAGTCAGATCACAATCATCTTTATTTACAATCTTCAACATTTTGAATAGTGCCACATGAACTTAACATCGAAATATAACTGATTGAATATCATGTCTCTTCTCCCCTGCATTGGAAGAATTCTGCCAAATTGTAGAACCATCGGTCCTAGAGCCACGTTTTCAGTCGTTAAGCAAACTGTCGTTTTTCTGTCCCCGTCAGGTCTTTTGGTAAGACGTTCCACACTTTGGCTCTCTTATGATATTTGGTATCTTCTCGGTTACGCGTATGCTGTGTACAGGAAGACAGTATTGTTGTTTTTATGTATCTGTAGACATGTCCCCATTTCTTCTGGTGCTTTTGATGTAGTTGTTATACATCTAAAGTGTATAGATTTTTTACCGGATGTTAGGATGTTTAGTTGTCTATAGATATAGATATCCCTGCATGTTTGTTTGAGCTGAAGATTTCCAAGAAGTATTATGGCTCTCTTATGAAGGACCGGAATTCTCTGCATATTTCCATCCGAAGTGCCTCCCCCTTTTGTAATTACATATCGAAGATTTTACTCAAAAGTGCATAATTTTCAATCTTAGCTGTTGCTATGTCACTTATGTTCTTAATTCTTCATAGTGGATACAGTCCTAAGCTAAGCTGGCTGGAATAGGTAATTGATATGTGGTGACCATGTGAGACCATCGTCAACTTTTATGCCAAGGTATTTATTTGGTCGAGTATACCTGTTCTAGGTCAGGTAGCCTTCCTGCAGCTTGTCTGTGTTCCAAGTAAAACATTATTTTGTTTTATTTTTGTTTACTACCAGGTCAGAGTTGTGGCAGTATTCAATGGACATGATCAGAGCAATGTATGAGAAAACTTCCAGTTGTTCGTGATCTTTCTTGCCTAGCAGTATCTAACTCTTAGTTATAGATAATAAAAGATTAAAGTAAGAATTAAAGACATGTGCTTGACAAACACGTTGCAGCTGGACGACGATGCACCAAGACTTTAAGGAGACTGAACAGAAAAATGTAATATTTAACTAGTAATAACTCGACGTAAAAATATAATGTATAATATTAATAGTAATAATGATCATAATAACAACTTTGGTTACATTACATCTTATATATATATTATACATATTATACAATAATAATACATTGGTTGATACTACAAAAAATAATAAGATGATTTAATCACTTACTACAATGTATAAAATTGATATAAAATTAATTTAAAACCATTATAATATAATATTGACATAAATTACAGACTTTTTTCTTGTTCTTTTATATTCCTTAGTGGATGACCCAGGAGTTGGCCCTCTAACCGGTCATTATCAAATTAAATACAGGTAAAGTTCTCTACTTTTTAGATCAAAAATTATGTTTTACTGTTTGAATACCGTTTTTATGTGCATTGATGTGTAGAAGGGCTTCGAGCAATAAACGTCAGAGATAGTCGTTGTCTTGTTTTTTAATTAGCAAATTTCCCCTATAGGGAAGAAGCTATTACCGTAGTCGGCATGGTAAGACCTAGGCCTAGGACCATGATAACTTTTTGTTTTAAGTTCCCCAGACCCCAAAAACACCATTCGTTCGAAACTACATATATATATCCTATATGTCCGTGGGAGCGATAACCCTTGTAAAAAGGTCAGATTTTGATGAAATTTGGAGTAAAAGTGTAAAGCAACATTTATGACTTTTAAGTCCAAAAACCAGCCATATCGCTCTATCTAAAAGGGTATTTTGGAGGAGGGAGGTTTGTACCCCAAAAATGGGGTTTTTGAACTTTAACATATAATTTTTTAAATAATAAAATTTTAATGGATTTAAATTATTTCTGGCTTCTTTATGAACGTATACTGACGAAACTTGGTATACGACTTTATCTGGTTGTGGTCTGTTGATATTTGCTTAAAAAAAACAATTTTTTGAAAAAAGTACCCATAGCAGCAAACCTGCGTATTCATCCCCCATGTTATTCTTATGGAGATTAATCAAAATGGGATATATTACTTATTTATGAATGTATATTGATGAAACTTGGTATATATGGCTTCACCTAGTTGAGTTACATTGATATTTGATAGAAAATAATTGTTTATGTTCCTTGTTTCAGCAAACCTATGTACTCATCTCCAATATTATTCTTATAGAGAATAATTAAAATTGAATAAAGCGCTTATTTGTGAATATATTTTTATGAAACTTGGTATGCGGCTTTATGTGGTATTAAGACATATATTATGCATTGGAAATTCGCTGAGTATGCAGGTTTTCTGCGGCGGCGGCATTCAAATTTGTTTAACGTAAATGGTAGGTTTAATCTTTCATAAAGTAAAACATGTAGTCTAATCAGAATTAGAAATAGAAAACAATATTTTTATGATTTATTTAGTTGGTTAATTATGAATTATTCTTATATGTTAGTTAGTTAAATACATCGTAGAACTGGATTACTTACAATTGTTGAAGACTATAGTAAAATTAAACAAATACTCCCGTCACAGAAAGCCTGCGTAGTCGCCGAATTTCCATTGCATGTATAGGTATTTTTCTCACTACAACATAAAGCTACTCACCAAGTTTCATAAAATATACGAATAAATAAGTGATATATAGCAATTTATTTATTCTCCTGAAGAATAATATTGAAAGCTGAGGATGTAGGATTGCTGCAACAAGGAACACCAAATAGGTGTTCTTATACAATTATCAATATATCTTAACCAGTCGAAGCTGCATACCAAGTTTTATTAATTTATGTTCATAATTAAGGGAGACATTACATTTTACTTATTCTCCATAAGAATAACATGTGGGCTGAGTACGCATGTTTGCTGCTACGGGGATAGTAAAAAAAATCTTTTACTGTGGAAATATCAATATACTAGTACTAAGTGAAGCCACATAAAAAGTTTCATCAATATACATTAAATAAATAATTGAGATATCAAATTTAAATTATTCTCCATAAGGATAACACTGGACAAGTACTGTATTTAGCACATTGAATATTTCTGCAACGGTTGGACGTAGGATAAAAATCTAAACACCAAAATGATTTTTTTTCGTAGAGTTGAACTGATTGGTAAAAGCAAATGTGAGGTTTACATTAAAATGAACTGAGGAAAAACCAAACCTTTTTTCCCGTAAGTTTATTACGGACGATTTTATGAGCACGTTTTTTGGATATTTTCCACAACCACTTAACCTAGGTTAATGATTCAAAATACTATATTGTTTGTTATTAAGCTGTATAAAGTGGTCAAACCTAAAATAAAGTTTTTAAAAATTTGAAGGTGAAAAATTAAAAAACTGATTTTTGGAAAATTGTAAACCCCCATAAAACCTCTTTCCCATGGTACGATTTTGTTGGATTTCAATCTTAAAGTCATGAATGTTTTTTACACATTTGAGCCAAATTTAATTGAAATCAGACGTTTTTACTCAATTTATTAAATTTACGAAAAATATAAATATGTGTGTGTGTTTACGTGAGTGTGATAAATTTAGTAATAAACGTTTGATTTCTTTGAAATCTGGCTCAAATGTGTAATGTGACATTCATGACTTTAAGATTGTAAACCAACAAAATCGGACCATGGGAAAGGGTTTTATGGGGGTTTACAATTTTCCAAAAATCTGTTTTTTTAATTTTTCAACCTAAAATGTTTTAAACTTTATTTCAGATTTGACCATTTTATAGAGCTTAAAAAACAAATAATATACTATTTTTAATCATTATTCTAGGTTAGGTGGTTGCGGAAAAAATCAAAATCGTGCTCATAAAATCGTCCGTATTAATCCATATTATATATATAAGTAGATAATAGTATTCCGATTCTGGGACAAAAATTGGTGAATTCAGAAAACGAATGTAAAATCTCTATTTTCAAACAATAAAACAAAATACTATTTGATTGCCCATAATTTTAACACAAATCAGAAAAATTCAATGAAAAATCAATAAATTTAAACAAAATCAATAACGTTAAACAATATCAGTAAATTTTAAAAAATCAGCAAATTTAAACACAAATCAGCAAAAAATCAATAGGTAAAATATTTTTAAAAAATGGTAAATTTTAACAAAAATAAATAAAACTGAACAAATTGAATATGCAATATAAAATAGTAAATTTTAACAGAAATCTTTTGAAAAAAATTAATAAATGAACAAATTCAATATGCAAAATAAAGTAGTAAATTTAATATAATTTGTATAAAAAACCATAAAATTAAAAAACGTAAAAATGTTTTTTTAAAACCGGTAAAAATTAATTTTCTATAATCATTTATTCAAATAATATTTTATTCAAATTTAACTAAAGCGGTTTCTTTATCTTTAACAATTTAAATTCTGTGACAGTCAAATGTAAATTTTCTTTTTTGTTTAGTTCTTTAATTTTTTGATCATCAATAATATTTAAAAATCGATTTCGTAAATGAATTTTAAAATCTTCTAATTCAACAAAAATTGTATAACCATATTTATCTTTTGTTCTTTCAAATTTTAAATTTTATATTGTTCATTCAAATTTAAACTTTTTAATGTTTTATATTCTTCACATCTTAATTCTCTAATATTATTAATTTCTTCTAACAAATCCATTTACTAGACAAATTTTTTAATTAGAAATCACAAACATGATTTACCAAACTCGTTTGTTAAATCATGTTTGTGTTGATAAATCTTAAAAATTCATCATCATAAACAGGTTTTATACAAAATTCTATCTCTAAAAATTTTAAAAACATTGGAAATATTTTTTTTTACGATATCTTGTTCTTTGTAAAACATAAATATTTATTACAAATTAATGTGATTTTCTCTTTATCTTCAAAACTCAATTCGAAATTAATATTATATATTTTATTTAAAAACTGATAGTAAAATATCCAATCTTTAAGGTTTTTCTCTTTTAAAAACCTTTTACAGTTTTTGGAGTTATAAAAATCGGTTTTTATAATGCATAATGTAAATATTTCGTTACATAATTGTTGCGTGAGATATGGTTGAAAATGATTAAATTGTCTTAAAATATTTTTTGAATGTTTATTTTTATTATTTTTTCTTTTTAACTTCTTTCACAAATCATTTTTTTTGCACATATTACATCCAACACATTTTCCAATAATTGTAAAGTTAGTTTGATTATGACATTTATAACACATATCGATTTATATAATAATTTGTTATATGTAAATGGATGAATCAATTCACTATGATAAATGTAAGAAAAAACTAAAAATATTAATCCAGAAATTGTTCAAATGAAAAATGGTTTATTTAGAATTGCTACAACATGTTCAATTTGTAAAACAAATAAAAATTAAATTATGGAAAAAGAAATAAAACATATTATTAAAAAATAATTAAATAAAAAAACAAATAATTGAAGCAAATTTAATTCATGCTACGATTAGAACAAAATTTTTTAAAAGAAAAATTATTACATAAGGAATTTATGATTTATGGGCAGCAGATTTAATAATAATGAAAAATTATGAAAAAGAAAATGATGATTTTAAATATATGTTAAACGTTATTGATACATTTTCAAACTACGTTTGGTCAAAACAATTAAAGAAAAAAGATGGAAAAAACGTATCAAAAGCATTTGGAGAAATATAAAAAATTCAATAAAAATTGGTCATAAATCCCCAAATTTATACATACGGATAAAGGTTTAGAATTTATAAATAAGGATTTTAATGAAATATTAAGCAAATATAAAATGAAATTATATCATACATAAAATGAAGAAAAATCAATTATAATTGAAAGATAGAACATAAAATGAAAAAATGAAATTACAATTTGAAATTAATAAAACTTAAGATGGATTGATATTTTACCAAAAATAGTTAAAGATTATAATAATTCATATCATTCAACAATTAAAACGAAACCAATCGATGTACAGTAAATAAAGAAAGCGAAAAAGATTTAAAACAATACATTTTTAAATATAAACCACAAAATTTTGTAAATAAATCGAAATTTAAAATTAATGACTAAGTTAGAATTGGAAATAAAAATTAACATTTGCAAACAAATATAAAAATAATTCGTCAAGAGAAATATTTTTAATTTCGCGAATAAATAAGACGAATTCTGTGACAGTCAAATGTAAATTTAACAGAAAAACACAGCTAAGCTAAGCACAGCTAAGCTAAGCACAGCTAAGCTTATATATAACATAACAGATTTAAATAATGAAGATATAATTGGTAGTTTTTATGATTATGAGTTAAAGAAATCAAATTTATAATTTTTTCTCATAGTAAATGGTGAAGAAATGTTCTAGAAGTAAATAATTTAAACATATTACAGAATTTAATAGAGATACAAAT
Source organism: Allygus modestus (assembly GCA_963675035.1). Taxonomy (NCBI): domain Eukaryota; kingdom Metazoa; phylum Arthropoda; class Insecta; order Hemiptera; family Cicadellidae; genus Allygus; species Allygus modestus. Next base: position 214,870,248 of record OY776111.1, read on the forward strand.
TATAAAGATGGTTTATATTGTTATTGTAAAGAATGTAAGAAAATGTATAAAAAGAAATTTTATGAAAATATTACACCAATTGAATCAAGTGAAAAAATGTGTAATAATTGTAAAGAAATTGTAAAGACCCATTTTAGTAAAGATAGAAAATTTAAAATTTGTTTTCAATGCGTTAGAAAATTGTTTTAAATTACAACAAAATGCGAATGTGGAAGAGATATTAAATAGAATTATAACTATTCACAACATTTACAAACAAATATTCATAAAACATATATAAATTCTATTAAAAATTTATAAAATAAAAAGTTAAACTTTTTGATTAAAATTTATTTCTAAAAAATGGTGCCAAATAAAATATAATTTATAAATGTCCTTACTGTTTATAAAATGTATCATCATCTCACTATGCAAAACATTATAATTCGAAAATGCATAAAGAAAATAAAACAAAATATGAATATGAATTAAATAATTTAAAAGATTGGTGTGAAAAGATTAACATTTATAAATATAAATACCCCGTCGCAGCAAACCTGCGTACTCAGTAAATTTCCAATGCTTATATATGTAACTCACCACTACATAGAGCTATTTACGAAGTTTCACAAAAATACATCCATAAATAAGTGATATATAGCATTTCATTTATTCTCCATAAGAATAACATTAGGGTTGAGGACGCAGGTTTGCTGCAACGAGGAAGATAAGGATTTTTTTGCAATTATCACTACAACTGAACCAGGTGAAGCTACCTACATACCAAGTTCTCTTAATGTAAGTTCATAATTAAGGGAGATATACAACTTTACTTAATCTCCACATGAATAACATGGGGGCCGAGTATGCAGGTTTGCTGCTACGGGGACCATCGACAAAAAACTTGTTTTTTGTGCTAATATCAATATACCACAACTAGTTGAAGCCACATACCAAATTTCATCAATATACTATATCGTCCCAATTGCCATTGAAACACTATATATTTAATATACTATTTATGAGATGTAAAGAAGAAATAATGTATGTAATATAAAAGAAGTTTTGTGAATAATTTCTGACAAATTGCAAATAAGAATTGCTGGTGCTACTTGGTTTTGCAAGTCTGGGCAAGCTCGCGATTTTATTGTTTGGGGATGTCGGAAAGAGTTAGAGAAAATGATTTGGATTCTTTCTTGGCTGAAGGAACTGGGGCCGAGTCACATGACGGCCGGCGTACCCGGGTTCGAAAACTTTCTAAGCTAAGCTTATATATTCACGGTTGCTGGGGGTTTCTTTCTTCTTTTTGTTACTTGGGTTGAAGATCCCAAACCAGACTGTTAAAATACAGAATGAAGAATTGTGATTAAAGTTCAGTAATATCAAAAATCGAACAGTTAACTTTTATTTTGAAACATTGAAGTGAGAAGCAAAACCAAGTTTAATTTTATTTTGAATTTTGAATTATTTTATTTGAGAAGAAAGACTTTTAACTTGTTTATTTAAATAAATACAAGAAGATTCTATTTAGTTCTTTTATTTTTAAGACCACTTCTAAACCTCAAGAAATATTATAGCCTGCTAGTCAGCGCTATAGATCTGCGCCACTCTGCTATTGAAAAGAAGTTGGTCATTAAAAAAAATGTTAGTCAATTGAAACCTTGTGTAAATGTTTGTAAATAAACATCTTTTATATGTTGTAAATAACCAAGCGTCACAAAGGTGTGTCGCAAGTTTATGAAATAATGTTTTCAGGTTGTTTAATAAAGTGTGTTTCAGTGAGAATAAAAAGGCGGTTGTAGTTGGCAATACTGAAGACTTGAAGATATTAAAATGTTATAAATAAATTATATCTTGGACTACATGGATTATAAGCAAGTTATAAATGAAGATAATTTATTGAAATAAATTAACGGGTGTTGCTAATTCAAGAAAACAATCACCTTTCTCCAAGACGACAAGACTCAATTGAAATATATTTTCTTACATCTTAGAATAAATTTTAGTTGATAAATAAATAATAATAAGAAAGATACAGCGAGTGCATGGACAAACAAAAGGAAAGAGAAACACGGAATTAAATATTTTTACTGGCTAGCTGTGAAAGTTGTTCGAATACCTGGGATTTATCCACATTGGGGCACTCACAGTTTTTTTTACTGATCACTTAACTACAGCACTAGAACCACAATAGACCACATTTCACTTCACTCACTCCCCGTTGTCGGATTGATTCATGGTTGACGTTCAATGGAGACAGTGTTGACGCTTGGAGAAATATTTTTCCAGAGGAATGACTGAAGAATAAAACACCTTCTTTGTTAAGCAGTGTGAACGGAATAAATAGTGAAACAATGTGTATAACATTTATCTGCCGTTGAGGATGTTTGTTTTGGGAATTGTTGCTGAGTAAACTGCAAAGACGATTTCCGGACGACTACCCGATCTACGCAGAACTTCTTCTGCTCATGCTGAGATGACCATTAACTTGCGCCAACGTCGAGGTGTTGCTGCGAACTTCAGATGCCGTACAAGAACTGAACTGCATGCACGAGTAGTGGACGACACGTCAAAGAGTCTTCAATCAACGTAATCTTCCATCGACATCGCAGGGCTTCTTGGACTGAGAAGGGGAGTTCCTGTGTCGTTGACCTTTGAGCGGCGATAAGGAGCGAGGCTTTGTTGATTGTTATCGCTCGACTACAGCTGGACACTTTCTATACTCCACTGATGTAAAACTTGAGTTTAGCTACTGTGATTTAAAAATTAATATTTGTTGAGCGATTTTGAATGTAATTTTTTTTTAATTGTATAAATGTTTAGAAAATGGTAAATATTTTTTGGATTGTATAAATTGTTTACGATATTGAAAATTTGTGAAAGTTTTAAAAATGTAGATTTGATGATGCATTGTAGCAGGGCACCAGCAATTTCAGAAAGTCAGGGGTGAATATAGCGTCCCAATTGCCATTGAAGCACTATATATTTAATATACTATTTATGAGATGTAAAGAAGAAATAATGTATGTAATATAAAAGAATTTTTGTGAATAATTGCTGCCAAATTGCAAATGAGAATTGCTGGTGCTACTTGGTTTTGCAAGTCTGGGCAAGCTCGCGATTTTCTTGTTCGGGGATGTCGGAAAGAGTTGGAGACAATGATTTAGATTCTTGCTTGGCTTGAAGGAACTGGGGCCGGGTCACGTGACGGCCGGCGTACCCGGGTTCGAGAACATTCTAAGCTAAGCTTATATATTCACGGTCGCTGGGGGGCTACGGCATTTTACGTATACCTTTGGTGTCGTGAGTTTGTCGTGAGTCTACCCAGCGAAACGTGAATTTCTTCTGATTTGAAGGTACAAAGTTGTTTTAAAATTTAGAGTCTTAATTTAAATCATTGCTCCATTTCTCATTTATTGTTTTTCAAAAAGGGGAACAGTCTGTAAAACAATTATTTCTTTTTCAGGGTTCGAAGCGTTTCTTTCTTCTTTTTGTTACTTGGGTTGAAGATAAACTAAAAACCAGACTGTTAAAATACAGAATGAAGAATTGTGATTAAAGTTCAGTAATATCAAAAATCGAACAGTTAACTTTTATTTTGAAACATTGAAGTGAGAAGCAAAACCAAGTTTAATTTTATTTTGAATTATGAATTATTTTATTTGAGAAGAAAGACTTTTAATTTGTTCATTTAAACAAATACAAGAAGATTTTTTTTAGTTCTTTTATTTTTAAGACCATTTCTAAACCTCAAGAAATATTATGGCCTACTAGTCAGCGCTATAATACATTCATAAATAATCGAGATATAGAATTTTATTTATTCTCCATAAGGATAACATTGGACAACGTACTGTAATTAGCACTTTGAATATCTCTGCAACAGTTGGACGTAGAACAAAGATTAAAACACCAACATGTTTGTTTTGTTTATCTAAACACATTAAAAACAGAAATTTGAGTTTTTAGTAAAACTATCTGGGAAAAATCTAAAAACCTTTTTCCCATAAGATTAACATGGGACACTTTTTTTGGATTTTCTCCGCAACCCCTTAACCTAGGTTAGTAATTCAAAATACTAAATTATTTGATTTTTTAAGCTCTATAAAATGGCTATAACTAAAATTGAGTGTTATTAACATTTTGGGGTCAAATTTGCAAAAAACCGATTTTTGGAAAATTGTAAACCCCCATAAAACCCCCTTCCCATTGTGCGATCGATCTGGTTTTCGAACTTAAAGTCATAAATGGTACTTTCCACATTTGTGCCAAATTTCATCAGAATCGGTTTTTCTTTCAAACGTTATCGCGGTAACGGACACACACACACACACACACACACACACACACACATACACACACACACACACACACACACACACACACACACACACACACACACACACACACACACACACACACACACACATATATATATATATATACATATAATAAATTTGGACGAATAGTGTTTTTGGCATCTGGGGACCTCAAAACGAAAAGTTATCATGGTCTCGGGCTTAAGTCTTACCATGCCACCTACGGTAATAGCTTCTTCCCTATAGGGTAAATTCGCTAAAAGAAAGATTTATATCAGTTAAAAGAAATTAAAAAACATATAATCCATAAAATTATTCATTATTTAATAATGAAAGATTATTTGAATTTGCTAATAAATTATCAGTTCGAAATTATGAAAATTTATCTAGAGATGAGATAATTAAAAGATTAAATAAAATTAAAGAAAATCCTTATAATTTGCGATATAGATCGATTGAATATATTCATGATTTAGCTATTTATAACAAAATAAAAGTTGATAATAAAACTAGAAAAGAATTATTTGAAATATTATATAATCATTATAAAAATAAACCATTATTTCAAGAAAACATTGTTGATATTCAAGCATCATCACTAAAAGGATTTTTTCAAGGTTATATAATTTAAAATTCAAAACATGAATTAGATATTTCTAAATATCTAGAACTGCAAAGAAGTGAAACTAAAAAATTAATTGAAAAACAAACATTCAAAAATATGAAAGGACAAATAAATGGCTTTAACATGTCAATATGAAAGAAAAATGGTAGATGAAGAATATCAAACAACAAACGATTTTTTTTGTTTAAGAAGTGTTGATATTTTTAACGTTGATGATTTCATACATAAACAATTTAATAGTTTAATATTACGAGAAAATCTAAATCAACCCTCGAAAGGTAGTGGTTGGTCTTTAAAAATATGTGTAGAATAAAAATTTAAAATTAAGTAAAAATAATTCATTAAATGCCGGTTCATATGTTGAATTACCGAATGAATAAAAAAATAAAAAATATTGTATAAACTTTAAAAATAAAGATAAATTTTGTTTTATTTATGCAATTAGATGTGCTATAGATAGATTTGAAAATAAAAAATTAGATCACCCCGAAAGAAAAAGTTATTATCAAAAATATATAATTGATGAAATATTTAGTGGTTTTGATTACCCAATGAGCTTAAAAAATATCAAATTATTCGAAAAAAGATCATATGATTCGAAAGATTCACACAATTCTGGTTTCGTCCATTTTATAAAGCTTAAAAGTAATCTAGTATTTTAAATCATTAACCTAGGTTAAATGGTTGCGGAGAAATTCCAAAAAAAAGTATTCATGAAATTTCCTATGTTAATCTTAAGGGAAAAAGGGTTTTAGCTTTTCCTCAGTTAATTACTGAAAAATGCACATTTTTCGTTACAAATAACTTCAGTTATTTGTTTAAAATTCATTGTTGGTGATGGCGAGTTAATGTTATTTAAGGAATTTTTGCGGTCATTGTCTTTGTTTTATAAAAAGTGATGGAAAATGTCCCCAAAAATTCATTGAATAACAATAACTTCAGCATTAAAAACAATTATTTCGGTGTTTAAATTATAGTTCTACGTACAATCGTTACAGAAGTATTTAAAGTACTAAACACAGTACTTTGTCCAATGTTATCCTTATAGCGAATAAATATCGATTGATATCTTGATTCCCTAATGTCTAATAAATGTGTATTGATTAAACTTGGTATGTGGCTTCACCGAGTACTAGTATATAGATAGTCGCACAGAAAAAAATTTGTGTTGATTATCCTCGTAGCAGCAAACATGCGTACTCAGCACCCATGTTATTCTTATGGAGAATAAGTAAAATGTAATGTCTCCGTTAATTATGAACATAGATTAACAGAACTTGGTATGCAGCTTCGACTAGTTAAGTTACATTAAAAAGTTCATAAAACTCATCTTCCTTCTTGCAGCAAACGTGCATACTCAGCCCTAATGTGTTTCTTATGGAGAACAAATCAAATTATATATATCACTTAAATAAGTGCATTAGAAAATCGATAAGTAGCCTGGATCTAAAAAAAACGTGCGTTGGAAATAACTTTATGTTTAAGTTTATTTATTAGCACATACATAAAAAGTTTTAACGGCAGACATTTTGACTCAAAATACAATTAAAAACCTTTGATTTTAAGTAAAACTCAATTTATGCTTACTCCTATGTTTATTTATTTCTTATTTGCAGTCCTAATTACTTATATCTTGGATATTTAAATTTGGCACATTGGTTTATACCGTAAAAGTTGGTCGGATATTTATGAAATTTGGTTCACTGTTTGATTATAAACAACTGTTACTTGTTTCGATTTCATATTCCATAGCCCAATGTTAATTTGTTAGCTTTTCAATTTTCTAATTGTTTGATCTTTCGTGGGATGAGACCTGTCTAGAAATTATTTGTATCCCAGAAATTAGTTATTTTCAACATTTGAAGGAAATCGTTGGAGCCGTTTTTGAGATCAGAGTTGCAAGCAAGCACGCACAGCGCAAGCAAGCAAACCTTACTCATGTTAGGGTTTAAGATTGTATTGTTCTCAAAGAAATGTTTGTAATTTATTAGCAAAGTCAAAAGAGTCACCTATTAATATCAAACTCCGCAGTTGGTGAGAATTTAAAAACTATGGCTAGCAAGTCGTAACTATCTTAATATTTTTAAACTGTAAATTGACAAGTTCATGATATTTTTCTTCTGACTAAGTTTGCTGTTAGAATGATCTCATTCAGTTTTGTTTAAAGGTACTACTTGTCAGATCAGCAGTAGTATTTTTACTAATTTCAGTGTGAAATTTAAATTGTCGTTTATAATATTCTTTTATATCTAATCTGTTGATATCAAACATAGTAGATATTATTTAAACAAACATGAGAGATGTCAGGTGCCAAACGACTATAAATCTTTATTAAAATGCCTGTAGACCTATATATTAATTAAAAATACAAACATGTGTTTATTCGCCTGATTGATCACATTTAAAAAAACAATTGTAAAAGAAAACCTTGAGAAAACGTTAAAAAGTATAAAACTAATGTATATATTTATAATCAGTAAAATTGCGAGAAAATCTACTGCGGCCTACCAGCTAGCTAGCAATTTATGAGGTACTATTTCTTGGAGAATTTGTATGGAAATACTTATGGGGATTAGTGTATCTTTTGTATTAAAAAATATATATTTTAAGTTCATTAACGTAGCTCGATTGTGTAACCTGTGTCATGTAACTCTTAGAAGTATCATTAACACCAAATATTATACAAATTGCAAGGTACAAAAAAGGGAAAAGAGACTAGATGTTATTACGACGAACTCAAAATTAGATAACAACATTGGTCTTCAGAGATTATAATTGTATCGTCTGATATAAGTGCGCTGAGCCTCAGAGGCTCCAGGGGGATTACTTTGATGGATTGAGTTTGGGGAGAGCTCTACTTCTAAACACGGTGAAGATTTACATTCGGGTATAGCGTTGTTTACTTAAGTAATAAATATCTATTCAATACTTTTGCTTTCCTCGCTATATATATATAAAGGGTGAGTTTTAAATGAGTCCCCCCCTAATATTTCCTACATTTCTCAAGACATCGAATCCGGACCACCCCCGATCAATGTTTATACTTCATTTTTACTTATTTAATATTTTTTACCGCCATCTTGGATCCGCCATATTGGATCCAACTATTTGTTTTTAAACGTAAAGGTGCGTTGGGATCCATCATATAGCAGTACCTTTTTACGGTGAAAACAGTGCCACAATCCGTTTTTGAAAATCATTATTCGTTCTCAAGATATTGGCAAATAAAAAAAAATCATTTTGGTGAGAGTTTTAAAGGTACCAACCTTAAAACTTGCCCATATTCTCATCATTAAATCAAATAAATATCATGAACTGATACCAATCATTGTTGAGTGGCATTGGCTTAATTTTTACAAGATTAAAGTTTTCGGCCGTCATCTTGGATTCGCCATCTTAGAATAAGATAATTTTTTTCAGATGTAAAGGTATGGTTGAGACCCATCATTTCCAGCTGTGTTTCTACGCTGAAATCAATGCCACAATCCGTTTTCAAATATTACCTTTCATTTTCATGATATTGTCACTTTTTTAAATGTTAACAGAAATATTCATATAAAGAAAACTCAAGGTGATATTTGAAAACGGATTGCGGCATTGATTTCAGCGTGGAAAAACAGTTGGAAATTATGGGTCACAATCCCACCTTTATATTTAAAATAATCTTATACAAAATATAAATTACATTATATAATCAAATAATATTGTCTTGATTTCCATCAAACAATGTAAACAGCTTTGGCATGCATCAGTGTTCCAAAAATGTACTAAAATAATAAATGCGATATCCTTGTAACAAAACATGGTCATAGACATAGTGATTCCATGTATAAAATGATACGATTACATAACAAGTTACAAAAATATAATACAGATATCAATTTTCTAGAAAATTTTAAAGCAATTCAAGACAAAACTTATAATTTAGGAAATGTAAATTACGTGCACATGTCCTGAGCAAGCAAGAATAACGGACTAAAAGAAAATATTTCAGCAAGCATAGGTATTCTAATTCATATTATTTAAAAATAAAGTGTGTTATTACAATAATTAAGAATAAAGTGGGAATGGGTGTCTATAGATTATTTTCGTAAGACAATAAAAAAAAAGAATGCGATAAAAACAATGACCAAGTTGACGCCCATTGTTAACTTGTAGAAGTCCGGTTCATATTAGATGTCAATGTCCCTTCATAATGGAGCTGAATATTTACATCCCTTGCCTCATGTTAGGCACATGTTGTTTTCATATCTCATGACACATATGCTATGCATATCTAAAAATAAGCAAAGTTAGCATTTAAAAACACTATTAACGAATACAGATTTGTAGAATATATCATCTATTCATTTCATAAAAGTATCAAAGCACTCAAATTTTGTTTGAACAATAACAGTGATAGTATGCATCACTTCGATTCCGTACGTGGGTTTGAATGTTTTTACCTAATAAACGACTTTCGAAACTATTGATTATAGTTATCTTTGCATATTGGTTGCATTTTGCATTTTGGTTTATAGCCTTCAATGTTTTAAAACGACGGCTATGTATACATTGTAATGCTAAGGATTGTATAGCTAAGGGTTTCATCATTCCTTTTTTAAGTTTATTTGATAACAAGAATTTCAAAATTATACAATAAATAAATGTCAAACCATAAAACATTTAGTTATTTAAAATAAACTTTTTTTAAAATTATAATTAAATTAAAGTGTTTTTATTAACTGACATATATAAAACCTATTTGAAGCATGATCTGTAATGTTTTACATTAATGATATATCATCATATCAATCTAAGTAGGAATACATTTTAAGGCCTTTTAATTCAATATCCTTTTGTAAATACATACATATTCTATCTAACTTTCAAACGTATTTTAGAGTTGTAAGTCTCCGCATTTAAAAACTTAAAATATATGAACTAAAAACTTGTTAACAAAGTTTGAAGTCAATTCCTATCCAAAGAAAATATTCTTACAAACAGACAATGGTGCGAGATAGGTTTTACATTACTTTGGAGTTTTAAATGTTAAACCTAACACAATATTTGCCTCCGGAAGACGCTGTATACATTATTAAATAAGATCAAAGATCTCCTATTAAACAAATTATTCACAGGAATAATCATGATTTTGTTATTTCAAACCTTCAACTATAATTAAGTATGATATCAATCAAATATAATAAGATTGACTAACTGGGTTTCAAATGCTACGTTACCATCGTTGCCACCTTTGACCTTATTTTTTGGATTAAATTATATAAATATGATTTTCATAGTGAGGCAGTAAAATACATACTACTAACAGTAAACTTTCTAAATGACCTGCCGGTCCCAACGATATTTGCTCAGACAAGAAAAATTGCTTGAAATATCCTTCAACATTCAACTTTGTTGTTCGTGAGCTGGATTAAATCGGTATTACTACTACAAAATCAAATAATATTTTGTAGTCTATTTATGTGCTTTAATTGGTTTTCTATGGTTATGAATATGTTTTAGCGAATTTCCCCTATAGGGAAGAAGCTATTACCGTAGGTCTCATAGTAAGATTTAAGTCCGAGACCATGATATTTTTTTGTTTTGAGGTCCCCAGATGACAAAAACACTATTCGTTCAAATTTATATATATATATATATGTGCCCGTGAATGCGATAACTTGAGTAAAAAACTTACGATTTCGATACAATTTGGCTCAAATGTGTAAAATGACATTCATGACTTTAAGTTCGAAAACCAGAAAAATCGGACCATGAGAAGGGGGGTTTATGGGGGTTTTAAATTTTCCAAAAATCAGTTTTTTGCATTTTTCACCCTACAATTTATTAAAAACTTAATTTTGGTTTTGACCATGTTATAGAGCTTAAAAAAACAAATAATATAGTATTTTGAATTATTAACCTAGGTTAAGTGGTTGCGGAGAAAATCCAAAAAAAACCTACTCATAAAATCCCCCGTGTTAATCTTATGGGAAAAAGGTTTTTGGCATTTCCTCAGTTTATTTTAATTTAAACTTCACATTTGCTTTTAGAAATCTGTTCAGTTCCACAAAACAATCATTTTGGTGTTTAAATTGTGATTCTACGCCCAACCGTTGCTGAGATATTCAAAGTGCTAAACACTTTCATACTTTTGGTTTCATGCAAACGTTTAAAGACTCATTATTTAGTTAAAACAGCTTGTTTACTCTATCATGAATCTGTAGTACTGCAATGTTAAATATGCAGATTTCAATGCTTCCTGCAGCTGCTGAAGTTCAGAAAACTATATTGTATACAATATCTAACAGTCTGTAACGCCCTTTGAAAGATACTGCTTTGACCCGGTTCAGAGTTTCTTGCTAAATTACATTTGAATATTTTCATATGTAAGCCATTTAGAAAATAATTTCGTAACTATAACTGGTACAGTCACAGCAAACATTGATTGCAAATAATTTAAAAGGCATTGTTAAATACCTAGAAGGGTTAATTGATGTTTAAAAAAATGTATTGTGTTAGAGAAAATTTATTGTGAAATTGTTTTAAATGTATTGTATTGCGTTAGAGAACACAAGTTAAACTGTAGATTGCATGTACAAACTAAAGTTGACGAATGATTACAATATTAGTAACGACCCCCTTAAAGATACATAAAATAAACGGTATCAGGAAACTGATACATTCTTTCTCCCTTTTAGCTTAACTAATTTAAAAAAATATTTATTATTTACTAAATACGTTATACAATATAAAGTACGGCTGAGTGTACAAAAAATCTTCTAAATAAGTTGTTTTCAAAAATATCCACCCAAATCCCTTTTATGGAGGCACTACAATATCCTTTGCTACACACAGTGGTTTAAAGAGGGGAAATGCCCCCTCACCCATGGTTAAGTGGCAACATACTTCGAACATCCTCTTTTGTCAATGCTAACTTGACCTGCATATCAAGTTTTAATTATATTGATCACTAAATAAGAGAGAAATAGTAATTTTTGTATTCCCCATATAAGAATGACATTGGACAACGTACTGCGTTTACCGAAAATAGAAAATTTAAATTTTCTCCGCAACCAGAAATCGTAGAATAGTAATCAAAAATATTTGTTTAGTTTTTTAATGGGCTCTTTTTAATGGGGAATAGTAATCTATTTTAAAATTTATGTTTTTTTATGAAAAATAAAAAAAACTTAATTTTGGATGTATTAAGTCCTGTAATTTCTGAACCATAATTTTCACAGAAATGAGGGTGGTGTCATTTTGCTGGAAACCTTAAGTTCTACAAATTACTTAAGTTTAATATAAATCATTAGAGCCGGTTTGGCGAAATTTGGATTTTTCTTGTTTTTTGGCGATTTTTGGGGGATAAATACCCTTAAAAATCAAAAATTAAAAAATGCCTGGAGATATTGTGGATTAGTACCTACACACCAAAATTTCATAAAAATCGGGCCATTGGTTAGGGCACTAGCTCTGTACCCATTCACACACACACACACACACACACACACACACACACACACACACACACACACACACACACACACACACACACACACACACACACACACACACGCGGCCAGAGATCACGTAAAACAACTTTTTTGGGTTTAGGAAACACCTAAACGACTATTTCCACTAACAACTCAAATTCGAAAATTTTGACAAAAATAATACTTTCTCCATTTACTAATTTACTATGTATAGGGGGAGAAAGTAAAAAGAATAAGTTTAATGCATACCGTATAGCCCCATACAGAGGTAAATAAATTTATTTAGTATTAATATTTGTGGTGTATTTTTTATTTTTGGATTATACATTGACGTATAAATTAATGGATGGAAGACCTTCAAATAACTGTCTAGTCTAGTTTCGGAACAAGTTAAAAATAACCTACTAAAAGCTGACTAGTACAGCGTTTTAACTGCAATTAAAACACTATACAAATTAATGTCATAATTTAGTAACGTAATAATAATTCAATGTATTAATTTTGTAATGTAATATCTTATGAATAAATAATTTATGAAATAATTTTGTGAACAAAGGGCAAGGAGAAAAATTCTTGTTGGTTCAAGTTGGATCAGCAAGTCTGGGCAAAATCGATTTTCCTGTCCCGGAAGTCGGAATAGAACTGGTTTACAACGCTATACTAGATACATTTGGAACCATAGGCATTAATTAGACTTTGGAGGAACGCAAATAGTGAGAGCTTTACGGAGATATCCTTTCCTCTTTCTAACGGAAAGATTTGCTTGGATTAATGCATGTACTGAATTTAAATTAACATTACATGCATTACCTACATAAAAACTGCTGTACATAATAACTATTTTTGCTGAACTTTCACGAGATTCGAAATTATACATACAGTCACGATATTGCAATTTAAGTTAAATGAAACCTTATATTTTAAGAACTGGTGCTGTAGCAACATTTCAAGGTCCAGTTTGTAATCAGTAGGCCTAAATGTTATCAGACTGAGCCACATCGATATGAAACTCGTTTATTTTATACGCTTCACTTTGAGGATCCGATACACTCATCTAAACTCAATCTTAACTCTACTCCTCTTATCCCTCCATCCTGTTAAATTATTTATCATCTCCCAAGGCTGATATTTGCTCTTTGGTTTTTTTCGGTCTGTTTATCAGATACATTTGCTATCACATTTGCTACATATACATTTGTTTTTGGGTAAGGGATATGCTTTATAATCTCTCCTAGCACTACACATATAAATAGGTGACTCAGTATATTGAATTTTTCTCATAGAGACATTTTAAAAATCTATATATTTCAGGATTCACTTTCTCGATTTCAATTAATGAAAGTGTTTTAAGCGGTTTAAACGCGTGCTTTAAATACTATTTTTCAATTTCGAATTTTTTCAATCAAATAGCCTAACTCATTATAATACTAAAATTGTTATTATTACTGATATATAGGTCCTTTCGAGGTCCGGTTTGCAGCAGTGGGGATACTATGTAAGACCTTTAAAATTATATATAATATAATCCATGCTTAATATAAAATGTGTCAGATTTCCCTTCAGGGTCAAATTATAGAAAGCCTTAAAAACTTGGTGAGCATAGATCTTATTATACATAATTTAAAGGTCTTACATAGTATAAGCATAGAAAAATAAAGCAGGTATAGAAGTGTCACGTAATGCTAAAATTTGCTAACACAAAATTGTTAATTCAACCGGCCAGATCATACGACAAAACCGGCCAAGCGACGTTGCCTGTCTGTGCACTCCAGCCGGCTGGCCGGCCGGCCCAGCCGGTAGGGAAAAATTCCCTCGCCCTGCTTGGCGCTTGTCGTATTGAGTGCAGTGTTTACGCGCTCTTCGCATTATATACTTCTCTGGTTAGTTTTCTATTCAATGGTGCTAAAGATTTTGCCTCAATGTTAATTTATCGATTTACCAACTTTAAAAATACATTTAAAATCTTCTGAGATACTGGTACGTTTAATGTTGACTGACGATTTCTTTAAACATTTTTTAGTTCGAGGATAGTTTTCGTGTATGGGTTCATCGCGTCAATAATAAGATTAAAAGCTTAAGCTCTCTCTGTATGTTTTATAAACATACCCTGATTTATAAATAAAGGGTTACAGAAAATAGGTAAAACCATAATTTTAAAAGTAAACTATGTTTAACGATTAAATTGTAATGCATTTTATTTCTGAATTTAATATTTTACAGTAACTTGTTCCTACGTGAAGAGCTAATTTCTTCAGTGAATTTATATTAAATTTGTATGGCATCGGCTGCTAACATTTCAACATGTTATATACACTCTGCATTTTATGTACAGTATTCTCCTAAAGAACAACATTAAAGGCTGAGTACGCAGATTTGCTGCATCAAGAAATATAAACAATATGTTTTTGTGCAATTATCAATATAACTTAACCAGGTGAAGCTACATACCAAGTTTTATTTTTTATTTATGTTCATAACTAAGGGAGAGATAAAACTTCATTTATTCTCCATAAGAATAATATTAGGGCTGAGTATGCAGGTTTGCTGCTACGGGGACAATAACAAAAATTGTTTATGCAAATATCAATATACCAGTACTAGGTGAAGCCACAGGCCAAGTTTCATCAATATACATTCATAAATAATCGAGATATTAATTATTTAGAATTATTCTTACGGTACACATTATTTAGATGAAAGATGCATATATTTTTAATAATTTTAATAGTTTTAGCGAATTTCCCCAATAGGGAAGAAGCTATTATCGTAGTCGGCATGGTAAGACCTAGCCCGGGACCATGATAACATTTGTTTTGAGGCTCCCAGGTGCCAAAAACACCATGTATGCGTGTGTGCGTGTGCGTGTGTGTGTGTGTGTGTGTGTGTGTGTGTGTGTGTGTGTGTGTGTGTGTGTGTGTGTGTGTGTGTGTGTGTGTGTGTGTGTGTGTGTGTGTGTGTGTGTGTGTGTGTGTGTCCGTAGGCATGATAACTTTCGTAAAAATGCCTTTTGTATAAACGTGTAAGGCAGCGTCTATTTTCATGAGTTGGAAAACCAGACAGGTCGCTCTATTTTAAAGCAGGTTTTGTACCCCAAAATTTGTTTTAACTTTTTACATTTAATTTTTTATAAACCCAAACTTTAGTTTGTACCATTGAATTCAGCTTACAAAAACAAACAATTTGGTATTTTTATCATCACTCTACGTCAATTGGTTACCAAGATATTGAAAGTGCTAAACATAATACGTTGTCCAATGTTAATCTTATGGAGAGAGTAAAATGTTATATCTCGCTTATTAATGAACATATATTGACGAAACTTGTAATGTGGCTTCATTTGTTTAGGTTTTACTGATATTTAAACAACTTTTTTTTTCGTACTGATATTTGCATTTAAAACCAATTTTTTGTGGTCCCCAAGTCTGCAAACTTGCGTACTCAGTAGCTATAATGTTATTCTCATGGAGGATAAGAAACAAGTGATATCTTGCTTGTTTATGAATATAAATTAGTAAAACTTGAAATGTTGCTTTATGTTATGGTGATCTATTTTATTTGTAAAAAAACAGATTTTAGTTGTTCTTGATGCAGCAAACCTGCATACTCAGTCCTAATGTTGTTCTTATGAATAATAAATAAAATTTCATATTGCACTTATTTATGAATATGCTTTGATGAAAGTTGGTAAGTGGTTCATGACGTAGTGAAGTACCATTTGAAATTCTCTGAGTATGCAGGTTTGATGCAACGGGGGTATATTATTGTTAATCATCATTGCAATTTATGGAATTTAAAAGGTTGAATTTGTCTAATGCAGTTCATGTTTTATCCTTCTGTAATAATAACATTCCAGAAATTTAGTAAGTACCAGATCAGTTCGAAACGAGATTTGTGCACATCCTCCACTTCCTGTGCATACAACGGGAGAGTGATCTTCACTGCCACACAGCCACACGTTTTTATCAGATCAGCCTTACCGTCTACCGATGCCGTGGCCGTGGCGGAAGCGACCGAGATTGCTCCCTGCGGGAATTTGGGAATCCCGCACTGCCCGACTTGGCAACAAGGCACCGCTAACTCAGACTTGAACGACGCGACAGCGCCTGCATTTCCATGATACCCGTGTACGCTTTTTCCCTACTTCGTGACACTTCTGTACCTGATTTATTTTTCTATGGTATAAGTTATTTCCACAACCTGCATCTCCAAAGGACCTTTATATCAGGAACAATAACAATTTTAATATTACTAATAATAACGCTTTTGGCAGTTTCATTCTTACTTATGTTTTTTATTTTTACCTAAACGTTTCGATGCCACTTTGGACATCTTCATCGGTAGGAAGGTTATGTAAACAAAACAAAAATTAAAAACAAACAGTGAATCATATGATAGCTTACTACTACATCTAATTTAAGTACATTAGTCAAACATTTAAATATATAAATATGGTGATCCATGGGGTGTATTTTTAATTTATTTCTTTTTTGAAAATTGGAAGCCAAGACTTAGAGAGCTTATATCCATCTTCCCTATTTATATTTTCCTTGTGTTTAATTATTTCTATGGATTCTATAATTTTTCTTTTGAAATAATCTTCTTCTTTATGCAATAATTTTACATTGTCAAACTCCATGCTGTGCCCGGTTTCATGTGTGTGTTCTGTTATTGCTGAGGTATTTATTCTGCCCTTTTTATCGTCTCTGATATGCTCACTTACTCTAACATTTACTGTTCTCCCAGTTTCTCCAATATATACCTTTTTGCAACTGCACGGTATTCTGTAGACACCTTTGTTTTTCAACACTGGTGTTTGATCTTTTATTTTGGGGAGTAAATCTCTTAATTTAGAACATAGCGAAAATGTTGTCTTTATTTTATGCTTGGCTAGAACTTTTGACACTTTGTCTGTTGTACCTATAATGTAAGGCAGATCGCACGTTTGCAGTTCTCTTGGTTGGCTTCATTTTGTTTTTCCGGTTTTAGGTTATGTTGTCTTATAACATCTTCTATCATTCCACTTTTGTGATCATTTGCAAGTAATACTTGTTTTATTGTGTTAATTTCTCTGCTAAAGAATTCAGGGTTGCTTATTACCTTAGCACGATCTACCAAACAGTTGATTAACCCTCTTTTTTGAGCCGGATGATGATGCGATTTTCCATTTAGATATTTGTTATTATGCGTTTATTTTCTGAATACTTTGTGTTTCAATGATTTGCCTTCTTTGATAATCATTACATCTAGAAATGGAAGTGTTCCCTCCTTTTCCTTTTCCAATGTGAATTTTATTTTATTATGAACTGAATTCATATGTTCTAGAAATTTTTCAATTGTGTTCTCTCCATGTTGCCAAATAAACTGCCAAAAGCGTTATTATTAGTAATTATAACAATGGCTTACTTAAGTTTAAGAATTGAAATAATTTTAATATTCGCTAATATTACTTAAATGCAAACTATGACCGGATACCATTTCTGACTCAGTGGTTCGATTTCAATCAGATTTGCGACATTGTTTTCTTCTAATAATGACCTTTAAATTGAGGTGCATCAGCTTTTAAATTGCATTTGGGTTTTCTTTAATAGCCCCAGCAAATTGTAAACCTGCATTTAGAATATGATCTATCATTCATACGTCATCTAATTCTTGTTATCTTATCTCCTCGAAATGACACAAAATCTTCCCTGACAAAATTGTTTGAGGAAGGTGTTGTCGAGAAGCTTGACATGAGCAAATTCACTTACGTTTCGGAATTTGTAACATGGCTGAAAAACAGCTTGTACGGTGATATAGAACCCGTTCAGCCCCTGTTCAATTATATAACGGTTCCTAAAAAAGGCCTTAACTTCCAGGAAGAGAAAGATAGGATTCAGGCCTGCCTAACCTAGTTATAATATTTAACAATTGTTTATTCGGATTCATTTTCAATCATTATAAAGGAATCAATATTACTATTATCATCGCAAAGAACTACCGTAAACATGTATTTAATTAGTACAGTAAAATTTGATTGTAAATGTTGACAGATGTCCCAAGGAGTAGAGCACCAACAATGAGGAGCAGAAGAACAGAACAAAAATCATCGTGAGATATAGCATTGAAGAAAACACCGCTAGTGTTACAGCAAAAGAGGACTTTTTGGGTCACAAACACAATACAAATAAAATATTACAGCGCTTGCTTTGTCAACTCTCTTGGTCTCGGAGTAGATAAAGCGGAAGAAGGTGCTGATTTAAATACAGCAATGATTTTTAGAAAGTTTAAAACCCCCATTAAACCCCTTTCCCATGGTTCGATCTTTCTGGTTTTCGAACTTAGAGTCATAAATGTTGCTTTACACGTTTGTGCCAAAATTAATCGAAATCGGATGTTTTATACTCAAGTTATCGAGTTAACGCACACACACACACACACACACACACACACACACACACACACACACACACACACACACACACACACACACACACACACATATATACATACAAATATATGAATTTTAAAAAAGGTGTTTTTGGCATCTGAGGACCTCAAAACAAAAATTTATCATGGTCTCGAGCTTAAGACTTACCATGAGACCTATGGTAATAGCCTCTTCCCTATAGGGGAAATTCGCTAAAAAAAGGTAAAAGAGTACCTAACAACTTACTATGCGTTGACCGGCTGTAATACCACCTCTTGTTTTTATATTGTGGAATAAAAGCAATGGAAATATTTTTACCACCAGAGATATTTATCACTAGAGTTGCACAGTTTGGCCAAGATTCCTTAGATCCCAGAGTAATTTGTTTTGCATTAGAATGTGTTGCAAAACTACTCCTTTTCTTTGTTTATAACTCATTGTTGGTTATGGCGAGTTTATGTTATTCAAGGAATTTTTGCGGACATTTTCCATCACTTATTGGACATAATAAGAAATGCAAAATGCCCGCAAAAATTAATCATCTTTGACTGAAGCCTAATTGTAGATCTGTGACTTTGACAAAGAAAAGGAAATTGAGAACTAATTTTGACTCCCTGATATTAATTTTGAGATTCCACCGACTTCATGAAAATTTTCTTCTAAGTTTCCCTACCAGTTCAAAATTGGTTATAAAATACGCTTGTTGCCACAGAATGTAAGTTTGATAGTCACTAAAGCAGATTATAACATATAAACCTTTTACTTCAGATACGCATACTATACTTTGCCTAAAAAAAGGTGTGACTGTTACTATGGGTGCAGAAATGCTAATTTTGACTGTTTTCCAAAGTGTGAATTTTTAACTTGAACAACATTATTACATTAACAAAAGCTCTATTCAAGACTTAGCATATGCCTAGTTACTAACCATTGTTAGGTGTGCCGTAGCTTTTGGTACACGTCAAAGTACGCGTGTTTCATGTTTCCTTTATCTGATAAAATTCTGCAGCCGACCCAATTACAGGAGTCAACGGTTTGCTTGTGGGATAAAGGATGAAGTTCTTGGAAACAACCAACAACAGAATTGGCAGCGGTATTACTTTTCCTCTCTTTCGATTTCATTCTATTTTGAAATTATTTATCCAAAACACGGGAATTATTTGGCACGTTCCTTTTATAAAAATATCATAAGAAGGAACTATAAGTAGTATGACTAATAACAATCAATCTATAACAATCTATATATCATTATTTTTAGGATAAAATGGCACAACTTTTTTGGGGTATACAGTTTTTCTTAAATATTATGGTTTATAGAAATATTATGAAATAGTACAAAGTATAAACTTGATATTCCACACCAAAATTGGTCATATTAAATGTATACGTGTACCAATTTTGAAGTTCGTATCTTTAGATGTTCCTAAGATATAACGTATTAAGTAAAAAACACATAGCACTTTAAAAGAAAACTAAGCGTTTTAGGACACTCCTTTATGTAGTAGGAATCAAAGTCTCAAAGTTCTGAAAGGTTGTTTTAACACCCTGTGTAAGATTAAAATATGATTGTTAACGTGTTTATATATTGTAATAATTATATATTGTAAATAATATATTGTAATATAAACGTATTTTTCTATTGAGAATATAACAAAAATTAGTTGGCTCAGTATAATATTTAACAAAGAAGTATAATTATCTGTCAAAGTATACGAGATTCTGGCAAAGCGCTTGTAAAAAGCTATATTAAAAGCAAAGAAGAGGCAGTCTTTTAAAAGGAATAAAGTATTGAGATCTAAACTGTTTTTCCTCTGGTTTAAGTTGAGTCAGGTCTGTTTGCTCTCATTACCTAAAAACATTGGACCTGACCAAGGTCAGTCGATTTTATTTAGTTTTTTTTAGTATGTATATAAAAAAGTTACATATTTCAAATTTAAATATCTAAGTGTGTTTAACTTTTAAACGATGCAAGTTACACTTTATAGGTTAAAAATATTCAATAATTTATGCCAACAAATGTTTTAAATTTACATAAATATACATTTTGTGATTGTTATAAAACCTTTTTGTGCTCATACTATTACATACTACACAATAATAATAAATAAACAATGTAATAACAAAATATCCCCGTCGCAGCAAACCTGCAGTCTCAAATGTGTTCACTGATGCAAAATATTTAATTTGAAATTGAAAAATCTAAATAAAGATTATTATTAACAACTATTGTTAACAAGTTTTAGTAAGTATCAATAAAATGCATTAGCTGCTGACCAAGAGCAGATAAAAATAACCAACAATCTTTAGAGTATTGTTATTTTTACAGCTTTAAGGAATTTGTTATGATGAACAATGTCAGATGTTTTCCTCGACTTGGAACACTTTTTGATATCATATATTACGACTTCGCAACCTGTCCACACTTTGTGTTTTTAGGTATGATATATTTAACATCAATTAACTTATTTAGTACAAAAGATAACCAGGTATGAAAACAAACCGTGGTACAGGGGTGAAACTCAAAATAACTGGAAGTGATCGGATTGTTTTCTCTATTCGAAAACATATAAATGTTTTCTCATAATTTAATGGTTTATTTAGTTTTAAGAATAATATGTTTTGGAAGATAAATTAAAACTGTGGAAGGGTGTTTTATATATTATTAATTTACAATCTATAATTGTTCGTGCAGTTAAACATTTAAATAATAAAGGTAACACCATATATCCTATCTTACTTTAAAGAGCATTGAGAAAAACAACTCGATCGCCTCAATTCAAACAAAGATTATGGGAAACTTTATATTTCCTACACATCCTAAGAAGTATTATTAGTGAATTTCCTTTGGAAAGTGAACTATTAGTATGACCTGCACGGTGAAAGTTAAGCCCGGGACCACCATAGAAGTTCCTAACGTGACCCCCTGAACACGTTTTGGGGGGTCGTTCAAAATTGTATATATATATATATATGTATATATATATATATATATATATATATATATATATATATATATATATATATATATATGTGTATGCACTCTAGCGGTCGCATTTTTTGTCCGATTTACTTCATATTTCGTTGGGACGTTCCTTTCTATAATCTGTTGGACAAGTTCGTTGGGCAAAACAATCGGAAAACTCTAAACCCCTTTTTTTGGGGATTAATCTTTCAAATGTCGAGTTTTTGGCCCCAAAAAGGGTCATAAAAGCCCCAGATGTAAAATAAATGCATGTAAAAAGATGGGAATTAGAGAGGCAAAAGTTGTAAGCCCTCTCTCGTCATTCTAGCATAAACATTTATCGAGTTATTAAAGAAAATGTATATCGACTAAACACAGTACGTTGTCTTATGGGGGTTTTACACTAGAAAAGCCTGTTATTACTTTGTTAGAGTACTTTTATCAACCCCAGCCACCTCACGCCTACTTTTAAGCCTGTCTGGACCTTATCCTAACCTTATAATGCGCAAAATTGTATTCCCAGCTTTGCAAGTAAATGAAAACAGGAGTATCAGAACAGCCAAAAAATCAATGTTTTCAGATTTCAATAAAAATTGGACAAATGTATGTTTTTACACTTATTTTGAGTTTTACAAGTTTTTATGTGGAAATTCACTTCCCTCACGTCAGCATGCTGCGTGCGAACTCGTTTATAATTAAGAAATCCTTAACATATTTATTTTGGAATTTGTCCAAGAATCTTTATTCGTATCCTGTAAAAATATTCGTTTTCTTTAATGGCGTTATATTCTTACATAAAAGCACAAATTAAAGTTTTTCCTTCATTAAACAAAAACTGGTATTGACATATATATTTAGGAAATTTAAAATTGTATAACTATGTAAAATCCATTTAAAACACTCGTTTTAGTGATGGATGCATTTTACATAAACTTATAAACGATTTGACATTTTCATGTTTAAAAAGTTTCGTTTAATAAACTGGTTTCAACGATTTTTGACTTTAGTGTTGATAATAAATCTTTTGAAAATCACTCAAAACAAACATGCATGAGGAGGTCATTAAAGTTTATAAACAAACCCCAGGTAAGCTTTGAGAAGTTGTTAGTTCTTAAAATTAATACCTTAAAAGTAAGTTCCAGTTTCATACTTTGAATGTGGTGGGCTTTAATAGTACTAATTCCAAAATTGGTTAGAAAAAATAACTGCTAATTAACATAGGATCAATGTGTTCCATTCCGTGACTAATTCCAAATTTCTTTCCAAAGGGAATGTTTTATTTAACTTTGTTATCAAATAATACATTATTGAAACCATTATGAGCATTATGGTTAAACTAAATCCTAATACATTATACTATCCTAAATACATTATGAACTTCCAATGTATTTTGCTAACTCCTTAGTATAAACAATTCTCTGTCAGCAAAATATGAGGGTATTAAAATATGTTAAGTTGTTAAGATAATAAATCTTTTATATGGCAGTTTTATGATTTAAGTTTTAATTTTAAATTTTATTATCAGACGTGTATTAATATTTTATCTGTAGGGCTTGTTACATAAAAAAATATACATCTTCATTCATTCATTCATTGTGGCTGGGTTATGAAATCCCAGCATAGCGGCTAGGGTTGTCTTCCACAAGTGGGAATTTTGCGCAGGTTACCAAAAGGATAGGATATATTAGTAGGAAAGGAAAGGGTGGGATGGTACAGGCAGCCAAATTGACCTTTCAGAGGGCCAAATCTCGTGCTGCTGTGTCACCTGTGATCAGGCTCAAATAAGCGGACCCACTCTGCCCTCCAACTGGTCAACTCAACTGAGAGGGTATCCATGTACAGCAACCAGGGACCATACATTCTCAGGTTGGGGACCAAACTTGGAGTTTCTGTCCCCAGCCGCTGCAAATGGAGCGACCAAAGGTGGAAGGGAAGTTTGTCATAACAGACAGCCAAAAGAATTACCATATGTAATGACAAATTCATTTCCTCTACCCAATTTCAGCCTCAAAACTGGTATAGACCAGTTTTAAAGCTAATAAAAGCTTAAAAATTTATTAATTGAAAAAATTTCTCAATTGCCTGTATTGCCAGAATACTAAGCAACTTACGCTACACAACAAAATATAGTCAGGATTCAATTAAAACAGTGATTAATAAAATTAAGATTGATTACAATTTCACTTATATCTAAAGGTAGATAAATATTGCAATAAACAGAACATAAAAATACAATGCCACTAAATACAAATAAAACGACAATACAAAAACACCTTTATGCACCTTTACGTTAATTTAAATATAATATTTAAAATATTATTTCACTGCCTACTCCAGTGGCATTTTAACTAAAATGTTTAAAGGACAATAGTCTAAACCCTCAAAGGCAAGTTAGCATGACCTCTTACTCTAAAATCTAAGACGCTAACCGTTAGGCTATCACCAAACAACTAAACCCAGCACTTTAAACCCAATTGGGATTAATAAAACTAAAATATTAAACGTCGTTTTAATTTTAGTAAAACTAAAAGCAGTATTTGCTCGTCATTTGTTACAAGGAATATGCGATCTAGTTAATCGGAAGATGAGGTTCTACCAACTAGATTGGCTAGATGGTGTGTTTACTTATATTCTTACGATATCCTCATTGCACGAAAAGAAGCCGTTTTGTTGTAAACACGTCATTACTGGCCTCATAATTTTATTACAGTTTGCAACACAGTGAACGCATACCTTACCTTGACCGGCTACCTAGCCATCCATAAGTTAGGATATATTGAGTAAATCCAATTATTAAACCGAGATTTTAGTCTTTCAAATGTCCTGCCAGTAAATAGTTAACTATTTTGTTATATTTACTTTACCGTCCATCTGTTGCAGCATAAAAACGTTTTTATGAAACTAATGTATTCTTTTAATATCATACGGCCATCATATTTTCCCCTAGGTGTAATTTTGAAAATAAACCATCGGATTTCATACTTCTCCTGATCCCGTTATACTACGTATCCATAATACAGTAATTTAATAAGTATTTTTGGTTTTATTCAGTACATGTTTGTATTGAAACCCTAAAAGTTGAACGGTGCTAGTAAACAAACGACTGGACGGTCCAGTGATAACACCGGTTACTCTGCTGCTGGCATCAATCACTCTTTGTCAAAGCTATTGGTGTTTAAATAGAATTTATTGCTGTTGGTTTGTAGCTTAGTGATTCGACATAAATAGCCGTTATTGAGTGTAAAATCCTTAAATGGTGATAATATTAAACCCATTATGAAACCACAAAACTTCAAAACCTTTCAACAACCATTTTCTTAAACAAAGTTTTATTACTTTTTGTAGAAACTTTGAGGGAACCGTCGTCACAAAAGGGAAAGAAACTGTTGAAAGGGTTTTCAAAAGCGGCTTTCACAGGATTTTTCTCATTTGTGACGTCACGTCTTACTAGACAATAATTATTGCTAGCTTAGACGTTCAAGGGTAATTTTTACATCTTCTTCATTAAAAAAGTGATCAGTTTGTTTTTATAAAATTGTAAAGTGATCAATTATTTAGGTATAAGTTATGTTGGTTTTGTATTTATAATATTGCTTATATCAACATTAATTTAAGTCAATTCAAATTAAGTTTAATGTAATTAATGTAATCATTATTTTTATTTTTGTAATATATATAGTAACAAGCAATCGTTAGAAAGAGAGAAATATTATTCAATACATTTACATGATTCTTTGTTTTATTCTTTGTTAGTAGTGGTGAGCTTAATCTATTTCAGATATCATGTACAGGATAAATGAACAACATTACGTTCACTGTTTGATGTATTTTTTGTTTGAACTTGCTTTTTTAATGTTATTATTTATTCACTTGTACATGTTGCCAAATGCGTATATTAGCATAATGTATGTAATAAGTAGTATGATATGAAGGCATTTTAGTGAATTTCCCCTATAGGGAAGAAGCTATTACCGTAGAGGGCATGGTAAGACCTAAGCCCGAGACCATTATAACTTTTCGTTTTGAGGCCCCCAGATACCAAAAACATCATTCGTTCAAATTCATTTATATATATATACATAGTTAAAGTTGGCACGATTACTTTCGTAAAAATGGTCCGATCTTGATGAAATTTGGTATAAACGTGTGAGGCAGCATCCATTTTCATGAGTTTGAAACCCAGACAGATCGCACCATTATAAGGGGGGTTTTGCACCCAAAAAACGGGTTTTTTGAACTTTTTACATGTAATTATTGTAAAAGCCAATCTTGAGTTTACACTATTAGATTCAGCTTAAAAACAAAAAATTTGGTATTGTTATCATCACTCTACGTTAATTTTTTACTGAAATATTGAAATCGCTAAACACAGAACGTTGTCCAATCTATCCTGAATTGCACAGGATAATCAATTCTGCCTGAATTGTGGCAGAATTGATGATAGGATAATCATGATAGGTTAATCTTATGGAGAATAAGTACAATTTTATATCTCGTTTATTAATGAACATATAATAATGAAACTTTGTATGTGGGTTCATATGGTTGGGTTTTAATGATATTTGCGTACAAACCCCATTTTTGTGGTCCCCTTGGCAGCAAACCTGCGTACTCAGCAGCTATAATGTTATTCTTATGGAGATTAAGAAATATGTGATGTCTTGCTGGTTTACGAACATAAATTGGCGAAACTTGATATGTTACTTCATCTTGATGATCCATTGATATTTGCATAAAACCCCGATTTTTGTGGTTCTTTTTGGAGCAAACCTGCATACTCAGTTCAGATATTTTTCTTATGGAGAATAAATAAAATGTCATATCTAGGTTATTTATGAACATGCTTTGATGAAAGTTGGTAAGTGGCTTCATGACTTAGTGGATAACCATTTTAAATTCGCTGAGTATGCAGGTTTGCTGCAACGGAGGTATTAGTATGTTCTGGGAGTTTTGCTTTTCAACCGCATATTGAAATGCCACTTTGGGGTAGCCCTAAATTTCAACTAGAAAACGCCTATCATCTATGCAAATAACAAAAGTCCCCCATGGGTTGACATCTAAGACCAGTATACATTTTTATAATTTTCACAAAGTAAAAAGGTTGTGGTATTTAATTAGTTTAGGTGTTACTAGTTGTATTTACTCGTCATAAGTACAATATGATAGGCAAACTATTTTTGAATCACGGAAGTATTATTACATCGGCATCGTAAATAATACACCATGTCAATGAAGATAAATATAATAAACAATAATGTAAAAATGATTCAAAATAAATGACATTTTGGGACAAAGGAAAGTTATTTTAAAGCAAAAACAGTTTTTTTCTGCCAGTAATTGTGTGTATTTTACGGTAGCTAACATTATTAGCATTTATTAACTTGTTTAAAACACCTTTTCTAATTTTAAAATTAATAACAACATTTAGAATTTTGAACATTTTGCCATTTTTAATATTAGCAATATATTTTTCTTTTTATGTTTTTTTTCTTCAAGTAAACACATTCTGGGTCAGGTTTCATTTGTGAAAACATTATTGTATTCCATTTATTTCAGTTTATAGTAATTCTTATTACTAAAGCCGTTTACTGTGTATAATTATATTATGTCTAAAGTGGCACAAATTATATAAGAACGGATTTTTATCGGTAATAGTATAGGAAGAACCGATTTGTTTCATATTATTACTGCTGACGAAATTAATTTTCTTATGACTTAAACTTTAATTTTATCACTGTTATTTGGTACATTATAAGCTTGGTAAATCCAGTAAATATTACAGTGAACGCATTAGCATTGCTAACGTGGCGTAATACCGAAAGCTTCTTTATAGAGTCAATACGAGCTTAGTTTTCAGACAGCTTTTATGTTGCAATACGTCTTCCATGCAGTTTTTAACTCAAATTTTTAAATATATAAAATTAATGATTATAATTTTTTTCTGAATCATGTGTATCTCGATTTTTTTTTACTCGTTGGCTGACGTAAATGCATATGTATAAGTAAAAAGTCTGATCATTAATTGTTTTATGGCAGCTGTTTAATTTCCATGAGACTGACAACAAAAGGCAAGAGTTTTTTTTTTACTTTTATGCAACATAAATAAAGATTAGATAACTGCGAATAGTTGTTTCTTTATTTTATAAAAAAAATTGTTTTTAAACAAATGACGATGTCCAGTTTAAGGCGAGGCCCTCCCTGCTCTCATGGGATCTATTGCTTTCATGATAGGATAAGCTTAACGTAAATTAATTTTAATATTTCTAAAAAGTAATGCTAAAGTCATGACTAGTTTATCCCCGCTCTTTAGTTCTTACATGTGAACATTTATACATGAGAAGAGTATTTTTTAAAGATTTTTTCTCTTACCACACTTATACCGTTAGGCAACTGACTAACTGACTCTTCGTCAGACTCTGGAGGCATTTAAAGCCACATTTAACGTATACTAGAAACACGGATGCCTTAAACCAACCACACAGTTGGATTAAATTCCATTAGCAATGTTGTTGAAATTGTAGTAAGGTTAAAGGGAATTAAGTTTCCAGCACAGCAGTACCTTTTCAGCTATTTACTTTAATAGACACAAGCGAGAATATGTAACAGTCTCTGACGGTGAAACTCACCGTTATTTTGTATTACTTTGTTCTCACTTCTATGGCTTCTAACCATTTTATTTAGCAAGTAATATTTTGAGCCATTTTACAAACATTTATAGCCCAGATAATATTATTTTATTGAAAGTCTTCAGCTTCGTTACCCTTTCGTCATCAATACACTCCTACATGCTCCCTAGAGAAAATAAATTTATTTTTGTCACAAACTTAAACTAATATGCATTACGGTTAACTAATATTTGAACGTATTTAGTTAATAGGAACATTATTTTATGGTTTATTAAGCGTTCAATAAACCTGAAAGAGAGAGTAAAATCAGGCGAAGGCATGCCGTTTCCCCGTGTTTCTTAGGTAAGGCTAACTAATGCAATAGCCATTGCAGTTTGATAAGAATTATAGCGACGAGCTAATTATCAATAAATAATTATTTATTCTAAGCATTATTTTTAAGTAAAGTTAAGTTCGGGGGTCCATGATGTGCTTATATTGAATTGCAAGGCAAACCTACAAATCAATATTTAAAAAAATAATAATAATAACAAAACCCCCAAAATTGATTGATAATGGTTCAGTTTAATTACATCCTTTTAAAGTAATGGCGAAGCTGGAAGTTTGTGTACATTAATTTACGAGGGGTTGTTTTTAATAATTGAAGCCTAAAGAAAACTAATCATGTGTTGGTTAATTTAAACCATTGAATTCAGCTTAAAAAAACAAACAATTTGGTATTTTGATCATTGCTCTACGTCAATTGGTTACCGAGATATTGAAAGTGCTAAACACAGTACGTTGTCTAATGTTATTCTTATTGAGAAAAAGAAAAATTGTATATCTCGCTTATTTATGAACATAAACTGGCGAAATTTGGTATATGGCTTCATCTGGTTATGCTTTATTGTTGTTTGCACAAACAAAATTTTTCGCCTATGGCTCCTGTAGCAGCAAACCTAGGTACTTGGTCCCCATGTTATTCTTATGGAAAATACTTAAAATGTTATATATCGCTTATTTATGAATGTATATGGATGAAACTTGGTATATGACTTCACTTAGATGAGTTCTATTGATATTTGTATAAAAACCCATTATTTTGTGTTCCTTGTTGCAGAAAACCTGCGTACTCAACCCCAATATTATTCTTATGGAGAATAATTAATATTTTAAATATCGCTTGTTTGTGAATATATTTCCTATGAATCCTGGTAAGTGGATTAATGTGTTATTAACACATATATTCAATATATTCAATCTATTTTATTTTAATATATTCAATAGAAATTCGCTGAGCACGCAGGTTTGCTGTGAGGGGGGTATTTCATCATTTATTTTTAACTACCGCGTATTTACTTTCGAATTTTTGGGAGTAGTTCCAAAATAATGATTCAAAAAAATATTCTTTAAGTTGCTTTATGTACACAAATATATGTTCAATATCAAATAATATCTGGCGGAGATTTAATTATTAATGGGTTTAATTTCCTAATAATAAACTAACCAGCATAATCAACATTTAATAACATTTTAATTAAATATACATGCATTTTACAATTTGTTGTAGTTGATGCAAATCATGGTAAACAAAAACCGTCCTATTTTATATATAAAAAGGCAGGCGTTAAATTGTATGTAAGATCTTTGATATAAAACTGCGGTTCTTGAAAATAAATATGATTGCACCATGACATTACAATCACTATCTACTGACTTCTTCTTCATTAGTTTGTTTCTATTATTAGTGGTGTGGAAATTCTTTCGACCCGCTGCAAAGAGGTTATATTTTTATATTACAAAGTTCATCTGGTAATATTGTATTAGTAAATTAGTAAATAGACTGATTAAATTATTACGAACATAAATATCACCACGTCTGTTTTAAGCATAACCTTCGATATATGGATGTGAACGACCTCTTTTAGCGAATTTCCTCTTTAGTGTAGAAGCTATTACCGTAGATGGCATGGTAAGAGTTAAGCCCGAGACTATGTTAACTTTTTATTTTTAGGCCCCCAGATGTCAAAAACACTATTCGTTCAAATTTATATAAATGTATATATACATTAATATATATATATTAATATAAATATATATATATATATTTATATACATTTATATAAATTTGAACGAATAGTGTTTTTGACATCTGGGGGCCTAAAAATAAAAAGTTAACATAGTCTCGGGCTTAACTCTTACCATGCCATCTACGGTAATAGCTTCTACACTAAAGAGGAAATTATATATATATATATATTTATATATGTGTCCGTTAACATGGTAACTTGAGTAAAAATTGTCTGACTTTGATGAAATTTGGCTCAAATGTGTAAAGTGACATTCATGACTTAAAAGTTCGAAAACCAGAAAAATCGGACCATGGGAATGGGGTTTATGGGGGTTTAAAATTTTATTAAAATCAGTTTTGTTTCATTTTTCACCCTACAATTTTTAAAACATTTAACTTTGGTTTCAACCATTTTATAGAGCTTAAAAAAATAAATAATTTAATATTTTGAATCATTAACCTAGGTTACGTGGTTGCGGAGAAAATCCAAAAAAACGTGCTCATAAAATCTCCCTTGTTTATCTTATGGGTAAAAGGTTTTTTGATTTTCCTCAGTTAATTTGAATGTAAACCTCTAATATGCTTTTACCAATCAATTCAGCTCTACAAAACAATAATTTTGGTGTTAAATTGGGATTCTTCGTCCTACCGTTGCAGAGATATTCAAAGTCCTAAACACAGTACGTTGTCCAATGTTATCCATCTGGAGATTAATAAGAATTTGATATCTTGATTATTTATGAATGTATGTTGATGAAACTTGGCATTTGGCTTCACCTAACACTGGTATGTTGATAATTGCACAAACAAATAATTTTTTGCCGATTTTCCCCGCAGCAGCAAACTTGCATAGACAGTCCCCATGTTATACTTATGGAGAATAAGTAAAATGTAATGACTACCTTAATTATGAACATAAATTAATAAAACTTGGTATGCATCTTCCAATTGTTAAGTTATATTGATAATTGCATAAAAACACATATTTTGTGTTCCTTGTTGCAGCAAACCTGCGTACTCTATGTTATTCTTAAGGAGAATAAATAAAATGCTATACATCACTTGTTTATTTGTGTATTTTTATGAAACTTGGTGAGTGGTTTTATGTGGTAGGGATAAACATATACATGCATTGTTCATTCGCTGAGTACGCAGGTTTGCTGCTACGGGGGTATTTATTCAAGTTACGAACTTCACTTCGGTGATGAGGTAATAATATAAACCTTATAGTTTGTTTCTCATGACCAGGTCATCAGACTTGAAAAAAAACAATTTCGATCCACCGTCGGAGCCAGTAAGCGATTCAATTTCCTGAACGAGAGCAGTTAGGATAATCAAACTTCAGACGGCAATGGGAATTGAAAAACATTCAGACTAATCAATTGAATATATATTTAGAGAGCAAGAGAGAAGGATGTTTTACTGTATTAATTAACGTTTACAAGAAACTTAAGAAAAGGCACGTTAAGGCACGTTTGCAAATGCGTAATATTTTACTATCACAAATTGGAGTACGTAGCCTTTATTCCAGTTTACAACTGGTACCAGTTAAAAGAAAATACAGGAGGGGGGGGGGGGTTATTTCAAACTTTAAATTGTATTAAATATTCAAATACGGATTACGTTGACTACTTAAACTGTACAAAACTAAAACATTTAAAATATATACATTTTGACTACCTGTGATACTTGGTATTTTAAAGATTCTTCCAATAAATATATGTACATGGTACAAAGTCACATTACATCATAATAATTTTTGCTAAATATCTTATAAGTTTTTATGTAATTCGGAAAAATGTATTCAATAGAAGAATTAATATCCGCTGGCATCCTTTGTGGTGACCCTTGCAAGTGCCGACGACATAGCATTCGGTTCTGGTCGCTTCCTCAACGCGCTGGACAGTATCCAAGTTTAAAGTAGAATATTGTTGTCCCTTTAAATACGTTACCCTACAAAATGAACGGTAATAAATACAATTTATTATTTTGATTAAATAGCATATTTTTCATTTAATTATGTTTGGAACTTTTACAAATAAATATAAATGGTAGAATATTAGTTTTCAATAAAACTATTAGTTTATTAGTAATGTCTACTTTCGTTAAATAATATTTATATTACTTTCAGTTTTTTCATTAGGTTCAAAACATGTTGATAACAGAATACAGTAATCTTTATATATAATTCTGCAAGCGAAAATTTTAAGTAAAAATTGTGGGAGTTTGGTAAATCGCAGGATGGTGGGAAACGACTCAAATTAAAGGTATTGATCCCAGGGACTCGGGAAAAATAAAGGTATTTCTCAAAGTATACCAGCAATCAAGCAATAACGTAAAACATATCCCATAAGGAATACATGGGGGTTTAAAAACACCTGCTTTGTTTACATTAAAACATTTGATTAAGTATATGCTTTGTTTCCGAACTGACATCGACATGTGTTCCCCTTTAGTATGCAAAGAGTAAAAGAAACTAGACGAGGCAGAGTACTGGAGCAAGGTTAGGCTATGGCCCCTTAAAGCCACTAGTGATGAAATAAACTAGTATATACAAACTAAGTATTTATTAAATGCCTCTCTGAGTATTTATACCGACCAAACTATACAAGGATTTAACACCCTAATGAAAACTCAACATCTGATTTAAAAACATCATAATTGGCTAACGTTTTTAATTAACAATACGTCTTAATGAATAGAATAACCGACAGGATTGAAATATTAAATATTTGTGTTGAGATCAGAAAGTATATACAATAGAATATTATAAATATTTAAACTATCCAAACCAGTTCTCCACAATAAGTTATAATAAATAATGATAAATTAAAATTTCTGCTCCCATTTAATTTTAAATGCTTAAATCGACAAAAGGACACTCCTAACCACCAACCGACGGACAAGGACTATTTGCTGGGATAATGAAACCCTATTTTCTGCCCGCGACGTGATCATAACAATGTCGATAGGCCTGCCAAGCTATTTTTTGTCGTTGTGGAGCAATTTAGTTGTCAGACATAGACATGCCATTTTTGGCCTAAAACATCATGTTTGAACTAATAAAAATCCCGATTTCTCAGTTATTTATAATAGTGTTGTTAATATCTTGATATTATTATTTTAGGCCAAAATGAAAAAACTTTTATTTCTAGAGTTTTCCCCAAATTTTACGGTTTTTAAGATATTTAGCTTTAAAAAACAAAAAAGACTGCCATTTTGAAATTGTACAAAGTAGGAACTTAATAATCCATACCAAAATGAGTTTCATTGGATGTAATACATGTACTCAATTTTAAGTTGATATCTTTCGGTGGTTCTTAGGTATAACGTATTATTAACAAAACACATACAGACAGTTATACGGAAAACTAAGCGTTTTAATACATACCTTCATATGACTTCTCCTCTTAATTTTTATAAACATAATGACACCTCAAAGTCATGAAATGTATTTTTGGATAAATAATCACTGATTATAATAATTTTAATTTTAATTTTTTTTCGGCTAATAATTCACTTGGACAACTTCCTATGCTTTTTAGCAAAGTCTGTATGGTGTTAAATAAATTTTTGGTTGTAAATATTGAAGCTTACTTTACAACATTAAATGTATACCAAAATACATACAGCGGACAAAAGTTAATCAGAGGATGTTTAAAAAGCATAGATTGTTCACATAGTAATTAAAGTTGTATATTTTGTATTAAACACCCTCCTGAATAATCTAGTTGCATGATTTTATTTGTAAAAATAAACTAAATTATGTCTAGATGTTTATTTTATTTTGAATTGTTAAGCAGCAGTTAAATTATTCGTTTACAACTAATTTAATATATAATTAAACTGTAAATATGAAATATCAGGATAATTTTAAAGTAAATAGTGTAGTTTATTTATGAATAAGAAATAATTAATAATTTAAAGTCGGTTGACTCTTTTGTAAATCTTTCGAATATACCATACTCACCACTGGTTGACCGATAGTGGGATACAAAACAAGCCTGATATATAAACAATTTGTATTTCATCTTTTGAGGTAAATTAGTGAAACTGTAGAGGTATTAAATATTACAAAAGGAAAGGGGTGGGTATGTAAATAACACGTTCTTCATTTCTCAGGTGCACTTAGCATATTTGCTGAGAGATGTCTCAAAGGAAATGAAAGTTTAACCACGGACAAAGAAGAAGCGCTGCTATTTCCGCGAGTTGAGAAGGCAATCCGTCAGCAACGTTTATGGCAATCCACTGAAACAAAACCACCTTCCAGACATAATTAGACATTTTTATGTCCAATCTGAGTGAGCCCTTCTTATTATAATTATGGTGTTTTGTAAGATTCTTGTTCCCCTCGGAAATCTACACTGCACAACACATGTGTGAATAAATAGCCCTTAATGCTCATAACTGCGTACCTTAATTTTAAGCTTTGTACATAATCATAAGTACGAAAATAAACCTAAAATTGATCACCAAAGGCTCTACAACTAGATTTTTCCCCCAACTAACTTCATGGTTCTATTTAATGTCAGTGAATTAAAGTTATTTTGCCGATGTGATCGGCTTCATCTGACGATTTCCTAGTTAATTACAACGAGTGAGTAATTAACTCACTTTTCTTGTAGGGACCGATTTTTTCCGTTCTTTAAACTAAAAATAGAGGAGTTTGATTATTCTTACATTAATTCGAGTAAGGATCTTAGTAAATAATGTTGGCTCATGTTTTATAGTATAATACCTGCGTCATGTTAGGAAGTAATTACGAAGCGTGCGTACTTTATCCGAAATTAAAGACCACTGTAGTTATTAGGACAGTCACGTTCAGACTCAGATGTATGATTAAACCCTCCTTCATCAGTTTGGAAATATTTTATGTAGCATACAAACTCTTCTAAATTAAATTTAACAACAGACGTGAGAAATATTTTAAGAACTTTTATTATTAACATCTTTTTTTGGATCAATTTGTTTATATCTCTTTTTACATATCTAGAGAGCAAAATAAAAAAAAATATAAAACATTCGTTCGTGTACCCAAAGACCTGTTTAATTTAAATAGTTCGTAAATATAAAAATGTCTTGCTCTTAAATTAATTTTGTTTACATAATTCGTAGGAGTGGTGATGATTGGTTTAGATGTATCATACGAGTAAAAATAAATATCGCTCGTAGTATTAATGTCTGCCACAATATTAATGGTGATAACATGTGTCCCATAAAACGTCTAATGGTAATCCAATTTTGGATTCTACACCTGAACCGGAAAATCGTAATGGAAACTATTTTTGTATAGAGAATTTTCTATGTAGTGAAGAAGCGATCACACATGGCATTGTAATACCTAAGCCTTACCTTAATTTTCTGTTCACTCACAGATTGAGGAATAAACAGTATCAGTAAACTAAACCATACTTTCTCCCTTTTAACCGAACTTTAAAGAATAAATTATTTTTTGTTCACTAAATACAGAATATAAAGCACGGTGGTATTTACAGATAATCTTCTAAAAAATTTGTTTTCATAAATGTCCAACCAAATCCCTTTTTGGGGGAACTTTAGAATCCTTTACTACATACAGTGATTTTAAGAGGGGAATTGCCCCCTCATCCCCCAAGGGTTGAGATAATAGGTTTATGAGAACTGCTAAACGTAGTCTGTTGCATTGCTATACTTATAGAGATTATTACAATTGCATATTTTATTTAATCACTTCGCTCGCTAGGGGCTGCGCCTCCAGACTCCTGTGGGGGCTTCTTCTCCAGGTTGCCGTTTAGCCTCACGTTAAACTTTACCCAAATTGTAGATCATCTAAACACCGAGGCACATTGTGGTCTCCGTTCAGCTTGCATACAAAACACTACACTTAGACTTTCTTAATCGCATTTTATTTATTTTTTATTTTTGAGGGAGTGTAAAATTGCTAAAAATAGAAAAATCTAGACCTAAGGGTGAAAGGAGAGGGAAATGGCAAAAGGTCATAGCACCAAAGTCAGTGAATTACACATGCGGTTGTGCTCCGCCCCCAGGCATCGTGGGTAGACACGCCGCCGCCGCCACTAGGTCCAAAGATGTACATCATCTAAATTCCGTGGCAAAAATCCCACAATTCTTTAGGTATTATTAATGCACCTGGAAAACATTCAAACAGTATCCTAATTTATTTATATAGCCTTATATACTTACAGCGACTTTTGAGCCTTCTTAGGAATTAATCTACCGGCAACAAACTAATTTGCTACGTCGCGGCGTCGTTGTGTCACCATAAGTCTTCTCAGACAAAGATGGCAAAAATTATTACCGTCCCCTGATTCTGTACATAGAATTTATATTCTTGGTTGATTATTTGGAATTCTCATCTTCATCTTTAAAACTATATTTAGTAAAACAAATTTTAAAATTTGTTTCACTTAGTATAGTTTCAAAGAAAAAGATGAGAATGCCAAATAATCAACCAAGAATACAATCACCATCTTCAACAACGTCAGAAGCATTTAGAAGAAAAATATAATTTATAACACATTTTTATTCCTTCTATGGTATTAAGCCATTGTTAACAACCTAAATTGCAATGTCTTTGGGTAACTAAAAGTCTTCTGCAACAAATATAGCATAATGTTTAAGGGCCTTTACCCTCGGCGGAAGCAGAACGGGCAAAATATACACAAACAAATTAACAAAAGCTAAAATACATTGATATGGTTGGGTGTTTAAATGATAAAACCTGGAATTATAACTACTGTTTGGTACCTAATGTAATGTAGGCATACTGTGTGACATATATTAGGCATCCAAGCACTATTTTAGAGGAAAAAACTATTGGAAACCATGAAGAAAGCTTAACAAATTTCCAAAATTTTAAAAATCTAACTCTATTTAACGGTGAAGGGGCAAGAGTCATTAGACCAAAGTTATAGACCTTCTAAATTGCGTAGCACGTGGTGGTCTTCGTTGTTAGATAGACCAAACCGTTCAGCTGCTAGATATCAAAATAAAATACCCCCGTTGCAGCAAACCTGCGTACTCAGCGAATTTCCAATGCATAATATTTGTTTGAATTCCACATAAAGCCGCGTACCAAGTTTCATAAAAATTTATTCACATATAAGCGATTTTAATTATTCTCCATAAGAATTGGAGAGTACGAAGAATTGGTAATGAGTACGTAGGTTTGCTGAAACAAGGAACACAAACAATTGTTTTTTATGCTAATATAAATATAATTTAACTAGGCGAAGCCACATACCAAGTTTCATCAATATTCAATCATAAATAAGTGCTATATAACATTTTAGTTATTCTCCATAAGAATAACATGGGGGCTGAGTACGCAGGTATGCTGCTACAGGAATAACCAACAAAATATCAATTTTTTGTGCAAATATTAATATACCAGTACTATTTGAAGCCACAAACCAAGTTTCATCAACATACATTCATAAATAATCGAGATATCAAATTTTATTTATTCTCCATAAGGATAACATTGGACAACGTACTGTGTTTAGCACTTTGAATATCTCAGCAACGGTTGGGCGTAGAATCACAATTTAAACACCAAAATGATCGTTTTGTGGAACTGAACAGATTTCTAAAAGCAAATGTGAAGTTTAAATTTAAATAAACTGAGTAAATGCCAAAAACCTTATTCCCATAAGATTAACATGGGAGATTTTATGAGTAGGTTTTTTTGGATTTTCTCCACAACCACTTAACCTAGGTTAATAATTCAAAATATTAAATTATTTGTTTTTTTAAGCTCTATAACATGGTCAAACCAAAATTAAGTTTTTAAAAAATTGTAGGGTGAAAAATGCAAAAAACTGATTTTTGGAAAATTTAAAACCCCCATAAACCCCCCTTCCCATGGTCCGATTTTTCTGGTTTTCGAACTTAAAGTCATGAATGTCATTTTACACATTTGAGCCAAATTTCATCGAAATCGGAAGTTTTTTACTCAAGTTATCGCATTCACGGACACACACACACACACACACACACACACACACACACATATATATATATATATATATATATATATATATATATATATTTGAACGAATAGTGTTTTTGTCATCTGGGGACCTCAAAACAAAAATTATCACGGTCTCGGACTTAAGTCTTACCATGAGACCTACGATAATAGCTTCTTCCCTATAGGGGAAATTCGCTAAAACAATACGTTTAGATTTTTTATTCGTCATTATTTATTTCTTAAATTAGTGAGATTTGAGACTTTCCCCAGGATTTAAAACGTACAAATCATAATCATGCCAAATCTCACGGTCCTTGCTCAAGTTGTTTTTTGTAGTGGTGTCACGTGAATGCAATTAATACCAATTGGCCCAAAACCGTCAAATTATTACTACTTATACTAAGAAAACGGGAAAATCAAAAGATATTTAGTTTTTTATTTTTTGAAATATTTAATTAATCAACACTGGTCATCTGACTGCTGCTATCTACAAAGTGTGGTGTATAAATTCGGCTTGCCCAGTATTAGGCCTCCATAACGTATATTCTTGTGATACAAAATAAAAAACCACCACAAAATCTTGAAAAATGCCGAAATTTGAAAAAAATAGCCCTGCCTAAGAATGGAAAAGACGAGATATGACAAAAATTCATATGACCAAAGTTGTAGCTTACAGAGGTGGTCTAAAATTCGTATACCTCAGTGAGTAAACCAGTTACACATGCGGTTGTATATATTATAGACTCGCTTCGCTCGCTGGGGGCTCCGCCCCCAGACCCCTGTGGGGGGCTTCGCCCCCAGGTTGCTGTTTGGCCTCATTTTGAAGTGGCGTCAAATCAAGTTGCCAAGAACCCCATAAGACTACTACCCATACTAAGAAAACAGACCAATCTTCAGAAATTTAAATATGAGAGCATCTGTATGGCCGTTGGAACTGTTTAAACAACACTAGATTTCGATTGTTTTTATCCGGCATATTTAGTTATTGAGGTAGTAAAACTGGAAAAAGTAAGGCTTAGGAATTTTCTCTTT
The DNA here is from genome assembly GCA_963675035.1 of Allygus modestus. Classification (NCBI taxonomy): domain Eukaryota; kingdom Metazoa; phylum Arthropoda; class Insecta; order Hemiptera; family Cicadellidae; genus Allygus; species Allygus modestus. The sequence goes on from OY776111.1 coordinate 214,909,697, forward strand.
GGTTAGAAAGTGCAAAGGACATGAATATTAATATAATACTATGTGGAAATAAAACCGAAATCAGGTAAATAATAAAATTAGTGGTATAATCAGGCTCCGGGTATAATTTAAGTTATTCAAATAATTGAATAACTTTGAAACATTTTTTAGTATGACCTGTAAATAACGATTTTTAAATGTTGTGGATGGATACACCGTCATAACATACCATAATAATAATACATGTTGTGTCTATAGGACATGTCCAACTAATCAAAACAAATTTGTGCTGGTTTTTACCCACTATGTAAGTCTAACATGCCCAAATATCAATGAAAACACCGGGAAATCTAAAAAACTAGAGGATTTTCAAAATTGTTTAGGGTTCAATCAATTCAAATTGGTCATGCGACTTCTGCCACATACTTTCTGTAATGTAGAGATATTCCGTGCCAAACATTAGGACTCTAAGTACTATTTTTGAGTTTCAAATAAATAAAAACCACCAAGTTTTGGTGGAAAATTGCTAAAGATTTAAGAAATCTAGCGCTACCTAAGGGTGAAGGGGGTGAGATACGGCAAAATGCCATATGAATAAAGTTGTAGTTTGTCTAAAATCCGTGGCACGTGGTGGTCTTCGTTTTTTGATAGGACAGCCCGTTCTGCCACTAGAGCCCAAATAAAAAAAATATTGCATTTTGATTTTTTTATTCACAATTATTTATTTCTTTTGAGACAGTTCAAACTAAAAATAGTAGGATTTGGAAAGAAAAGGTGCAACGCACACGCATGCCATATCTCACGATCCTAGTTAAAGTATAAATGGTGACACGTGCATTCTATTTAATAACAATTGTTCCAGAACCGGCATTTCCTTACTACTTATACTTAGAAAACTGTAAAATATATAGATTTTAAGAGTTTTTGATTTTCCGGCAGGTTTAAGTAGTAAAAATGGTTATATTTCTGCTGCTATTTACTAAGTGTGATGTAGACATACTGCGTGCCCAATATTAGGCCTCCGACAAGTATATTAACGTGATAGGAAATAAAAAACGGCCACAAAATATAGAAAATATACCGAAATTTGAGAAATCTATCGCTATCTAAGAGTGAAGGAGACGAGATACGACAAAAAGTCGTAAGACAAAAGTTATAGATCGTCTAAAGCCCGTGTGTGGTAGTAGTCCCCGTTTCTCGATTGGACCAACCGTTCGGCCGCTACAGCACAAAAACATGCACTATTTTGGAGATGTTCAAAATTTCCTCCCTTTTGAATTTTTTTTAGGAAGTTAAAATAAAAAATTATACCTTTTTGCAATTTTCCTGGGGTTTTCAATAGACAAGCTACATATAGGCCTAATTCCATGTTTCTAGCTTATCTAGAATTACCTGAGGAAGTCGATAATGCAGTTTGTCATTTATAGAATAATTAGGGTTTTTAATTTTTTTGGGATGTTTAATTATTTAAATATGTTAGTTTATCGAGTGTTTCGTGAAGGGTAATGTGTATACATATTGAGTGCCAAATATCAAGCCTTTATATACTAAATTAAAGTGATAGGAAATTAAAGACCACAAAAATAACCGTCGAAATTGCCTGAAATTTGAAAAATCTAGCGCCACCGAAGGGTGAAGGGAGCAAGATACGACAAAAAGTCACAGTAACAAAGTTGTAGATCTTGTAAAATCCGGGACACGTGGTCGTGTCCGTTTTTCGATAGGTCAATCCGTTCGGCCGCTAGAGCTCAAAAACTGTAATTTTAAAATAAGCCTTTTTTGGGGGGGGGTTTAAATATTTTTTTAGGGGGGTTAAAATAAAAAATTGAGAGTTTTGGCACTTTTTCTGGGGGTTACAAGCTATAAGCTACCTGCATGCAAAATTTCAGGTTTCTAGCTAGTCTAGAAGTGGTCTAGAATTCGTATACCTCAGTGAGTGAGTGAGTGAATGAGTGAGTGAGTGAGTGAGTGAGTGAGTTACACATGCGGCTGTATATATTTTAGACTCGCTTCGCTCGCTGGGGGCTCCGCCCCCAGACCCCTGTGGGAGGCTTCACCCCCAGGTCACTGTTTGGCCACAGTTTAATGTAAACTGGTCCAAATTCTATTTAAGACCTAAATTCTACAATTATTTCAAGGCTTTGATTATTTTAAGGGTTTAACCTATAAAATCCGGTCCTGTGCCTGTTGCTGGGTACGACTTGGCATGGAGACGTAGTATGTTAAATTTTAAGCCTCAATGTATTACCTAAGTGCTCGAAAAAAAAAATGAATACCCTTAACTGATGTATAACGTAGCCTTTATGAGGCGTCTTTTGAACTTTATAAGGAATACGACCACCGTTAACAACCTGAAATACTATGACTTTGGGTTTCTACAATCCTTCTGTAGCAAATATGACATGATTTATATGAGATTTTACCTTCGACAAAGCGCAATATAGAAAATATACCCGAAATACACGAACAAATCGACAAAAGCTCAAAGACTTTGATTTTTTTTTGTGTATAAGATATTTAATCTGGGCGTGTGAGTGTTGCTTGGTACTACTTGTAATGTAGGAATACTGTGTGATAATTATTAGGCATCTAAGTTCTACATTAGGGCGAAAAACCATTAAAAACCACAAAAAATCTTAGAAAAAGCTTAAGTTTAAAAAATCTAGCGCTAACTAATGGTGAAAGGGGTGAGATACGGTAAAATGTCACAGAACTAAAGTTGTAGTTCGTCTAAAATCTGTGGGACATAGTGTTCTTTGTTTTTCGATAGGACAACCCGTTTGGCCGCTAGAGCTCAAATAAAAAATACTACATTTCGATTTTGTATTCCAAAATTTTCTTTTTGAGATAGGCCAAACAAAAAATAGTAGGATTTGGGAAGAAAAGGAGCAACGCACACGCAAGCCATATATCACGATCCTAGTTAAAGTATAAATGGTGATAAGTGCATTCTAATTAATAACAATTGTTCCGGAACCGGCATTTCCTTACTACTTATACTTAGAAAACGGCCAAATCTATAAAATTTAACAGTTTTTTTATTTTCCGACAGGTTTAAGTAATAAAAACTGGTCATCTTTCTGCTTTTATTAACTAAGTGTGATGTAGACATACTGCGTGCCCAATATTAGGCCTTCATCAAGTATATTAACGTGATATGAAATAAAAAACCGCCACAAAATCTCAAAATTTTTAAAAATCTAGAGCTATCTAAGGGTGAAGGAGACGAGATACGACAAAACGTCATAGGACCAAAGTTGTAGATCTTGCAAAACCCGTGTCACTTGGTGGTGTCCGTTTTTTGATAGGACCATCCGTTCGCGCGCTAGAGCTCAAAAACTGGAATTTTAAAATGAGCCTTTTTTGGGGGTTTTAAATATTTTTTTAGGGGGGTTAAAATAAAATATTGTTGGTTTTGGCAATTTTCCTGGGGGTTACAAGCTATAAGCTACCTGCATGCAAAATTTCAGGTTTCTAGCTCCTCTAGAAGTGGTCTAGAATTCGTATACCTCAGTCAGTCAGTCAGTCAGTCAGTCAGTCAGTCAGTCAGTGAGTTACACATGCGGCTGTATATATGTTAGATTCATTAATTCAATGAAACTTGGTGAGTGGTATCTTTTGGTTGATGAATGATTGAGTGGCTTTTTAAAGATTTTTATTGTGGCTCATAATTTTTAGCTTGAATCTCAGACATTTTTAGGGTCCCTATTGGACCAAACTTACTAAGTTAGCCTTATGTTATTCTTATGGAGAAGAATAACAATGTTATATTTAGCTTATCTACAAATATAGGTATTTTATTAAACTCTGAAAGTGGCTTATGTGGTAGGTAGGTATATATTTACATTGGAAATTCGCTGTGTACGCATGTTTTCTGTGTCTGGGGAGCTTCAATTCTACCTCGTTTCACTTCAGTTTGACTATATATGTTTTTACCAAAAATACAACATCTTTAGGAACCAAAAAAAGTCTATCTTAATTTTATGCATTTATTTTGGACCTTACACCTCAAACAAATGATAATTTTTAATAATATTTGTTTCAAGCTACTAACGTTTCACGAAGTTGTTTTAATTAAATAACTCAATATTAGTGAGATGTAGGTCAAGTTTTAACTCTAAAAATGTTGCATTTGTTTACTAAAATAATGATGGAAAACATTCCATGATAGGATTATAAATGACTTACTATTGGTTATGTTCATTGTTTAAAGATGCACATTTAATATAATGTAACTTATTTGTATATTTTTAACGCATAAAGAACATTGAGCAGCCAAGAGTTTATGAAGTGGTCTCTTGTGGTTAGTTCTTAACAAAAGGTTGAGACAATGGAAACTTGACGGTTTTGTCGTCCGAGGTCACAAAATGAACATTCACTGGTGATCATCATTACTGCCCAATAACTTCTCAATTATTTTATTCACTGAACTTTACTAATTACATATACAGTGTTGAATTTTGTCATTATTATTTTGAAACTGATTAATTGTTTAGGAAAAATAAAACTACTTGTCTATTTAAATATGATAAATGTATTTGTTTAATATTTTATCAAGAAAAGAATGAATTCTCTTGTAATGCCCTACTTTACTCAATTTCAGTTTACATTATAACAATGTTTTACATCCCTTTCACGTTTTGTTATATCACCTTGATTTATATTTATATATAATTTGAAAAATCTAGCGCTACCGAAGGGTGAAGGGAGCAAGATACGACAAAAAGTCACAGTAACAAAGTTGTAGATCTTGTAAAATCCGTGACACGTGGTGGTGTCCGTTTTTCGATAGGTCAATCCGTTCGGCCGCTAGAGCTCAAAAACTGTAATTTTAAAATAAGCCTTTTTGGGGGGGGGGGTTTAAATATTTTTTTAGGGGGGTTAAAATAAAAAATTGAGTTTTGGCAATTTTTCTGGGGGTTACAAGCTATAAGCTACCTGCATGCAAAATTTCAGGTTTCTAGCTAGTCTAGAAGTGGTCTAGAATTCGTATACCTCAGTGAGTGAGTGAGTGAATGAGTGAGTGAGTGAGTGAGTGAGTGAGTTACACATGCGGCTGTATATATTTTAGACGCGCTTCGCTCGCTGGGGGCTCCGCCCCCAGACCCCTGTGGGAGGCTTCGCCCCCAGGTCACTGTTTGGCCACAGTTTAATGTAAACTGGTCCAAATTCTATTTAAGACCTAAATTCTACAATTATTTCAAGGCTTTGATTATTTTAAGGGTTTAACCTATAAAATCCGGTCCTGTGCCTGTTGCTGAGTACGACTTGGCATGGAGACGTAGTATGTTAAATTTTAAGCCTCAATTTATTACCTAAGTGCTCGAAAAAAAATGAATACCCTTAACTGATGTATAATGTAGCCTTTATAAGGCGTCTTTTGAACTTTATAAGGAATACGACCACCGTTAACAACCTGAAATACTATGACTTTGGGTTTCTACAATCCTTCTGTAGCAAATATGACATGATTTATATGAGATTTTACCTTCGACAAAGCGCAATATAGAAAATATACCCGAAATACACGAATAAATCTACAAAAGCTCAAAGACTTTGATTTTTTTTTGGTGTATAAGATATTTAATCTGGGCGTGTGAGTGTTGCTTTGTACTAATTGTAATGTAGGAATACTGTGTGATAATTATTAGGCATCTAAGTTCTACATTAGGGCGAAAAACCATTAAAAACCACAACAAATATTAGAAAAAGCTTAAGTTTAAAAAATCTAGCGCTAACGAATGGTGAAAGGGGTGAGATACGGTAAAATGTCACAGAACTAAAGTTGTAGTTCGTCTAAAATCTGTGGCACATAGTGTTCTTCTTTTTTCGATAGGACAACCCGTTTGGCCGCTAGAGCTCAAATAAAAAATACTACATTTCGATTTTGTATTCCAAAATTTTCTTTTTGAGATAGGCCAAACAAAAAATAGTAGGATTTGGGAAGAAAAGGAGCAACGCACACGCAAGCCATATATCACGATCCTAGTTAAAGTATAAATGGTGATAAGTGCATTCTAATTAATAACAATTGTTCCGGAACCGGCATTTCCTTACTACTTATACTTAGAAAACGGCCAAATCTATAAAATTTAAGAGTTTTTTTTATTTTCCGACAGGTTTAAGTAATAAAAACTGGTCATATTTCTGCTGTTATTAACTAAGTGTGATGTAGACATACTGCGTGCCCAATATTAGGCCTTCATCAAGTATATTAACGTGATATGAAATAAAAAACCGCCACAAAATCTCAAAATTTTAAAAAATCTAGAGCTATCTAAGGGTGAAGGAGACGAGATACGACAAAACGTCATAGAACCAAAGTTGTAGATCTTGCATAATCCGTGACACGTGGTGGTGTCCGTTTTTTGATAGGACCATCCGTTCGCGCGCTAGAGCTCAAAAACTGGAATTTTAAAATGAGCCTTTTTTGGGGGTTTTAAATATTTTTTTAGGGGGGTTAAAATAAAATATTGTTGGTTTTGGCAATTTTCCTGGGGGTTACAAGCTATAAGCTACCTGCATGCAAAATTTCAGGTTTCTAGCTCCTCTATAAAAGGTCTAGAATTCGTATACCTCAGTCAGTCAGTCAGTCAGTCAGTCAGTCAGTCAGTGAGTTACACATGCGGCTGTATATATGTTAGACTCGCTTCGCTCGCTGGGGGCTCCGCCCCGAGACCCCTGTGGGGAGCTTCGCCCCCAGGTCACTGTCACATGGTTTAATTACGATAATAATCCGAGGTCCTATGTATACTCAAAATATAAAGTAGACTTATTGAGTGAACAAATTTAGGCCTAGCAGTACAATATTAGAGTACATAACAATTTAAAAATCACTCCGCCTCCGCCCCTAGGCCCCTGTGGGGGGCTTTTCCCCCAGGTCGCTGTTTGGCCACAGTTTAATGTAATTTGGTCCAAATTATATTTAAGACCTAAATTCTACAACTATTCCAAGGCTTTGATTATTGTTAAGGGTTTAACCTATAAAATCTGGCTATATGCCTGTTGATGAATACTACTTGGTATGGAGTATGTTAAATTTTAAGCCTCCATTTCTTACCTAAGTGCTTGAAAAAAATTATACCCTTAACCGATGTAAAGTGTAGCCTTTAAAGGCGTATTTTAAACCTTATAAGGGATACGACCACCGTTAACAACCTGAAAAACTATGACTTTGGGTAACTTCAAGCCTTCTGCAACAAATATGACATGATTTATAAGGGATTTTACCCTCGACAGAGCGCAACATAAAAAATGTACCCGAAAAACACGAAAAGTCTACAAGGGCTCTAAAACTTAGATTTTTGTGGTTTTTTTAGATACTTATTCCTGGCGTGGGAGTATTGCTTAGTACTAAGTGTAATGTAGGAATACTGTGTGATAAGTATTAGGCCTATAAGGTCTATATTAGAGCGACAAACCATTAAAAACCACGAACAAATCTATGGAAAAAGTTTAAATTTTAAAAAATCTAGCGCTATCTAAGGGTGAAGGGGGTGAGATACGGCAAAAAGTCATAGGACTAAAGTTGTAGTTCGTCTAAAATCCGTGGCACGTGGTGGTCTTTGTTTTTCGATAGGACAACCCGTTCAGCCGCTAGAGCTCAAATAAAAAAATACTACATTTTGATTTTTGTATTCACAATTATTTATTTTGTTGAGATAGTTCAAACTAATAATATTAGGATTTGCGAAGAAAAGATGCAAGGCACATGCATGCCAAATCTCACTTTTCTAGTTCAAGTATTATTGGTGTCACGTGTCTGTCCAATAATATAAATTGGCCCAGAACCCCCAATACGCCACTACTTATACTAAGAAAACGGTCATATCTAAAGATTTTTAGAGTTTTTTCATTTTTCGACAGGTTTAATTAATAAAAACTGGTCATATTTCTGCTGATATTTACTAAATGTGATGTAGACATACTGCGTGCCCAATATTAGGCCTCCATAAAGTATATTAACGTGATAGGAAATAAAAAACCGCCACAAAATCTCAAAATTTGAAAAAATCTAGAGCTATCTAAGGGTGAAGGAGACGAGATACGACAAAAAGTCATAGGAACAAACTTGTAGATCTTGCAAAATCCGTGGCACGTGGTGGTGTCCGTTTTTTGATCGGACAATCCGTTTAACCGCTAGAGCTCAAAAACTGTAATTTTAAAATAAGCTTTTTTGGGTGGGTTTTAAATATTTTTTACGGGGGGTTAAAATACAAAATTGTCAGTTTTGGCAATTTTACTGGGGGTTACAAGCTATAAGCTACCTGCATGCAAAATTTCAGGTTTCTAGCTCATATAGAAGTGGTCTAGAATTCGTATACCTCAGTCAGTCAGTCAGTCAGTACACATGCGGCTGTATATATTATAGACTCGCTTCGCTCGCTGGGGGCTCCGCCCCCAGACCCCTGTGGGGGGCTTCGCCCCAATTTCGCTGTTTGGCCACAGTTTAATGTAAACTGGTCCAAATTCTATTTAAGACCTAAATTCTACATCTATTCCAAGACTTTGATTATTTTAAGTGTTTAACCTATAAAATCCGGTTATATGCCTGTTGCTGAATACGACTTGGCATGGAGACGTAGTATGTTAAATGTTAAGCCTCAATGTATTACCTAAGTGCTCGGAAAAAAATGAATACTTATAAGGCGTCTTTTGAACCTTATAAGGAATACGACCACCGTTAACAACCTGAAATACTATGACTTTGGGTTTATACAATCCTTCTGCAGCAAATATGACATGATTTATAAGAGATTTTACCTTCGACAAAGCGCAATATAGAAAATATACCCGAAATACACGAATAAATCTAAAAAGTTCAAAGACTTTAATTTTTTTGGGTGTATAAGATATTTAATCTGGGCGTGTGAGTGTTTCTTGGTACTAATTGTAATGTAGGAATACGGTGTGATAAATATTAGGCCTCTAAGTTCTATATTAGAGCGAAAAACCATTAAAAACCACAACAAATCTTAGAAAAAGCTTAAATTTAAAGAATCTAGCGCTACCTAAGGGTGAAGGGGGTGAGATACGGCAAAATGTCATAGAACTAAAGTTGTAGTTCGTCTAAAATCCGTGGCACATGGTGGTCTTTGTTTTTCGATAGGACAACCCGTTTGGCCACTAGAGCTCAAATAAAAAATACTACATTTTGATTTTGTATTCCCAAATTTTCTTTTTGAGATAGTTCAAACTAAAAATAGTAGGACTTGGGAAGAAAAGGTGCAACGCACACGCAAGCCATATATCAAGATCCTAGTTAAAGTATAAATGGTGATACGTGCATTCTAATTAATAACAATAGTTCCGGAACCGGCATTTCCTTACTACTTATACTTAGAAAACGGTCAAATCTATAAAATTTAAGAGTTTTTTATTTTCCGACAGGTTTAACTAATAAAAACTGGTCAGATTTCTGCTGTTATTTACTAAGTGTGATGTAGACATACTGCGTGCCCAATATTAGGCCTTCATCAAGTATATTAACGTGATAGGAAATAAAAAACCGCCACAAATTCTCAAAATTTGAAAAAATCTAGAGCTATCTAAGGGTGAAGGAGACAAGATACGACAACAAGTCATAGGACCAAAGTTGTAGATCTTGCAAAATCCGTGGCACGTGGTGGTGTCCGTTTTTTGATAGGACCATCCGTTCGCACGCTAGAGCTCAAAAACTGGAATTTTAAAATAAGCCTTTTTTGGGAGTTTTAAATATTTTTTTTAGGGTGGTTAAAATAAAATATTGTTAGTTTTGGGGATTTTCCTGGGGGTTACAAGCTATAAGCTACCTGCATGCAAAATTTCAGGTTTCTAGCTCATCTAGAAGTGGTCTAGAATTCGTATACCTCAGTCAGTCAGTCAGTCAGTCAGTCAGTCAGTCAGTCAGTCAGTCAGTCAGTGAGTTACACATGCGGCTGTATATATGTTAGACTCGCTTCGCTCGCTGGGGGCTCCGCCCCCAGACCCCTGTGGGGGGCTTCGCCCCCAAGTCCCTGTCGTAAATTATACCCTTAACTGATGTATAATGTAGCCTTTAAAAGGCGTATTTTGAACCTTATAAGGGATACGACCACCGTTAACAACCTGAAATACTATGACTTTGGGTAACTAAAAGCCTCTGCAACAAATATGACATGATTTATAAGGGATTTTACCCTCGATAGTGCGCAACATAGAAAATTTACCCGAAAAACACGAAAAGTCTACAAGAGCTCAACAACTTTGATTTTTTTGGGTGTTTAAGATACTTAATCTGGGCGTGGGAGTATTTCTTAGTACTAATTGTAATGTAGGAATACTGTGTGATAAGTATTAGGCCTCTAAGTTCTATATTAGAGCGACAAAAAATTAAAAAACATAAACAAATTTGTGAAAAAGGTTTAAATTTAAAAAATCTAACGCTATCTAAGGGTGAAAGGTGAGATACGGCAAAATGTCATCAGACTAAAGTTGTAGTTCATCTGAAATCCGTGGCACATGGTGGTCTTCGTTTTTCGATAGGACAACCCGTTCCGCCGCTAGAGCTTGAATAAAAAAAATACTACATTTTGATTTTTGTATTCACAATTATTTATTTTTTTGAGATAGTTCAAACTAAAAATAGTAGGATTTGGAAAGAAAAGGTGGAAGGCACATTCATGCCAAATCTTACGTCTCTAGCTCAAGTATTATTGGTGTCACTCGTATATCCAATAATATAAATTGGGACAGAACCCCCAATACACCACTACTTATACTAAGAAAACGGTCATATCTAAAGATATTTAGATTTTTTCATTTTTCGACAGGTTTAATCAATAAAAACTGGTAATATTTCTGCTGATATTTACTAAGTGTGATGTAGACATACTGCGTGCCCAATATTAGGCCTCCATCAAGTATATTAACGTGATAGGAAATAAAAAACGGCCAAAATATTTCGAAAATATGCCGAAATTTGAAAAATCTAGCGCTACCTAAGGGTGAAGGAGACGAGATACGACAAAAGTCATAGGACCAAAGTTGTAGATCGTCTAAAATCCGTGGCACGTGGTTGTCTCTGTTTCTCGATAGGACCAACCGTTCGTCCGCTACAGCTCAAATAAAAAGGCACTATTTTGGACATGTTCAAAATTTCCTCCATTTTGAATTTTTTTGAGGGGGTTAAAATAAAAAATTGTAACTTTTTGGGATTTTCCGGGGGGTTACAAGGTACAGGCTACATACATGCCAAATTTCAGGTTTCTAGCTCGTCTAGAAGTGGTCTAGAATTCGTATACCTCAGTGAGTGAGTGAGTGAGTGAGTGAGTCAGTTACACATGCGGCTGTATATATATTAGACTCGCTTCGCTCGCTGGGGGCTCCGCCCCCAGACCCCTGTGGGGGGCTTCGCCCCCAGGTCGCTCTTTGGCCAAAATTTAATGTAAATTGGTCCAAATCTATACTTATTTAATAGGAGAGCAGGTTTTTTGTGACAATCACTCCTCCTAAACTACACAACCGATTTTCATGTTTTTGGTGTCATTGGAAAGAGCCTAACGTGAAGTTGTGCAGGAAACCTTTTTATAGAGAAATAAGTTGTGAGTGAGGCCCTGGGGCCCTTTAAAGTTGAGTTTTTTCCTATAAGCTTAACATTGGGAAATAACTATAAGTTTTAAGCAATCAGCTGGATAGAGTAAACACAGTTAATCAGCAGGCCATGTTGGCTTTGGAACGTTAACACGATATTTATAAATGATGATCGCGAGCGAAGCCGCGACAGGTTTATAAGTTCTCTTTAAGACCTATGAACTCTACAAATATTCCAAGGTTTTTATTATTTTTAGGGATTTAACCTATCAAATCTGGTCATATGCCAGTTGGTGAATACTACTTGGCATGGAGAAGTATTGTATGTTAAATGTTAAGTTTCCATTTATTACCTAAGTGCTTGGAGAGAAAATTGAAACCCTACACTGGATTCTGTGATATAGCCTTTATAGGACGTCGCCAAAACCTTATAAGGGGGAAAAACAAAGTGAACAACCTAAATTGCTATGTATTTGGTCAACAATAAGCATTCTGCAACAAATATAACATTATTTATAAGGGTTTTTACCCTTGCTGGAGCGCTACATAAAAAATACACCTAATAAAAACAAATAAATTTATAAAAGTTCAAAGTCTTTTTTTTTCTTTCGGGTGTTTAAGTGATATAATCTGGGCGTATGACTGGTTCTAAATACTAATTAATTGTAATATAGGAATACTATGTGCCAAATACTAGGCCTCTAAGTTCTGTATTAGAACGGCAAACCATTGAAAACCACGTTAAAATCTTGAAATTTAACAAATATAGCGCTATCTAAGGGTTAAGGGGTCGAGATACGGCAAAAAGTCATGGGAAGAAAATTGTAGATCGCCTAAAATCCGTGGAACGTGATAGTCTCCGTTTGTTGATAGGACAATCTGTTTGGCCGCTAGAACTCAAATAAAACGACACTTTTTTATTTAATTTTTTGATTTGCCATTATTAATTTTTATTAAGGGAATTTAAACTGACTAAAGTAAAATTTGGAAATTTTCTCTGGGAGTCTCCGTTTTTTGATAGGACAATCTGTTTGGCCGCTAGAACTCAAATAAAACGACACTTTTTTTATTTAATTTGTTGATTTGCCATTATTAATTTTTATTAAGGGAATTTAAACTTACTAAAGTAAAATCTGGAAATTTTCTCTGGGATTAATAGGTGAAAAACACCACCATGCTAAATATCAAGATCATAGCTCAAGTATAAATGGTGTCACGTGCATGTCAATTAATCTCAATTGGTATAGAATCATCATAGCATTACTACTTATACGAAGAAAATGGTCAAATCTAAAGATATTTAGAGTTTTTGATTTTCCGACTGGTTTAAGTAATCAAGACTGGTCAAATTACTGCTGTTATTTACTATAACATATTTTATAGACATACTTCGTGCCCAATATTAGGCCTTCATCAATTATATTAACATGATACAAAATAAAATACCACCACAAAATCTCGAAAGTATGCAGAAATTTGAAAAATATAGTTATACCAAAATAGAACTCTTCTTCTGTCAAACAAGATTTATAAAATATATTTTTTTAAGTTCCAAGGGTTAAAATCATCACAAACAACTAAAAACCTAGGAAATATGGTAACCATCGATAAGTTGTAGTTTATGTACGTAATTAAAAAAATCGTACAAAAACCTTTAATCTGTAGTTCATATAGTGAAATCTGCAAATATTATGTGCAACAAATTAGGCCTCTCAGAACACTATTGAAGTAAAACACGACTTCAGAACCTGAAACCTTGAAAATTCTCTAAATTCGGTCAAAACCAATCCTGAAAATCATGCAGAATAAGTGGAAATAAAACAAAGAAATAAATAAATAACCAGTAAACATTTTAAAAATAGCCATACAACTTGAATAAATAATATACAGAGTTCCTCAAGAATCAATTTAATAAGGTAAAAATATGAAAAGTACACAAATTTTAAGGCTTAGCTTTCTTATAGAGGGTTAAATCATACAAATTGGTCATATGCATGCTGCATACTACGTATAGGTAACTAAAAGCCTTCTGCAACAAATATGACATAATTAAGAGATTTTACCCTCGACAGAGCGCAACATAAAAAAGATACCCGAAAAACACGATAAAATCTACAAACGCTCAAAGACTTTGATTTTTTTGCGTGCTTAAGATATTTAATCTGAGCGTGTGAGTGTTATTTGGTACTAATTGTAATGTAGGAATACTGTGTGATAAGTATTAGGCCTCTAAGTTCTATATTAGAGCGACAAACCATTAAAAACCACGAACAAATCTATGAAAAAGTTTAAATTTAAAAAATCTAGCGCTATCTAAGGGTGAAGGGGCTGGAATACGGCAAAATGTCATAGGACTAAAGTTGCAGTTCGTCTGAACTCCGTGGCACGTGGTGGTCTTCGTTTTTTGATACGACAACCCATTTGGCCGCTAGATCTCAAATAAAAAAATACATTATTTTGATTTTTGTATTCACAATTATTTATTTTGTTGAGATAGTTCAAACGAAAAATAGTAGAATTTGGGAAGAAAAGGTGCAAGGCACATGCATTCCAAATCTCACGTCTCTAGCTCAAGTATTATTGGTGTCACGTGTATATCCAATAATATAAATTGGCATAGAACCCCCAATACACCACTACTTATACTAAGAAAACGGTCACATCTAAAGATATTTAGAGTTTTTCATTTTTCGACAGGTTTAATTAATAAAAACTGGTCATATTTCTGCTGCTATTTACTAAGTGTGATGTAGACATACTGCGTGCCCAATATTAGGCCTCCATCAAGTATATTACGTGATAGTAAATAAAAAACGGCCACAAAATATAGAAAATATGCCGAAATTTGAGAAATCTAGCGCTATCTAAGGGTGAAGGAGACGATATACGACAAAAAGTCATAGGACCAAAGTTATTGATCGTCTAAAGCCCGTTTGTCGTGGTGGTCTCCGTTTCTCGATAGGACCAACCGTTCGGCCACTACAGCCCGAAAAATGCACTATTTTGGAGATGTTCAAAATTTTCTCACTTTTGAATTTTTTGAGGAGGTTAAAATAACAAATCATACCTTTTTGCAATTTTCCTGGGGGTTTCAACTGACAAGCTACATGTAGGCCTAATTCCATGTTTCTGGCTTATCTAGAATTACCTGAGTAAGTCGATAATGCAGTTTGTCATTTATAGAATAATTGAGGTTTTTAATTTTTTTGGGATGTTTAATATTAAAACATGTTAGTTTATCGAGTGTTTCGTGAAGGGTAATGTGTAAAAATATTGAGTGCTAAATATCAAGCCTTTACATACTAAATTAAAGTGATAGGAAATTAAAAACCACGAAAATAACCATCGAAATTGCCTGAAATTTTAAAAATCTAGCGCTACCTAAGGGTGAAGGGAGCAAGATACGACAAAAAGTCATAGGAACAAAGTTGTAGATCTTGCAAAATCCGTGGCACATGGTCGTGTCTGTTTTTCGATAGGTCAATTCGTTCGGCCGCTAGAGCTCAAAAACTGTAATTTTAAAATAAACCTTTTTGGGGGGTTTTAAATTTTTTTTTTAGGGGGGTTAAAATAAAAAATTGTCAGTTTTGGAAATTTTTCTGGTGGTTACAAGCTATAAGCTACCAGCATGCAAAATTTCAGGTTTCTAGCTAGTCTAGAAGTGGTCTAGAATTCGTATACCTCAGTGAGTGAGTGAGTGAGTGAGTGAGTGAGTGAGTTACACATGCGGCTGTATATATTATAGACTCACTTCGCTCGCTGCGGGCTCCGCCCCCAGACCCCTGTGGGGGGCTTCGCCCCCAGGTCGCTGTTTGGCCACAGTTTAATGTAAATTCTGTTTCTGAATACTACTTGTCATGGAGACGTAGTATGTTAAACGGTAAGCCTCCATGTATTACCTAAGTGCTTAAAACAAATTAATACCCTTAACTGATGTATAATGTAGCCTTTATAAGGCGTCGTTTAAACCAGATAAGGAATACGACTACCGTTAACAAACTGAAATGCTATGACTTTGGTAACTAGAAGCCTTCTGCAACAAATATGGCATGATTTATAAGGGATTTTACCCTTAACAGAGCCAACATAAAAAATACACCCGAAAACCACGAAAAGTCTACAAGAGCTCATAAACCTTTGATTTTTTTGGGTGTTTAAGTTACTTGATCTGGGCGTGGGAGTATTGCTTGGTACTAATTGTAATGTAGGAATACTGTTTGATAAGTATTAGGCCTCTAAGTTCTATATTAGATCGACAAACCATTAAAAACCACGAACAAATCTATGAAAAAAGTTTAAATTTAAGAAATCTAGCGCTATCTAAGGGTGAAGGGGGTGAGATACGGCAAAATGTCATAAGACGAAAGTTTTAGTTCGTCTAAAATCCGTGGCACGTGGTGGTCTTCGTTTTTCAATAGGACAACCCGTTCGGCCGCTAGAGCTCAAATAAAAAATACTACATTTTGATTTTTGGATTCACAATAATTTATTTTGTTGAGATAGTTCAAACTGAAATAATAGAATTTGGGAAGAAAAGGTGCAAGGCACATGCATGCCAAATCTAACGTCTCTAGCTCAAGTATTATTGGTGTCACGTGTATGTCCAATAATATTAATTGGCCAGAACCCCCAATACACCACTACTTATACTAAGAAAACAGGCATATCTAAAGATATTTAGAGTTTTTCATTTTTCGGCAGGTTTAATTAATAAAAACTGGTAATATTTCTGCTGCTATTTACTAAGTGTAATGTAGACATACTGCGTGCATAATATTAGGCCTCCATCAAGTATATTAACGTGATAGGCAATAAAAAACGGCCAAAATAATTCGAAAATATGCCGAAATTTGAAAAATCTAGCGCTACCTATGGGTGAAGGAGACAAGATACGACAAAAAGTCATATAACCAAAGTTGTAGATCGTCTAAAATCCGAGGGTCGTGGTGGTCTCCGTTCTTCGATAGGACCAACCGTTCGGCCGCTACAGCCACAAAAAATGCACTATTTTGGAGATTTTCAAAATTTCCTCCATTTTGAATTTTTTTGAGGAGGTTAAAATAAAAAAATTATACCTTTTTGCAATTTTTCTGGGGTTTCAATGGACAAGCTACATGTAGGCCTAATTCCATGTTTCTAGCTTTTCTAGAATTACCTGAGTAAGTCAATAATGCAGTTTGACAATTATGGAATAATTAGGGGTTTTAATTTTTCTGGGATGTTTAATTATTAAAACATGTTAGTTTATCGAGTGTTTCGTGAAAGGTAATGTGTCAACATATTGAGTGCAAAATATCAAGCCTTTATATACTAAATTAAAGTGATAGGAAATTAAAAACCACGAAAATAACCGTCGAAATTGCCTAAAATTTGAAAAATCTAGCGCTACCTAAGGGTGAAGGAGACGAGATACGACAAAAAGTCATAGGACCAAAGTTATAGATCGTCTAAAGCCCGTGTGTCGTAGTAGTCCCCGTTTCTCGATTGGACCAACCGTTCGGACGCTACAGCACAAAAACATGCACTATTTTGGAGATGTTCAAAATTTCCTCCCTTTTGAATTTTTTTGAGGAGGTTAAAATAAAAAATTATACCTTTTTGAAATTTTCCTGGGCGTTTCAATAGACAAGATACATATAGGCCTAATTCCATGTTTCTAGCTTATCTAGAATTACCTGAGTAAGTCGATAATGCAGTTTGTCCTTTATAGAATAATTAGGGTTTTTAATTTTTTTGGGATGTTTAATTATTAAAATATGTTAGTTTATCGAGTTTTTCGTGAAGGGTAACGTGTAAACATATTGAGTGCCAAATATCAAGCCTTTACATACTAAATTAAAGTGATAGGAAATTAAAGACCACAAAAATAACCGTCGAAATTGCCCGAAATTTGAAAAATCTAGCGCTACCTAAGGGTGAAGGGAGCAAGATACGACAAAAAGTCATAGAAACAAAGTTGTAGATCTTATAAAATCCGTGTCACGTGGTGGTGTCCGTTTTTCGATAGGTCAATCCGTTCGGCCGCTAGAGCTCAAAAACTGTAATTTTAAAATAAGCATTTTTGGGGGGGGTTTAAATATTTTTTAGGGGGGTTAAAATACAAAATCGTCAGTTTTGGCGATTTTCCTGGGGGTTACAAGGTATAAGCTACCTGCATGCAAAATGTCAGGTTTCTAGCTCGTCTAGAAGTGGTCTAGAATTCGTATACCTCAGTGAGTGAGTGAGTCAGTTACACATGCGGCTGTATATATATTAGACTCGCTTCGCTCGCTGGGGGCTCCGCCCCCAGACCCCTGTGGGGGGCTTCGCCCCCAGGTCGCTGTTTGGCCTCATGTTGAAGTGGTGTAGTTTCAAATGGCCCAGAAGCCCAATAAGACCACTACTTATACTAAGAAAACAGACTAATCAGCAGATATTTAAGTATAATACCATCCGTTTGGCTGCTAGAACTGTTTAAACAACAGTACATTCTGATTGTTTATAACCGTTATTATGAATTGTTTTGAGGTAGTTAAAACAAAAAAATAATGCTTGGGAATTTTCTGTGAGATTAAATGGTGCAAAGCACATGCATGCCAAATCTCACGTCTCTAGCTCAAGTGTTATTGGTGTCACGTGCATGTACAATAATATAAATTGGCACAGAACCCCCAATGCATTACTACTTATACCAAGAAAACGGTCATATCTTAAGATATTTAGAGTATTTCATTTTTCGACAAGTTTAATTCATTAAAACTGGTCATATGACTGCTGCTATTTACTAAGTGTGATGTAGACATACTGCGTGCCCAATATTAGGCCTCCATCAAGTATTTTAACGTGGTAGGAAATAAAAAACTGCCAAAAAATATAGAAAATATGCCGAAATTAGAGAAATCTAGCGCTACCTAAGGGTGAAAGAGACGAGATACGACTAAATGTCATAGGGCCAAATTTTTAGATCGTCTAAAATCCGTTATTCGTGGTGGTCTCTGTTTCTCGATAGGACCAACCGTTCGGCCGCTACAGCCACAAAAAATGCACTATTTTGGAGATGTTCAAAAATTCCTCCATTTTGATTTTTTTTGAGGAGGTTAAAATAAAAAATTATACCTTTTTGCAATTTTTCTGGGGGTTTCAATGGACAAGCTACATGTAGGCCTAATTCCATATTTCTAGCTTATCTAGAATTACCTGAGTAAGTCGATAATGCAGTTTGTCATTTGTGGAATAATTAGGGTTTTTAATTTTTTGGGATGTTTAATTATTGAAACATGTTAGTTTATCGAGTGTTTCGTGAAGGGTAATGCGTCAACATATTGAGTGCCAAATATCAAGCCTTTAAATACTAAATTAAAGTGATAAGAAATTAAAAACCACGAAAATAAACGTCGAATTTGACTAAAATTTGAAAAATCTAGCGCTACCTAAGGGTGAAGGGAGCAAGATACGACAAAAGGTCATGGGAACAAAGTTGTAGATCTTGCAAAATCCGTGGACGTGGTGGTGTCCGTTTTTCGATAGGTCAATCCGTTCGGCCGCTAGCGCTCAAAAACTGTAATTTTAAAATAAGCCTTTTTTGGGGGGGTTTAAATATTTTTTTTAGGTGGGTTAAAATAAAAAATTGTCAGTTTCGGCAATTTTTCTGGTGGTTACAAGCTATAAGCTACCTGCATGCAAAATTTCAGGTTTCTAGCTAGTCTAGAAGTGGTCTAGAATTCGTATACCTCAGTGAGTGAGTGAGTGAGTGAGTGAGTGAGTGAGTGAGTGAGTTACACATGCGGCTGTATATATTATAGACTCGCTTCGCTCGCTGGGGGCTCCGCCCCCAGACCCCTGTGGGGGGCTTCGCCCCCAGGTCGCTGTTTAGCCATGATTAATGTAAATTCTAGTTACGACTTAAATTCTACAACTATTCCAGGGCTTTGATTATTTTTAAAGGTTTAACATATAAAATCCGGTCATCTGCCTGTTGATGAATACTACTTGGCATGGAGACGTAGTATGTTAAATTTTAAGCCTCCATGTATTACCTAAGTGCTTGAAAAAAAATAATACCCTCAACTGATGACTTTGGGTAACTACAGGCCTTCTGCAAAAAATATGGCATGATTTATAAAGGATTTCACCCTCGACAGAGCGCAACATAAAAAATGTACCAAAAAAACGAAAAGTCTACAAGAGCTCAAAAACTTAGATTTTTTTGGGTTTTTAAGATACTTAATCTGGACGTGGTAGTATTGCTTAGTACTAATTGTAATATAGGAATACTGTGTGATAAGTATAGGCCTCTAAGTTCTATATTAGAGCGACAAACCATTAAAAACCACAAACCAATTTGTGAAAAAAGTTTAAATTTAAAAAATCTAGTGCTATCTAAGGGTTAAAGGGGTGAGATACGGCAAAATGTCATAGGACTAAAGTTGTAGTTCGTCTGAAATCCGTGGCACGGGGTGGTCTTCGTTTTTTGATAGGACAACCCATTTGGCCGCTAGAGCTCAAATAAAAAAATACTTCATTTTGATTTTTGTATTCACAATTATTTATTTAGTTGAGATAGTTCAAACTAAAAATAGTAGGATTTGGGAAGAAAAGGTGCAAGGCACATGCATGCCAAATCTCACGTCTCTAGCTCAAGTATTATTGGTGTCACGTGTATGTCCAATAAAATAATTGAGACAGAACCCCCAATACACCACTACTTATACTAAGAAAACGGTCATATCTAAAGATATTTAGAGTTTTTCATTTTTCGACAGGTTTAATTACTAAAAACTGGTCATATTTTTCGTGCTATTTACTAAGTGTGATGTAGACATACTGCGTGCCCAATATTGGGCCTCCATCAAGTATATTAACGTGATAGGAAATAAAAAACGGACAAAATATTTCGAAAATATGCCGAAATTTAAAAAATCTAGCGCTACCTAAGGGTGAAGGAAACAAGATACGCAAAAAGTCATAGGACCAAAGTTTTAGATCGTCCAAGATCCGTGTGTCGCGGTGGTCTCAGTTTCTCGATAGGACAATCCGTTTGGCCGCTACAGCCCAAAAAATGCACTATTTTGGATAAATTCAAATTTTCCTCCATTTTTAATTTTTTTATGTGGTTCTGATTAAAAATTATACCTTTTTGCAATATTTCTGGTAGTTTTAATGGACAAGCTACATGTAGGCCTAATTCTACGTTTATAGCTTGTCTAGAATTACCTGAGTAAGTCGATAATGCAGATTGTCCTTTATGGAACAATTAGGGTTTTTAATTTTTTTGAGGTTTACATATTAAAATATGTTAGTTTATAGTCCAATTCATGAAGGGTAATGTGTAAACATATTGTGTGCCAAATATCAAGCCTTTATATACTAAATTAATGTGATAGGAAATTAAAAACATCGAAAATAACCGTCGAAATTGCCTGAAATTTGAAAAATCTAGCGCTACCTAAGGGTGAAGGGAGCGAGATACGACAAAATGTCATATGAACAAAGTTGTAGATCTTGCAAAATCCGTGGCACATGGTGGGGTCCGTTTTTCGATAGGTCAATCCGTTCGGCCGCTAGAGCTCAAAAACTGTAATTTTAAAATAAGCCTTTTTGGGGGGGGTTTAAATATTTTTTTGGGGGGGTTATGATATACAACTGTCAGTTTTGGCGATTTTCCTGGGGGTTCCAAGCTATAAGCTACCTGCATGCAAAATTTCAGGTTTCTAGCTCGTCTAGAAGTGGTCTAGAATTCGTATACCTCAGTGAGTGAGTGAGTGAGTGAGTGAGTGAGTGAGTGAGTGAGTGAGTCAGTTACACATGCGGCTGTATCAATTTAAAAATCGCTCCGCCCCCCCCTAGGCCCCTGTGGGGGGCTTCGCCCCCAGGTCGCTGTTTGGCGACATTTTAATGTAAATTGGTCCAAATTCTATTTAAGACCTAAATTCTACAACTGTTCCAAGGCTTTGATTATTTTTAAGGGTTTAACCTATAACATCAGGCCATATGCCTGTTGATGAATACTATTTGGTATGGAAACGTAGTATGTTAAATTTTAAGCCTCCATGTATTACCTAAGTGCTTGAAAAACATTTTTAACCTTAACTGATATATAATGTATCCTTTAAAAAGCGTATTTTGAACCTTATAAGGGATACGACCACCGTTAACAACCTGAAATACTATGACTTTGGGTAAATACAAGTCTTCTGCAACAAATTTGACATTATTTATAAGGGATTTTACCCTCAACAGAGCGCAACATAAAAAATGTACCCGAAAAACATGAAAAGTCTACAAGAGCTCAAAAACTTTGATTTTTTGAGTGATTAAGATACTTAATCTGGGCGTGGGAGTATTGCTTGGTACTAATTGCAATGTAGGAGTACTGTGTGATAAGTATTAGGCCTCTAAGTTCTATATTAGAGCGACAAACCATTAAAAACTACGAACAAATCTATGAAAAAGTTTAAATTTAAAAAATCTTGCGCTATCTAAGGGTGAAGGGGGTAGGATACGGCAAAATGTCATAGGACCAAAGTTGTCGTTCGTCTAAAATCCGTGACACGTGGTGGTCTTCGTTATTTGATAGGACAACCCATTTGGCCACTAGATCTCAAATAAAAAAATACTACATTTTGATTTTTGTAATCACAATTATTTATTTTGTTGAGATAGTTCAAACTAAAAATGGTAGGATTTGGGAAGAAAAGGTGCAAGGCACATGCATGCCAAATCTCACGTCCCTAGCTCAAGTATTATTGGTGTCACGTGTATGTCCAATAATATAAATTGGGACAGAACCCCCAATACACCACTACTTATACTAAGAAAACGGTCATATCTAAAGATATTTAGATTTTTTCATTTTTCGACAGGTTTGATTAATAAAAACTGGTAATATTTCTGATGCTATTTACTAACTGTGATGTAGAAATACTGCGTGCCCAATATTAGGCCTCCATCAAGTATATTAACGTGATAGGAAATAAAAATCGGCCAAAATATTTTGAAAATATGCCGAAATTTGAAAAATCTAGCGCTACCTAAGGGTGAAGGAGACGAGATACGACAAAAAGTCATGGGACCAAAGTTGTAGATCGTCTAAAATCCGTGACACGTGGTGGTCTTCGTTTTTTGATAGGACAACCCATTTGGCCACTAGATCTCAAATAAAAAAATACTACATTTTGATTTTTGTATTCACAATTATTTATTTTGTTGAGATAGTTCAAACTAAAAATGGTAGGATTTGGGAAGAAAAGGTGCAAGGCACATGCATGCCAAATCTCACGTCCCTAGCTCAAGTATTATTGGTGTCACGTGTATGTCCAATAATATAAATTGGGACAGAACCCCCAATACACCACTACTTATACTAAGAAAACGGTCATATCTAAAGATATTTAGATTTTTTCATTTTTCGACAGGTTTGATTAATAAAAACTGGTAATATTTCTGATGCTATTTACTAACTGTGATGTAGAAATACTGCGTGCCCAATATTAGGCCTCCATCAAGTATATTAACGTGATAGGAAATAAAAATCGGCCAAAATATTTTGAAAATATGCCGAAATTTGAAAAATCTAGCGCTACCTAAGGGTGAAGGAGACGAGATACAACAAAAAGTCATAGGACCAAAGTTGTAGATCGTCTAAAATTCGTGGCACGTGGTGGTCTCCGTTTCTCGATAGGACCAACCGTTTGGCCGCTACAGCTCAAATAAAAAGTCACTATTTTGGACATGTTCAAAATTTCCTCCATTTTGAATTTGTTTGAGGAAGTTAAAATAAAAAATTGTAACTTTTTGGAATTTTCCTGGGGGTTACAAGGTACAAGCTACCTGCATGCAAAATTTCAGGTTTCTAGCTCGTCTAAAAGTGGTCTAGAATTCGTATACCTCAGTGAGTGAGTCAGTTACACATGCGGCTGTATATATATTAGACTCGCTTCGCTCGCTGGGGGCTCCGCCCCCAGACCCCTGTGGGGGGCTTGGCCCCCAGGTCCCTGTCGTAAATTATACCCTTAACTGATGTATAATGTAGCCATTAAAAGGCGTATTTTGAACCTTATAAGGGATACGACCACCGTTAACAACCTGAAATACTATGACTTTGGGTAACTAAAAGCCTCTGCAACAAATATGACATGATTTATAAGGGATTTTACCCTCGACAGTGCGCAACATAGAAAATGTACCCGAAAAGTCTACAAGAGCTCAAAGACTTTGATTTTTTTGGGTGTTTAAGATACTTAATCTGGGCGTGGGAGTATTTCTTAGTACTAATTGCAATGTAGGAATACTGTGTGATAAGTATTAGGCCTCTAAGTTCTATATTAGCGTGACAAACCATTAAAAACCACAAACAAATTTGTGAAAAAAGTTTAAATTTAAAAAATCTAGCGCTATCTAAGGGTGAAAGGGGTGAGATACGGCAAAATGTCATAGGACTAAAGTTGTAGTTCGTCTGAAATCCGTGGCACATGGTGGTCTTCGTTTTTCGATAGGACAACCCGTTCGGCCTCTAGAGCTTAAATAAAAACATACTACATTTTGATTTTTGTATTCACAATTATTTATTTTATTGAGATAGTTCAAACTAAAAATAGTAGGATTTGGAAAGAAAAGGTGGAAGGCACATGCATGCCAAATCTCACGTCTCTAGCTCAAGTATTATTGGTGTCACGTGTATATCCAATAATATAAATTGGGACATAACCCCCAATACACCACTACTTATACTAAGAAAACGGTCATATCTAAAGATATTTAGATTTTTTCATTTTTCGACAGGTTTAATTAATAAAAACTGGTCATATTTCTGCTGATATTTACTAAGTGTGATGTAGACATACTGCGTGCCCAATATTAGGCCTCCATCAAGTATATTAACGTGATAGGAAATAAAAAACGGCCAAAATATTTCGAAAATATGCCGAAATTTGAAAAATCTAGCGCTACCTAAGGGTGAAGGAGACGAGATACGACAAAAAGTCATAGAACCAAAGTTGTAGATCGTCTAAAATCCGTGGCACGTGGTGGTCTCCGTTTCTCGATAGGACCAACCGTTCGGCCGCTACAGCTCAAATAAAAAGTCACTATTTTGGATATGTTCAAAATTTCCTCCATTTTGAATTTTTTTGAGGAGGTTAAAATAAAAAATTGCAACTTTTTGGAATTTTCCTGGGGGTTACAAGGTACAAGCTACATACATGCCAAATTTCAGGTTTCTAGCTCTTCTAGAAGTGGTCTAGAATTCGTATACCTCAGTGAGTTACACATGCGGCTGTATAAATTTTAGACTCGCTTCGCTCGCTGGGGGCTCCGCCCCCAGACCCCTGTGGGGGGCTTCGCCCCCAGGTCCCTGTCGTAAATTATACCCTTAACTGATGTATAATGTAGCCTTTAAAAGGCGTATTTTGAACCTTATAAGGTATACGACCACCGTTAAAAACCTGAAATACTATGACTTTGGGTAACTAAAAGCCTTCTGCAACAAATATGACATGATTTATAAGGGATTTTACTCTCAACAGTGCGCAACATAGAAAATGTACCCGAAAAACACGAAAAGTCTACAAGAGCTCAAAAACTTTGATTTTTTGGGTGCTTAAGATACTTAATCTGGTCGTGGGAGTATTTCTTAGTACTAATTGTAATGTAGGAATACTGTGTGATAAGTATTAGGCCTCTAAGTTCTATATTAGAGCGACAAACCATTAAAAACCACAAACAAATTTGTGAAAAAAGTTTAAATTTAAAAAATCTAGCGCTATCTAAGGGTGAAAGGGGTGAGATACGGCAAAATGTCATAGGACTAAAGTTGTAGTTCGTCTGAAATCCGTGGCACACAGTGGTCTTCGTTTTTCGATAGGACAACCCGTTCGACCGCTAGAGCTTAAATAAAAAAATACTACATTTTGATTTTTTTATTCACAATTATTTATTTTATTGAGATAGTTCAAACTAAAAATAGTAGGATTTGGTAAGAAAAGGTGGAAGGCACATGCATGCAAAATCTCACGTCTCTAGCTCAAGTATTATTGGTGTCACGTGTATATCCAATAATATAAATTGGGACATAACCCCCAATACACCACTACTTATACTAAGAAAACGGTCATATCTAAAGATATTTAGATTTTTTCATTTTTCGACAGGTTTAATTAATAAAAACTGGTCATATTTCTGCTGCTATTTACTAAGTGTGATGTAGACATACTGCGTGCCCAATATTAGGCCTCCATCAAGTATTTTAACGTGGTAGGAAATAAAAAACGGCCAAAATATTTCGAAAATATGCCGAAATTTGAAAATCTAGCGCTACCTAAGGGTGAAGGAGACGAGATACGACAAAAAGTCATAGGACCAAAGTTGTAGATCGTCTAAAATCCGTGGCATGTGGTGGTCTCCGTTTCTCGATAGGACCAACCGTTCGGCCGCTACAGCTCAAATAAAAAGTCACTATTTTGGACATGTTCAAAATTTCCTCTATTTTGAATTTTTTTGAGGAGGTTAAAATAAAAAATTGTTACTTTTTGGGATTTTCCTGGGGGTTACAAGGTACAAGCTACATACATGCCAAATTTCAGGTTTCTAGCTCTTCTAGAAGTGGTCTAGAATTCGTATACCTCAGTGAGTTACACATGCGGCTGTATATATTTTAGACTCGCTTCGCTCGCTGGGGGCTCCGCCCCCAGACCCCTGTGGGGGGCTTCGCCCCCAGGTCGCTGTTTGGCCACAGTTTAATGTAAACTGGCCCAAATTCTATTTAAGACCTAAATTCTACAACTATTCCAAGGCTTTGATTATTTTAAGGGTTTAACCTATAAACTCCGGTCCTGTGCCTGTTGCTGAGTACGACTTGGCATGGAGACGTAGTATGTTAAATTTTAAGCCTCAATGTATTACCTAAGTGCTCGAAAAAATATGAATACCCTTAACTGATGTATAATGTAGCCTTTATAAGGCGTCTTTTGAACTTTATAAGGAATACGACCACCGTTAACAACCTGAAATACTATGTCTTTGGGTTTCTACAATCCTTCTGCAGCAAATATGACATGATTTATATGAGATTTTACCTTCGACAAAGCGCAATATAGAAAATATACCCGAAATACACGAATAAATCTACAAAAGCTCAAAGACTTTGATTTTTTTTGGTGTATAAGATATTTAATCTGGGCGTGTGAGTGTTGCTTGGTACTAATTGTAATGTAGGAATACTGTTTGATGAATATTAGGCCTCTAAGTTCTATATTAGAGCGAAAACCCATTAAAAACCACAAAAAATCTTAGAAAAAAGCTTAAGTTTAAAAAATCTAGCGCTAACTAAGGGTGAAGAGGGTGAGATACGGTAAAATGTCACAGAACTAAAGTTGTAGTTCGTCTAAAACCCGTGGCACACAGTGGTCTTCGTTTTTCGATTGGACAACCCGTTTGGCCGCTAGAGCTCAAATAAGAAATACTACATTTTGATTTTGTATTCCCAAATTTTCTTTTTGAGATAGGCCAAACAAAAAATAGTAGGATTTGGGAAGAAAAGGAGCAACGCACACGCAAGCCATATATCACGATCCTAGTTAAAGTATAAATGGTGATAAGTGCATTCTAATTAATAACAATTGTTCCGGAACCGGCATTTCCTTACTACTTATACTTAGAAAACGGCCAAATCTATAAAATTTAAGAGTTTTTTTATTTTCCGACAGGTTTAAGTAATAAAAACTGGTCATATTTCTGCTGTTATTTACTAAGTGTGATGTAGACATACTGCGTGCCCAATATTAGGCCTTCATCAAGTATATTAACGTGATTGGAAATAAAAAACCGCCACAAAATCTCAAAATTTGAAAAAATCTAGAGCTATCTAAGGGTGAAGGAGACGAGATACGACAAAAAGTCAAAGGACCAAAGTTGTAGATCTTGCAAAATCCGTGGCACGTGGTGCTGTCCGTTTTTTGATAGGACCATCCGTTCGCGCGCTAGAGCTCAAAAACTGGAATTTTAAAATAAGCCTTTTTTGGGGGTTTTAAATATTTTTTTTAGGGGGGTTAAAATAAAATATTGTTGGTTTTGGCGATTTTCCTGGGGGTTACAAGCTATAAGCTACCTGCATGCAAAATTTCAGGTTTCTAGCTCATCTAGAAGTGGTCTAGAATTCGTATACCTCAGTCAGTCAGTCAGTCAGTCAGTCAGTCAGTCAGTCAGTCAGTGAGTTACACATGCGGGTGTATATATTATAGATTTCCTCCCTTTTGAATTTTTTTTAGGAGGTTAAAATAAAAAATCATACCTTTTTGCAATTTTCCTTGGGGTTTCAATAGACAAGCTACATATAGGCCTAATTCCATGTTTCTAGCTTATCTAGAATTACCTGAGTAAGTCGATAATGCAGTTTGTCATTTATAGAATAATTAGGGTTTTTAATTTTTTTGGGATGTTTAATTATTAAAATATGTTAGTTTATCGAGTGTTTCGTGAAGGGTAATGTATAAACATATTAAGTGCCAAATATCAAGCCTTTACATACTAAATTAAAGTGATAGGAAATTAAAGACCACAAAAATAACCGTCGAAATTGCCTGAAATTTGAAAAATCTAGCGCTACCTAAGGGTGAAGGAGACGAGATACGACAAAAAGTCACAGGAACCAAATTGTAGATCTTGCAAAATCCGTGGCATGTGGTGGTGTCCATTTTTCCATAGGTTAATCCGTTCGGCCGATAGAGCTCAAAAACTGTAATTTTAAAATAAGCCTTTTTTGGGGGGGGGTTTAAATATTTTTTTAGGGGGGTTAAAATAAAAAAATGACAGTTTTGGCAATTTTTCTGGGGGTTACAAGCTATAAGCTACCTGCATGCAAAATTTCAGGTTTCTAGCTAGTCTAGAAGTGGTCTAGAATTCGTATACCTCAGTGAGTGAGTGAGTGAGTTACACATGCGGCTGTATATATTTTAGACTCGCTTCGCTCGCTGGGGGCTCCGCCCCCAGACCCCTGTGGGGGGCTTCGCCCCCAGGTCACTGTTTGGCCACAGTTTAATGTAAACTGGTCCAAATTCTATTTAAGACCTAAATTCTACAAATATTCCAAGGCTTTGATTATTTTATGGGTTTAACCTATAAAATCCGGTCCTGTGCCTGTTGCTGAGTACGACTTGGCATGGAGACGTAGTATGTTAAATTTTAACCCTCAATGTATTACCTAAGTGCTCGAAAAAAATGAATACCCTTAACTGATGTATAATGTAGCATTTATAAGGCGTCTTTTGAACTTTATAAAGAATACGACCACCGTTAACAACCTGAAATTATATGACTTTAGGTTTCTAAAATCCTTCTGCAGCAAATATGACATGATTTATATGAGATTTTACCTTCGACAAAGCGCAATATAGAAAATATACCCGAAATACACGAATAAATCTACAAAAGCTCAAAGACTTTGATTTCTTTTGGTGTATAAGATATTTAATCTGGGCGTGTGAGTGTTGCTTGGTACTAATTGTAATGTAGGAATACTGTGTGATAAATATTAGGCCTCTAAGTTCTATATTAGAGCGAAAAACCATTAAAAACCATAACAAATCTTAGAAAAAAGCTTAAATTTAAAAAATCTAGCGCTAATTAAGGGTGAAGGGGGTGGGATACGGTAAAATGTCACAGAACTAAAGTTGTAGTTCGTCTAAAATCCGTGGCACACTGTGGTCTTCGTTTTTCGATAGGACAACCCGATTGGCCGCTAGAGCTCAAATAAGAAATACTACATTTTGATTTTGTATTCCCAAATTTTCTTTTTGAGATAGGCCAAACAAAAAATAGTAGGATTTGGGAAGAAAAGGAGCAACGCACACGCAAGCCATATATCACGATCCTAGTTAAAGTATAAATGGTGATAAGTGCATTCTAATTAATAACAATTGTTCCGGAACCGGCATTTCCTTACTACTTATACTTAGAAAACGGCCAAATCTATAAAATTTAAGAGTTTTTTTATTTTCCGACAGGTTTAAGTAATAAAAACTGGTCATATTTCTGCTGTTATTTACTAAGTGTGATGTAGACATACTGCGTGCCCAATATTAGGCCTTCATCAAGTATATTAACGTGATTGGAAATAAAAAACCGCCACAAAATCTCAAAATTTGAAAAAATCTAGAGCTATCTAAGGGTGAAGGAGACGAGATACGACAAAAAGTCAAAGGACCAAAGTTGTAGATCTTGCAAAATCCGTGGCACGTGGTGCTGTCCGTTTTTTGATAGGACCATCCGTTCGCGCGCTAGAGCTCAAAAACTGGAATTTTAAAATAAGCCTTTTTTGGGGGTTTTAAATATTTTTTTTAGGGGGGTTAAAATAAAATATTGTTGGTTTTGGCGATTTTCCTGGGGGTTACAAGCTATAAGCTACCTGCATGCAAAATTTCAGGTTTCTAGCTCATCTAGAAGTGGTCTAGAATTCGTATACCTCAGTCAGTCAGTCAGTCAGTCAGTCAGTCAGTCAGTCAGTCAGTGAGTTACACATGCGGGTGTATATATTATAGATTTCCTCCCTTTTGAATTTTTTTTAGGAGGTTAAAATAAAAAATCATACCTTTTTGCAATTTTCCTTGGGGTTTCAATAGACAAGCTACATATAGGCCTAATTCCATGTTTCTAGCTTATCTAGAATTACCTGAGTAAGTCGATAATGCAGTTTGTCATTTATAGAATAATTAGGGTTTTTAATTTTTTTGGGATGTTTAATTATTAAAATATGTTAGTTTATCGAGTGTTTCGTGAAGGGTAATGTATAAACATATTAAGTGCCAAATATCAAGCCTTTACATACTAAATTAAAGTGATAGGAAATTAAAGACCACAAAAATAACCGTCGAAATTGCCTGAAATTTGAAAAATCTAGCGCTACCTAAGGGTGAAGGAGACGAGATACGACAAAAAGTCACAGGAACCAAATTGTAGATCTTGCAAAATCCGTGGCATGTGGTGGTGTCCATTTTTCCATAGGTTAATCCGTTCGGCCGATAGAGCTCAAAAACTGTAATTTTAAAATAAGCCTTTTTTGGGGGGGGGTTTAAATATTTTTTTAGGGGGGTTAAAATAAAAAAATGACAGTTTTGGCAATTTTTCTGGGGGTTACAAGCTATAAGCTACCTGCATGCAAAATTTCAGGTTTCTAGCTAGTCTAGAAGTGGTCTAGAATTCGTATACCTCAGTGAGTGAGTGAGTGAGTTACACATGCGGCTGTATATATTTTAGACTCGCTTCGCTCGCTGGGGGCTCCGCCCCCAGACCCCTGTGGGGGGCTTCGCCCCCAGGTCACTGTTTGGCCACAGTTTAATGTAAACTGGTCCAAATTCTATTTAAGACCTAAATTCTACAAATATTCCAAGGCTTTGATTATTTTATGGGTTTAACCTATAAAATCCGGTCCTGTGCCTGTTGCTGAGTACGACTTGGCATGGAGACGTAGTATGTTAAATTTTAACCCTCAATGTATTACCTAAGTGCTCGAAAAAAATGAATACCCTTAACTGATGTATAATGTAGCATTTATAAGGCGTCTTTTGAACTTTATAAAGAATACGACCACCGTTAACAACCTGAAATTATATGACTTTAGGTTTCTAAAATCCTTCTGCAGCAAATATGACATGATTTATATGAGATTTTACCTTCGACAAAGCGCAATATAGAAAATATACCCGAAATACACGAATAAATCTACAAAAGCTCAAAGACTTTGATTTCTTTTGGTGTATAAGATATTTAATCTGGGCGTGTGAGTGTTGCTTGGTACTAATTGTAATGTAGGAATACTGTGTGATAAATATTAGGCCTCTAAGTTCTATATTAGAGCGAAAAACCATTAAAAACCATAACAAATCTTAGAAAAAAGCTTAAATTTAAAAAATCTAGCGCTAATTAAGGGTGAAGGGGGTGGGATACGGTAAAATGTCACAGAACTAAAGTTGTAGTTCGTCTAAAATCCGTGGCACACTGTGGTCTTCGTTTTTCGATAGGACAACCCGATTGGCCGCTAGAGCTCAAAAAAATACTACATTTTGATTTTGTATTCCCAAATTTTCTTTTTGAGATAGGCCAAACAAAAAATAGTAGGATTTGGGAAGAAAAGGAGCAACGCACATGCAAGCCATATATCACGATCCTAGTTAAAGTGTAAATGGTGATAAGTGCATTCTAATTAATAACAATAGTTCCGGAACCGGCATTTTCTTACTACTTATACTTAGAAAACGGTCAAATCTATAAAATGTAAGATTTTTTTTTATTTTCTGACAGGTTTAAGTAATAAAAACTGGTCATATTTCTGCTGTTATTTAATAAGTGTGATGTAGACATACTGCTTGCCCAATATTAGGCCTTCATCAAGTATATTATAACGTGATAGGAAATAAAAAACCGCCACAAAATCTCAAAATTTGAGAAAAATCTAGAGCTATCTAAGGGTGAAGGAGACGAGATACGACAAAAAGTCATAGAACCAAAGTTGTAGATCTTGCAAAATCCGTGTCGCGTGGTGGTGTCCGTTTTTTGATAGGTCAATCCGTTCGTCCGCTAGAGCTCAAAAACTGGAATTTTAAAATAAGAATTTTTGGGGGGTTTTAAATATTTTTTTTGGGCTGGTTAAGATACAAAAACGACGGTTTTGGCGATTTTCCTGGGGGTTACAAGCAATAAGCTACCTGCATGCAAAATTTAAGGTTTCTAGCTCGACTACTTATACTAAGAAAACAGACAAATCAGCAGATATTTAAGTATAAGACCATCCGTTTGGCTGCTAGAACTGTTTAACCAACACTACATTCTGATTGTTTATAACCGTTATTATGAATAGTGTTGAAGTAGTCAAAACTAAAAAAATAATGCTTGGGAATTTTCTGTGAGGTTAAAAGGTGCAAAGCAAATGCATGCCAAATATCACGTCTCTAGCTCAAGTATTAATGGTGTCACGTGCATGTCCAATAATATAAATTGGCACAGAACCAACAATACATTACTACTTATACTAAGATAACTGTCGTATCTTAAGATATTTAGAGTTTTTCATTTTTCGACAAGTTTAATTAGTTAAAACTGGCCATGTGACTGCTGCTATTTACTAAGTGTGATGTAGATATACTGCGTACCCAATATTATGCATCCATCAAGTATATTAACGTGATAGGCAATAAAAAACGACCAAAATATTTCGAAAATATGCCGAAATTTGAAAAATCTAGCGCTACCTAAGGGTGAAGGAGACAAGATACGACAAAATGTCATAGGACCAAAGTTGTAGATCGTCTCAAATCCGTGTGTCGTGGTGGTCTCCGTTTCTCGATAGGACAAACCGTTCGACCGCTACAGCCACAAACAAATTACTATTTTGGAGATTTTCAAATTTCCTCCTTTTTGAATTTGTTGAGGAGGTTAAAATACAAAATTATACCTTTTTGCAATTTTCCTGGGGTTTTCAATAGACAAGCTACATTTAGGCCTAATTCCATGTTTCTAGCTTATCTAGAATTACCTGAGTAAGTCGATAATGCAGTTTGACATTTATGGAATAATTAGGGTTTTTAATTTTTTGGGGATGTTTAATTATTAAAATATGTTAGTTTATCGAGTGTTTCGTGAAGGGTAGTGTGTCAACATATTGAGTGCCAAATATCAAGCCTTTACATACTAAATTAAAGTGATAGGAAATTAAAGACCACAAAAATAACCGTCGAAATTGCCTAAAATTTGAAAAATCTAGCAAAACCTAAGGGTGAAGGGAGCGAGATACGACAAAAAGTCATCGGAACAAAGTTGTAGATCTTGTAAAATCCGTGGCACGTGGTGGTGTCCGTTTCTCGATAAGTAAATCCGTTCGGCCGCTAGAGCTCAAAAACTGTAATTTTAAAATAAGCCTTTTTGGGGGGGGTTTTAAATATTTTTTTAGGGGGGTTAAAATAAAAAATTGACAGTTTTGGCAATTTTTCTAGGGGTTACAAGCTATAAGCTACCTGCATGCAAAATTTCAGGTTTCTAGCTAGTCTAGAAGTGGTCTAGAATTCGTATACCTCAGTGAGTGAGTGAGTGAGTGAGTGAGTGAGTGAGTGAGTGAGTGAGTGAGTTACACATGCGGCTGTATATATTATAGACTCGCTTCGCTCGCTGGGGGCTCCGCCCCCAGACCCCTGTGGGGGGCTTCGCCCCCAGGTCACTGTTTGGCCTCATTTTGAAGTGGCGTCAAATCAAGTGGCCAAGAACCCCCTTAAGACTACTACTCATACTAAGAAAACAGACCAATCTTCAGAAATTTAAATATGAGAGCATCTGTATGGCCGTTGGAACTGTTAAAACAACACTAGATTTCGATTGTTTTTATCCAGCATTATTAAGTTATTGAGGTAGTAAAACTGGAAAAAGTAAGGCTTAGGAATTTTCTCTTTGGTTAGAAAGTGCAAAGGACATGAATGCCAAATCTGGAGTTCCTAACTTTAGGAAATGAAACCGAAATACTACTACTATTAATATAATACTACGTGGAAATAAAACCGAAACCAGGTAAATAATAATATTAGTGGTATAATCAGACTCCGGGTATAATTTAAGTTATTCAAATAATTGAACAACTTTGAAACATTTTTTAGTATGATCTGTAAATAACGATTTTTAAATGTTGTGGATGGATACACCGTCATAACATACCATAATAATAATAATACATGTGGTGTCTATAGGACATGTCCAACTAATCAAAACAAATTTGTGCAGGTTTTTACCCACTATGTAGTCTAACATGCCCAAATATCTATGAAAACACCGGGAAATCTAAAAAACTAGAGGATTTTCAAAATTGTTTAGGGTTCAAACAATTCAAATTGGTCATGCGACTTCTGCCACATACTTTCTGTAATGTAGAAATATTCCTTGCCAAATATTAGGACTCTAAGTACTATTTTTGAGTGTCAAATAAATAAAAACCACTAAGTTTTGGTGGAAAATTGCTAAAGATTTAAGAAATCTAGCGCTACCTGAGGGTGAAGGGGGTGAGATACGACAAAATGTCATATGAATAAAGTTGTAGTTTGTCTAAAATCCGTTGCACTTGGCGGTCTTCGTTTTTCGATAGGACAGCCCGTTCTGCCACTAGAGCCCAAATAAAAAAAATATTGCATTTTGATTCTTTTATTCACAATTATATATTTCTTTTGAGGCAGTTCAAACTAAAAATAGTAGGATTTGGGAAGAAAAAGTACAACGCACTCGCATGCCATATCTCACGATCCTAGTTAAAGTATAAATGGTGATACGTGCATTCTATTTAATAACAATTGTTCCAGAACCGGCATTTCCTCACTACTTATACTTATAAAACTGTAAAATATATAGATTTTAAGAGTTTTTGATTTTCCGGCAGGTTTAAGTAGTAAAAATGGTTATATTTCTGCAGTATTTACTACGTGTGATGTAGACATACTGCGTGCCCAATATTAGGCCTCCGACAAGTATATTAACGTGATAAGAAATAAAAAACGGCCACAAAATATAGAAAATTTGCTGAAATTTGAGAAATCTAGCTCTATCTAAGGGTGAAGGAGACGAGATACGACAAAAAGTCATAGGACCAAAGTTATAGATCGTCTAAAGCCCGTGTGTCGTAGTAGTCCCCGTTTCTCGATTGGACCAACCGTTCGGCCGCTACAGCACAAAAACATGCACTATTTTGGAGATGTTCAAAATTTCCTCCCTTTTGAATTTTTTTAGGAGGTTAAAATAAAAAATCATACCTTTTTGCAATTTTCCTTGGGGTTTCAATAGACAAGCTACATATAGGCCTAATTCCATGTTTCTAGCTTATCTAGAATTACCTGAGTAAGTCGATAATGCAGTTTGTCATTTATAGAATAATTAGGGTTTTTAATTTTTTTGGGATGTTTAATTATTAAAATATGTTAGTTTATCGAGTGTTTCGTGAAGGGTAATGTGTAAACATATTGAGTGCCAAATATCAAGCCTTTACATACTAAATTAAAGTGATAGGAAATTAAAGACCACAAAAATAACCGTCGAAATTGCCTGAAATTTGAAAAATCTAGCGCTACCTAAGGGTGAAGGAGACGAGATACGACAAAAAGTCATGGGAACCAAATTGTAGATCTTGCAAAATCCGTGGCATGTGGTGGTGTCCATTTTTCCATAGGTTAATCCGTTCGGCCGATAGAGCTCAAAAACTGTAATTTTAAAATAAGCCTTTTTTGGGGGGGGGGTTTAAATATTTTTTTGGGGGGTTTAAAATAAAAAAATGACAGTTTTGGCAATTTTTCTGGGGGTTACAAGCTATAAGCTACCTGCATGCAAAATTTCAGGTTTCTAGCTAGTCTAGAAGTGGTCTAGAATTCGTATACCTCAGTGAGTGAGTGAGTGAGTTACACATGCGGCTGTATATATTTTAGACTCGCTTCGCTCGCTGGGGGCTCCGCCCCCAGACCCCTGTGGGGGGCTTCGCCCCCAGGTCGCTGTTTGGCCACAGTTTAATCTAAATTCTGTTTCTGAATACTACTTGTCATGGAGACGTAGTATGTTAAACGGTAAGCCTCCATGTATTACCTAAGTGCTTAAAACAAATTAATACCCTTAACTGATGTATAATGTAGCCTTTATAAGGCGTCGTTTAAACCAGATAAGGAATACGACTACCGTTAACAAACTGAAATGCTATGACTTTGGGTAACTAGAAGCCTTCTGCAACAAATATGGCATGATTTATAAGGGATTTTACCTTTAACAGAGCCAACATAAAAAATACACCGGAAAACCACGAAAAGTCTACAAGAGCTCATAAACCTTTGATTTTTTTGGGTGTTTAAGTTACTTGATCTGGGCGTGGGAGTATTGCTTGGTACTAATTGTAATGTAGGAATACTGTTTGATAAGTATTAGGCCTCTAAGTTCTATATTAGATCGACAAACCATTAAAAACCACGAACAAATCTATGAAAAAAGTTTAAATTTAAGAAATCTAGCGCTATCTAAGGGTGAAGGGGTGAGATACGGCAAAATGTCATAAGACGAAAGTTTTAGTTCGTCTAAAATCCGTGGCACGTGGTGGTCTTCGTTTTTCAATAGGACAACCCGTACGGCCGCTAGAGCTCAAATAAAAAATACTACATTTTGATTTTTGTATTCACAATAATTTATTTTGTTGAGATAGTTCAAACTGAAATAGTAGAATTTGGGAAGAAAAGGTGCAAGGCACATGCATGCCAAATCTAACGTCTCTAGCTCAAGTATTATTGGTGTCACGTGGTTGTCCAATAATATTAATTGGCCAGAACCCCCAATACACCACTACTTATACTAAGAAAACAGGCATATCTAAAGATATTTAGAGTTTTTCATTTTTCGGCAGGTTTAATTAATAAAAACTGGTAATATTTCTGCTGCTATTTACTAAGTGTAATGTAGACATACTGCGTGCATAATATTAGGCCTCCATCAAGTATATTAACGTGATAGGCAATAAAAAACGGCCAAAATAATTCGAAAATATGCCGAAATTTGAAAAATCTAGCGCTACCTATGGGTGAAGCAGACAAGATACGACAAAAAGTCATATGACCAAAGTTGTAGATCGTCTAAAATCCGAGGGTCATGGTGGTCTCTGTTCTTCGATAGGACCAACCGTTCGGCCGCTACAGCCACAAAAAATGCACTATTTTGGAAATTTTCAAAATTTCCTCCATTTTGAATTTTTTTGAGGAGGTTTAAATAAAAAAATTATACCTTTTTGCAATTTTTCTGGGGGTTTCAATGGACAAGCTACATGTAGGCCTAATTCCATGTTTCTAGCTTTTCTAGAATTACCTGAGTAAGTCAATAATGCAGTTTGACAATTATGGAATAATTAGGGGTTTTAATTTTTCTGGGATGTTTAATTATTAAAACATGTTAGTTTATCGAGTGTTTCGTGAAAGGTAATGTGTCAACATATTGAGTGCAAAATATCAAGCCTTTATATACTAAATTAAAGTGATAGGAAATTAAAAACCACGAAAATAACCGTCGAAATTGCCTAAAATTTGAAAAATCTAGCGCTACCTAAGGGTGAAGGAGACGAGATACGACAAAAAGTCATAGGACCAAAGTTATAGATCGTCTAAAGCCCGTGTGTCGTAGTAGTCCCCGTTTCTCGATTGGACCAACCGTTCGGACGCTACAGCACAAAAACATGCACTATTTTGAAGATGTTCAAAATTTCCTCCCTTTTGAATTTTTTTGAGGAGGTTAAAATAAAAAATTATACCTTTTTGAAATTTTCCTGGGCGTTTCAATAGACAAGATACATATAGGCCTAATTCCATGTTTCTAGCTTATCTAGAATTACCTGAGTAAGTCGATAATGCAGTTTGTCCTTTATAGAATAATTAGGGTTTTTAATTTTTTTGGGATGTTTACTTATTAAAATATGTTAGTTTATCGAGTTTTTCGTGAAGGGTAACGTGTAAACATATTGAGTGCCAAATATCAAGCCTTTACATACTAAATTAAAGTGATAGGAAATTAAAGACCACAAATATAACCGTCGAAATTGCCTGAAATTTGAAAAATCTAGCGCTACCTAAGGGTGAAGGGAGCAAGATACGACAAAAAGTCATAGAAACAAAGTTGTAGATCTTATAAAATCCGAGCCACGTGGTGGTGTCCGTTTTTCGATAGGTCAATCCGTTCGGCCGCTAGAGCTCAAAAACCGTAATTTTAAAATAAGCATTTTGGGGGGGGGTTTAAATATTTTGTTAGGGGGGTTAAAATACAAAATCGTCAGTTTTGGCGATTTTCCTGTGGGTTACAAGCTATAAGCTACCTGCATGCAAAATTTCAGGTTTCTAGCTCATCTAGAAGTGGTCTAGAATTCGTATACCTCAGTGAGTGAGTGAGTCAGTTACACATGCGGCTGTATATATATTAGACTCGCTTCGCTCGCTGGGGGCTCCGCCCCCAGACCCCTGTGGGGGGCTTCGCCCCCAGGTCCCTGTCTTAACTTATACCCTTAACTGATGTATAATGTAGCCTTTAAAAGGCGTATTTTGAACCTTATAAGGGATACGACCACCGTTAACAACCTGAAACACTATGACTTTGGGTAACTAAAAGCCTTCTGCAACAAATATGACATGATTTATAAGGGATTTTACCCTCGACAGTGCGCAACATAGAAAATGTACCCGAAAAACACAAAAAGTCTACAAGAGCTCAAAAACTTTGATTTTTTTGGGTGTTTAAGATACTTAAATCTGGGCGTGGGAGTATTGCTTGGTACTAATTGTAATGTAGGAATATTATGTGTTAAGTATTAGGCCTCTAAGTTCTATATTAGAGCGACAAACCATTAAAAACTACAAACAAATTTGTGAAAAAAATTTAAATTTAAAAAATCCAGCGCTATCTAAGGGTGAAAGGGGTGAGATACGGCAAAATGCCATAGGACTAAAGTTGTAGTTCGTCTGAAATCCGTGGCTCTTGGTGGTCTTCGTTTTTCGATAGGACAACCCGTTCGGCCGCTAGAGCTTGAATAAAAAAATACTACATTTTGATTTTTGTATTCACAATTATTTATTTTATTGAGATAGTTCAAACTAAATATAGTAGGATTTGGAAAGAAAAGGTGGAAGGCACATGCATG
Organism: Allygus modestus; assembly: GCA_963675035.1. NCBI lineage: Eukaryota > Metazoa > Arthropoda > Insecta > Hemiptera > Cicadellidae > Allygus > Allygus modestus. The sequence continues at coordinate 214,948,866 of OY776111.1, forward strand.
CCAAGTCTCACGTCTCTAGCTCAAGTATTATTGGTGTCACGTGAATATCCAATAATATAAATTGGGACAGAACCCCCAATACATCACTACTTATACTAAGATAACTGTCATATCTAAAGATATTTAGATTTTTTCATTTTTCGACAGGTTTAATTAATAAAAACTGGTCATATTTCTGCTGCCATTTACTAAGTGTGATGTAGACATACTGCGTGCCCAATATTAGGCCTCCATCAAGTATATTAACGTGATAGGAAATAAAAAACGGCCAAAATATTTCGAAAATATGCCGAAATTTGAAAAATCTAGCGCTACCTAAGGGTGAAGGAGACGAGATACGACAAAAAGTCACAGGACCAAAGTTGTAGATCGTCTAAAATCCGTGGCACGTGGTTGTCTCCGTTTCTCGATAGGACCAACCGTTCGGCCGCTACAGCTCAAATAAAAAGTCACTATTTTGGAGATGTTCAAAATTTCCTCCATTTTGAATTTTTTTGAGGAGGTTAAAATAAAAAATTGTAACTTTTTGGAATTTTCCTGGGGGTTACAAGGTACAAGCTACCTGCATGCAAAATTTCAGGTTTCTAGCTCGTCTAGAAGTGGTCTAGAATTCGTATACCTCAGTGAGTGAGTGAGTGAGTGAGTGAGTCAGTTACACATGCGGCTGTATATATATTAGACTCGCTTCGCTCGCTGGGGGCTCCGCCCCCAGACCCCTGTGGGGGGCTTCGCCCCCAGGTTGCTGTTTGGCCTCATTTTGAAGTGGCGTCAAATCAAGTTGCCAAGAACACCCATAAGACTACTACCCATACTAAGAAAACAGACCAATCATCAGAAATTTAAATATGAGAGCATCTGTATGGCCGTTGGAACTGTTTAAACAACACTAGATTTCGATTGTTTTTATCCGGCATATTAAGTTATTGAGGTAGTAAAACTGGAAAAAGTAAGGCTTAGGAATTTTCTCTTTGGTTAGAAAGTGCAAAGGACATGAATATTAATATAATACTATGTGGAAATAAAACCGAAATCAGGTAAATAATAATATTAGTGGTATAATCAGGCTCCGGGTATAATTTAAGTTATTCAAATAATTGAATAACTTTGAAACATTTTTTAGTATGACCTGTAAATAACGATTTTTAAATGTTGTGGATGGATACACCGTCATAACATACCATAATAATAATACATGTTGTGTCTATAGGACATGTCCAACTAATCAAAACAAATTTGTGCTGGTTTTTACCCACTATGTAAGTCTAACATGCCCAAATATCAATGAAAACACCGGGAAATCTAAAAAACTAGAGGATTTTCAAAATTGTTTAGGGTTCAATCAATTCAAATTGGTCATGCGACTTCTGCCACATACTTCCTGTAATGTAGAGATATTCCGTGCCAAACATTAGGACTCTAAGTACTATTTTTGAGTTTCAAATAAATAAAAACCACCAAGTTTTGGTGGAAAATTGCTAAAGATTTAAGAAATCTAGCGCTACCTAAGGGTGAAGGGGGTGAGATACGGCAAAATGCCATATGAATAAAGTTGTAGTTTGTCTAAAATCCGTGGCACGTGGTGGTCTTCGTTTTTTGATAGGACAGCCCGTTCTGCCACTAGAGCCCAAATAAAAAAATATTGCATTTTGATTTTTTTATTCACAATTATTTATTTCTTTTGAGACAGTTCAAACTAAAAATAGTAGGATTTGGAAAGAAATGGTGCAACGCACACGCATGCCATATCTCACGATCCTAGTTAAAGTATAAATGGTGACACGTGCATTCTATTTAATAACAATTGTTCCAGAACCGGCATTTCCTTACTACTTATACTTAGAAAACTGTAAAATATATAGATTTTAAGAGTTTTTGATTTTCCGGCAGGTTTAAGTAGTAAAAATGGTTATATTTCTGCTGCTATTTACTAAGTGTGATGTAGACATACTGCATGCCCAATATTAGGCCTCCGACAAGTATATTAACGTGATAGGAAATAAAAAACGGCCACAAAATATAGAAAATATGCCGAAATTTGAGAAATCTATCGCTATCTAAGGGTGAAGGAGACGAGATACGACAAAAAGTCGTAAGACAAAAGTTATAGATCGTCTAAAGCCCGTGTGTCGTAGTAGTCCCCGTTTCTCGATTGGACCAACCGTTCGGCCGCTACAGCACAAAAACATGCACTATTTTGGAGATGTTCAAAATTTCCTCCCTTTTGAATTTTTTTTAGGAAGTTAAAATAAAAAATTATACCTTTTTGCAATTTTCCTGGGGTTTTCAATAGACAAGCTACATATAGGCCTAATTCCATGTTTCTAGCTTATCTAGAATTACCTGAGGAAGTCGATAATGCAGTTTGTCATTTATAGAATAATTAGGGTTTTTAATTTTTTTGGGATGTTTAATTATTTAAATATGTTAGTTTATCGAGTGTTTCGTGAAGGGTAATGTGTATGCATATTGAGTGCCAAATATCAAGCCTTTATATACTAAATTAAAGTGATAGGAAATTAAAGACCACAAAAATAACCGTCGAAATTGCCTGAAATGTGAAAAATCTAGCGCTACCGAAAGGTGAAGGGAGCAAGATACGACAAAAAGTCACAGTAACAAAGTTGTAGATCTTGTAAAATCCGGGACACGTGGTGGTGTCCGTTTTTCGATAGGTCAATCCGTTCGGCCGCTAGAGCTCAAAAACTGTAATTTTAAAATAAGCCTTTTTGGGGGGGGGGGTTTAAATATTTTTTAGGGGGGTTAAAATAAAAAATTGAGATTTTTGGCAATTTGTCTGGGGGTTACAAGCTATAAGCTACCTGCATGCAAAATTTCAGGTTTCTAGCTAGTCTAGAAGTGGTCTAGAATTCGTATACCTCAGTGAGTGAGTGAGTGAATGAGTGAGTGAGTGAGTGAGTGAGTGAGTTACACATGCGGCTGTATATATTTTAGACTCGCTTCGCTCGCTGGGGGCTCCGCCCCCAGACCCCTGTGGGTAGCTTCGCCCCCAGGTAGTTTTCGGGTGCTTAGTTCCCGTGGCAGTGGCTGGGTACCTAGCTCAAGTGAAAGTGGTGTCATATTAAGGACCTAGAACCGACATTATACTACTACTTATACAAAAAAATAGACATATCAGCAGTTATTTAAATATGAGGGGCTTAAAATTGAAATAGTACGAGTTTGGAAATGTTTAAGGATATTTGAGGTTTCAAGGCACATGCATGCTATATCTCATATACCCAAACAGACAATTTGCAACCCTCTCCTCTCCTAGACCTCCCCTACCAACCCACTTCCCCAACCCCTAGATCCCTAGACCATTGTGGGAGGCTTCGCCCCTAGATCCCTAGACCATTGTGGGAGGCTTCGCCCCTAGATCGATTGGTGTAAATCATAAAATCTGTTCACGTGATAAAAAAATGCAAAAACACCACAAAACCTTGAAAAAAATTTGAAATTTAAAAAATCTAGCGCTATCTAATGGTGAAGGATACGAGATACGACAAAAGTCAAAGTTTTAGATCGTCTAAATTCCTTGGCAAGTGGAGGTATTCCGTTTATCGATAGGACTATCCGTTCGTCCGTTTGAGCTAAAATAAAAAAGCACTATTTTGGACATATTCAAATTTTCCTCCATTTTTAATTTATTTTATGTGGTTCTGATTAAAAATTATGCCTTTTTGAAATTATTTCTGGAGGTTTTAATGGACAAGCTACATGTAGGCCTAATTCCATGTTTATAGCTTGTCTAGAATAACCTGAGTAAGTCGATAATGCAGTTTGTCATTTATGAAACAATTAGGGTTTTTAATTTTTTGAGGTGTTTACTTATTAAAACATGTTAGTTAATCGAGTGTTTCGTAAAGAGTAATGTATTAACATATTGAGTGCCAAATATCAAGCATTTATATACTAAATTAAAATGATAGGAAATTAAAATGATAGGAAATTAAAAACCAAGAAAATAACCGTCGAAATTGCCTAAAATTTGAAAAATCTAGCGATACCTAAGGGTGAAGGGAGCGAGATACGACAAAATGTCATAGGAACAAAGTTGTAGACCTTGCAAAATCCGTGGCACGTGGTGGTGTCCGTTTTTCGATAGGTCAATCCGTTCGGCCGCCATTTTTGGGGGGGTTTAAATATTTTTTTGGGGGGGTTTAATATTTTTTGGGGGGGTTTAAATATTTTATTGGGGGGGTTTAAATATTTTTTTGGGGGGGTTAAGATAAAAAACCGTCAGTTTTGGCGATTTTCCTGGGGGTTACAAGCTATAAGCTACCTGCATGCAAAATTTCAGGTTTCTAGCTCGTCTAGAAGTGGTCTAAAATTCGTATACCTCAGTGAGTTGAGTGAGTCAGTTACACATGCGGCTGTTTTCTGATTACAAGGCTTCTAGCGTATTTTTTTTTTTAAGTAAAATCTTTATGAAACTGTTTTTTATACGTAAGCCATCAAAATGTGTATCTGATTTTGTAGGGGAACCCCCGTTGTAGATCGTCAGTGGCGTTCGCGAGAAGCTTTTATTTCAAGAATAATTCAATCACAATTATGAGTTTTGATGCGATGAACTAAGAAATAAATAGTATGAGGCAAAAAACAATCCTCCATGTATCATTTCATGGTAAAGAAATAATTTACATCCGTACAACAAATATATACAACAAATATATATTTTTTAAATGTGAAGTTTTCTAATTTGAAAATATTTAAATCATCACAACATAAACATAACAAATATGGTAGCTTAGTTCTGTTGTTAATGTTTCCTAAATAACAATGCTTTTAATCCTTTAAGTGGGCCTAAAATACAATAACATTAAGCAACAAATAATAACATGTCATGTTTTTTTCAGGCGTTTAAATTCTTTTACAAAAGGACTGCTGAATCACATAATACTGCAGACCCCTTCTGTGCATACCGCTTTTTCTCGTTTTTCCCTATGCTGTTGACTGAACCGTTTGACAACTTGTATTTTTAAATGGATTAGACTTCCATCAATAAAAGTTACAACAGTAACATATTATGTTTGTAGCGAATAAAAGTCATCTGTAACATATTTAACCTAATTTATGAAGGGTTTTTCCCACAAATTATGTAAAACAAAAACCAACCAATAGACCAACAAATCTACTTAATGTGCTAATTATTTGGTTTTAGCGTTTTAAATACTTCAAATTCATTAAATTTAAAATAGGTTTGTTTATCTACTGATTCGTGAAGATAATATTCGTGTAGACATGTTTTGTGCAAAATAAAACCAGAAACCAGTAAATAATGCTCTTATAGAAATAATGTAATTCAATCTTCAACAAATGAAATATAGAGTCCCTCAAGGATCTATCTTGGGCCAAATTCAAGTTACGACCTAAATACCCAAAAGATTCGAAGGCTTTTATTATACTGTATTAAGGGGTTTAAATAATCAAAACTAGTCGTATGCCTGATGCGTGGCATGGAGACTGTATGTATAACTTAAGTGCTTGTAAAAAAGTAAAACCCTACCCTGTTATTGTAATATAAACTTTATAAGACGTTTAATGTATTTGGGTAACTACAAGCCTTCTGTAACAAATAGAGCATAGTTTATGAGGGTTTTTACCCTTAGCAGAGCGCAACATTCAAAATATACCCAAAGAACACGAACAAACATAGAAAAGTTCAAAGGCTTTAATTTGTTTGGGTGTTTAAATGGTCAGATATGGGATTCTGACTGCTGCTACTTTTTTAACGTAATTTAATAAGACTGTGTGCCAAATATTAGGTCATTAAGTTCTCCATTAGAGTGACAAACTATAACCACGAATAAATCTTGAAAAATAGCTGAAATTTGAAAAAAATCTGGCGCTACCCAAGGGTGAAGGGGGCGAGATACTGCAAAAGGTCATAAGAACAAAGTTGTAGATCGCCTAAAATCCGTGGCACGTGGTGGTCTGCTTTGTTCATTAGGACCATTCCTTTGGCTGCTAGAGCTATATTAAAAATACATTACGTGAAGAAGTCGGTAAAGCAGATTGTTAAGTTATAAAACAATTAGGTTCTTTTAATTTGTTTGAGGGGTTTGAATAGTAAAATATGATAGTTTAACTACCGCTTCTTGAAGATAAATGCGAAGATATTGTGTGCCAAATATTAAGCCTCAAATAGTAAATGTAAGTGATAATAAAACCGTCATACAACCTTGAACAAAATGTAGTAGGGTAACTACCAATTCCTTAAAAATGCGTTAAAAATATATTGATTTAATAGAAAAATAGTTAAATTTGTATTACAGCAAAAGCTGCTTACTACATTCACTATAGTCCCGATAAGATTTTGAAATCTAAATAATGCATGTCAACAACGTAGTTTACGTAACTCTTAGATTTGTTTTATAACTAATTAAAAATTGTGTTCAAATATAAATCAAAACATGGGCAACGCATGAAACTGTCATGGCTACAAAAATTACGTAATCAATTTGACAATAATTCATCACCGAAAGATTAAACTTGGTTCGAATCATCAAAAGGGTGGTTAAAACAATGAGTTTTCTTACCAGTGAGAACCTAAAATTATTTTTTTCGATGTTAAGGAATAAATAACAGGTTTATTAGTCGATGCAGTTATGAGATCATGAAAGAATATTTAAGTTTAAAATTATAAATATTTAATAGGGAAGACATTTATTGTGACTGGATTGCCACACAACTCTTTTACGCAAAAACACATGTAGATTTTTGTAATTTGTAGAATTGAAATACATAATAATGCATGTCGGTAACGTAGTACAACATACCTATTGAGCTGCATACTGAATTACCGACATCAGTTAACCTCAAAAAACGAGAACTAAATTATTTATATTTATTTTTACGGAGTTTCAAATATGAAATTGTAAGTTTTAAAGATTTTCCTGGGGGTTTCAAGATAAAAGCTTCCTGCATGCCAAATTTCAGGTTTCTAGCTCCTCTAGAAGTGGTCTAGAATTCGTATACCTCAGTCAGTCAGTCAGTCAGTCAGTCAGTCAGTGAGTTACACATGCGGCTGTATATATTTTAGATTCATTAATTCAATGAAACTTGGTGAGTGGTATCTTTTGGTTGATGAATGATTGAGTGGCTTTTTAAAGATTTTTATTGTGGCTCATAATTTTTAGCTTGAATCTCAGACATTTTTAGGGTCCCTATTGGACCAAACTTACTAAGTTAGCCTTATGTTATTCTTATGGAGAAGAATAACAATGTTATATTTAGCTTATCTACAAATATAGGTATTTTATTAAACTCTGAAAGTGGCTTATGTGGTAGGTAGGTATATATTTACATTGGAAATTCGCTGTGTACGCATGTTTTCTGTGTCTGGGGAGCTTCAATTCTACCTCGTTTCACTTCAGTTTGACTATATATGTTTTTACCAAAAATACAACATCTTTAGGAACCAAAAAAAGTCTATCTTAATTTTATGAATTTATTTTGGACCTTACACCTCAAACAAATGATAATTTTTAATAATATTTGTTTCAAGCTACTAACGTTTCACGAAGTTGTTTTAATTAAATAACTCAATACCAGTGAGATGTAGATCAAGTTTTAACTCTAAAAATGTTGCATTTGTTTACTAAAATAATGATGGAAAACATTCCATGATAGGATTATAAATGACTTACTATTGGTTATGTTATAATTGTTTACAGATGCACATTTAATATAATGTAACATATTTGTATATTTTTAACGCATAAAGAACATTGAGCAGCCAAGAGTTTATGAAGTGGTCTCTTGTGGTTAGTTCTTAACAAAAGGTTGAGACAATGGAAACTTGACGGTTTTGTCGTCCGAGGTCACAAAATGAACATTCACTGGTGATCATCATTACTGCCCAATAACTTCTCAATTATTTTATTCACTGAACTTTACTAATTACACATACAGTGTTGAATTTTGTCATTATTATTTTGAAACTGATTAATTGTTTAGGAAAAATAAAACTACTTGTCTATTTAAATATGATAAATGTATTTGTTTAATATTTTATCAAGGAAAGAATGAATTCTCTTGTAATGCCCTACTTTACTTAATTTCAGTTTACATTATAACAATGTTTTACATCCCTTTCACGTTTTGTTGTATCACCTTGATTTATATTGAACAAATTTAATTTGAAATACACCAACATTTATACAGTGCTGATTACTCTAATAAAACTAAAACACAAAGTGATCGGTTTGTTGTCTGTCCGTATGATCGCATTTTTATAAATAAATATTTTGTTGTTGTTTAGATAACATGTGATTTTGAATTCAAACTTAGCTCATGTACTACTTACGGTTAAGGCAATTTTAATTTGACGTTTTTAGATTGTATTGTTTCGGATTAATGATAATATTAAAATTTCACAGATAAATGACTTATGGTATTAAAAAGCTTGCATGTACAAAAAAATAAAAAAATGTTAATTTAAAGTTGGCGTAGATAATATGATTAAGATCTCTCAACGCAAAACTGAGTTTTTGAGGTTTTTTATGTAAAAGCGTGTATTGTGTGAAAATTAAGTATTTTATTTGTATAAAACAAATTATATATGAAAGTTTTTGGTGTATTTCAGAAACAACCTCTATTGTATTATTATCAATGAAATATGTATTGGAACTGAGTGTTGGAACCTCAGTTACCATTATGCCTAACCGGCGCCGGCCGGTCCACCTAATTAGCTTGCGAGACAACAGACTAGACAGAGGCAAACGATCAACTGAAGTTTACGTTGTTCATCGAAATAGTTTAATAATGTATTAAGGACATAAAGGTCTTTATCGCAAGAGAAAACTGTTATCGGGCAATAGTCGGGCAAAACAGTGAAGGATGGTAGTTTTGCGAAAGCGATAAAGACACTTTAATCTCGAATTGCATACAACATTTGTCCTACAACTGGAATTTTGGATACCGTGTGGGTACTTACAACTCTTTCACTTTCATCCATTCGTGCTAAATTCACGATATTGAGATTATAGACACTGAGTCAGTTAACTTTGTCCAAATCAAAAATCGCGTGTTGTACGAATCCTGAACTGATCTGTTGATACCATCGAGTGGTAAAGTTAATGGCAACAGTTAACGATAACAGATAACGTTAACAGTGGCACAGTTAACGATACAATTATTTTCTCTCGCTAAAGAGAAAAGAGCTGTTTTACGATATGTGTTTGGATCTAAAACTTTGCGACGAGGTTGTAGGATAAAGAATTAAACATAATTATTTAATCAGATATTAAGACCATTAATAGTTGTGCATCACATTATTAACCTCTATTTCCAAATTTTCTGTCTAAAACACGATTGGCAATCTCAAAACCAGGAGTATCAGAACAGCCAAAAAATCAATGTTTTCAGATTTCACCAAAATTGGAATAAATGTATTCTTTAACTGGTTTTGAGTTTTAAAATTTGTGTTTGTTCACAAACTTCACTTCCCGCACGTCAGCATGCTGCATGCGAACTCGTTTTAAAACAAACCAACCCTAAGTTTTACTAAATATCAAGGATATAAACAAGGAAAATTTAAAATCATATAATATAGTATTAAAAGACATGAGCAGGCGAAAATAAATGATATAATGTTTTCTGGCAAACAATGAACTTGCAATTTTAAAATATTTACTTTTAACAAAATAGCCACGCCGTTTGATATATTTTTTAAGGTTATATTTTTATAGACTTTGAAAATAATGTAAGTGCACGAAATATTTGAGTCAGAATTAAAAGAAATTTAGTTAAGTTTAGTTTTAAGAAAAACGGGTACTTGTTAAAACACGAATACACAACTAATATAGGAACTTTGTTAAGTAATTTTACTATCAGCTACACAAAAACCGGTAATATGCATATTTGTACAAATTAATGGTCGATGGTAAAACCTCTCATGTACTACGACGTAAAAACAGGCATATTGCTAATATTATCTTAGATAATAATTATTCTTTTTTTGAGCCTTGCTAGTAATAATATTAGTTAAGTCTATCTAAATCCAACGCCTGGTCGACTTTGATTGTACTCTGGACCTTAACAATTGTAAACATACAAAAAAACTAAAATATTGTCAAATAAAAATAAAACACATACATTATAATATAAAGTATACTAGTTTTATCATTAATATTATAAAATGAATGCATATATACAGGGTGTTCTAAAAGGGTCATTACAAACTCCAAAGCTGGTAGTACTTATCAATTTGAACAACAAATTTGATATAGACATAGGTTGATAAATCTTCCGTTTAGCTGCTAGCGGCCATTTTGTATTTTTAACAAAACCATTATTGTCTCAATAACTATTTAAGCAACACATAATACACTAAACTTTGCAAGTACGTTAAATAACCAACGAAGTAAATAATATAAAATTATTATTAGGTTGTCTAAAATATTTTCAAAATGGCGTCTGTTTCATTTTTTTAAAGCCACATAAGAAACAAACCATTAATGTTATAAAAGATTTACATGAGGCAAAAATTTAAAAATTCTTATCACAACTCTAATGACATTTTATTTAACTCAATCCGTCAACGCATCGGCGGTAAAATGTACTTTTAAGGTTTGCTTGCCCGTATCGGGACATGAAGCAGTGCATTTGGGCGCTCTTTGTTGTCCCCGATTTGTGCAATCAAACCTTAAAAGTGCGTTTTATTGCCGATGCGTTGACAGATTGCGTTGAATAAAGTGTCATTAGACTAGCAGCCAATCGGAAAATTTGTTGACCTATGTTTATATCAAATTTGTTGTTTAAATTGATAAGTACTACCAGGCCCCGAAGTTTTTAATGTCCCTTTCTGAACATCCTGTATACATGTATGTATTTCATCGTCACTGTTCCTTTATAACACCAATACCGATTTGTTTAAATTGTTGATGATTGTAGATTGTAAATCACATTTTTCATAAAGGTTCACTCACACACAACCATTACGTATTCCCATTCGTTATCCAAATATCCTTCAGTGGTCCGCTTACTGGATCTTAAAATTTCCAATATTTATGTTTAAGTGCTAGTTTAAATTTATTGTGCATAATGTTATAGTTTGAGCATAGTGTTTAAAAGCAAAACTATTTTTTGAAGACCTTAAAAGTAAAATATATCCACGTAAAAATATTTTGGCATGTGTCATTGCCTAGGGTAGTTAAATCCTTTGTTATAAAAGTGGTCCCACATGTAATCTTTTAAATCCCCATAAGTTCCTGTCATCATTCTTTAACAGTTTAACAGTTCCTATAATCGTTGAATACACTTAAGTTTGTGATAGAGCGTAAACGATTAATAAAGGATAGCGAGTAACTTAATCAATTATTTTTAAAAACCATATCTTATCCTCAATTTTATTATTTCTTCCAGTTTCAGTTTAAAGCTATGTTTTCACTGCCACAACATCACGTACAAGCACGTGACTATAGGTGTTTATTGATAAGTCGGTTGTGAAACGAGGCACGTGTGTTTTGAACAAACATTCGTACAATCCATAGAGGCTTCATGTCTATAAAAAAACTGCTTTTAAACATGTCAATATTATTTTTAAAGTATACAAATCTTATATTGCATTTAATGGTGAGTTCTCGGATGATAAAGAAGAATATTTTGTTATAATACATAATGCTGTGCAGTTTATATTATTTATGTTCTCACAATGATAATGTTTTATATTTATTATTCGTAAACATTATTCTGTGCCTAAAACATTTGGTACTCAATTGATTTATTTCCTTATAACATATAACAAAATTATAATTAAATGTAACTAAGTACTCTTTTAGTTTGTAATGAGATTGTTTTGTCTAGGATATATTATCACAATGTATGTGTGTCTATAATAATAAATGTGTATTATCAGTAAACATACAGTAAGGCAAGAGTTTAAACATGTTAGGGCTTTTTTAAGTACTTATTAATAAGTTATTCCTGAACACTTTTTAGATGTGAGGTAGTTTTCATCGTGTTATGAGAAGATTGGCCACCAATGATTTAGAGCCTACCAGATCAGATTATTACTTTTACTTTGGGATTATAAACCCATTAAGACGATATGAGTACGTATGAGTGTATACGACCAGTTTAGTCAACGTGTTTTATAAAACATGTTACGAAATTCCTAATATATATCTAACCAGCTAGCTAGTAAGATTGCTGTCAACAACTATTTGTTTATAAAAAAAATTTTTAAATCGATTAATAACATCGATTCCATACGCCAGTCCAGCCTACGCCAAGGAAAACTCGGTGGAACATAATGTTTAACTTTAATACATGAGATACATCAACATGTTCAGTGCGGTGCACATGATTTCCGGCGGTTGCTTAGCAAGGAAACAAATGCAAATATCACGATTAAACATGTTTAACGCAGTGCATGTGTTGAGAAAGATTAGTAGTATCAAGAACCAAGAATACTTTACTGTCACACGACTATGTGAGTACATCATACGTACAAACTGCCGATGTTGTCTAGTGGCAGACGAGCTTTCATCAGATTGCAGCCTTTTATCGAGTCATAATGCATTCTGGTGTTCAGGGCAGAGCTCCAGACTCCATTTCGTACCGTCATTTTACCTTTTTTAAAGTCACAGTTATTGAAGCAAAAATATTTACCTTCCTCAGTTTAAAAGTTTAATCAAGCACGCTAATGCTAATTATGTAACATGTTTTTGAATTCAAGCACGTGGTAGGAGTATTAGTAGATAGTAACTGGTGGAACAAAAAAGGTGTTTTATCAGTTGTATTTTAAATGTATTTATCAAATAACGTAAAATGACAACAACAAGCCAACAAAAATTACCAATCCATCTAACTTTCTTTACAAAATAATCATTTAACTAATTTTATTTTCTCGGATCGTAAATAAATCTCGTAAGTTTTTGACTTATACTTTTTTAAACCTATGCAGTCTACTGTTTTCAAAGATATATTTTATATTTGTATCAAAAGTTAATTTCGGGCAACGGAAGCTTTTTTTAATGAAATATTTAGATATTTAAATTGAATTAAACTGTTATTTAAATTGCTATCACAAATTCTAAAGAGGTTTATCTTCCACAAGGGTCAAGTCATACCTTCTCGATGGCAATTCTTATCATCGGGTAAGTAGGAGTTAAAGTTACAAAGGTTATCTTCATTTCTCAAATAAATTTATTTGAAAGATTTATCATTTCTTGATAGTATTTTCAATACGCAACCACTTTTTTAACTTAGCTGCTTAAACTTGAAGTTTTCAGTGGAGAAAATTTCCACTAGTTTGCATAAATTCAAACAAAACATGGAGATTAAACTTTAATTGTCACCTTGTAAATAAGTGCTTGGTAAACTAAAATTGTAAGGTTCTCTAATTTAAATATTCAAATGTTTGGTAATAAAGCATGTAAACAATATTATCTACGGAGGAGAAATATATACTTCTTTGTTAAATAGGAACATTTTGTTTGTAACTAAAAAATAGGTATCGTCTACAGCGAGTCTCGAACGCACGACGTTTGTATCCTGTTACTAGTATTAGGCACACTCGCTGACCACTACACCAAAGTACACAGAGACACACGGCACAGATTGTTGAGGTATTGATTGTATTTCTCAGCCCATGGGAAACGCTGGAAATTGAACCTCTGCTGCTTGGCTGTACCTTGTTGGTTCGCAATTAGGTTATGATTAAAACTATAGCATATGAAACTGACACGTTTCCAAACAAAATATCATATACGCTAATAGCTGAAACCCATACATAAAGTGATCGGCATCAACAAACTGACACATCGTTTCTCCCTTTTAGTAAAATACTATTAAGACAATTTCTAAAAAAGAAAATTCGAATTAATACAATTCTATTCATAAATTACTATTTTATTAATAAATTCCTTATTTACTAAATATTAATCAAATACAAAGTATGACATCATGTATATCAAATCATTTAGTAAACTATTTTTTTTCATAAATGCCGTCCCAATTACCTTTACTGAGTTTACTACAGACTCATTTGGCACTCTCCGTGGTTTTGAAAGGAAAAATCCCCCCTGTCCCTCTCCTGGGTTAGGTGGCAGCATTTTCAAAATATTTTATATTTGAATTTGGCCAATGTTAACTTAACCTACATTCAAAGTTTTAATGAAATTCAACTGTAAATAAGAGATACGGTATAAGTTATACGAATAACTAATATAATTTTGGACAACTTACTGCATTTGCCACTAAATGATCATTTTAATTTTCTTGACAACCATTAGCTGAAAAATAATTTATTTTTTTTTCACTTGTTTTTTTTTTAGTTCCCTTTAAAGGTGATATATACTTGTATTGAACGCTTCTGGTTTTATGAAAATCTAAAAAAGAAATTTTAGAACATGAATTAAACTAGAAATGTGAATGGGTTAGTTTGATTTAAATCTTAAAGTACTTTTAACTTCAAATTTTAATTAAAGTCGTTATAGCAGTTTAGGATAAATAGATTTTCACGTTTTTACAATTTATAAGGAATTTGCTTAAATAAATTTAAGAGGAAATTCGCCACTTTCAAAATAAAAATAATAAAAACTACTGGAGATACTGTGGATAAGTATTTCATCAAAATCAGGCCATTGGTGTATAATCTCTAGATCTGCAATCATCCATTCAAACAAACATACAGACATTAGCTCAAAACCCACTTTTTTGCATTCAGGAGGGCTAAAATAAGTATTTCCACCAATAACTGAAATTTGAAAATTAAGTTTTATAAAAACTATTATTTCTCCATGTCATACTTATAAGGAAATAAAGTAGAAATTAGTTCAACAGATTAGATTGACAACACTTCCTGACGCGGACTTACCTAATAAAAAGGTGATTAGTTGTCATAAATGACATAATCTAATTAATCTTTTTTGAAGAGAATGGTGCATATTTAGTTTAGCATAAAATATGTTTTTGTAAAACTGACTATTACTAGACAAATGAATGAGATAGTAAAAATCATTAGATTCAACAGCTATTGCAATTACTAATTACTGTTAGAAAACGGCTTCGCATCACATTTGGATTAATTCACATTATTCTCTTTACCGGGAATTGGCTACAAGGAGTTACTTTTAGTTTGAATATATTTTAAAAAACTTTAGCTGGAGGTAATATTTTCATTTAAATACTATTCCTTAAAAGGTTTCAATAATATATGAGTGTGATTTGTCGTTTATCAATACTTTTACGACAAAGCCACAGCATTTAAATATGATGTGATGCGCACGGTATTAAATATTTTATTATTTTATTTACATGAGTTTGACCCGAAACCGAAGTTCCAAATGTTGTAAGTCTACGCAGTTCTCAAATAATTTATATTTTAGTAATTTTTCACGCTATAGAAACAAAAAAAACGTGAATAGGTGAAACAGACCAACTAGTATTATGGATGTTTTAAAAACAATTGGATTAAAAACACATTAACTCCCATTTACGTTTATCGTTGTTAGGTAATGTGGCATGAAGCTTTTAGTGGCATACAGGCTTAGTGGTAACACGCTCTTTAAACAAAATATGGCATACATTTTGTGAAGGTTTAAACATATATTATATAGCTTCTAAAGCTTATAAAACTCGTCACTTTTAACATTTTAACTTTCTAAGGCAATACCAAAAACATGACATAAATGGTGATTTACAATGCAATATTACATATGGAATCAAACATATCAACCAAATTTAGACAGTATAATGTCCCTTTCAAAATATATATTATGTTACAGCTCTGACCCAAAATACACAGAGATATTTTCCTTTCTTTGTTTAAGTTAAAACGATTAAAGTGACAAACATGTTAAATAACTGAACTTCACCCACAGCAGTCGTAAAAAATTGCCCTTGCTAAGGATATTTTCCTCTGGTGGTCTCCCGAATAAGCGGAATTTCTCTCTCTCGGCCTCCTGTGGTGTATCCGAACTTATTGTGAGTTTTGAAAGTCAATAAACCAGTTTACAAAACGAATAAGAGGAGACAGTCCTCAAATAGGTTTCGGCACCTTAAACAAGGCCAGATCGTCATTTATGATATCAACTTATAATATGAAGATCAAACATTATTAATCTATGAAACTGACAAATGCTCCGTTATCTGCAAAGAAACATTGAAGGATATAACTAATATATATTGAGTATATACCTACTCAATAGAAATAAAGGAAAATAATAAACGTATTACGCGATCTCTTTGTCAAGTAGCAGGAATTATAAGTTTGGATATTTCAATAAGTCCGAAATTGAAGTTGATTTTTATAAATTCAGATTACTATAACCAGCATGTTGTTATTTTATTTTTGACACTAAAAACATTTGAAAATATGTTATATAACTTTGTCTGGAACAAGAAGTTATGTTTAAAACTTATTTAAATGTAAATACAACAGAACTTTACCGAGTTGTCAATATGTCAGCTCGCGGCCTTTTATAATACATCACGCCATGTTGAACCGACAAGCAGAATATTGTCTTCCGTCTACCGGAACAGTTTTAGATGGAGCTATAAATTTATTTACTCAAATAATGCAATACAAATCAACAAACTCTATAATATTTAGTGTTTTCCAGTTTGTATTGACTTGTGTTAAATAGTATACATATTTACATATTTTTACATACACATATATATACATTTTCTTTGGTTTTAATACCTGGACAATGATGTGGAAATGCAGACATATACACATATGTATAGATCTCTAGAGTGTTTTCCCTTCAGCTTAACTTGGCTTAGTGTCACTTGGGCTGTTTAATACCTTATGGATGATTTTTATGGGTTTTACTTTTATATTAGCAAATAGTTATGAACATCAGAACAAAACGTCTCACAAGCCGTAACGGGTAGCGTCGTGGATTTCGGTTCAAGGGGTGACGGATTCAAAGCCCGAGGTGTCGACAAAACATTTAATGGTTTATTTAAAAGCGTTTGTAATATGCTCTGTACAATGCCGTTGACGATGAAAAATACAAAACTAATATTAAACTGAAATGGCCATGCCTCCCAGGATTTGTTACACAATGTGTGATGATTACTCGATTACTCTAATTTTATCGACGTAGCTTTTCGTATTGAACGATTTATTCTTACACATCCACATCGGATATGCAGCTCCTATATCAGTATCAGATATGTTTGTATTATTGATTAATCTCTATTGATTTTACACCAGGGACGTAATTAATCCGGCACAATTTGATAAAATAGAAGTGGTGAAATTGACAGAGATATATATATATATATATATATATATATATCTCTGTCTATATATATATATATATATATATGTTATACTACATAATTAAATTTGTCTATTCAACAGACCCTTATAGTCTGATAATATCCTCATTACCTCTGGATTTATAACATCTTCTCTGTCAAAACATCGCCAAAATAAAGAAACCCCCGTCACTGAAAACCTGCGTACTCAGCGAATTTCCAATGCATATATGGGTCTCACTACTACATAGAGCCACCTACCAAGTCTCACAAAATACATTCGTAAATGAGTTATATATAGCATTTTATTTATTCTCCTTATGAATAAAATTGAAAGCTGAGTACGCAGGTTTGCTGCAACAAGGAACACTAAATATGTCTTGTCATGCAATTATCAATATAACTCAACAAGGTGAAGCTACATGCCAAGTTTGATTAATTTAGGGACATAACTAAAGGTAGATATAATTTACATATGAATAACATGGGGGCCGAGTGTCCAGGTTTGCTGTTACGAGGAAAATCAACAAAACTATATTTTGGGTATAACAATCAATATACCACAAATAGTTGAAGCCACATACCAAGTTTCATCAATATACATTCATAAATAATCGAGATATCAAATTTTAATTGTTCTCCATAAGGATAAGATTGGACAACGTACTGTGTTTAGCACTTTGAATATCTCTGCAACGGTTGGGTGTAGAATCACAGTTTAGACACCAAAATGATTGTTTTGTGGAGCTGAACTGATTAGTAAAAGCAAATGCGAAGTTTTAAGTAAAATTATCTGAGGAAAATCTAAATACTATTTCCCCGTAAGATTAAGATGGAAAATTGTATGTACACGTTATTTTACTTTCCTCCACAACCACTTAACCTAGGTTAATGATTAAAAATACTAAATGATTTTTTTAAAGCTCTATAAAATGGCTATAACCAAAATTGAGTGTTTTTAGAAATTTTAGGGTGAAAAATTAAAAAAAAACTGATTTTTGGAAAATTTAAAACCTCTATAAACCCCCTTCCCATAGTCCGATCAATCTAGTTTTCGAATTTAAAGTCGAAAAAATTGTACTCTCCACATTTAATCCACACGAGTTTAAATGAAGTTAAGTAAACCAGTTTTAGAATTACAACAATGTTATTTTTTATACTTCAATGTAATGTGTAAAGTAGAAGGTGTATGAACCTATTAATTATTCATCGGAAATGAACTCTGTATATCGAATCTTATTTTCAGGTTCTAAATATGTTTTAGCTTACATCTGACACAATACTTTGAGTGAGCAACGTAAATTAATAAAGGTAATGTAAATTAGTTCAATGCCAATCAAATTACTATTGTTGTAAAAGTGCACAGATCCGTTCTGAACCTAATAAATGGTTTCAGTTCATTCAGTCGTTACAGAGTACACATTGTATATTGGGTTTATCTGCGAGAGTCAAAACAAACACTAATAACATGATATCACTTTACAGAGGGCTAAAGATGTTTACTAGTGTTTTAAGATGCCAATAAACCGACCTTAAAAGGACTCCTCTAGTAGAAAATGTTTGCTGGACAAAGTTTGTAAATTTTAAATGACAACCACTACCACAGTTACTCTATACCATTTAGCTTTGTGTTTATAGCATTATAATGCTATTTAAGATTTTTAACATTATGCGTAAAATGACCAACGAATTTAACAATATTTCCAAGAGTTTCCCTAACTGTCCCTTACAAAATTTCTTAAGAACATCTGCCTAAACATACAATACACTATGATCACTACGTTCATACCATGATTACATAGTTAAACTACCATTGCACTTTGCTGCAAACCAAACCTCGAAAGGAAGATTATGTTGCAAAACATATAACTTTAAAGCAGATTTAACAGTAATCAAATGGAAGTTTTGAATTATTGTTATTCCCGATCTAGAATTTCATTTAAGGTCAGATTGTTACCATTTTGATACATCATAATCAAAGAAATTTATTTGTTCTACAAATACTATATTTTTTTATTTAATAATATACTTAGATTTCTTTTAAACCGGATGCTACTACAAGTGAAAACTAAGTGAAAGGCCAGGAAACGAGTATGTTTGGTACAATTTATTTGTGGATAGTCACTCTTCTAGTTAATTTCTTGTAAAAAAGAGAAAAAATATCAGGTGGAGGGTTTATCTTGCTTTCTACGGGTTTTTTTAAGTGAGCATCACGCGTGTTTCTCTTTGACGGTGGAGGGTCTCTCTGTATATTAATTTATTAGTGAATTTCCTTTGGAAAGTGAAATATTAGCATGACCCGCACGGTGAAACTTAAGCCCGAGACCACCATAGAAGTTCCTAACGTGACCCCCTGAATACGTTTTGGGGGGTCGTTCAAAATGTTATATATATATATGTGTGTGTATGCACTCTAGCGGTCGCATTTTTTGTCCTATTTACTTCAAATTTGGTAGGGACGTTCCTTTCTATAATCTGTTGGACAAGTGTGTTGGGTAAAATAATCGGAAAACTCTAAACCCATTTTTTGGGGGTTGATCTTTCAAATTTCGAGTTTTTGGGCCCAAAAAGGGTCAGACAAGCGCCAGATGTAAAATTAATGCATATAAAAATATGGAAATTAGAGAGGCGAAAGTTTAAGCCCTCTCTCGTCATTCTAGCATAAATATTTACCGAGTTATTAAAGAAAATGTGTATCGGCTAAACACAGTACGTTGCGTCTTATGGGGGTTTTACACTAGAAAAGCCTGTTATTCCTTTGTTAAAGTACTTTGATTATCCCCAGCAACCTTACACCTACTTTCAAGCCTGTTTCAAGCCTGTTTCAAACCTTCTCCTAACCTTATAATGCGCAAAATTGTATTCCCAGCTTTGCAAGTAAATGAAACCAGGAGTATCATAACAGCCAAAAAATCAATGGTTTCAGATTTCAATAAAAATTGGACAAATGTATGTTTTTACACTGATTTTGAGTTTTAAAAGTTGTTATGTGGAAATTCACTTCCCTCACATCAGCGTGCTGCGTGCGAACTCGTTTTTTTAACAACGGTCGCTCTGACATAACTCTGTCAGGGCGAAAATCCACTTTGCTTGCCCCGCGTGCTCTAGCGACACACCACACAGTAGCTTGTCGTCCGACCACTGCTTTGTGACATCTCCCTTGCTTTCAGTACTTACCATTCAACTATAATTTAGTATTTCATAATATCTAATAACGGTGTAACAAGACGTTCATTCAAAATTAAAGTTTAATAACTAATCAACGTAACATTTCTAAATTATATTTGGAAATAATCAGATATTTCCACAATATTTACAGATATTTCCATAATCAGATTATGGTTTATATTTGGTTAAAAAATTATATATATTTATTTTTTTTTCAATAATACACTGATAGAATTTTATTTAATTACTATATAATTAAAGTACAGTAACATTTGGTTTCACTATCAGACGAGGTAACTTGTTAAACTTGTAACTTGTTAGTTCAAACCCCTAGCCAAAGATTAAAACTAAACTCTCCAAGAAGAGGTGATTCCAGCTGTCTGTATGTGTGTGGATTCCGCTCTGGGCCGTCACTTGTGCCCTCCATTTATTACGAGTATGTATAATGAGTGTATGACTCCTAAATTGAATGTGGTAACTATGGTGCCTCTTGCTCAAAACAAAGAAAAGAATTTGACTAAAAAGTGTGATATAATGTAAAATGTATATATTCGGGAAGTTTAAGTTTCAATTACAAACCCTTGTCTTAAACCAGTAGAACCAAAACATGCTTGAACGCATTAAAAGTCCCTGAGACCGAAAAGGAACAGCATTTAAGAAAATGTAAACATTTTAAATGTTAAATCGTATAATAAAACTTTAAATCTTGTTTACGATTTTAATGTATTTATCTTATACTATACGGAATACATAAAGTTTATGAATACATGCATCTACGTAAATACAACTTTAAATAGCCCATACTCTAATATGGTACTAGCACTGTCTATAAGCAATATGGATCTCAAAATACCACTGAAGCACTTTACTTAAACTTGGAAAAGGCAAATTTAGTGGAGGTGTACAATTCCCAGTGGAGGTTCAATATAATGATTTAAAGTGCAATTAGCCAACCCCAGGCAAGAAGTAAACTTCCGAAGAGTACAAAAGTCAAATGTTTTATGTTGCAATGTTTTATTTTCAATGTCTACGTTTACCTCGCAGAGCTTTCAGATGTCAAAACTAATGATATTATTGACCAACTTTAAACCAATGTTAAGTAGGTAATAGGTTTTTCCAACTGTTCTTTGAATGAAGATGCGAAAGAAACTTAGTTATCACTTGGTACGAACAAGCTTTTGTTTCGAATGGATAATTTATATTGTTGGAACTTACTGTCAATTAAGTTCATAGAAATGAATCTGGCGTCTATTAGCGAAAGGGCAATTGTTCTCGCAACATCAATTGCACTTCCATTAGAGTATCAAAGTGAATGATTGTCTCACAAGTTTGTAGATTACTTGTCGTAATGTAATAGCAACAGTAAAACAATACTGTCAAAGAGAATTATGAATCTTAATTGTTAAAAAATATTCATAATATTCCTTGAATATTCTTTGTTTTCAAGGCACTGAGACATGGAAATATACTTCTCCATTGATTATACATCCTTTATTCCGTACAATATATAATCAATATCACGGTATAAAATTATATTTATAGTTAACATTTTAACTGTAATTAAATTGATCTTCATGACAATTTATTGTTGTAATAAAGTTGATTCATCTACGCTTATAGTAAAAATAGATGGCGGAACCAGTAAGTGACTACTATGATTTGAGATAAATTATAGTTAAATTTAAATTGCTACAACGGAAGTTACAATACAATTAACAGTCGAACATTTAATGAATTAATTATCGACCTATTAATTAGAAGCTCTAAATTATACGGTTTTATTTTTACAATGATGATGTATACTTTTTAAAAGGGATAGAATGTTTAGGAACAAAAATATATATATGCATATGTATATGTTAATATAACTGTTGACTGAGTCAAGTAAAATATAAATTCTTGAAAATTGCCTGCCATTACAAGAGTATATATGTAATGCCTATGTATTGCCTATACTGCATACATTTTACAACACTATAATTATTCTATACATATATGAAACTTGAATAAACCCAGTCTAAATTGTTAAAAGCTGTGTCCATGAAATTTTTGTATAAATCGAATACTATTCAAATATAGTCTTATTATTATAATACTGCCATGGCAGCAAACTTGTGTACTCAGTGAATTTCCAATGTCTTTATGACTTGTATGATATTGTGGAAATAAATTATATAAAACAGAATTACAGGTAAATCATTAACATAAAAATAACTGTTAGAGTACTGGTTAAAAAAGAAAATTACACATTAGTAAAAAACAAATACCTACCTACCTACCTAGTGCTAACTAAATAAGATAATTCGATAAGATTAGCATTAGAACTTTGAAGAATGTTTTTTGAACCCCCAAAAGTCACATCTAGACTTTAAGAGCTTTTGTTTGTATAAACGTGTTTACATTTAATAGTTTTAGGAGTATAAAATATAAAGAAATATTTGTATTATATAGGTTGATAGTTGATTTGTCAAAGGTTAAATTAAAAATTAGTTTTGAAAAGCAACCTTATTTGAGCTACGGTAGTTTTAAGCTTTTTTATGCCATTTTAGCATATATTAGCAGAGCCAGGAGTGTACAAACTTTGTTCCTGAAACAGCTGATTATTTCTACAAGCTGTGTACCTGAAACAGCTGATAATTTCCTGCGGTCACGATAGCGGCTGTCAATAATACTAGTTAAATAATAATTTCTACTTAAGCAAAAAAATTTCTACTTGCTCGTGTTTGGGAATGAGCTGCTTAAATTAGTTCAGAACTTAACTATTTTAACACGTGTTACTATTATTAACACGTTTATTTAACTCGCTTTATTGTCTGTTCGGTACAAATTTTACAATCGATTTTAAACAAACTTCCCGATGAGTTAGAGACTTGAAACTTGAAATATAGTTAAGAAATGGATGAAAATGCAATATTAAATAGTTTTCTGGTAATAAATCGTTTTTAAACATTTTATTTAAGTTTAAATTCACAATAATCTAAAAGTAAACATAAACAAACATCGCAATGTTAAACATAGAACATCTTATTACAGATAAAACAAAATTTTCTTTGGTTATGTATTAATAACATATGTCTTTCATTTTGATTTATTATACCACCAAGTAAACAGTAAATAAATCAAGTCAAGGCGTCGCAGAAAAAGGTCCACATCAAACTACATAAAATGTTCAAAAGTATAAAATAATTTATTAAATAAAAACACTATATAAAATGCCATATTTATAAACGGACTATTATATATTGCCATATATAAACGGTTATATATTAAACGGTTATATATAAACGGTTATATATAAACGGTTGTTATATATTGCCATATTGATAAACGGATTGTGAGGATTTAGTAGCTCTGACAATACTTGTAAGATTTGAAACGAAAAGGTGGGGTGCATATAATATTATTATAAAATCACCAGTGTAATTTTTTTGTCGATGTCCGGATGAATATTTCTCGGTAACCAGAAGTGCCCCAAGTACAATATTTGAAACATAAGTAGTTTGTAGGTCGTAGGGGTGCAGGAATATATTTTAAAGGTCATTATCTAAGGCCCCGTACGGTAAAATATTAATTAAAGGTCGAAATTTCGCCATTAGGAAAAAAATAAACATAACTTTTTTAATGCCACATTCGTTAGGTAGTTGTAATAAACAAATAGGTCTATCTACATTTACGAAAATATTTTCCCTTTAAAGGAATCAGATGATTTGTGTAATGAAAATTTCACAGCAACAATTTAAATCAACCATATGTTTTTCAGTTTTTACTGGCCAGTATATAATTTCGAAATTTACTATATGATTTATGATGATTCTGTAATATTGAAGCATATTTAAAACAATCGGCTTCAATTAGTTGGTTGATGTAAGTAAAGAGTAAATTATTTATTACATTTTACGATTGGAACTGCTGTTTAATCGCTACTATTATAAAAATGAGGGGGCGTCTGTCTATATGTATGTCTATTGTTCCATCACGACAAAACCACTGGAGCAATTCTGCTGAAGTTTTGCACAAATATAGTCTGTGTGTTGTAGGAGTGTCGTAGACCTATTACCGTTTAAAAGGTTCTCTGGGCTATGCCCACCGCAACTTCCAAGTCACATATTCTCATAATATAATCACCAGTATTGAAAAATGTCCAATGTTCGGATGAAATTTTCTCAGAAACCAGCAGTGCCTCAATTTAAATCTAACCTAAATAGTTTGTAGGTTGTAGAGAGATGCGCGGATATATTTTAAAATTCAAAATCAAAGGCCCCGCTCAATAAATACTTGATGTAGGTTATGATTTTCGCCAGTTATCATGTTTTTGTGATCAAATTTAGTTAAAAGGTTGCTTTAGGAACAACAATTCTCTGTATTTACGAATATATTAGCAGTTTTCATGGGTACAACTGACTGGGGCATTTAAATAAACTTCTACAACAGTAATTTTATATATTTCAACTATATGGTTTTCAGTTAATAATGACAAATAGCAAAATGGGATTATGCTTATGTTTCATTTTTTAATTTATCTATTTTATTGTAATTTTGTTAATTTCATTTAATTAAACACTTGCTTAGGTGTAATATTTGCAGCGTTGGTAGATAGGCCACAAACACTAACTTCTAACTAAATATTGAAGTCAACACGTCTCAACTGCGTTTCGGCCGCCATTTTCTGGTGAGGAAAAAGGACATGTTGTTAATATAAAATGAGTCGCCAAAGACAAACTATTAAACTAAATCATTATTTAATCGTAACATAATAAGGTTACATTCATTTTTCACCCGTATTTTATTAAATTGTACATTAATAATAAATAAACAAACGTAACAAATAAAATATATTAAAGTTTTAGTTCTTTTGGTGTTAATAGATTAAATTATGTTCGATAGGATTATTACTGTAACAAAAATAAAAGTAATTATCACTGGAGTACTAGCCTTACAGTCAACTGCCCGGCATTCCAGCAACGTAAGTCATTCTGAAGTTTTTCTGTGTTGCATTTATTCAGTATTAAGTTATATCTAAAGAAATTAATATTAAGTAAATAAATGATTTCAAATATTTTAGAATATATCAGCTGATCGGAACAATAACAAGGGAATTAATTAACCACTAGTGGCTTACAGGGGTTTTTAGCCCCTAACATATGGTTTTTTGTTTAAGTGAATAATCACAGCTGATAATTAGTTCATTTTGCTTATTAAAAAAACACTATAGTGATATTTCCATAAGTAAATCATTGGATCTTTGAAGTCCAGTGGGGCGTAGTAATCTTTGACATTTCTGATATTTTCCCCACCGTCCTTGGCCCTCAAGTTTTAAAACGAATCGTCATAACCTAACTTAACTTCTTTTTAGCTCGAGATATTTCGTGGGGACCGATTCGCTTACGGAATTAAATATACAAATGATTTTAGTGATCCAGAAGATCGTTCTTTCAATTTTTGAAGGTTTTTCGAAAGAACCAAGAGATTGCGGTGCTTAAATCTTGATAACTATTTTGGATTTGTAATTTATCAATTTTACAACGTACTTCACCCTATAACTTGTGACATGTTTGTAGAAGAAAACATTTATGTCCATCAGTCTCCTTGAAGTTGCAAGTACTTTTTGGTAGTCTTTCGTTGTTCGGAGTTTTTTGCTGTAATGTCCAACATCAAATGCTTATAGTGTGAGTAAAGTGGTAATTTCAAATACGGTACCTTAACCATTAAAGGTCGTGGAAAGCCTGTTCTATGACTAAAGACACAATTGCACATCTTATTCGGAATAATTAGGATGAAGTCACCGAGTTCATCAATTAGGTCTACCCATGTTATACAACTGCCGTTCAAAATCGGGGCTGCATCTGAGGGAAAGAGTATTTCCAAACTCTACGATTTCAGTCTCTATCATATAAACTGTTCTGCCAGATCATGGGTTCTTTTGGGCCTAATAAAGCATTTTTAAAACTTGCATTGTGGTATTCTATCTTTGAATGAATATCATTTTAATTTCAGTGAGCCTATATGTTTTTTGTTATTTATGGTTTGTCGTTTTCTAAGATGGAAAAATAACACCACGCTTCCAAATTGAATGTACGATTATTATAGAAGACAATAAAAATCATCCTTAAGTAGGTACTTACGTGAGATTAAATCATTATAAATACTAAATTCTTCACATTTGTTTGTTTGTGTTCAGCTGGCAATTAACAGTCACGGCTAAATTAAAATACCCCCGTCACAGCAAACCTGCATACTCAGCGAGTTTCCAATGAATATATAACATAACACATTAATACACTTAACAGGATTCATAAGAAATATATTCACAAAGAAGCGATATTTAAAATATGAATTATTCTCCATAAGAATAACATTGGGGATGAGTACGCAGGTTTGCTGCAAAAGGAACACAAAATAATGAGTTTTTATGCAAATATCAATAGAAATGATCTTAGTGAAGTCACATACCAAGTTTCATCCATATACATTCATAAATAAGCGATGTATAATATTTGAATTATTTTCCATATGAATAAAATGGGGACCAAGTACCTAGGTTTGCTGCTACGGTAACCGTAGGCGAAAAGTTTTTTTGTGCAAAGAACAATGAACCACAACCAGATGAAACCATATACCAAATTTCGTCAGTTTATGATCATAAATAAGAGAGATATACAATTTTTCTTGTTCTCCTTAAGAATAACACTAGGAATACGCTCATTCTTCACGTATGAGGATGATCGGACATTAAGTTATCCCAAAGTTTAATATATTGACTAGAAATTACGTGAAACCTATCACGCAATATCTTATCAACGATACAACGAATTTTCATAACAGGAAAGAAATTATTACTTTAGTGCTCATGACAGTTTCTAACTCCGAGTCAATCACACAGTTTTATTTAAGGCCTTCATGTATATCAAATACATATTTAGTTCAATTGTTATTAGTGAATTTCCTTTGGAAAGTGAACTATTGACATGACCCGCATGGTGAAACTTATGCCCGGGACCACCATAGAAGTTCCTAACGTGACCCCCTGAACACGTTTTAGGGGGTCGTTCAAAATTGTATATATATATATATATATATTTCAGTAAATCGGACAAAAATGCGACCGCTAGAGTGCAAACACATATATATATGCTGTATATATATATATATATATATATATATATATATATATGTGTGTGTGTGTGTGTGTGTGTGTGTGTGTGTGTGTGTGTGTTTGCACTCTAGCGGTCGCATTTTTGCGCTAGAGTGCAAACATATATATGCTATATATTATGTATATATACATATATATTACATATATATGTATATATATATAAATGTCACTATCTATTCAGCTGCCGTACAAATTTAGGTTAAGTAGCTGCCACCTGAAAGGTTAGAGTATATTTAAGTTTTAACGTGTAAGTATACTCAAAATTACGTTATTAATATAACTATTAACTTATTTTCATAATTGTTTACTATAACTATGTGTATTAAAACTCATGTAATTTGACTGCACTAAGTTTACATTTGATTCGGCGCACCATGTATGTCTAGCAGCTAAATGACTGCCAGCAATAATACTTCATAAATATTTCGCATTATTTGGCTGCCACCACTGTTGCCAATTCGTCTTGACGATTTTCCTTGAACAGTTATTAATATAGTGGTCATAATTAGCTCTTTTCTCACTGTTTAACGTGTATTAATGTAATAATCATGGATGATGCGTAAAATTATGTTAAAATATGTCATTATAAAGAAATACAAAATAAGGCATAATTTAAGACACATTTCATTGCATCATGAACAATCACAGATCCAATGATAATATAAAACATTTTATTTGTCATTTTATATTGACGTGTTTAAAATTTTAAATAATATACATCATAACAACAAAGTGAGTTGCGTGAGTGGCTTGTTTACGTCAAACACCGATAACGGCACGGTCGGTAAGCGAGGAGTCGGACCATCCAAAGTTGGATTAGTGTAGTTCTACTATAATTATATTCTCTTTTTATAAAACCAATCTAGGTACAAATAATGTATAACGGTAAAAAATTATGTTTTTAACTTATCAAAATCACAATTTCTCAGTTATTTATAATTCTAGAGCTAATATATTCATATCATTATTTTTAGGACAACATGAAACAGCTTTTTTATCCTTACAGTTGTTTCCTAAATATTGCCGTTTTAAAGATATAGCCAACCTATTTTTTTTCTTGCAATACTAGGTCACGCTAAATTATACTGATTGTTATATGTATATATTTATTACGTCACGCTACTTTCATTTGCTGCACTCGGCCCCCTCACACTGTTTATATATCTTTTAATACCTTTCTTCTGTTAAAATATATTAGTAAAATATGAAGTAATACAAGGTGTATCAGAACAGACTGGAATAAAAACTATGCATTTATAAAATAAAAGTTGATATTTATATGTAGTGATTTCTCTTTACGGTGGAAATCATACCTAGTAGATAATGTTATACCCTTATCAGGTTCATCGCTCCTGTTTCAAATTGTCTAGAGCTGTCACTACTTGTTCAGTAGATATGACCCCTATAGAGCTCTATAACTTATTTGCTATGCCAAACCTTTTTCACTTGTAATACTACTGTTTTATTATATTATTTTTAAAACTAATTTCATCTAATATTCTCTTTTTATAAAACAAATCTAGGTACAAATAATGTATAACGGTAAAAAATTATGTTTTTAACTTATCAAAATCACAATTTCTCAGTTATTTATAATTCTAGAGCTAATATATTTATATCATTATTTTTAGGACAACATGAAACAGCTTTTTTATCCTTACAGTTGTTTCCTAAATATTGCCGTTTTAAAGATATAGCCAACCTATTTTTTTTCTTGCAATACTAGGTCACGCTAAATTATACTGATTGTTATATGTATATATTTATTACGTCACGCTACTTTCATTTGCTGCACTCGGCCCCCTCACACTGTTTATATATCTTTTAATACCTTTCTTCTGTTAAAATATATTAGTAAAATATGAAGTAATACAAGGTGTATCAGAACAGACTGGAATAAAAACTATGCATTTATAAAATAAAAGTTGATATTTATATGTAGTGATTTCTCTTTACGGTGGAAATCATACCTAGTAGATAATGTTATACCCTTATCAGGTTCATCGCTCCTGTTTCAAATTGTCTAGAGCTGTCACTACTTGTTCAGTAGATATGACCCCTATAGAGCTCTATAACTTATTTGCTATGCCAAACCTTTTTCACTTGTAATACTACTGTTTTATTATATTCTTTTTAAAACTAATTTCATCTAAATTGTACCTTGTGTAAGTCCAATATTAAACTATGCAACCAAGGGAAAATAATAAGTAAAAAATTACAAACCAAAACAATTATTTATACATTTTCTACTAGAACTATTAACAAAATGATATTCTTCTTATACAAATTCTATTCCTTTACCGTTGCCGCGGTACACTAAAGACATCCTGGCAGCATCTCCTTTGTTGTAACTCTCCGTGGTGGCTTCTGTGAGGATGATGAGGAATCGCCATGGTAGATAGACGTTCAATAGTACATCGTCGCCTTCTATTCCTTTCACGGTTGCGCAGACAGCCTCGCCGTAGCGTGAATTTGTTTTTTCAAAATTGGTAATTTCGTACAGAGTACCAGGCTGGAGATCGTTAAGTCTGGTGAATCGAGGAGCGTTACAGTTGTTGAGACGTCCTTTCAAATTGCTCATGTCCATTGTAGCTGTAGGTTCGACATGGTGCTGCTACCACTGTCGCTGATAGAATGAAGAACTTCTGCGAGTAAGCCTTTTATACCAGTATTGTGGGGAAAAACCCATCCCTCAAGCATTAAAGGAATGTATCTTAGGAATTATTGATTATGATACTGAACAAGTTTCAACACGTTATTCAGGGCACAAACCTTTTTTGTTTTCCCATGGTAAAAACAGAACACTGGCGAATTGGCGAGAGTCTTTAAGGACGGGTGGTTTTCAAGTCCAGCACCAGACACGTTTAAAAAAATCACTAATGTATTTGACCTTTTCTAGTCCCTTCACATACACCACTGAAGCTTTGAAAATGAGACACAATTGTCTGTTTAACGCTTGAGTGGTGACATCGCCGTCCTGCCACAGTATGCCGTGATAATGATTGGTGACCCATGTGCACTGTTTCGTGGTTTTTAAGTCTAGAGTAGCGTATGGACACGGGGATCTCATTGTCCAGTGTTGTAGAACTGTACCGTCAGCCGTGGCGACAGCAAACTCATTAATAACAAACTCGTTGTGCGAGTCTTTAAACCCCTGGAAGTCGGCAAACAGCTCCATGACCGCAACCACCCAAGACCATCACTAGAATGAGCAGGCGGTAGCTACCCCCACTACATAGTACCTTTTCAGACATCAATTGCAGGAACAAGAAATAACAACAATTTAAGAATGAAACACACACTTTTATTGCACATCAAATACGCTTATGTACACAAGTGAGACGCATTAAGTAAATAAATATCAAACATGTGAACTACTAATATAAACATTTTATCAATTAAAGAATCTACTAAACAAAATACCATTTTTCCTGTCGCTACAATGTCTTTCAGAAACTAAAATCAACTCTTTTGGAAAACTAAAAACATTTACACTTCTAAAATATGTACATTTTAATAAAACGTAATCATGTTAGGCAACAGTCTTGTCAACCACAATTTAGTCCTTAGTTGTAGTATACAGTAACGTCTCTGTAGTTTTCCACTTCGATGATGTTGCAAAACTCTCCAAAGATGACGCAGTTTACCGCTTCCGTGAGGGTGACGCCAAAATTGATTTCTATGCGAAGACTGCCTCTTCTGACAAGGTTCCAGTGGGACGCATATGCCGCCAAATCTGATGTCAAATTGAACGCGTACAGACAGTAGCCGTTGGGGTACATTCTTCGTAAGATTCCGTTGCCTTGGTTCTTGTTATGAATCCCACATCCTGAAAATAGGGTGTTGTAGCAACTGATGTATAACTGATGATTTGTAAAGTCTGGCTGAAGTGCTTTAGCAGGTACTTGCTGTCCGTCAACGTAGAGGGCCAGAAAGTTTACGTTGTAATGGGCAAAATTAAAAGGGTTGTGAATTATAGGCGTTGTTACTCACTAGCCCCAACACGATCCTTTTAGGCAACTGTCCCAGGTAAACATTGTCTATAGTTTTGCCGAGCACATCACTTGGAATAGTAATGGCCTTAACGTCCACGCGCGTTATGGGATACTTTACAGTGCACGTTTCTAGCTTTTTGGCGTGTTCAATCAACAGTGTGGGGTTAATCTTCACTCTTCTCAACATCAGACTGGCTTCCATCACGTTTATCGCAAATCCAGACTTGGATATTAGACTAAAGTTATCGCGGGATCTCGTAAATTTAACTTTAAGCTCGACTCCGTTCAGCAGATACTTTCCTTGGTGGAATACGTCAGCGTGTATATATCCCATCATGTCCACAGGGTGGCTATTGGCAAAGTAACTTCGTCTTTTTTTCAGTCCGTCGTTTTCATCTTCAGTTTTGTCCATTTGTCCAGCTGTATCGCTCACCCAAAGGGCTGATGATTGGTGGGTTTCTTTAGCGGCATCATCGTAATTCAAGAGAGTTTCAATGTACGCTCGGTAAGGATACGTGTTTCCATTTACCGATACAAGTTTTTGGTTAAAGTACACTTCCACTTGGCTAAACAGTGAATGTAGAAAATAGTTTACAGGTCCAACTTTATCGCAGGTTGCGTCCAAAACATTATCGTCCTCTTGCAAAATTCTCACTTTCACAGCAATTAAGGTTTGAGACAAGTCCAAATATTCGTCACCATGGCCAGGCACTACAAACTCGATAGGCGAGTCGTCAGTAAGTGAGGACAGAGGTTTGTATTTGATCGATTGCCCTCCATCGATGATGGTTTGAGTAGGTGGTATAGAAAACAAGTCCAGTTCGGTTTTAGAACAATCGGCAGAGAGGTTATGTACGTAGGCCATTATGTAAAAATGTCGATGGTAATTTCCTCTTTGAAGTCTTCTTTGTTGCCTTCTTCTTATTTATTGGCACTTTGGTCTTCTTGCGTATCTGCTTCTTTTCTGTTTTTTCTTCCGTGCGAGGTTTCCGTACTGTTTTTGTCCTCTCCTTGGCTGATGACGTAGAGTCGGGACTGACGTTCACGCTGCGACGCTTGGGCAAAGACTGAGCCTCGGTTTTTATAGCACCGCTAGATATAGGTATAGGAGCGCGGTCTGCAGCACCAAACATTCCACCGACACCTGACATGTTCACTCGACGGCGTCTCGGACCAGACTCACAGCAGCACCAGTATTTACTGCGTTAAATCCAAAAGTCCGGAGGCGGGAATCCAGGAGTTGAACTTTGCAGGGTAGCCTTTCCACTTGACCAACATCTTCCTCCCTTTTCCCCCACCTTTCATTTCCAGTATGTTCTCAATTTTGTAAACCTTGTTTTTCGGAACTATTACCTTTTGAAGTTCCGCTTCGTAAAAGGCACCGTCAATAACTTCTCCGGCCAGGTCTTGCACTTGGTACACTTGAATTTGATGCCTTATGACGCGTATGACTTTAAAGATTTCCTCTGTCCAGTTGCTTTCGTATCCTTTAGCAAAATGTTTCTTATCCTTTGCTATACGCACTGTGTAACCGACATTGAGTTCGAGGGCGATATAAGCTTCCTTCTTGGAATAGAGCGTCTTCCAGACTCGCAGAACGTTTTTGTCATTGACGTCAGCTGGTGCCATCTTGATTGTCGAATGCACTGTATTATTGTAGGTGCGTACCAAGTCTTGAATAATGTCCACATAGCGTAAAGTATTTTTGTGAGTAAAGTAGCGCTCACTATAATGTGAGACATAATATAATAAATCTTGATTTTATAGTTTTTATAAACCGCTCCACAACTGCAGCTTTGGTATCGGGATTGCGGGTCGTGTAAAAATTTATTCCATGCTGCTTAAAAAACTTTGCAGAGGCCACGGAAACAAACTCTCTACCTTTGTCACACTGGATATCACGTGGCTGTCGTCAGTCGGTTATTAAAATAGACTCAAAAGCCTCATTAACCGTTTTATCAGTCTTGTTTTTCATTGGGCGCAACAACCGTATTTTGAGAAAACGTCCACCACCACAAGCAGATACTTGACACCGTCGTTGTATTTGGAAATGTTTTTAAAAATGGCCAAATCCGCTTGCCATAAATCGTCGATATTACTGACGATATACCTGTTTATGGCAAAGTTTCTCCTTTTTTGCGTATGCAGTGTGTAGGGGTCCTAAGTGAGAAGCCAATCTTTAGTTTTTCGGGACCTAATATTATTTTTGGTTGTTGTAATAAGGGGGCGGCTTCCTGCGTAGCAAGCAGAACTTGCCGGGTCGTAGTATATTTTTTCCAGAGTCTTGTTCATGGTTGTTGCGTGTTCATACGATCCCACGCCTTAGACACTAATCTTCTTTTTCTGTCTGGGAGTGGTGGTGTAATTGTTTTCCGCCTTCTAGTGGTGAGTGTAGGAAAAGCTGGTCATGGTGAAGGAAATGGTCGTCTCGGCGAGGAGGGTCCGGCTTGCTTGATGTCTGCGCTGAGGGTTTCCGATGAATTCTTGAGGAACGTTAATCTGGCGTAGAGCTTCCACAAACTGCTCCCAACCGATGGGGCTGGCAGCTGTCTTCTTGCACCTTATCACATCACAGACCAGATCAACAATGTTCGAGTTGGGGATTGCGGCTCCACTTATACTGACGGTTCCGTTTCTTTCCCATGAAATTAGTTCGTTGTCACAAAGCCGTTCAAAAAGGAGTTCTCCTTTTGTTTTAAACACCTTGGGAATCGTGCGTAAGATATCGTCTCTAAAGTTTCGGGTGCCGCTGTGTGATGCTTCTAAAATAGGAATTTCCATAGGTTTGCGCATTTCATCGTGAAAATACTGTCTCCGTTGAAGCATCTGCTGGTACTGCGCCCATTTAGCCCGGTCTTCAAGGTCCAAAGCGTGAAGCACTTTATTCATATCCTCTTCCAGAACGTTCAACGTTTTGTTTTTCGGTGTAGCAGCGTTCAACCGTTGCAAGACGTCAGGTGAAATCAACACCATCTTCTTAGCGTGATTATTCCTTGAAATAGTCCAGGGCCGTAGAAATAACTAGAGGGACCAGTACTTCACTGTGTTTCACCAACAACGCTCGTTTAGATTTCCAAGAGCCTTTCGAAGACGCTACGGAACGAATAGTTTGCTTGAATCTTTCGAGTTTCCATCTCGTCTCAGAAGTAAGAGGTATGTTGGCGTTTAAAATGTTCGAAAATCACTCGCAAATAGCGATAACCAAACTCTCGTCAGCTATACGTAGCAACTGCAGGACTAGATTTCAACATGAGTATGGCCTGTAGGAGCTGGAAATTGATCCGCACTGTACGAGACATTCCGCAGAACTGACTCGGGAAACCAAATGCTGCCCCTATTTATAGGAATCTTACAACAGCTGGTAGCAACAAGGATACAGAAGTTAAATATACATATGCGCATGCTAAACGGCAGTTGGATTAATTTAAATGAAAGATAAAACTGCTGTCAAACCCGATATCTCAAAATCGGGGTCGTTTTGTGCCGAAAGGTAAAGTGTCAAAGTCGCCTACACGGTTACGTTTATTGTACACGACCCTGTACGTTTTTGTTTTAAGGCGTGTCACAACAATTCCTGTCTTGGGGCGGGCGATCTTGTGGGGGATGGGCACTACAGTGGCCGGGGCGTCATGAAGTAGCATCTTCTTCAAGGTGTCGAAACATACGATGCCGCGGTTCCTGTAGTTCATTGTTATTCCACGGACTTAAACATAGTCTTGAATTCATTCGGGCCGATCCGAATGACATAGGCGTAGTTCTTGGGCCCTCATGAAAAAAATTCCACGATGTAAGCGTCGGGGCCATACTTGGCCAACTCGTTGGTCATCTGGCCCAAAAACTCGCGGGCCTCGATTTCTGCATCTCCAGGCTTCTGTTAGAAGAGAATTGAATCCGTATCAAAATAAAGGACACGTTTTCCCAGTCGCTCGAAGTACGAATAGAGTTTGAGACGTACCTGAGCTGTCACAAACACCGCAATCACCACGTTTGTATAAGGATGGGGCAGGATCGCATCCTTTAGGTTGCGCCAATTGATAAACATCAAGTCGTCACTGATAGGCAGGAGTTCATCCACTTCGATCCCTGGGTCGGTCAAAATGTCTAGTAGCTGAACCTGCGTCTTCACAACGGATGTATGGGGCAAATCACTGCGATGCCCCCATTTGCCCGAGAATTCGTTGTTCCGGGCTGTGGTCGCAGTCCCCCTGATTCATGGCTTCGGCACAAGTGCGGCACAGAGCGAAACATAGTTTGTCATTGAACCTGGCAGGAAGGACAGGGTGGTAGAGCTCATCGGGGGGCAGGATATCAAGACGAACAAGTCCCTCAATATTTGTTATATCCTTGGGACAGCCGGCACCCACGAAGATCTTTGGATGTTTGTAGGGAAAGGTCCCGTACTTGCAGATGTACGGATACAGGCTGCAGAAATCCAGATGCATAATCTTCTCGCCTTTTGTCACTTTATGATACAATTTAGTTGCGTTAGTCCTGCCACCGAAGAAGGCATCTCATGGATCAAGGGGCGGAGTGGCGATGTCGTCTCGAGAGTCAATGAGCCGCTGGATCGCAGGGTTAGCCTTCATCATTGTTGAAAACTGGCAACCCCACATTTCGACGACAGTGTATCCGTTGCAACGAAGTAGCTCGGTCTTGTCCAGCGTCCTCTCGTACCGTGACGCCATAGTGTTGCCTTGGGTCCCACCTTTGATTGCGTGGTCACGATATTTGAAACATGATGGGCATCCGTGGAACCAGCAGCCGTGGTACTCCCAGACAGTTTTCATGTCCCCATCTTCGCTGTAGCCGTCCACTTTGCCTCCGCAGATCTTCTTTTCCCGACCATTTCCGGCATGCTGGATGTCGATGCCACCAGAGTGGGCCTCCCACATGAGCCAACAAAGTGCCTCACGGGATTGACGGTCGGCGAGGCGATATCCACCGGCGGGGATGACGGAGATGGTATTCCGCGGAAGATGGTTCGTCCTATATGCTGCCATACATGCCCCGGCGATTGTTACGGCCTGTCTGAAGGGATCGACGTTGTTTTCAGCAAGGAATCCATCCCTGAATTTCAGACAGGCGCGACGCAGGATTCGGACGTCCTCAGAGCAATACGTAAAAATTTCCGTCCTAAAGTTGAAGACGTACG
This sequence comes from Allygus modestus, assembly GCA_963675035.1. NCBI lineage: Eukaryota > Metazoa > Arthropoda > Insecta > Hemiptera > Cicadellidae > Allygus > Allygus modestus. Next base: position 214,985,554 of record OY776111.1, read on the forward strand.
TGGGGTCCTGCGCCAAAGGGGTGTACCACTCGAAGAATCTCTTCCTGTCGTCTTCGGGCATATCGTCACAACCGTACATCTCGGGACAAGGGATGGGGCCAATGTAGCCAGAGTTCTCGGTTCTATTGAAGAAGTGTGGGAAATATCCTTTAACCGTGTTTTCAAGATTGAATGTTTTGGGTAGTTTTGCCAGGCCTTCCAACAGAAAATTCAATGAGTCGATAAAATGTAGATGTGAGTACTTCATCGATTGGATTTTTGACCCTGTCATAATCAGTTCTGGAGCCCAACCGAGTTCTTCAATCATGTGCCGCAGGACAAACTGGCTGTCGTACGCCTTAAAAGTGTGGGCAATCACTACAACGTCCTTGTACTGCGGTCGTGGCTCGGCGAGGTACGCCACAAAGTCCTTGACGGTATCGCAACCTTCAAAAACATGGCATCACTGTCCGCAGAAATCGCAGTGGTGGTCAGAGTCTGGAAGATTGATGCAAGTTAGACAGGCTTGCTCTGTGATACACAAATTGGGGATGTGCTCGAACGAGCCTGGATTCCCAGGAACCGGGGTCTCTTGAGTACACTCAAAGTCAAAGAATACAAACAGATATGGTTTCTTGAAGGCGAATGGCTTGGCAGGCTGCACGTAGCAGAGATGGTTCGGAGGTACAAATTTGTCACAAATAGTACAGAAAGATTCGCCGCAAACATGTATCCTCTTCTTCCGTTCTAAACTATAAGTATGCAGGCAGCTGTTGCACTTTTTCAGTGTTTGGCAAGCTGATTCATTGCCGAATGACGGGAGAAAATGGCGCCTGAAACAGTCTTGATCAAAGAACGATCGGTTGCACGTATCACATTTAATGCGTTCGCTATCTCCACATAAACCGGACTGAACACAGGCAGGGCATTTTGTGGGGCAACGATGACGAGTGACGGTATTGGAGTCTGCGTATTTGCAGGGTCGGTAGTACGTTTTTGCTGTGAAGGCCCCGTAACTGACGTAATAACATTGTAGTGTTTATCGCCAAATATCAGATCGATATGTTTGCGAGGGTGGTCAGGAGTACCTAAAGGACCCTCAAAAATTGTTTCTTTACCTCGTCTGTCAGTAAAAACTGTAATACAGTATTCGGTCAAGTGTTGCTGGAAGACACAAAACTCCTCGACGCCTCCCCCATGTGCCAGGTCAACGTTGGTTTCACCACACAAACGGCCAGCCAATGCAAACTGTAATCCTCGCTGACCATAACGACCTGATCTAAGCATTCCTGTAATCCGCCGCTGCTGCGGGAGACTCGTCCTTATGGAGGAAAGCAATCGCCACTACTAGTGCTCGGGCCAGGCAGAGATTGTCATCGTTGTTTATTGTGACTATTCCTTGTTTCCTTTTACAGAAGGTACGAAAGTCTGAGGTGTAGTCAATACGTTTGTTGCGAATTCCACCCATTGGTACTCGGATATGAAGGAATACCACCCGTAAGGGGCCGGCAATAAGGAATTCCTCGTTGCTCTGAACGCAACGTTCAATCAGCTGCAACAAAATGTCAACGGAAAATTGATCCATACGACGAACACTAAGGCCAATGGGCCGCTGACCGACACGTGCAGGACTATGGATTGTAAAGCCTACACGGTCTTGGGGAGCAATAGTGTCATTGAGAAGATGACGGGTCAAACCAGTAAAAGTATCGCTAAGCCACACGTAAGGGTTATCATGGGCTTGGGGCGGATCAATTTGCACCGTTATTTCACGTGCCATAACCTCAAAATTCCTATATTGTCGATAACACTCACCGATGATGCGGAAGTTGAAAGGGTGGCTCGATGATGTAACATCCCCAACAACATCAAAGTCAGGGACAGGTAGGGGGTCGGGGCTGCCTAGTTGCGGCATGGCACAGGTTAAGGCGGGGCCGTGCAAAGAGCGGGAAGTAGACGGAAGGGGTAAGATGTCCATACGAAGCGGAGGACGGTGTACTTTCCGAAGTGGTTGACCCCCACCAGCCAAGTCTCCAATCAGATTAAATTCACCCTCTTGATCGGGTGAAGAGAGACGAACTCCTTCCGCAGGATCTGTCACATCTTGCGAGGAGAGTTGTAGCCCTAGAAAGGGCTGTTCGTCCAAAGAAGGTGGAGGTGGTGTCGCAGACATGATTAGACAAGTCGATGTTGACGCTAGGAGTGCGGGAACGCAAATGATCTCAGTGCGGCTCGCCCCATCTATTTAAGTAAAATATTGGATCGAATCGAACAACAACCGAATGAAATAATCGAATGAAAACAACCGAATACCGATGTGTTTTTTTTCCATTAGAACCAACAGTAAAATTGCCTAAAATAATCAATAAGCTCATTCGATATGAACAACCGAATGGAACAACCGAATGGAACAACCGAATACCGATGTGTTTTTCCCATAAGAACCAACAGTACAATTAATAAAAGTAGTAGATAAACTCATTCGATATGAACAACCGAATGAAACAACCGAATGAAACAACCGAATGGAACAACCGAATGAAAGTAGTCAGATGATAACTCCTTGGAAATAATAAACCAGTAAATGGAAAATGAGAGTGTACTATATGAAGTGTACATGCCGTCTCATAGCTGTGGGTAATTTGTAATCGTATTAATATGTGCGTTTGGAATAGTTATTCGAAGGTGAATGTATACTATATAACGTGTTATCGTACGATTAGCCACTGTGAAGGTTCAGTTTGAGGAGCCCAAAAGGTATAAATGACGTCTCGTTTAATAGATCCGGATCAGTCGCAATCATGGATCCGAGATGGAAACATCCTTTTTCAGCCATCATTAGTGGCCCCAGTATGGCTGGCAAGACACGGTTTGTTAAACGTTTTATAAATAATATGAACAGAATGTGTGATGCAGTATTTGATAACGTTTTTTGGTTTTACGGAGCTTGTAAACCTTCAAATATCAATGCTCCTGTCCATTTCAAACAAGGATTGCCCGACATTGAAGAGTTGGAAGATATTGGATCGCCCAAACTTGTTGTCATCGACGATATGATGAACCGTACGGATCAGAAAGTAGTAGATTTGTTTACCAAAGGCTGTCATCACTGCAATATCAGCGTGTTTTACATTACTCAAAATATTTTCCACCAAGGAAGAGGGCAGCGTGACATTTCAATGAACGCCCAATACATTGTGTGTTTCAAGAATCCACGAGACAAGGCTCAGATCAGGCATCTTGCACATCAAATTTGCCCGTACAATCCAAAATTTTACCAGGGCGCTTATACCGATTTGACGTCTGAACCTCACGGATACCTACTTATGGATCTAAAGCAAGACACACCGGATGAATATCGTTTTAGAACAAAAATATTTCCTTCGGACCCTGTAAACTACGTCTATGTTAGTCGAAAATAAAATGTGTGGAACTATTACTGGTGTTTGACTACTTCCATCCCTTTATGCAGGGCTTTAGGAATACAACTTATGTGAGTCAAAATAAACCAATATTTAAGGTTAAATAAAATGTTGCAAAACTCCGTCTTATTGTAATGCAAAGGTTTATTAAGAGATCTAGTTTTACATTATTCTGATTGGGTGGAAAGTGGTTTACAATATGGCCACTATAGGGTGTGCTGTTAGTTATTAAATTCGCTACTAGAGTGCACTACGAGCGAAATTAGTTTTAAAAAGCATATAATGAAACAGTATTACAAGTTAAAAGGTTTGGCATAGCAAATAAGTTATAGAGCTCTATAGGGGTCATATCTACTGAACAAGAAGTGACAGCTCTAGACAAGTTGAAACAGGAACGATGAACCTGATAAGGGTATAACATTATCTACTAGGTATGATTTCCACCGTAAAGAGAAATCACTACATACAAATATCAACTTTTATTTTATAAATGCATAGTTTTTATTTCAGTCTGTTCTGATACACCTTGTACTACTTCATATTTTACTAATATATTTTAACAGAAGAAAGGTATTAAAAGATATATAAACAGTGTGAGGGGGCCGAGCGCAGTAAATGAAAGTAGCGTGACGTAATAAATATATACATATAACAATCAGTATAATTTAGCGTGACCTTGTATTGCAAGAAAAAAAAATATGTTGGTAGCGCTACACAGAAAAAACCCAGGTTGGCAACACGGTCCTAATGTAGGTTAGGTAAGGTGGTATGAGTGGCCGGGAGGGAAGGGGGGAGGGGGAGGTGTAGTGGTGGTGAGGGGTGGGGAAGGGGGAGGGAGAGGGGAGGGGTGGGGAGGGAGAGGGGAGGGGGGAGGGAGGGGTAGGGGGAGCGGGCGTAAAGTCAGGGGCCAAAGGTCAAAAAGGACTCGGGGGGCTTCCATAGTAGTTACTTCAGTTGACAAAGTGGCCTCAATAGCTTCCTCAGCTTCACTTTCAAGAATGCGGTTGAAATTAGCTTCGAAATCTGCCAGTTTCTTTCTGAGCTCGGCAAAAATAATAATAAGTTGCCTTATTTGTACAGGAGTCAGCAGTGTATCGCCAGTTGCTATTTTGTTAACAGATTCCTCGTGTTTAGTAAATCGAGATACAATATATCAGATCAGTTGATTTTCGGTACGTTTCGTTCTTAAACTCTTTAGGTGCCATGGCGAATACAAATTATCTTAACAGTCAGAGATAAAATTAGAGTGCTCACTTTAAAGAAATTACAAAGAGACAATAGATGGAAAAATCTAGAAAATGCCCTTATCTAAACGCTAAAAATAAGAGAGGCATTATGCAGTGGACAATAATGGTGAGCACTAGTTATATAAATATAGTGAATAAGTATTTCAATTAGTTAATGAGACATAATAAAATAAAAGATAATGTTGAGAATTAAATTGATTCGTCAACAACGAAATATCTAGTAAAGTCATGTATATATTAAGCCTACACAAAGTACGACAAATGTCCTGTAATTAAATAATGATCAAACGTCAGCAATGCGCACGGTATGTCAAAAATACAATTAAAAACAATACCTATTTAGGCATGAGGCCAAGAAACTAAGTTTATTTCTTGAGATTGTTGCTACTATAGGAATGGAAATATGACATAAATAAATCAAGAGTCGCAATATACAACAATACAAATTAGCCTAAAGTTTTATTTAAATATAAGAGATTATTTTGAGACCTTCACAAAAGGAAAAGTAAACAAGAGTTTAAATCATGATATTTTACCACACAGTTAATAACTAACTATTGTCAGAAAATTATATAATTACATGAAGACCGCCGAGGGTATAGCAAAGCTCTGATTATAATGGCCTAATTATTAAAGAAAACACGCCAGAATAACACTAAACAAAAATGGCTTAGAAATATATTAAATTTAAATTAATCTTATTTACAATCACTTTCTATTAATTATCAAAGACAAAACAACAATATGCCATGTAGTTAAAAGAACATTATTTACAAAACAAAGTTTTAAAAATCAGAGTTCACTGTTGTTTGACAGAACGGATGCAGACCGTTAGATTCCACGATACATCAATTCAGCTGAGAGTAATGTTTACATCTATTGAAATCTGAGAGAGAGGGAAAGATAGTGACGACATCCGCTCTGATGTCACTGCACGTTGCATTTAGATTCAAGATCAGCTGTTTGCGTCTCAGAGTGCAAAGCGTATGGAAGGAGGGATGTCACATGACTCACGTGACCAAGAGACGCCTTTGGCCAACGAAGAAGAGATGGCAATGGTAAAGTGACACAAAGATGGCGTCGGGCATAAAAACACAAAGTATACGAACTGCAAAAGATAAAGTCAGTAAAAACAGAATTTATAAAAGTTCCACAGGACTATTTCAAACGATCCTACTCGAAGGACCAAATATTGGGTGCAGTGGGAATTTATTATTTTTTAATCAATTTCCCTACAAAAGGGCGTGGCCGCCATTTTGTTAAAAGCACGGCCTGTGATATAAAGGACTCGAGAATTGAAATTAATGAATAAATAAGCAATGGATGAAGGTCCTGACAAATTAACAGTTCATATGTTGCACTGAATTAACAAATAACAGTTTAAAGGGATCACTCACCCGATAATTAGAGGAATGTCCAAGAAGCCGCCATGAGAGTGCGGCGCAGCGTTGGTGTAATGGACCCCGGGCTCTTCGGTAATTTTAACAGCGGGAAGTTCACTATCTGTATTGGGATCTTGCACCCGCGAATCTTGAGGTATCGCAAATCGCATTAACAGTTCCTTGGTGGCCAATAATAAAGTCCATTCGCGGCGGCGTGGTTTGAAGGCGATATCTTGATCGCGCACAAGAAGTTCTCGGAGAAGACACTATAAAGTCTGCAAAACACTGGGATAAGAACACTTTTAATTGATTAAATAAATTAAGAGTTTATTTGAGAATATAAATTAATAAAGTTTAAAGAGTTTACAATTTTATGACATACTTTAGGGATTGAGAGTAAACAAAGAGCGGGTTTATCAAAATAGCAGTAGCGGTCTTAAACAAGCGGAGACGAAATTTCGACTGTCTCGAGGTACAGTACTTTTCGATATTTTAAAATCTCTGACCAATAGGGTTCCTAGATTTGGTCTGGTTGCATAGCAACGATGGAATTCTAGACTTTTTCCCTCTCTCTCTCTCTCTCACTTGAAAATTATCTCGATTTTGGATTTTATTTGCAGACAGTTACTTATAACTAAAGTAAATAAAATAATTCGGAAATACAAAATATTAAAGTTGAACACACTTTATTAATTTAAGAACTAAACACCGGACAAATATCGGAGTCGCGTAGTCAATCCTGCTTATAAAGACATGTTAGATTTCACCTACGGAGTGCACCCAGATGGTAGTGGGGGAACGTTGATTGGAAACTCAAGGATCACCTTTTCAAGTTCTAAATTGTTTATCCGAGACAAATCATTCAAAGTGACGCGTGATCTTTTGGAACTACTTTTCATGAAAGTGTCAAATCGTCTGACGTGTACGCCTACCGATTTATTCACATACAAGGACATTTTGCTGCTTACTAAAGCTCATATTCAGTCTTATTTTGCAGAAAACCCTATTAATGCAAATAGGGGGAAGAAATATGTTTTGGTAATTTCCCCTTTGTTTTATCCAAAGTCGTCACAGTCTACCGCATCTACGAGCATCGAAGAACCTGAGCTATTTGAAGGTAGTGGTGTACAACTACAAAAACAGTTTACCTTTTACAACGCGAATTCCAACACGCTTGTAAACAGGTTAAGACTGCTTGCCATGTCACATTATGAAGGTCATACTGGGCACGACGTTGAGATTTCTCAAATCATAGCCGCGTTGCGTGAGAACAGGATAATTCATAGGAGATGGATGGGAGAAATAGGAAGCTGGTAAAATTTGACAATTGCCATGTGTACTGGTATTACAAGTCACAAGTGGAGAAGGAAGAAGAAGAGTTTCATGGATGCAAGTTGCTCTTGGTGAACTTCGATTCCGTAACAGACTAGAAACCGTTTTAAACGCGAAGCTGAAACATTTACTAGTTTGTAACAGAGATTGTCATTACACAAGTAAACCCTGCTTGCTTAAACAATAAAGTGTTTCATTACCTGTTTTAATTGAAGTCGTTTTGCTCTTCCTTCAAATGATTTTAGTCAACGCCCACGGGCTGCCAGGATCTCGCGACCTGACCCGCGACGCGCGTACACCAGATCAGCCTCTGCGCAGGCTGCAAGTGCGGGAGTTGCAAGTGCGCTAGATTGAAAGTCGTCAGGTATACCTCATTTGTATAATTGGTGTGGCTAATCTTATCTACTCATGTTAAATCAATTTAGAAGAGCATTTTAGTTGAAGAACGTTAGGCAAGTTAAGAATTATAATAGGCTGGACTTTGGAACATGAATGTCCACCCCTCACTTCCGAGGAGGTGAAAAGGACGCAGTCGACTATGAAGCACAGGTATGATCGGTCGTGTCATTTCCACCTGTTGCCTTTATTAAAGTTTAATGGTAAATTGTTACGAGGTTTTCTAAATATAGTATTTGGCCATAAGCACTTTATTTTCAGTTAGTTTAAAACACATACAACTAGACGAACAACTACATTCTATTCTAGACATTTCCTGCATTGATTAAATTATAATAATTCATGTACCAATAAATACCGAATAGATGAAGAAAAAAAGTAAACCCAAAGTCATGGCCGTATTAAAATAATAATTTTCCCAATGAATTTAAGTTATAAACTTCATGTACTATAAACATAAGATATTTGATGTTTTTAAAAAGAACAATAAAAGCCTTAACAATAGTAAAAAGAGCGATTTATTGGCGTTCTTGAGTTGACCATCGTTTCGGCCAATCACCAAAAGAGTGTGTAGGAATTAATGGTCATTTAATACAAAACTCCTTGCGCCAAGGAATCGTAAAATAGGAAGTAAAATAGTGTAACTTTATCTATTTGTTCATTATTTTAATTAAATTTGAAATAAGCTCTATTTATAATAAATTCCGACTTTCTTCCATTCATTCCTTTATATAAGTTGTAATATATTATTTATTACTAACTTATTATTATTGTTAAAGTTGATGTTTTTATTGTTAATTTAATAATATTTGATGTATTGTAAAATTATTATTGCCAAACAATTTGATCTAGAAACTGAATGTAAACTATTACAATTGAAACTAAACATAAACCACAACTACGAGTTTGTTTAAGAAGACGGACTATACTCCGCCTGGAGATAAACTGTTGCTCGAGGCAAAAATGCAAGACATCCGAGTTTTATTAAAGTTTGAAGGCAAATACTTCAGAACAATTTTTATTTGGATTGGAGTAATGATATAAATATTGAAATATTTCTATCTTTAATGTAAAAGTCTAAAATAGTATAATAATCACGGAACAAAAAGTGTTTGTTGAACTTTGTTAACTAATTATGCATCGATAATTATACAGTAACAATAGAAGGGAAACACTTGCCATTTATGGATGTATTCAAAGGAGCTTTACGGACTAAATCTATAAGTAGAACATTTATAAAATTAAGAATTTGAATTAAGAAAAGTTTTAAATATAATTTAATTTCGTTTATTGATAAAATTAGATACTCAAGCCAAAATATAACTCTCCAATAAACATCCCCCATTGAAATATATTACGTCCCCTTATTGAGTTTTTCTTGCTTAACCTCGTACATTTTGTTATGTGGTGCATTAAGTTGAAGATATAAATGTGGTCTGAAAACATCCATAGTTTGTTAGCGTTCGTACAAAGAGTAAGTATATAGCACAGGGCTAACTTGAAAGCTTAAATAGATTTACCTAGTATAAACGCCTTGAATGCGAGCCTAGTGGTAACAAATTGTAACTACTTTAAAGTTCAATTCACCAATAAGTATTTTTAATTTAATATTAAACGAGGCTTTTTCATAACTAGGGTATTAAATCTTAAGTGACAAATCTGGCAATGATGCCTTGATTTCGGAAGGTCACGTCATATACATAAATTGAAACACACGTTTGTGTGTTGAAGGAAACAATTAATTAAAAGACCTATTTATCATAAATCGAAGAGTTTGCAACCTTCCATCTAGATCTCATCTAATCCTTCAATTACTACTAAGGTTCGCCAGATCATCATCAGTCAGGAATGTTGCCAGTCGAATTACTCTAACCTAGATTTCGCATCACTGGCAATTAGTTGGAAAGTTCATCTAGATAAATCATATAAATTCATCTAGTTTATAAGATTCATTCATCTTATCCATGGCTAAGCTTAAATAAATTTCCTAAAACCAATTACCGCGTTCTAATAGTAAAACAAATTTTAGTGGAAGCATAACGTAGATTAAACAGTATGTAAAACAAAATAAAATTTTTAGCTTTATATTGAAATATCTTAATTTTTTTTACTGTGTAATTTTTTCCTAAATTATAAATGTTATCCTGTTAATTAATATAGGAATATTCCGTCCAATTATAAACTTTTTTGGATTATTCTCAGCTTTAGATGTTTAACAATTTCATTTAGATGTGTTGTAAAATAAAATAAAAAACATATCGGTTTTATTATGTAAGATTGTATACAGTTTAAAAAATGTATATAATCTTTCGCCACATATGTCTCTAATAAATAAGGATATGGAAGAAAACAATCGCACTAATGATATGTTTAAATATTTTGTTTTTAATAATTTTTTCACATGAATCATTAAGAAACTTATAGAAAGATAGAAATTGCAAGGGATTCTACATAAGAGGTATTTTTATCTACATAATAATACAAAATATAACAAAACTCGTATCCAAAATCTAATTTCTTATTGGTCAGTAATTTTTTAATTATGACAGTTAGCTATTTAAACATTCGAGCTTTAAAAATATTAACTTTAACATTAAATTGGTAATCTGACTCTTCTGATTTCCTAATACTTCAAACCCGTAGTAAAGATTTAATTAGACTGTGGAATCTAGATTTTATGTTTAATTTACGATTACAGTAGCACGTTATAGGCTTTAAAATCTTTAACCCATCTAGGTACTAATTTTTCAGCGAGCTAATACATTTAGAGAAATCTATCCATCTATCAATTTTATATATATATTATTAATACGCTACATACAAACTTTTTAAACAATAAGGTTTTTTATGTTAAGATTTACCCCCACATATTATATACTAAAACGCGCGTATATGTGTGCAGATGTGAAAACTGGCTTTAGATTTTCGATTTAAGCCTCAGGGCTCTTCCCAACAGAACTTCCAAGACGCCATGTTATTCATATGGAGGAGAGTTATGTTTGGTTCATGCCTCATGTGTTTCTATTTAATTAAATAAATAGCTGTTATAAGAATTATATCTAACTACAGACTGCCATTGTTGTGTTTACTAACTACTTGCCATTCTCGCTTCTCAATACGGCATGCGCAAGGTGCGCACAGGAAATTCTCGTAGGTTATATTAAAAGTCGAATGTCTTTGGTACGAAATTATGTATTTTTATGCATAGTTTGCTATACTTTAATAGTTTCTGTAATGTATAATATTCCACCTGGTAGAAAACAATTTAAAGAATAAGCCTAATTTTTGGAATTACATCAAAACGTAACTATTAGGACCGTGTATGAGCTAGGTATTCACAAAATAATTGTTGCTGAGATTTAAGTAACTGAAAATGCATGACTTACTTATAAATTAATACAAGTAAAAAATTGTTAAAGTAGTTCATAAACCATTAATAATATGATAGAAAAGCTTCTGAATAACTTTATATTACAAAACAGGTTTAAATTACCTAGTGGTAATTATTTTGAATCAAATTTTTTTAAATTAAAAGGGCGATTCATGTCTTATTGAAATCTCAGGAATTTACTGTGTATGACGGGTAGGATATTTAGGACGGGTAATTTAATAGTAAGAGTTTAGTTATACAGGAAATCTGTCGCAGTTATAATTTGGAGTTTCCATTCAATAAACACCATAGATAATTAAAATCTATTCACCGAAATGAGAGACTTTCTTCAAATATTGGTTCTTTACCCCACGATGTAAATGTAATTAATTATTACTCGGATGTATCATTGACTATAAATATAGCTAGACGTCCTATCCTTTCGGGAGAATTGTTCCGGCCCGACCTGAGCCGAGATCCGTGGAGCACGTAGTTTGTCTGATCTGCCGAAAGTTAGCGCTGAGGTCGCCACTCGCTCGCTCTCACTCGCACCTATATCTATCTCTGACTCTATCCCTCCCTCACTCCGCAACCCGCATTCCTGCTCTCCTCTCGTCCCTCCATCCCCCACTGACCACTGTACCACTACCACTGACACTGCCGGACGACGGGGCCCGCGCCCTGTCAAATCACCAGAGGTTTTTTTTTGGGCCGGACTCGGACCAAGTCGACTGTATTATTGGGCATTTTTTTATAACTGTTTACGTCAAAACTGGTTCTTGATCAAAACAATGTTAATCAGAAAACAAGTTTAAGCCAATACAATTTCTAAGTATTATTAGAATAAGTTTATCGTTTATCGTGTTTGAATAAATTATTAAATTAGTTTCAGTGAAATACTTAAAAACAGATTCACAAATCAAGCACAGTTTTGCCTCTAAATTGCCACCAGAATTGCCTCTATTTAAATAGCCGAAGGCCACACTAGTCATTGGTATTTTCTAACATCAACAATATTAGACATTTCAGTAAAATATGAAGTTTGCCACAGTCACAGTGCAGGTGTGGCACGCAGGACTGGCGCAACTTGCCCCTATCGGCCGCCATCTTACTGACGGCAAACGTCTGCGGCCTGCTGCCTCACTCGCCGGCGAACTTGCCCGGTCTATTTTATTCTGTGGTCTCTGGGTGTTAAGCACAGTGTTATGTACAATTGCCACAGTCTCCAGAGTGCAGTTTTCCTGTATAGTCAGCAGTTCAGCTTGTTTTCTGTGGTGTGATATATGATCATATTTCCTCAAGTTGTAAACAAACCTTAACGCATTGTTCTGCAAGCGGTTAAGAATATTAACATTTTCCACCGTCAAGCCGAAACCAAAGACAGGTAATGAGTAATTTTTAATTAGCATAATCAGAGTCCTCACCATTTTCAGTTAAGTATACTCGGGCAACATGTGCCTAAATCGGTTTAATACCCTGAGCAATGAGACAACACGCTGTACAATTGATTTTATGTCTTTAGAAAACTTCAACTCTGAGTCAATCTTGACGCCAAGAACCTTAACTGCCTCTGTGGCTTTTAATATCTCATTTTCTAGGACTATGTTGAGGCAGTCTAAACACGGGGGATTTTGACTCAGAGAACTGCTGAAATGCAGTACTGAGCACTTTTTAATATTCAGCCTAAGCCCATTATTATTTGACGACAACTTTACTCTTAGCAAATCTTCATTTATTATCTGTACTGCTCCCACACGGTCAGATGAATTATAGGAGAATAACAGTTGAGAATCATCAGCATAAGAATACAGTGAGCCCTTTGATAATTCTTCATTTAAATCAGCAATGTAGAGGATAAATATGAGTGGTCAAAACATGCTCCCCTGAAGAACACCAATTTTCTTAGGAAGAATTTTGGAAGTCTCTCCCCCAATTCGTATTATCTGCGTTCTATTGCTGAGGTAAGAGTGAAACTACCTCTGAGCTGTTTTGTCAACCCATACTATTTCAGCTTGGCAATTAACATAACAACATTGACAGAATCAAAGGCTTGCACAAAGCCAAGCATGACTAAGACGCTATTGAGTTTATCATCTCTGGCTCTGTACAACTGATATTATGTTCAGCAAGGCCGAAGAAGTGCTAAAACCACACATGAAACCATATTGCCTTTCTGATAGTATCTGTTCAACAAAATTCTCAATTTGGCTGGCTACGACATTTTCAACTATTTTAGAGACAGTGGAAAGTATGGATATTGGCCTGAAATGAGTCACTAATTCTGTATGTTTTTCTTTTAGTAGTGGGATTACCAAAGCCTTTTTCCAGCATGAGGGAAAGTGGCCCGTAGTCAGTGACATATTAACCAGAAATTGTATCACCCCTAAACAAAAAGGGCTCATAGCGTTGACCATTTGAATAAAAGATACCATCAGTCCCACATGCAGTTGTTTTGATGTCTTTCATCATGCACTTTACTGTATCCTCATTTACAAGTTTGAATTTGAACTCTATATTTTTTCGCTGTCAAAGGAATAGTTTTGATAAAAATTCAGTTTCCAGTGCCCATACTGACAACAAATTAATTCAATCAATCAGGCGAAAAGCAGCATTTAGGTCTATTATCATTACGCTTGATGGCGCCACCTGTGCGCAAGGCTTTCGAAAAGGCTTTCGTATCTTTGCAATTAAGGTTTTCTTTGAAATATTTTTCTTTAGCTCGTCTTATTGCGCCATTTAATGCATTACGAGTTTTACAGTACAGCGTACGATCATCCAAGTTTTCGGTTTACAGAAACCTATTTTTCAGTTTTAGTTTTATTTTGGTTAGATATGTTATCTCTTCCTTGGAGATTTCTCTTTGCTACTCGTTTTGTAAAAAGTGAAGCACATGAGTCGTATACTTCAATAATCTTTAATGACTAGGTGTACGCTCATTCCTCGCGAATAACGATAATTGAAACACATAATCAAACTTAAATCGAGTCTCATAAAAGATTCAATATCTGATTCAAGTAACATCATCAGAATACATTCCGGTATCATTTAACTGCCGCCAGAATCCGGGTTTTATGTCTATATAGCTATAGTCTTAGTCACTTCTCCTCTAATAACTACTCGTGGTAGCTGAGTGGGTTTCGCACTGGCTCTTGAAGCGAAAGGTCACAGGTTCGGAACCCGTCCCCGACCTAACTTTTTATCCGTAGAAAAACATTCACACAATTATCACTTGTTTTTATCAAAGGAAATGTTGTATAACTCCGTAAATTTATTTATTTTAAAAACAAATTGTAGATTTCAGGCATGGTTTGTTGTTAGGATTGGCATGGGTGCGTTATCGTAGTACAAACAGAGATTTTGGGCTTGGCAGTGACTTTATCAGTGTGGTTAATTTAACTTTTAAGAGGACAGCGAGTTTCCTAAATGAACTAATGTTACAATTTCAATAGGCCTAGTCAAAATATCCTTAAGGATTAACATTAAGTCGTCAGGTCTAGTTATTTAGATGACAAAATGAGATTTCAATATATTGTTTCAATAGCCTAGGCTATCATGAAATTAAATGCTATAAACATGGGTTGGTCCAAGACCGTGCATGAAACTTCTAAAATGGTAAGTAGCCTAAGTGTATAGGCCTACATTTCATAGCCATAGGACTAAGTTTATGATGAAAACAGCTCACTATAATCCAATCCTAGGATATGTCAAATCATTTCAGATAACTTGTAAAAAGGCTTAGTTTGGTTAGAATAGTTTAAAGATTTTGTTTTGGTTCCCTACAACATTCCTGGTAATGTGTTTAAAGTATTTTACAACAGTTGTATTACCAGTTTAATGTCAGCTTACTCTTACTGTGATCTAAGCCTAGGCTATGTCAAATCATTCAAGATAACCTTACGAGAAAGGCTGTTTGGTTAGAATAGTCTATAGCTTTTATGTGGTTACCTACAACATTACTGCTAATGTATTTTAGGTAATGTGAACAATTTTACTATTAATTTAGTGAAAATATAACCTAGCAAACAATTGTCCTACAAAATCAATTTTAAGGTTGGTCACTTACTGTGACTAACTTGATCAAACATTTCTAGACAAATTGAGGCTTTGTATACTTTTTACACATGACAATCACAATATTACCAATTGTCTAAGACAATGAAATAAAACAAACTATTTTACAAGTTAAGTTAATGTCTCACTATCTACAGTCATATATTTTGAAAAGTTGTTTTGAGTTTTCCGATCTGCCACTCGCGTCGTCTGCCACTGTTACAATCGTCACCGCTGAGCTCTATTTTATATCTGGAGTCACTACACTCTGACTAAATATTTTCCCAAAAACGTGCCGTCAACACAGATATTTTGCTCTGTTATGTTGTCACTTTGAAGTTTACTGGACCAATCAGAATGCATTGGGTGGACGATGTCAAAATTTCAACCAATAGGAAATAAAATAACTATTCCACCAAATCACACTGGCCAACACATCAACACTCACATTCAATACATCTGGCCAACATAACGACCATAAACACGGCGGCACGCTTTTTCACCACGGGGTGGTGACTCCAGATATAACATAGAGCACAGTGATCGTCACCTCCGATGACTGACGATATTTACACAGAGTAGGCATACTAAGGGAATATTCACTTTTTGGATATTTTTTTAATAACGTACACTTAATAATTTTATAAAATAATAAATATGCTCACAACTTAAAAATATACTTCGATTTATCTCTCTTGTGTGTTTTTTGTTTTCCAGTATAACAAAGTATACTCTTGTAAACTAACTATTGTTACTCTGTTGTTGAAACATAGGCGTCAGAAGGGAAGAATGGACAGTTCTACCCCAGGAGGGACAGGAGGGACACCCCCCCCCGAGCACCTCCCTCGCGAATTTTTTTTTGCGAATTTTTTTGCGAATTTTTTTTGCGAACTTTTTTTGCGAATTTTTTTGTGAATTTTTTTGCGAATTTTGTGTTGTTGCATAAAATTTTTTTTTTGCAATCTTATTGCAGATTCTTGTTCGTCTAGTCGAGCCGAGTAATTTGAGTACCCACAACGTACATTTGGACGATGTAGGGGGGGGGCTATCTCGGTTACCTTAGGTCGGATTTGATTTCTGATTTTAGATTCTTGTTCGTCTAGCCGACCCGAGTAATTTGAGTACCCACAACGTAGCTTTGGACGATGTAGGGGGGGGGGCTATCTCGGTTACCTTAGGTCGGATTTGATTTCTGATTTCAGATTCTTGTTCGTCTAGCCGAGCCGAGTAATTTGCGTACCCACAACGTAGCTTTGGACAATGTAGGGGAGGCTATCTCGGTTACCTTAGGTCGGATCAGATTTCTGATTGCAGATTCTTGTTCGTCTAGTCGAGCCGAGTAATTTGCGTACCCACAACATACATTTGGACGATGTAGGGGGGGCGGGCTATATCGGTTACCATAGGTCGGATTTGAATTCTGATTGCAGTTTCTTGTTCGTCTAGTCGAGCCGAGTCATTTGAGTACCCACATCGTACACTTTGGATAATGTTTACAAAAAAGGGGCCCGCACCACACTTTTGACCTTTTTTGCATTTTTGGAATCTCCTCGTCAAGCCGAGTATTCTCAGTACCCACATGACATACTTTGGATAATTAATACAAGAGTTGATCAGGGTAACGCTACAACCAACAGAGCTAGCCCATCAGCGCTTGCGGACAATTGAACTACCAGTGAATGCAAATTTTGAGGAGAATATAATTGTACTCTGCACCGAGGCAGACGTTCACACAAATAACCGTCGCGTCCAGTCTCCTGTCTGGGAATGCGGATGATGTAATTTGATACCTCGACTGGAGGGTGCAGGTGTTCACACAAAAAACCGACAAGTCGAGACCTGTCTGGGGTGCAGCTGCGCCCGACCCAAGGAGGGACAGGAGGAGGCCCCCCCGTCAAGGTTACGTCTGTGACACTTTTGCCAAGGCGCCTGCGGACAATTGAACTACCAGTGAATGCAAATTTTGAGGAGAATATAATTGCAATGCTTTGAACGTATACTGCAAAGGGGGGTGTATCGATACACCCCCCTTCAAGTACTCTGCACCGAGGCAGACGTTCACACAAATAACCGTCGCGTCCAGTCTCCTGTCTGGGAATGCGGATGTTGTAATTTGATACCTCGACAGGAGGGCGCAGGTGTTCACACAAAAAACTGACAAGTCGAGACCTGTCTGGGGTGCAGCTGCGTCCGACCCCAGGAGGGACAGGAGGGGCAGGAGGGACTGGAGGAGCCCCCCCGTCATGGTTTTGTCTGTGACACTTTTGCCAAGGCGCCTGCGGACAATTGAACTACCAGTGAATGCAAATTTTGAGGAGAATATAATTGCAATGCTTTGAACATATACTGCAAAGGGGGGTGTATCGATACACCCCCCTTCAAGTACTCTACACCAAGGCAGCTGTTCACACAAACAACCGACGCGACCGGTCCTGTTTGGGATGCAGTTGCTGTAACTGGATCCCCAGCAGGAGGATCAGGAGCTGCGCCCGACCCCAGCAGGAGGAGCAGGAGCTGCGCCCGACCCCAGCAGGAGGAGCAGGACCTGCGCCCGACCCCAGCAGGAGGAGCAGGAGCTGAGCCCAACCCGAGCAGGAGGAGCAGGAGCTGCGCCCGACCAGAGCAGGAGGAGCAGGAGCTGCGCCCGACCCCAGCAGGAGGAGCCGGAGCTGCGTCCGACCCCAGCAGGAGGAGCAGGAGCTGCGCCCGACCCCAGCAGGAGGAGCAGGAGCTGCGCCCGACCCCAGCAGGAGGAGCCGGAGCTGCGTCCGACCCCAGCAGGAGGAGCAGGAGCTGCGCCCGACCCAAGCAGGAGGAGCAGGAGCTGCGCCCGACCCCAGCAGGAGGAGCCGGAGCTGCGTCCGACCCCAGCAGGAGGAGCAGGAGCTGCGCCCGACCCCAGCAGGAGGAGCAGGAGCTGCGCCCGACCCCAGCAGGAGGAGCAGGAGCTGCGCCCGACCCTGGCAGGAGGAGCAGGAGTGCCCCCCCGTCAAGGTTTCGTCTGTGACACTTTTGCCGCCAAGACGCCTGCACCAACACTTGGAAGAAAATCTCCTCTTTTTAGAAAGATTTCCTTCTATTCCCTAACATGAAAAGCTTTTGTGGCCTTGAAAAAGGCCGATTATGATGGTGGGATCAGGTGGAGGATAAGGTGTTGGAAAACGTTTATTATTTACCGGTGAAAAACTGTGTTACTTCATCCGGGTGCAGTTCATCGGTCTGCCGACTCCACCACATTTCAACAAGCATCATGCACTTCTGCTCATGTTCAATGGCGTAGAAGTGCTCCTCTTCAATGGGGTAGAAATTCATCTTGTAGTCCATGTCCCGCTGCCAATATTCCCATTCCAAGTCGTCCAGAGGGCAATGGTTTCACATGCCGTCGATTCCCCGTTGTCTGTAGTACAGAACGTCGTCAAAATTTTGGATAGTTGAACACACTTTTGGCTCATGAACGTACTTGAACTTTTTGTCAATGCGCCATAGCCTCTTCTTATGGAAATGCTTCAAGGTGCAATCATCGTCGTCTTTTCTATTGTAGAACTCATCACCTTCGAAGTAATCATCTTCATCGTCAAACTAACCTCTTCTTATTATTGATATTCATTGACGATTCCGCCGCAACACATATTTCCTCCAACTTGACGTATGTGATGCTACAATCCCACTCGATGTTGTCCATGATCTTTTCGTAGCTGTTGCCGCTTCGAAACTCAAGACTAAACTAAACTTTACTGCTAGGGGCGGGCTGTGCGCCGTGAGATGATGGGCGCAGGTGTACAGACAAAAAACCCGACGCGTCGCCCCCCTGTTAGGGAATGCGGATGCTGTAATTTGATACCTGCGACTGACCCTTGCAGGAACCCATAATTATAGACCACCCGCGTCGAATTCCGAGCAATAGTACACCAGCTGTCAAACACCCATGGTCTCATTCTTGTTCTAGTCTTCAACAATTCCTGACGTATGGGGGAGCGAAAATCTCCCCCTAAGCCATTATGTGTTAGGGGGAGCGAAAATCTCCCCCTAGTAATTAAATAAACAGAACACCAGATGTCAAACACCCACGGTCTCATTCTTGTTCTAGTCTTCAACAATTCCTGACGTATGGGGGAGCGAAAATCTACCCCTAACCCATTATGTGTTAGGTGGAGCAAAAATCTCCCCCTAGTAATTAAATAAACAGAACACCAGATGTCAAACACCCACGGTCTCATTCTTGTTCTAGTCTTCAACAATTCCTGACGTATGGGGGAGCGAAAATCTCCCCCTAAGCAATTATGTGTTAGGGGGAGCGAAAATCACCCCCTATTAATTAAATAAACAGAACACCAGATGTCAAACACCCACGGTCTCATTCTTGTTCTAGTCTTCAACAATTCCTGACTTATGGGGGAGCGAAAATCTCCCCCTAACCCATTATGTGTTAGGGGGAGCGAAAATCTCCCCCTAGTAATTAAATAAACAGAACACCAGTTGTCAAACACCCAAGGTCTCATTCTTGTTCTAGTCTTCAACAATTCCTGACGTATGGGGGAGCGAAAATCTCCCCCTAAGCCATTATGTGTTAGGGGGAGCGAAAATCTCCCCCTAGTAATTAAATCAACAGAACACCAGTTGTCAAACACCCACGGGCTCATTCTTGTTCGGGAGTTTGAAGTTTGTGGTTGTGTAATAGTGTTGCTGTGTGACGTTCTGTCAGAGTGTTCACCCGTCGTTTTGACCTAACCTATAAAATGAACCACTTAACCGCCTATGTGTTTAATGATCAGCGTTTGTCTGTACTGTTTGACAGCAGCGATAATCCATGGTTCAAAGCTAAGGATGTAGCTACAATATTGGGCTACGCTAACCCTAAAGAAGCAATCAGAGCACATGTTAGAGAAAAATATCGCAAAACAATTCCTGAAGTATGGGGGAGCAAAAATCTCCCCCTAACCAATGATGAGAAACATTCAATCTTTCTTAACGAGCCGGGATTATATTCGTTACTTATGAAATCTAAAATGCACATTGCCGAGAAGTTTCAAGATTGGATCTTTGAAGAAGTTTTGTCATCCATTAGAAAAAATGGTCAGTACAGACTTATAAACGAGAACCAACGGCTGCTACAATCACTTACAAAGTCGCTAACAAATAATCGAAAGCTAGATCAAACAAATTCCGAGTTTAAAACTACAAATGATATATTGTGTATGGAAAACCAATCCATGAATCAAACGCTGATCGAACAGACACCTAAAGTGGCAGTGTTGCCTGAAGATGTAAATCTGAAGCATATATTTTGTGTGATGATTAGGGAAACCCTTCTAGAGCAGTACGGAGTTTGTGAATACAAGTGCATTCGAACACAGAAGAGGAATTTCAAACAAGCCTTGAAAAAAGCAAAGGAAGAAGGATTTACAATGTGCTACTGTAGAGAAAATGTCCACAACGGTATAAACATAGTGAATAAGGCTAAAGAAGTGATGAAGAGTTACGGCATGCACATTGACTGCAGATACAACAACATCCTAACCTCGCACAATTTCATTAATATAGTTGAACATATCTTTGACAATGCATAGGTCTGCGCTTGTGGACTCGTTCCAGAACCTTCGACGCTAGTCAGGTAGTAACAGTCGATACGTGCTCCAAAGATGACCAGTGCGGATGACGCAAGAAAATTAATCACCATATCAATGAACAAAATACGTTATAAACGTAACAACATCCGAGAAAGGCTCGCAATCAAGTTAGTGTTGGATAGAGTGAGAGATGTGTTTGAGAGAAAATATCATATGAAACAGCATACTTATGAAAAAAAACAAAAATATTGAATATCATGTGCAAGAATATAACTATGAGAAAACAAAACAGACTGTTAAATTTAACGAGGAGCTAAATACACAGTACACTTACGAGCCCTGTGAGGATGTACAACAATTAACGTGGACTCAAATCGCAATAGATGAAATGAGATTCCGCAGACCGTTGGAACTGATGTTGGGTGAAAAAATCAAACATCTAACCTATTGCAACAAGATGTGTCACAGCGAGTGCATACAGTTTACTTCAAGGGTGAGCAGACGCACCACCAGTCCGTAGTACGGTTGAAGTCACACGGTAATGACGTGAACATGGACGCTTACGCTTCTGCGGACGACTATATCAAATCGTTTATCCAGGAGATTGAGGTTATGAACAATAATGCTAGTGATCAGACATTGGCATCACCTCAGACGTCATCTGTAAAACCGATCACTGCCTGCAAGAGACGAAGGAGGCCAACTCCCATTGAAGTGGAAACCAAGAAACCAGGATGGGTGCCAAAACCAACAGATGATTGTCCCATAGTGTCATGGATGGAGGATGGGAATACTTTTGCTGTTCAAAACCCGGGAAACAAAGGAAAAATTTTATTGAAAATGGAAATGTACGATGGTACAGATATGGTGTTCATGTGCGGTTTGTTTTTGGACAAAGATGGTGAAATGCACCAAAGTGTTAAACAAGTAGTTGATAAAGTGGAAAACATGTGGATCGATAAATCAACAGGAGTACCGAAAATTACAGGCTTAACTCAAACTATTACACAACGCAATGCAGTTTCGCAACCAACGTCGAAGAAGCGAGCTGTAAAGAAGAAACAACGAGTGTCGCCAGCAGTCAATTAGAGCATCCGCATTCCCAGACAGGAGGGTGACGCGTCTGTTTTTTGTGTGTGGACACCTGCGCCCGGCCAACTACTACTAGAGATGTCGAGCAGAAACACTTTCATGCCAGAGTTTCCGAGCGTGAACGGCACTGCAGCAACCGCGGACCTGAGAGCTACCCTTAACAACTGCAAGTCTGACTCTCCGCTCTACACCAGGATGGCCGATCTCCGAGAGGAATGCGGCTATCTCATCACTGCGATGGAGCGAGCCACCACACCCTTTGGCGAGACGATCATCGTGATCCTGGAGGGGCAGGGCGGGGACGACTTCTTTCTACGAGTCTACCTGCCTAGGCGCTTCAACGAGGTCCTGAGCAACACCGACATAGAGCGCTACAACGGCGAGTTTGGAGAACGCCTTCGCTTGGTGAAGCGCAGCCCAAGGGGTTCCAATAGCAGATTCACACCTTTGGAGTTTATGTAAAGCAAGACTTGAAGATTATGTAAATACCTTTGTAAATTAGTTTTCGTAGTCAATACTTATAGTCACGTTCAGAACATAACCACTGTGTTATTTATTTCACTTAACCCCGAAAATGTCCTTCAGTAGTAAGTTTAAGAGCGTGAGTATAGTAACTGTCAGGTGTTTAGCTCATCAGCGTCATCAGAATCATCGATATTTGTACATAGATGTAACCAACCGCGTAATGCGATACAATTGGTTAGAGCGCATCGTGTGTGAGCTATCTTGTGATGGTGACATCGCATTGCGTTTGTTGATAGTAGACTGTTGATTGACGATAGTGATCCGCAACCAATATCGCTGATATCAATGACATTAGTAGTACAGTGATCCGTGATGAAATTGCATCGTACAAACTCTATTTTCTCAGTAACTTTGACATAGACAATCGGTCGTTTGACGATACATGCACGTAACTTTTCCTCTAGCTCATGATACCAGATATCACCTTGAGCCCATTCCAATCCGTGACAGTGTTTTGTGAGCCAATAGCTTTCACGTAGTTTCTCTTGTGATAGGAAATCTCGACTGACTGGTGATTTGGCGATATGATGCATTAGCAGTGTTCCACTGGTCAATTCTAAGACACACACTTCCTTCAGATTATATTTGCTATTGCTGTCCTTGAAACATTGAAAATCCAAAATAATGGGAGATGCTACATTTTTACGCGGTACTCTGCGTAAACAATCCATCTTGTATGAGTGTTGGTTGCCGACTGATTATGATTTAACCAAAAAAAGTCCACATTTAGATCGCGATGTTGATTAATTTCGATGACGTTGGTAAATCCGCATATACTAAACAGTTGCCAATCTCCGTGAGTGCAGGCATGCATTATACCACATCGATATCGATAGTAGCAACAGTAGTACTAGTAGTAGTAGTGGTCATCGACACATCGATCACTCTTCTTTATTCTTCCGCAATGTGCATTATCTTGTACGTGACAACTGGTACTAACAGCGATCTTCATCGCCTATGTATTTAATAACCAGATAGGAGCTGCTCTGTGTGACAGTAGTAACAACCCTAGGTTCAAAGTTATAGAGGTTGCTCAAATCTTGAGCTACGTTAATCATAAAAAAAGCACTTCTAGCACAAGTTAGTGAACAATACAAGTCGACAGACTTAGAAACGAGAAACTTCAGTCTTTGCAATCCTTTACAAAGTCACTAACAAATACCAGAAACTAGATCAAATCACCTCGGAGTTTAAAACTAGAAAATTAGATGTATATATATATATATATATATTGTGTAAGGAGACCCAGACCATGATTCAAATGTTGTCTGAACAGACCTCTAAAGAAGCAGTGTTGCCTGAATAACTTGACTTCGAGCCTTTATCGTATGTTAGTTCGTTAACAACGTAACTTGTACATTGAGGCATCGATCACTTTTCATGCTTAAGTCACAATGGGCATTATGATGTATGTGACGACTGGTAATAGCAATGCATGAAGTAAACTGAGCACATGTGGTGCGATACGTCTTGTCACAGCAGATTATATTGCTCATTTCCCCATTCAACATCAATTACAATTGTATGCGTAATCTCATTTCATCGGTTGTAATTCAAGTCCGCGTTAACTGTTGTACATCCTCACGCGGTTCGTAAGTTTAACGAGTATTTAGTTTTACATTAAACTTCTCGTATGTCAATCCCAAGTAATCGGTGTTTGAAGAAGTTTGCCTTTCCCTCAAGAATTGTCACTAGCATTATAACATACGCGTTTAATAACCAGATCGCACTTGTGATATTTTTGTATATCGATAAAAATTCCAAGTAATCGAGGTTTGAAGAAGTTCACAAATTGATAAAAAAAATCCAAGTAAACGATGTTTGAAGACGTTTGAGTTTTCGTCATCACACAAGTTCCAATCTTGAGTAATGTCAACCCAAGAAAATGAAAGCTAACAGCATCACGTAGTTGTGTTAAGTTACGATAGGTATAGTTAGGTTTATTAAGACTGTTTCTAGTTAGAAAGGGGAAACATGGAGAGACTTATCTCATCGTTAGGTTACGATATCCAGTGTAAAGTTAGGTCCCTGCATAGAAATAGGAAACGTAGGCAGTTGTATCTCATCCTTAGGTTATGTTATGCTCTGTTAAGTTAGGTTTGTGCTTATTGATAGGAAATATTGTCAGTAGTATCTCGTCGTTAGGTTAAGTCATGCTCTGTTAAGTTAGGTTTGTTGTTGATTATAAAAAAAATCTGTACCTTAATGTCGGCGTGCGCAATTTAAAAAGGGTATAATCATAATGCGCGCGCCGACATTAAGGTACAGATTTTTTTTTATAATCAACAACAAACCTAACTTAACAGAGCATGACTTAACCTAACGACGAGATACTACTGACAATATTTCCTATCAATAAGCACAAACCTAACTTAACAAAGCATAACATAACCTAAGGATGAGATACAACTGCCTACGTTTCCTATTTCTATGCAGGGACCTAACTTTACACTGGATATCGTAACCTAACGATGAGATAAGTCTCTCCATGTTTCCCCTTTCTAACTGGAAACAGTCTTAATAGACCTAACTATACCTATCGTAGCTTAACACAACTACGTGATGCTGTTAGCTTTCATTTTCTTGGGTTGACATTACTCAAGATTGGAACTTGTGTGATGACGAAAACTCAAACGTTTTCAAACATCGTTTACTTGGATTTTTTTTATCAATTTGCGAACTTCTTCAAACCTCGATTACTTGGAATTTTTATCGGTATACAAAAATATTACAAGTGCGATTCGGTTATTAAACGCGTATGTTATAATGCTAGTGGCAATTGTTGAGGGAAAGGCAAACTTCTTCAAACACCGATTACTTGGGATTGACATACGAGAAGTTTAATGTAAAACTAAATACTCGTTAAACTTACGAACCGCGTGAGGATGTACAACAGTTAACGCGGACTTGAATTACAACCGATGAAATGAGATTACGCATACAATTGTAATTGATGTTGAATGGGGAAATAAGCAATATAATCTGCTGTGACAAGACGTATCGCAACACATGTGCTCAGTTTACTTCATTCATTGCTATTACCAGTCGTCACATACATCATAATGCACATTGTGACTTAAGCATGAAAAGTGATCGATGCGTCAATGTACAAGTTACGTTGTTAACGAACTAACATACGATAAAGGCTCGAAGTCAAGTTATTCAGGCAACACTGCTTCTTTAGAGGTCTGTTCAGTCAACATTTGAATCATGGTCTGGATCTCCTTACACAATATATATATATATATACATATAATTTTCCAGTTTTAAACTCCGAGGTGATTTGATCTAGTTTCTGGTATTTGTTAGTGACTTTGTAAAGGATTGCAAAGACTGAAGTTTCTCGTTTCTAAGTCTAAGTCTACTGTTGCTACTATCGATATCGATGTGGTATAATGCATGCCTGCACTCACAGAGATTGGCAACTGTTTGGCATATGCGGATTTACCAACGTCATCGAAATTAATCAACATCGCGATCTAAATGTGGACTTTGTCGGTTAAATCATAATCAGTCGGCAACCAACACTCATACAAGATGGATTGTTTACGCAGAATACCTCGTAAAAATGTAGCATCTCCCATTATTTTGGATTTTCAATGTTTCAAGGACAGCAATAACGATTATATTCTGAAGGAAGTGTGTTTCTTGGAATTGGCCAGTGGAACACTGCTAATGCATCATATCGCCAAATCACCATTCAGTCGAGATTTCCTATCACAAGAGAAACTACGTGAAAGCTATTGGCTCACAAAACACTGTCACGGATTGGAATGGGCTCAAGGTGATATCTGGTATCATGAGCTAGAGGAAAAGTTACGTGCATGTATCGTCAAACGACCGATTGTCTATGTCAAAGTTACTGAGAAAATAGAGTTTGTACGATGCAATTTCATCACGGATCACTGTACTACTAATGTCATTGATATCAGCGATATTGGTTGCGGATCACTATCGTCAATCAACAGTTTACTATCAACAAACGCAGTGCGATGTCACCATCACAAGATAGCTCACACACGATGCGCTCTAACCAATTGTATCCCATTACGCGGTTGGTTACATCTATGTACAAATATCGATGATTCTGATGACGCTGATGAGCTAAACACCTCACAGTTACCATACTCACGCTCTTAAACTTACTACTGAAGGACATTTTTGGGGTTAAGTGAAATAAATAACACAGTGGTTATGTTCTGAACGTGACTATAAGTATTGACTACGAAAACTAATTTACAAAGGTATTTACATAATCTTCAAGTCTTGCTTTACATAAACTCCAAAGGTGTGAATCTGCTATTGGAACCCCTTGGGCTGCGCTTCACCAAGCGAAGGCGTTCTCCAAACTCGCCGTTGTAGCGCTCGATGTCGGTATTGCTCAGGACCTCGTTGAAGCGCCTAGGCAGGTAGACTCATAGAAAGAAGTCGTCCCCGACCTGCCCCTCCAGGATCACGATGATCGTCTCGCCAAAGGGTGTGGTGGCTCTTTCCATCGCAGTGATGAGATAGCCGCATTCCTCTTGGAGATAGGCTATCCTGGTGTAGAGCGGAGAGTCAGACTTGCAGTTGTTAAGGGTAGCTCTCAAGTACGCGGTTGCTGCAGTGCCGTTCACGCTCGGAAACTCTGGCATGAAAGTGCTTCTGCTTGACATCTCTAGTAGTAGTTGGCCGGGCGCAGGTGTTCACACACAAAAAACAGGCGCGTCGCCCTCCTGTCTGGGAATTCGGATGCTCTAATTGACTGCTGGCGACACTCGTTGTTTCTTCCTCACAGCTCGCTTCTTCGACGTTGGTTGCGAAACTGCACTGCGTTGTGTAACAGTTTGAGTTAATCCTGTAATTTTCGGTACTCCTGTTGATTTATCGATCCACATGTTTTCCACTTTATCAACTACTTGTTTAACACTTTGGTGCATTTCACCATCTTTGTCCAAAAACAAACCGCACATGAACACCATATCTGTACCATCGTACATTTCCATTTTCAATAAAATTTTTCCTTTGTTTCCCGGGTTTTGAACAGCAAAAGTATTCCCATCCTCCATCCATGACACTATGGGACAATCATCTGTTGGTTTTGGCACCCATCCTGGTTTCTTGGTTTCCACTTCAATGGGAGTTGGCCTCCTTCGTCTCTTGCAGGCAGTGATCGGTTTTACAGATGACGTCTGAGGTGATGCCAATGTCTGATCACTAGCATTATTGTTCATAACCTCAATCTCCTGGATAAACGATTTGATATAGTCGTCCGCAGAAGCGTAAGCGTCCATGTTCACGTCATTACCGTGTGACTTCAACCGTACTACGGACTGGTGGTGCGTCTGCTCACCCTTGAAGTAAACTGTATGCACTCGCTGTGACACATCTTGTTGCAATAGGTTAGATGTTTGATTTTTTCACCCAACATCAGTTCCAACGGTCTGCGGAATCTCATTTCATCTATTGCGATTTGAGTCAACGTTAATTGTTGTACATCCTCACAGGGCTCGTAAGTGTACTGTGTATTTAGCTCCTCGTTAAATTTAACAGTCTGTTTTGTTATTTTCATAGTTATATTCTTTCACATGATATTCAATATTTTTGTTTTTTTTTCATAAGTATGCTTTTTCATATGATATTTTCTCTCACACACATCTCTCGCTCTATCCAACACTAACTTGATTGCGAGCCTTTCTCGGATGTTGTTACGTTTATAACGTATTTTGTTCATTGATATGGTGATTAATTTTCTTGCGTCATCCGCACTGGTCATCTTTGGAGCACGTATCGACTGTTACTACCTGACTAGCGTCGAAGGTTCTGGAACGAGTCCACAAGCGCAGACCTATGCATTGTCAAAGATATGTTCAACTATATTAATGAAATTGTGCGAGGTTAGGATGTTGTTGTATCTGCAGTCAATGTGCATGCCGTAACTCTTCATCACTTCTTTAGCCTTATTCACTATGTTTATACCGTTGGGGACATTTTCTCTACAGTAGCACATTGTAAATCCTTCTTCCTTTGCTTTTTTCAAGGCTTGTTTGAAATTCCTCTTCTGTGCTCGAATGCACTTGTATTCACAAACTCCGTACTGCTCTAGAAGGGTTTCCCTAATCATCACACAAAATATATGCTTCAGATTTACATCTTCAGGCAACACTGCCACTTTAGGTGTCTGTTCGATCAGCGTTTGATTCATGGATTGGTTTTCCATACACAATATATCATTTGTAGTTTTAAACTAGGAATTTGTTTGATCTAGCTTTCGGTTATTTGTTAGCGTCTTTGTAAGTTATTGTAGCAGCCATTGGTTCTCGTTTATAAGTCTGTATTGACCATTTTTTCTAATGGATGGCAAAACTTCTTCAAAGATCCAATCTTGAAACTTCTCGGCAATGTGCATTTTAGATTTCATAAGTAACGAATATAATCCCGGCTCGTCAAGAAAGATTGAATGTTTCTCATTATAGGTTAGGGGGAGATTTTCGCTCCCCCATACTTCAGGAATTGTTTTGCGATATTTTTCTCTAACATGTGCTCTGATTGCTTCTTTAGGGTTAGCGTAGCCCAATATTGTAGCTACATCCTTAGCTTTGAACCTTGGATTATCGCTGCTGTCAAACAGTACAGACAAACGCTGATCATTAAACACATAGGCGGTTAAGTGGTTCATTTTATAGGGTAGGTCAAAACGACGGGTGAACACTCTGACAGAACGTCACACAGCAACACTATTACACAACCACAAACTTCATACTCCCGAACAAGAATGAGCCCGTGGGTGTTTGGCAACTGGTGTTCTGTTGATTTAATTACTAGGGGGAGATTTTCGCTCTCCCTAACACATAATGGCTTAGGGGGAGATTTTTGCTCCCCCATACGTCAGGAATTGTTGAAGACTAGAACAAGAATGAGACCGTGGGTGTTTGACAACTGGTGTTCTGTTTATTTAATTACTAGGGGGAGATTTTCGCTCCCCCTAACACATAATGGGTTAGGGGGAGATTTTCGCTCCCCCATACGTCAGGAATTGTTGAAGACTAGAACAAGAATGAGACCTTGGGTGTTTGACAACTGGTGTTCTGTTTATTTAATTACTAGGGGGAGATTTTCGCTCCCCCTAACACATAATGGCTTAGGGGGAGATTTTCGCTCCCCCATACGTCAGGAATTGTTGAAGACTAGAACAAGAATGAGACCATGGGTGTTTGACAGCTGGTGTACTATTGCTCGGAATTCGACGCGGGTGGTCTATAATTATTGGTTCCTGCAAGGGTCGGTCGCAGGTATCAAATTACAGCATCCGAATTCCCAGACAGGGGGGCGACGCGTCGGTTTTTTTTGTCTGTACACCTGCGCCCATCATACCACGACGCACAGCCCACCCCTAGCAGTAAAGTTTAGTTTAGTCTTGAGTTTCGAAGCGGCAACAGCTACGAAAAGATCATGGACAACATCGAGTGGGATTGTAGCATCACAGACGTCGAGTTGGAGGATGTTTGTGTTGCGACGGAAATGTCAATGAATATCAATAATAAGAAGAGGCAGTTTGACGATGAAGATGATTACTTCGAAGGTGATGAGTTCTACAATAGAAAATACGACGATGATTGCACCTTGAAGCATTTCCATAAGAAGAGGCTATGGCGCATTGACAAAAGGTTCAAGTACGTTCATGAGCAAAAAGTGTATTCAACTATCCAAGATCTTGACGACGTTCTGTACTCCAGACAACGGGGAATCGACGGCATGTGGAACCATTGCCCGCTGGACGACTTGGAATGGGAATATTGGCAGCGGGACATGGACTACAAGATGAATTTCTACCCCATTGAAGAGGAGCACTTCTACGCCATTGAACATGAGCAGAAGTACATGATGCTTGTTGAAATGTGGTGGAATCGGCAGACCGATGAACTGCACCCGGATGAAGTAACACAGTTTTTCACGGGTAAAAAATAAACGTTTTCCAAAACCTTATCCTCCACCTGATCCCACCATCAAAATCGGCCTTTTTCAAGGCCACAAAAGCTTTTCATGTTAGGGAATAGAAGGAAATCTTTCTAAAAAGAGGAGATTTTCTTCCAAGTGTTGGTGCAGGCGTCTTGGCGGCAAAAGTGTCACAGACGAAACCTTGACGGGGGGAGCACTCCTGCTCCTCCTGCCAGGGTCGGGCGCAGCTCCTGCTCCTCCTGCTGGGGTCGGGCGCAGCTCCTGCTCCTCCTGCTGGGGTCGGGCGCAGCTCCTGCTCCTCCTGCTGGGGTCGGATGCAGCTCCTGCTCCTCCTGCTGGGGTCGGGCGCAGCTCCTGCTCCTCCTGCTCGGGTCGGGCGCAGCTCCTGCTCCTCCTGCTGGGGTTGGGTGCAGCTCCTGCTCCTCCTGCTGGTGTCGGGCGCAGCTCCTGCTCCTCCTGCTGGGGTCGGACGCAGCTCCGGCTCCTCCTGCTGGGGTCGGGCGCAGCTCCTGCTCCTCCTGCTCGGGTCGGGCGCAGCTCCTGCTCCTCCTGCTCGGGTCGGGCTCAGCTCCTGCTCCTCCTGCTGAGGTCGGGCGCAGCTCCTGCTCCTCCTGCTGGGGTCGGGCGCAGCTCCTGCTCCTTCTGCTGGGGATCCAGTTCCAGCAACTGCATCCCAGACAGGACCGGTCGCGTCGGTCGGTTGTGTGAACAGCTGCCTTGGTGTAGAGTACTTGAAAGGGGGTGTATCGATACACCCCCCTTTGCAGTATATGTTCAAAGCATTGCAATTATATTCTCCTCAAAATTTGCATTCACTGGTAGTTCAATTGTCCGCAGGCGCCTTGGCAAAAGTGTCACAGACGAAACCTTGACGGGGGGGGCTCCTCCAGTCCCTCCTGCCCCTCCTGTCCCTCCTGGGGTCGGGCGCAGCTGCACCCCAGACAGGTCTCGACTTGTCGGTTTTTTGTGTGAACACCTGCGCCCTCCTGTCGAGGTATCAAATTACAACATCCGCATTCCCAGACAGGAGACTGGACGTGACGGTTATTTTTTTGAACGTCTGCCTCGGTGCAGAGTACTTGAAGGGGGGTGTATCGATACACCCCCCTTTGCAGAATACGTTCAAAGCATTGTAATTATATTCTCCTCAAAATTTGCATTCACTGGTAGTTCAATTTACCGCAGGCGCCTTGGCAAAAGTGTCACAGACGAAACCTTGACGGGGGGGACTCCTCCAGTCCCTCCTGCCCCTCCTGTCCCTCCTGGGGTCGGGCGCAGCTGCACCCCAGACAGGTCTCGACTTGTCGGTTTTTTGTGTGAACACCTGCGCCCTCCTGTCGAGGTATCAAATTACAACATCCGCATTCCCAGACAGGAGACTGGACGCGACGGTTATTTGTGTGAACGTCTGCCTCGGTGCAGAGTACTTGAAGGGGGGTGTATCGATACACCCCCCTTTGCAGAATACGTTCAAAGCATTGTAATTATATTCTCCTCAAAATTTGCATTCACTGGTAGTTCAATTGTCCGCAGGCGCCTTGGCAAAAGTGTCACAGACGTAACCTTGTCGGGGGGGGCCTCCTCCTGTCCCTCCTTGGGTCGGGCGCAGCTGCACCCCAGACAGGTCTCGACTTGTCGGTTTTGTGTGTGAACACCTGCACCCTCCAGTCGAGGTATCAAATTACATCATCCGCATTCCCAGACAGGAGACTGGACGCGACGGTTATTTGTGTGAACGTCTGCCTCGGTGCAGAGTACAATTATATTCTCCTCAAAATTTGCATTCACTGGTAGTTCAATTGTCCGCAAGCGCTGATGGGCTAGCTCTGTTGGTTGTAGCGCTACCCTGATCAACTGTTGTATTAATTATCCAAAGTATGTCATGTGGGTACTGAGAATACTCGGCTTGACGAGGAGATTCCAAAAATGCAAAAACAAGGCCAAAAGTGTGGTGCGGGCCCCTTTTTTGTAAACATCATCCAAAGTGTACGATGTGGGTACTCAAATGACTCGGCTCGACTAGACGAACAAGAAACTGCAATCAGAATTCAAATCCGACCTATGGTAACCGATATAGCCCGCCCCTCCCTACATCGTCCAAATGTAGGTTGTGGGTACGCAAATTACTCGGCTCGACTAGACGAACAAGAATCTGCAATCAGAAATATGATCCGACCTAAGGTAACCGAGATAGCCCCCCCCTACATTGTCCAAAGCTACGTTGTAGGTACGCAAATTACTCGGCTCGGCTAGACGAACAAGAATCTGCAATCAGAAATCAAATCCGACTTAAGGTAACCGAGATAGGTCCCCCCTACATCGTCCAAAGCTACGTTGTGGGTACTCAAATTACTCGGCTCGGCTAGACGAACAAGAATCTGCAATCAGAAATCAA